>CM038677.1:592082654-592682654 GCA_021605205.1 Aegilops longissima
GGCTTTGTCAACTTAGTCAATATAAACGATTCTAGCTGCGGTGATCGTACAATGTCCATCAACGACGTCTTGCTTCTTCAACCTCTGGTCTTCTTGCTCCGGCCGCCCAAGCAGTTGGAGTCGTGTGTCGTGCTCCTGCCTCCCATGGCGGTTGTGATGCCACAGAAGGCCTCACGCCCGTACTACTCCCACGCTGGCCAGGCCATCCCTCTACTCACCGCACCCCTGTTATTCTGCGCGATGGCAGCCTCACACCGCCGCGAACGGTGAACCCTCGTACTCCTCTCTGCACGGGCTTCCCTTTGCTCGTCTTCTCGGCTCGCGTCGTCCCTTCCTAGGCCTGCCGTCGTCCGGACCACGCCACAGTGCTCTCGGTGCGGCGTGGTCAGCGTGGTCAACGACAACTTCCATCGAAGAGTCTTGTCGTGGAGAGTGACAATGGGTCGAGCGACCACAAAGTGCCTCCTATTCAGCTAAATAATTATTCCTCCACGGCAGCAACGGACCCACCGGATGGGCCACCTTATTCAGCGAAAAAATGGTCCCCCACATTGCTGGGACCCATCGGACGGGCCAGCGTATTTAAATGAAAAAGCGTTCCCCGCTGTCGACTCGAACCAAGGAAGTGCCTCCTTATTACGCACAAAAAAATGAATACTCCCCCACTGGTGGGACCCACCATGGTGGGAGGCTGACTCGTGGGCCTACTAAGTTGGTAGGGACGGGGCCCTTTGTCAACTTTAGTCAATATGAGCGATTCTAGCTCGGTGACCGTCACGATGTCCATCCAGCGGCCGTAGTGCATCTTCAACCTCTGGTCTTCTTGCTCGGCCGCCCAAAGCGGCGCGGTCGTGCCGCATGCTCCACGCCTCTCGTGGCGGTTGTCTTGCAGCGGAGACCTCCACGCCCTACTATTCCACGCTGGCGAGCGCTGCGGCGGCAGCCTCACCGCATAGCCAAGACGGTGAACCCTCGTACTCCTCTCTCGCGGGCTTCCTGCCGCGTCTTCCCAAGCTCCCGTCGTCCCTTCCTAGGCCTCGCCGCCGTCCACCGCCACAGTGCTCTCGGCGCGGCGTGGTCAACATGGTCAGAGCGACTTCCATCGGACGTGGACTGTGCGTGGAGAGGCTGGCAGTGGAGTCCTGGACGGCACGACAAGAAGTGCCTCCTTATTCAGCGGAAAATAATGATTCCTCCACATGCCAACTAGGACCTACGGACGGGACCTTGTATTTCGTTAAAAAGCGTTTCCCCGACTCTTTGGGACCCACCATCTACATCTTCGCACGCAAGGAAGTGCGTCGGGCAAAAAACAAAGCGATTCGCCCCACGACGCTGGGACCCACCGAGCGTCACCTTCGCCGCGCATAAGGAAGTGCGTCCGGGCAAAAAAATGATCCGCCCCATGACTGCTGGGACCCACCAGCTACATCTTATACGCGCAAGGAAGTGCGTCCGGGCAAAAAAAATAATTAAGCCCCGACTCTTTGGGACCCACCAGCTATCATCGCACACAAGGAAGTGCACAGCGGTGGGACCCACCTGGTGAAGCGTGCGTGGTGTTGTCATTCAGTGTGACGATATGCGTACATATATCTTGGTGGATGTAAGCGGCGCCGCATTAAGTAGTAAGCGGCGCGTAGCATGTACTGCGTCGTCGGGCGAGGTGCAGAAAGAAATCGACCCGCGTCGTTACATCTGCACGGGGTCTCGAGCATCTACTGGCGCATATGTACATGGCTGGGTCGAACGGAGATCTGATGTAAATCGTCGTGTTCATGGGAGAATAGCCGGCTTGGTCGGAGCGGAATGCGTGGTCGTGTTCGCCGGGAGGCTTGGGCGGGCAGCGGTGGAAGCGAGGCTGGCGTACCGCTGGCGGAGAAACAGACCTTCTCGTTGGAGCAGGTCCTATTGATCGGGAGGGTGTGGCGTGCCGCCGGAAGCGGAGAAGCGGACCTCATCACGGTCGAAGCAGGGGTCCTGTTGATCGGGAGGGTGTGGCGTGCCGCCAAAGCGGACCAAAGCGGACCTCCTACGGTCGGCAGAAGTCTGTTGATCGGGAGGGTGTGGCGTGCGGAAAAGCAGACAAACGGACCTCCTCACGGTCAGCAGGAGTCTGTTGATCGGGAGGGTGTGGCGTACCGCCAGCAGACCAACGGACTTGTGTTAGGCGCTACAGTCAAGCAGGGGTCCTGTTCGCCGGGAGGGTGTGGCGTGCCGCAAAATGGGACTCCACGAGATCTGTTCATCTCTACGTCGACCTCCTCCGGCCTCCACGGGCTACCGTCGACCTCCTCCGGCCTCCACGGGCTCTGTTCATCCAGCCTCCACGGGCGCTTCTCCACACCTCTTGTTCAACCACCCCTCCACCATCTATTGTTCATCAAGCCCTCCACACCGAGGTCTGTTCAACCACCCCTCCATGGGCACCCCTCCACCATCTCTTTCATCTAGCCCTCCACACCACAGGTCTGTTCATCGAGCAACGCCACCGCTCCTTGTTTATCCAACCCCCATAGCGCTCATTGTTCATCCAGCAGCGGCATCGATCGGCTTGATTAGCGAAATGGCGAAGAATCGCTCCATTGGGTTCAGTTAACACCATCGATAGATCGCTCGAGTTCGATAACACGTAGCTGCGGTGCAATCGCTCGGGTTGATTAGAATAGCCCTCGCTTCGGGTTCATTTAGAGCCAAAGCCTACTTTACGCACCGCTCGTGTCTGAGAAAGCAGCGCATCGCTCGGCCCCGACCTCCACCGTAACAGGAACTCCCAAAATTTTCCTCCCCTACGCTTCTACCACGGTTTTTCCGTCATGGGCCAAAAGAATGTCATGCAGCTCGTCTCCGGCCCTCCGGGACAAAAAGCCCACTTTACATCATGATTTTTTGTCATAAAGTAGAGCCCACTACATCTATGATAATACCAGGTTTTGTCCAATTATCGTCATAGAAGTGTCATATGTATGATAGAAAAAAAATTAGTTAGACCCAAAATGTCACGGATGTGTCTTTTTTGTAGTGAAGGAGGATGCATCATTGGCCGTTCAACATTTTAGGTACCGCTACCCTCCCTAAATGCGCATTAAAGCCGTGTCGGGAAGCGCACCGCCCATTGTCCGTCGAATAGTACTCGCCCGCTTCTTTGCCTTGGCTGAACCGCCTCCTCGCCTCCATCAAACCCCTCCGTCAAACCCGCATGAAAACCGAAAACCTACTCGACCACCACGCCCATTCATGAGGCGGGCAGAATTAAGCATAACCTTGGCGAGGCTCCTCCCGTCCGCCATAAGTTTAAGCGAGGCTAGGCGCCGACCAAGCTCCTACTATCCGCCCTCTATTTAAGCGAGGCGAGACAGACGGAGCAAGAATCGCACCCCTCGCCGCTCCCCATCTCCTCCTTCACCATTTCTCCTCTTCCGATGGCTTCCGAGAGCCGTTCTCGACATACTACCCGGCTGGGTGGCCCTTGAGCCCTCGAGATCTGGCGAGGCCGCTCGGTGCTTCATCAACCTCGCTTGGCCCAGCGGAGCGGTTGTCGCCCCAATCGGTAGCGTGGTTCAGCAAATCGCCGCTCAGTTCAGCTCGGCGAGGTGGCGAGTTGCTCCACGCCCGGCAAGCGGCAAACGCGGAATGCGGGGTCGTGGCTGCCGCGTCGATAGCGCCCACCGGTGTCTGCGGTGGCGCGCCTCCCGTGTTTGTGGGTGCGCCTCCGTGCAATGCGCGCCTCACAGTGCTGTGACAACGCCATGCAGGCAGATAGAAGCGGGTGCGTGGAGGTAGCGGTCGATGGCCAGCTTCTTTGTGTAGGCCGCTATCATCAGGAGAAGTAGAACAGGAGGCCGCCGCCACTTGGGTCCCATGAAGGCCACCGCCGAAGGCGATGATTGCGCATTCGGTGCTTTCTTTGCTCGCCGTCTCTTCCGGGACCTTCATCGACCCATAAGTGTCTGCGGACATGAGGAAGACAAAGGGATCCATGGGTGGCCATTTAGATTAGGTACTCCCTCTCCGGTGGCGGGATTTTTTCTAGAATGGATAAATTGGATGTATCTATAACTAAAATAAGTCTAGATACATCCATTTCTAGGACAAATATTTTGAGACGGAGGGAGTATTAATTATACCAAGAGGCGGATTAGTACCGCTTAGTTCATGTAAATGTAATGAAATCCATCATGTTTATATGAAGATCCGACTTTTTATCTGAAATCCTGCATGCTTATATGAAAAGCGATTACGTGTTTGCACGAATTTCATCTGGTTGGTTAGAGTTGTGAAAATGTATGCCGTTGGCGTTTGATGTAAGCCCTCCATGGAAGGAAGCGGGAGAAATTTGCCGGCTGCCGTTGGAGATGCTCTTATCTTGGAAATAATAGAGGCACATCAATCCATTTGAGTTAATTGCGTGTATGATTCTCCTTTACAAAATTTAATTGCATATACGATGTACCGCGTGACTTGCGGGGTGCCTACTGAACCGTCTGAGAAGTTAAAAGAAACAAGTCCATCCTTAGTCTTGTATTCTAAGTACTCGTGGGTTCCACTATCGATATAGTAGCGAAAGAAGTATATATTAAATAAGTAATATATAACGTAACAATCTAAAGTTCAAGACAAAATTCGAACTCAGGTCATCGCGTTGCGAGCATCGTGGCTACGGTCCAACACATTTTTGTTGTAGACCATGTTGGAGATATAACTCCATGTCTACTCTTATACTCCATCCGTTCCTAGATATTTGTTTTTCAGATTTCAAATGGACTACCACATACGGATGTGTATGTAGACATATTTTAAGTGTAGATTCACTCATTTTGCTTAGTATGTAGTCACTTGTTGAAATCTCTAAAAAGACAAATATTTAGGAGCGGAGGGTAGAAAGCGAGTTGGTGTGCCATCTGCAATATAGGCCGTCGGTTTATATCTAACAGATAGGAAGGAAACTATGGCAATTTGCAAAAAATACCCACACCCCTCTCCACGTTTGCAAAGAAGGCCTTCCCTCATTCATCCTTTTCTCTACTTTTACTAGCAATGTGCCCATGCATTGCAACGGATCCAAAATACTCCCTCCATCCGGAAATACTTGTCATCAAAATGGATAAAAAGAGATGCACCTAGAACTAAAATACATCTAGATACACCCCCTTTTATCCTTTTCTCCCACAAGTTAAACTCATCATACAAATACATCTTGATGTTCCGTGCAGTGCGCATGGGCATCTTGCTAGTAGAGATAAAAAACAGAGTTGGTGATGATGGTGTACACTGCCATCACGCAATATAGGTAAATCCGATTTATATCTGGCGGATAGGAAGGAAACTATGGCAATTTGCAAAAAGATACTCACACACTCTCCACATTTGCAAATAAGGCCTTCCCCATTCATCCTTTTCTCTCAAAAGATAAAGTACTCAAATAAATGCATCTTGATGTTCCGTGCAACGCATGGGCATCTTGCTAGTCTCTCACAAGATAAACTACTCATACAAATGCATCTTGATGTTCCGTGCAATGCCACAGGCATCTAGCTAGTTTCTTTTAAAATAATTCTTTGCGATAATTGGGTTGAAGTGATATATTTTATGTGTGCCCGAATGATTTCAGATTCACTAGTAGTAACAAAGAAAAGGTTGTCTTGTTAATTAACATAAAACAGGTGAAAACCATCACATGAGGCGGTAAAAACAAGGCACATTGGGTTCAGACATCATCGTCACTACAGCTGTCTTGTGTATTGAGAATCTACATATTGTGGGGTCTCTGGAGAAAAAGAGCGTATCAAATTAATATGCGGCGCGCACGAAGACACAATGTTTGAGAAGAAACCAATTGTGATTAAGATCGAGATCGAGTTGTCACCTTATACTTGTCATTGTTGGGGTTGGGGTGGGGAGGGGTAGGGAGAGAAAGGCGTGCTCGAGAGTGTCGCGGTAGTCACAAAGGCACAACTAAGCGAGTGTGTGTATATCGTGTGCGTTTGAAAGAGGAGTAGATAGATTACTATCAAGATCGAGTGCCACCTACTCCTTCGGTGTCGGGTAGTATGTGTGTGTTTACGAGAGAGAAGCGTTCGATAGATTAGTATCAAGATCGAGTGTCACCCTACTCCTTGATGTGGGGAAGTGTGTGTGTGGGTGGGTGGGGGGGCGCAGTGACACTTACATATCTCTACTCTTATAAAAAGCAGAGTTGGTGATGATGGTGTTCTGCCATCACGCAATAGGCCATCCGATTTATATCGATGGATAGGAAGAAACTATGGCAATTTTGCAAAAAGATACCACCCCTCCCAAATTTGCAAATAAGAATTCTCTAGTTCATCATTTTCTCCCCAAGATAAACTACTCATACAAATGCATCTTGATGTTTAGGTGCAATGCATGGGCATCTTGCTAGTAGGGAGAAGGAGTTTGTGTGACCTTTATGCTTCGCCCTCGTCGAACTGTCTGATCGCCACTTCACCACAATACATAAATAAACATCCATCATCTGAGTACACTCAAGGTCCGACTCACGGACCAAAATAAAAGAAGATACCCCAAATGCTACCACGGATCCCGATCGTCCCAAGCTAGGCTCCACTCACATCATCGAGATCAAGACTATTTAAGCTTATAGGAAGGACAGAGTTGTAAGGTGGAGCTGCAGCAGCGACTAGCATATATGGTGGCTACATTACATAAAGAGGCGAGAAGAAGAAGCAAAACGCGGATGAGAAGCTAGTAGCGATCAAGAAGTGATCTGAACTACTTCGTCGAACATAACTCCAACACCGTGTTCACTTCCGGACTCCATGAGAAGAGACCATCAGTTACACCAGCGTTGATGTGTATTTTAATTAAAGTCAACCGGGTTTTCTACAACGGACATTAACAAATTCCCATCGCCTCATAACAGGAGCACGGCTTTGAAAGATAATACCTGCGGGGTGTCCCAACAGCCCATTATAAGCTCTCACGGTCAGCGAAGGATATTCCTTCTCTGGGAAGACCGATCAATCTCGGAATCCCGGACTACAAGACATTTCGACAGCAATAAAACAAGACCAGCAAAGCCGCCCGATTGTGCCGACAAATCCCGATAGGAGCTGCACATATCTCGTTCTCGGGGCACACCGGATAAGCGAAGCGTCTGAGGAACCAGCACGTAATCAAGTTGCCGAGGAATGGTCCCATACGCGGTGCTCTAGTTTGGACCAGCACTTTCGAAGGAGCATTGGCGGGGGTTTAAATAAAGATGACCCTCGGGCTCGCGAAAACCAGGGAAAAAAGGCTTAGGTGGCAAATGGTAAAACCAAAGTTGGGCCTTCTTGGGCGAGTCTTATTCAAAGCGAACTGTCAAGGGGTCCCATAAATCACCCAACCGTGTAAGGCGAAATCAAGGAACATAACACGGTATGGCGGAAACTAGGGTGGCAAGAGTGGAACAAAACACCAGGGCATAAGGCAGAGCCTTCCACCCTTTACCAAGTATATAGATGCATTAATTATAGCAGATATATATTGTGATATCCCCAACAAGTAAACATGTTCCAACAAGGAACAACATCTCCATGTTCAACAAGGAACAAACTTCATCTTCACTGCAACTAACAGCGCTATAAGAGGGCTGAGCAAAGCGGTAACATAGCCAATCAACGGTTTGCTAGGAAAGGATGGTTAGGGGCTGACATGGCAATATGGGTGGCATGATATAGCAAGTGATAGGCATCGTAGCATAGGCATAGCAAAAGCGAGCATCTAGCATAGCAAAGATAGAAGTGATTTCGGGTATGGTCATCTTGCGCAATGTTCTCGAGTTGTCGAAAGCTTGATCCTCGTAAGCGTTCTCAACAGGTTCCTCGTTCACGTACTCGTCTCCGGCTCTACCCAAAGCAAGAACACAAACAAAGGAACCACAATAAATCACGGTGCAATGCACAAGCAACATGATGCAAAACATGGCATGATATGCGGGATGTGATATGCAATGCGTATCTGCGCTCTCGGAAGGAAAATGATGAACCAGGCATCAACTTGGCAAACCAAGTATGCGCTGGAAAGATGAGATGATTTGGTTGAAATCGATATAAAGATCACGGAATCGGATGCGGGTTTGCAAATGACAAGCAAAACAAGAATGGCACAAATCTGCCATTAACACATGATGCCACTTAGCAAGCAACAAGAAATTAAGCTACTGCACCCAAGCGTACCAACAAAGTATATGGCAGTGATCTACTCAAGATGCTTGACAAAAGATGAACACTGAGCTACGGCTAAATCACATCATAACAGGTTCAAACAAGCATGGCAAAAGTGCAAAAATATCGAGTGGACATGGCAAAAACAGCATCGGTAGCAATGTTGAGCAAGAAAACTACATGCTACAGGAACTTATAATAGCAAAACAAGGCATGGCATGAATCTACTCAAAGCATAGAACAAAAGTCCCTTACTGACCATAAGCCAAAAAGGATCAGAAAATATAGTAACACCCATGTCAATATAGCAAGTTTCGTTAACAGATTCAGCAACATGGCATGTCAAAAACAGATAACAAGTAGGCATGTTTACAAGCTCAAAGCACTCACTACAGAGCCTTACATGATAAACTAAGCATACATACATCAAGAAGACATGGCATAGAAGACATACATGGCAAGAACAACATCATAGCATACGGATCAACCACAACAACCTTGGCAAAATTGAATAACATGTAAACAATCTGCGGAAACATTTTATAGCAAAAGTAGAGCTCGATTGACTCAAGCTATGGCACTCCATAATTGCAAACAAAGGCATGGACGGATAGAGCATAACCATATGTTCAAAACATCCTTACTGAAGTATCTCAAAATATGCATGGATCTCTCGGTAGCATCAAGTTAACATGGCATCAAAATATCAGCTAAGCAGGGGCTGAAATCAGCAACATCGGGAAGCCTACTTTGCATGCTTGTGCTAGTCACCACATAGATCACAAAATACATAGCATACACCCTGGAAAGATGGCATGGCATATTACAAAACACATGTGGGACTCAAATTCATAGGGTGCACACATCAATCATAGCAAAAATAACAAAAGTGCATGTTACATTAAGAAAGCGAAACTAACATCACATAGCCCTCTTCTAACAGCATTTCGGGCATCAAGATGAGCTCAAATGAAAATGATGCAATGAGATGAAATGATCTACTCTTGAGGCGAACATTTTGACATATTACACATGCAGAAAGCAGACTACGGTGCAAAGTTATGATCGTTGAAAATGCCACAAAATAATCACAGGATTAAAAACTTGGACGAAATTTGGAGGAGAGAAAGTCAGCACCCGGATCGAGATCGATCGGCGGATCTCGAGGCTCGCGGAACTCGGCGGGGGAGGAAGGCGGCCGCGGACTCGAGGCAGGCAGGAAGAGAGAGCGCCCGGCCAGGAGGTGGTGGCAGGCGCCCGGCGAGGCCAGTGGCGAGTGCAGGCGGCGGCAGCCGGGTCAGCGGCAGGCAGGCCAGCCCGAGTCAGCCTTGGTGAGGCAGCTGCAGTCTTGCCAGTGGCGAAGCCGGCAGTCTTGGCGGAGAAGAACTGGGGGAGGCTGGGCCTTGAGCCGGATGAGCATGAGGGCGGCCGTGGGTCTCCGTGCCAGTGGCCTGTGGCAATGTGGGCAGGACAGGTGGCCTGGCCAGATTAGCTGTGTAGTGTGAGTTCGTCCGGACACGCCGGACGTGTCCGGCGGTGAGTGAGGGAAAACTAGGGTTGGACCGGATTTGGAATGGGGGTGTTTAAATAGGCATAGAGGAGCTAGGAGAGTCAAATGAGGTGTAGTTTTCGCCCACGATCGTGATCGAGCGACGGAGAGCATGGAAGTGACTTAGATGGGTTATTGGACTATTTTGAAGGGTGTTGGGCTGCAACAAAAGAGGCCTTTGCGAGAGTCGGTTAACCGTTGGAGTACCAAGCGAGCTCAAATGACCGAAACTTGACGGTGGTCTACGGTGGTATACCAAGGCCACTTGACAAACCTCGGTCCATTCAGAAAGTTTAGTACCGCTCACGGAAAAAGCGTAAAAGGGGCGCGGGGGACATAGGAGTGCGGATTGCAAAAGCGGACAACGGGAAAAATGCTCGGAATCATGAGGCGAACACGTATGCAAATCGATGCACATGATGACATGATATGAAAATGCATGACATGGACAAAATGCAAAAGCGAAAGAAAAAACCCAACCACGGAGGAATATCATATCACAATGCGAAAATGGCAAGAGTTGGAGTTACAAATATGGAAAGTTACATCCGGGTGTTACAACACTCCACCACTACAAGAGGATCTCGTCCGAGATCTAGGACTGAAAGAACTCGGGATATTGGAGCGGAGGTGATCCTCGCGCTCCCGGTGGCTTCTCGGTCGAATGGTGTGACCACTTCACTTTCAGGAATTTGATTGACTTGTTGCGAGTCTTGCGCTCGGTTTCTTCAAGAATAACAGCAGGGTGCTCATGATAAGAGATCTTCTTGAAGGTCAATTTCTTCGAAGTTGATAGTGCGTTCAGGAGTCTTGAAGCACTTGCGAAGCTGTGACACGTGAAACACATCATGCACGTTCGCGAAGTTGGATGGAAGCTCAAGTTGATAGGCGAGATCGCCTCTTTTGCCAATGATCTTGAAAGGACCCACGTATCTAGGGGCAAGCTTCCCTTTGATACCGAAGCGACGAGTGCCTTTCATTGGAGAGGCGGAGGTAGACATGGTCTCCGATTTCAAAAGCCACATCCGGTGCTTATCATCATAATAGCTCTTACAGGCGCGATTGCGCGGCTTTGAGATTCTCACGAATGACTTTGCACATTTCTTGACTACGTGATCAAGTCATTGCCAAGAAGTTGGCGTTCACTGTCTCGGACCAATTGAGAGAATCGGCACTTTCGCCATAGAAATTTCGAATGGGGCCTTGCCGAACTTCGCTTGGAAGCTGTTGTTGTAGGAGAACTTCGGCATATGGAAGACAATCTTCCACTTCATACGAAGGAAATGACACAAGCCACGAGCATATCTTCAAGGATTTGATTAACTCGCTCGACTTGGCCACTTGTTTGAGGATGGAAAGCTGTCTTTGAAGCAGATGTTGGTGCCCATGGCCTTACGAAAAGAATCCCAAAACTTGGAGGTAAAGATCTGCCACGATGCAGAAGAGATCACTTGTGGAATGCCGTGCAAGGAGACAATCCCGGAGGTGTATAGCTCTGCCAACTGAGATGCTGTGATAGATTCTTTGATAGGAAGAAAATGAGCCACTTTAGTAAGCTTGTCAATGACAACGAAGATAGCATCATTTCCACGCTTGGACTTTGGAAATCCAGTCACGAAGTCCATTTCAATATGATCAAACTTCCATTCCGGAATAGCAAGAGGTTGGAGGAGACCAGCTGGTCGTTGGTGTTCTGCTTTCACTCTTCTGCAGACATCACACTCATTCACGAATTGAGCAATTTCTCGCTTCATTCGAGTCCACCAATATATTGCTTGAGGTCATGGTACATCTTCGTACTTCGGGATGAATGGATAGAAGCGAATTGTGTGCCTCGTTCATAATGACTTTTCTCAGATCACCCTTAGGAACCACAATCCGGTCCTCGAAGAAAAGTATCTTTGTCATCAATGTGGAAGCACTTGTACTTGGAAATGCCCTTGTCGATACCACGTTTCACCTTTTTCACCATGGTATCCGGAGTTGAGCCTCACGAATCTGATCTTCCAAAGTAGGAGAGACTATGAGGTTGGCAAGAAAGCCTTGAGGAACAACTTGAAGATTCAGCTTGCGGAAGCTTCACAGAGATCCGGTTGGAAGGGCTTGAGGATTAAGCTGTTGCGATAAGCCTTCTGCTCAAAGCATCTGCAATGACATTGGCCTTGCCGGAGTATATTCAATACTTGGGTTGTACTCTTGAATCATTTCGACCCATCAGTCTGCACTGAGGTTGAGGTTGGGTTGAGTGAAGATATACTTGAGACTCTTGTGATCGGTGAAAATGTCCACTTTCCTTCCCAACAAGAGATGTCTCCATGTTATCAATGCATGGACAACTGCCGTAACTCAAGATCGTGAGTGGGGTAGTTCTTTTCGTTGAGCTTCAGGTGGCGAGAGGTATAAGCCACAACTCTCTTCTCTTGCATTAACACAGCACGAGACCTTGAAGAAGCATCACGAGAAAACTTGAATGGCTTGGATTCATCGGGAGGAGTCAAGGCGGGGGCTGTGACGAGTTTCTCTTTGAGAGTATTGAAAGCAACGTCACACTCGGGAGACGGACATACTTCACATGCTTGGAGGAGGTTGGAAAGAGGCTTTGCAATCTTGGAAGTTCTCAACGAATCTTGACAATAGCTTGCAAGACCAAGAAAACTGCGGACTGCTTGACATTCGAGGAGGTTCCCAATTCACAACTGCGGACACCTTCTCGGGATTAACAGCGATGCCCTTATGGCGGAGATGATATGACCAAGATAAAGCACTTCATCAAGCCAAAATTCACATTTGGAGAACTTAGCATAGAATTGATACTCTCGAGCTTGTCTAGCACCAATCGCAAATGTTTGGCATGATCCTTCTTATTCTTGGAAGACCAAAATATCATCAAGATAGACCAAGGCGAATTCATTGGTGTAGGGGTTGAATATGAAGTTCATCATCGAGAGAATGTTGGAGGAGCATTGACAAGGCGAAAGACATGACAGTATATTCATAAGAACCAAAGCTTGTTACGAATCTGTCTTGGGAATATCTTGTTCACGAATCTGAATCGATGATAACCCATCTGAAGGTCAAGCTTGGAGAACACTTTAGCACCTTTGAGTTGCTCGAAAAGCTCATTGATGTTGGGAAGTGGATACTTGTTCTTGATTGTCTTCTTATTCAATGGGCGGTGTCGGCGCAAAAGTCGGTCCGTGCCATCCTTCTTCGGACAAAAGAACACCACAACCCCAAGGAGATGAACTCGATGCGATCAAACCAGACGCTCTTGTTCATCGAGCTGCTTCTTCAATTCCTTCAGCTCATCAGGTCCAAGCTTGTATGGGCGCTTGCAAGCGGGTTCGATGCGGGCTCAAGATCGATACTGAACTCAAGCGGCGATGAGGAGGCATGCCGGAAGCTCTTACGGAAAGACATCTTGGTACTCACAAGCATTTGGAATCGAGAGATAGCATCAATTCGCCCTTCTCATTGAGAGAAAACAACGAATGGTTTCATCACGGCGGCATAGATGATCACATCATTAGAAGAGTGAGTCAATTGAATTTCACAGCAGCACAATCAAGCTGAGCTTTGTCTTTGAAAAGCCGATCCATCCGAGAATAAGATCAATATCCGAGTCACCAAGAACAATTGGTTTAGCGAAATCTATAATCGCCCATCTTGATAGAGACATCATGAACCATTGAGTTGGCTCTCATTGATTTCCGGGAGAAACAATACCCAAAGGTTTATCCAATAAGACCAAGAAAAATCATGCTTTGCAAAAGGATCTTGACATGAAACAATGCGATGCACCGTATCAAATAAGACTTTTGCAGGAATATCATTAGCGAGATTACCCATTATCACATCAAAAGATTCCTCTGCTTGAGCTGCATTCATCATATTCACCTTTGCAGACTTTGGATTATGCTTGACCTTTGCATTGCTTGGAAGATTTCACGGGGAGGAGGGCGGAAGGCGCCTTTGGTTGAAGCACTTGTTAGCATAGTGACCTTCTGCGACACTTGTTGCAAGTCACCTCGAGAGGCGGACGGTGGTAAGGAGCACTTGACCTTGGAGCTTGAGAATTAGACTTGTTACGATAGCTTGGGTTGGGTGGGTGGGAAGATCCACGACCACGAGTTCTTCTGATGATAAAGGCTGGCCAGAGCGGAGGAGGAGGAAGGTAGAACTTCTGCTGCTTAGCTGCCACTTGAGAGGAAGAAGAAGACTGAACTGCATCCTGATTCTCTTCTTAGAAGCCTCACATTTGAGCTGGGCAGCTTCTTGCTTGATGCCATGTTGTAGAATTCATCATACTTTTACGGCTCAAAAAGCACAAGAGCTAATTGCAGATCTTCTCTCGAGACCACCTCTGAATTGATAGATCATACTCTTTTCATCGGGGGCGTCTTGCTTAGCAAAATGGCGAGTTTACGGAACTGGATATTGTATTGATACACAGACATGTTGCCTTGCTTGAGATTGCGGAACTCCTCACGCTTGCTCTCAACAACACTTTTGAATGTGGTGAGCTCTGAAATCTCGGCGGAACTCATCCCGGTAATGACCACGACCTCCTCTGGAATCTTTGTATTCTTGGTACCACTCAGCAGCTTGGTCCTTGAGTTGAAGCGATGCAAACTTGACAAAGTCCTCAGGTCGACATTGCTACATTCAAAATGTTTGCAGATGTCCACAAGCCAATCGTCGGCGTCTGTGGCCTCGACACGAAGCCGAAAGACTTGGTGATTAGCGAGGCCCGGCGAGGTAGCAAAGTGCGGCTGGTTGTTGCCTTGACCTTGATTTCCTTGACTGCCTTGCCCTTGAGTGCGCTCTTGCAAGAGCTGCAAAATCATCGAGCATTGGCATTGGTGGCTGCCATGATAGCTTGCCGAGCCTCCGGAGGCGGAGGTGGAGGTGGAGGTTCGGTGATTCCCATCATTGCGTTCCGGATTACGGCGTTGGCGGAGCCATCTGAAGAGGGTGACATCCGTTAGCACTTGATAGACAAATAGACAAGTAGAATCAGCGGATAGAAATTGCAACATATAGTCTTCACAATAAACATTGAACAATGATGAGCGAATGAATTCCAAAAGCTAATCATCACCGTCCATTAAGGTGAAAGCCACTTGATAAAGGTATGGAATCACCATCGCCTTTGAAACAACTCGAATATCACAACTGAAAACAAAACAAAAGATTGGCTTCTAGAATAGCGGAACAAACACATGATAGAATTTACGCCCAAAGTGTTAGTGGTGGGGCCCTGCAGACCTGACGTCTGACAGACGTCACGAATGACAAACAAGGCGTCCCGAATCAGCATAGCCAAGGATTCTTTAAGGCGCCTCGCGACCACTGTAAATCGACCGTGGATGGGCGGACCACTGAGCGTTGAACCCCAATCTCAAATCATACATCTGCGGAAAGATATCACATAAGCTACTAGAATTCCCACCTATAAACTCCCTAAACTTTACGGTTATGCAATCTGGTGTTGGGGATCGAGGACACAAAATATATCACCCAAACTAACAATACCTAGATCCATTGTATCCATCCGTCAACACATAACCAAGAAACCTTGAAATCGTGTACCTCGACCTTGAAAAGCATCCGTTATCTGAGTCATGGCAATACTCGAGCTACGCCCGATCTTTGGGTTATCGGGTTATCTCACCAACAACTGCACAAAAGAGATTTCGATGTCGGCAAATCTCAGGTATTCGAGCTGCAGCGATAAAATTGTGGCGACAACACCTCGGAGCTCAACTCCCGGGACACTGCCACAACCCTAAATGTCGGGAGGCACCAAGAACAATGTTCTCGTCACAAAACCATCGAGCGATCCCAAGATACCAGCGTGATCCTAAAATTTTTTTAGTGAAATTTGAGGAGAGGAGAGTCAAAACTTCTCGTCGGGAGACCTCACGAGGCGACGAAGGGACTGGGGAGTAAAAAGAATCCTACTCTCCGATATATATAATCCTAAGACTCAAAACATTTTCCGTTCTAGACTCAACAAGCATGACAAACAATCAAGTAGGGGCTCCTAAGTGGGAAGGCTCGATTACCAACATAGCGCCCTCGATGCGGCTATATCTCCCGTGTCGAAGCACGACTTAGAGCATAACGCATTGAAAGCAATGTATAAGTGAGGTAATCTTCACACAACCCATGTAATACATAAGGAAAGAGATACATAGTTGGCTTCGATTAGCCACTTCACACAATACATAAATAAACATCCATCATTGAGATTACACTCAAGGTCCGACTACGGAACCAAAATAAAAGAAGATACCCCAAATGCTACACGGATCCCGATCGTCCCAAGCTGAGCTCCACTCACGATCATCAGGAAAAGACACATAATAACGACCACGTTCCTCGTCGAACTCCCTTGAGCTCGGTTGCGTCACCTGCTTGGCATCGTCGGCACATGCAACTGTTTTGGTAGAATCTGTGAGTCACGGGGACTCGGCAATCTCACACCAGCGAGATCAAGACTATTTAAGCTTATAGGAAGGACAGAGTTGTAAGGTGGAGCTGCAGCAGCGACTAGCATATATGGTGGCTACATTACATAAAGAGGCGAGAAGAGAAGCAAAACACGGTCGTGAAGCTAGTAGCGATCAAGAAGTGATCTGAACTACTTCGTCAAACATAACTCCAACACCGTGTTCACTTCCGGACTCCGCCGAGAAGAGACCATCACAGTTACACCGCGCGGTTGATGTGTATTTTAATTAAGGTCAACCGGGTTTTCTACAACGGACATTAACAAATTCCCATCTGCCTCATAACATGAGCACGGCTTTGAAAGATAATACCTGCGGGGTGTCCCAACAACCCATTATAAGCTCTCACGGTCAGCGAAGGATATTCCTTCTACTGGGAAGACCCGATCAATCTCGGAATCCGGACTACAAGACATTTCGACAGCAATAAAACAAGACCAGCAAAGCCGCCCGATTGTGCCGACAAATCCCGATAGGAGCTGCACATATCTCGTTCTCGGGGCACCGGATGAGCAGTCCGTCTGAACTAAACCAGACCTAATCAAGTTGCCTTGAATGGTCCCATACGGTGCTCTAGTTTGGACCAACACTCGAAGGAAGCACTGGCGGGGGTTTAAATAAAGATGACCCTCGGGCTCGCGAAAACCGGGGAAAAAGGCTTAGGTGGCAAATGGTAAAACCAAAGTTGGGCCTTCTTTGGAGGAGTCTTATTCAAAGCGAACTGTCAAGGGGTCCCATAAATCACCCAACCGTGTAAGGCAGCGAAATCAAGGAACATAACACGGTATGGCGGAAACTAGGGTGGCAAGAGTGGAACAAAACACCGGGCATAAGGCCGAGCCTTCCACCCTTTACCAAGTATATAGATGCATTAATTATAGCAGATATATATTGTGATATCCCCAACAAGTAAACATGTTCCAACAAGGAACAACATCTCCATGTTCAACAAGGAACAAACTTCATCTTCACGCAACTAACAGCGCTATAAGAGAAATGAGCAAAGCGGTAACATAGCCAATCAGCGGTTTGCTAGGAAAGGATGGTTAGGGGCTGACATGGCAATATGGGTGGCATGATATAGCAAGTGATAGGCATCGTAGCATAGGCATAGCAAAAGCGAGCATCTAGCATAGCAAAGATAGAAGTGATTTGAGGTATGGTCATCTTGCACGCAATGTTCTCGAGTTGTCGAAAGCTTGATCCTCGTAAGCGTTCTCAACAGGTTCCTCGTTCACGTACTCGTCTCCGGCTCTACCCAAAGCAAGAACACAAACAAAGGAACCACAATAAATCACGGTGCAATGCACAAGCAACATGATGCAAAACATGACATGATATGCGAGATGTGATATGCAATGCGTATCTGCGCTCTCCGGAAGGAAAATGATGAACCAGGCATCAACTTGGCAAACCAAGTATGCCGCTGGAAAGATGAGATGATTTGGTTGAAATCGATATAAAGATCACGGAATCGGATGCACGGTTTGCAAATGACAAGCAAAACAAGAATGGCACAAATCTGCCATTAACAGCATGATGCCACTTAGCAAGCAACAAGAAATTAAGCTACTGCACCCAAGCGTACCAACAAAGTATATGGCAGTGATCTACTCAAGATGCTTGACAAAAGATGAACACTGAGCTACGGCTAAATCACATCATAACAGGTTCAAACAAGCATGGCAAAAGTGCAAAACATATCGGGCTTAGGACATGGCAAAAACAGCATCGGTAGCAATGTTGAGCAAGAAAACAACATGCTACAGGAACTTATAATAGCAAAACATGGCATGGCATGAATCTACTCAAAGCATAGAACAAAAGTCCCTTACTGACCATAAGCCAAAAGGATCAGAAAATATAGTAACACCCATGTCAATATACATGCAAGTTTAGTTAACAGATTCAGCAACATGGCATGTCAAAAGCAGATAACAAGTAGGCATGTTTAAAGCTCAAAGCACTCACTACAGAGCCTTACATGATAAACTAAGCATACATACATCAAGAAGACATGGCATAGAAGACATACATGGCAAGAACAACATCATAGCATACGGATCAACCACAACAACCTTGGCAAAATTGAATAACATGTAAACAATCTGCGAGAAACATTTTATAGCAAAAGTAGAGCTCGATTGACTCAAGCTATGGCACTCCATAATTGCAAACAAAGGCATGGATGGATAGAGCATAACCATATGTTCAAAACATCCTTACTGAAGTATCTCAAAATATGCATGGATCTCTCGGTAGCATCAAGTTAACATGGCATCAAAATATCAGCTAAAGCAGGGCTGAAATCAGCAACATCAGGAAGCCTACTTTGCATGCTTGTGCTAGTCACCACATAGATCACAAAATACATAGCATACACCCCTGGAAAGATGGCATGGCATATTACAAAACACATGTAGGACTCAAATTCATAGGGTGCACACATCAATCATAGCAAAAATAACAAAAGTGCATGTTACATTAAGAAAGCGAAACTAACATCACATAGCCCTCTTCTAACAGCATTTCGGGCATCAAGATGAGCTCAAATGAAAATGATGCAATGAGATGAAATGATCTACTCTTGAGGCGAACATTTTGACATATTACACGCATGAAAGCGGACTACAGATGCAAAGTTATGATCGTTGAAAATGCCACAAATTAATCACAGGATTAAAACTTAGAAGCGAAATTTGGAGGAGAGAGTCAACCCGGCTCGAAGATCCGAGATCGATCGGCGGATCCCGAGGCTCGCCGGAGCTTGGGCGGGGAGAGAGGGAGGCGGGGCAGGCTGAGGCCGGAAGAAGGCGCCCGGCCAGGCGGTGGTGGCCGGCCGTGAGGCCGGCCGGCCGTGGCAAGCCAGGCGGCCCAGGGCCAGCCCGGCAAGCGAGTCGTGCCAGCGGACGGCGGTCAGTGGCGAGGCCGGCTGGTCTTGAGCGAAGGCAGACAGGGGCGGGCCGCGGACCCGGATAAGCGCCTGGGAGGGGCGGCCGTGGGTCTCATGAACTGTGGCCATGTGTGTGGACACAGTGTACAGCCCGATTAGCGCCGGTGTGTGTGAGTTCGTTCAGACCGTGACGGCCGAATGTCCGGTGAGTGAGGAAGGCTAGGGTTGGACCGGTTTGGAATGGGGGTGTTTAAATAGGCATAGAGGGAGCTAGGAGAGTCCAAATGAGGTGTAGTTTTCGCCCACGATCGTGATCGAGCGAGCGGAGAGCATGGAAGTGACTTAGATGGGTTATTGGACTATTTTGAAGGGTGTTGGGCTGCAACTTAAAGAGGCCTTTGCGAGAGTCGCGGTTAACCGTTGGAGTACCAAGCGAGCTCCAAATGACCGAAACTTGACGGTGGTCTACGGTGGTATACCAAGGCCACTTGACAAACCTCGGTCCATTCCGAGAAAGTTTAGTACCGCTCACGGAAAAAGCGTAAAAGGGGCGCGGGGGACATAAGTGCGGATTGCAAAGCGGACAACGGGAAAAATGCTCGGAATCATGAGGCGAACACGTATGCAAATGAGATGCACATGATGACATGATATGAAAATGCATGACATGGACAAAATGCAAAAGCGAAAGACAAAACCCAACCACGGAGGAATATCATATCACAATGCGAAAATGGCAAGAGTTGGAGTTACAAATATGGAAAGTTACTTCCGGGGTGTTACAGACACATATCTATATTAAGGGATAGGTAGATAGGATGTGTGCGAGTATACTTAAAGCATCACGAGAGATAAACAAAGCGGTGTGCGTGCAAGTGCGGAAAAATTGAGCGATAAACAATGTCTCTGCAGCCTTGTGTATCTTGTGTGTGTGTGTGTGTGTGTGTGTGTGTGTGTGTGAGTGTGTGTGTGTGTGTGTGTGAGAGAGAGAGAGAGAGGCGAAATCTCAAAACAAAAGGTGCTCTGCTGGAATCACATTGTATGTATTCATATGGTTCCGAAACTTCGAGTTAACCTTAGGCATATGTGTGAGAGACATAATTATCCTCTAAGACATTTGTGGCTGTGGGTGGTGGAATTAAAGGGGTGGGCATGTTATTGAGAGAAGCGTGTGTGTTTACGTGTGAGAGACTTGTAGGATGGGGTGAAAAGGCAATTCTAACCTTGGCGGAGGAGAGAAATACATGAAGTCTTGGCGTGTGTGATTCCGATGCCGCAGGGAAATGAGATATGTATGCGTGTGAGAGAGATTGCACAATTCATTCACGTATCACTATCTAGTGATAGTGGGCGTGCATCAACGAACATAAATCAATATCTACTTAAATAGCGTGGCCAAAGGTACAATATAAACTAGCGCTATAAAGATTGGACACTCACATATCACTTTTTCTATCTAAATAAACCTTTTCAACTGTGCATGCCAAACTTACGGTGATGTTTCTTCAAACAACCAATGTAGCTATCATGTACATGCACCATTGTTACTCTTGAAATATGAAGCTTCTATGAGTGTGCTCCATTGGAATCTCGTGGCAGCGGTGTTGTTGACTACCTTGCCCGGTGAAGGTCGCAATGTCATGAATTGACACAGCACTCTGGCTGAAAACAGCGCTCGAGAATGACCTCGAGTCTCGATGACTTCGACTTAGCAGATCTCGGTCGAGTGCAAGAGTGTAAGAAGTCTTACGCCCGTGCGGTGCTGATGTGGCTCTGTCTTGGTCGCGCCCATTGCAAGGAAGCGAGAAAGAGAAGCTGGCGCGATCAAGGTTACCAACACCAAGCATGACTTCAATCCTTCTACGGAGACTTTCATTGCAGCCGCCACTAGGATGCATGACGGTATCGACACTGGATGAATTCGTCGAGCCTGCCAGCCCTCCTCCTGCGGAGTGAACAAATTTTCATGCTCCACCTTAAATTTGCCTCGGGATGCCGAGTGATTTTTGTAACCGTTAAACTCTTTCTGGCTGAATGCTCGAGTACTTTGATCCGTGGTCTTGAACTTTTAGGGTTCATCTGAACTTGATTTATCTCATGATATGCCCACGATTTGCTTTTGGAATTTGTTCTTCATTTGGAATGACCTTTGTGTTTGAGATGCAGCCCTGAAGTGGAGACTTCAGTCGACCTGCGCCTTGTCGTCCTTGCGGACAGGGATGGAACACACGTTGTATTTGTGGCGTAGCTCCGAAGGAGAAGGTTGCAGTCGACCTGCACCTCGTCATCCTTGCGGATAGGGATGGAGCACACGTTGTACTTGTGTCGTAGCTCCGAAGGAGAAGGTTGCAGTCGACCTGCACCTCGCCGTCCTTACGGATAAGGATGGAGTGCACGTTGTGCTTGTGCCGTAGCTCCGAAGGAGAAGGTTGCAGTCGACCTGCACCTCGCCGTCCTTATGGATAAGGATGGGCGCGCGTTGTGCTTGTGCGTAGCTCAAAGGAGAAGGTTGCGTCGACCTGCACCTCGTGGAATCACTTCGCGGATAGGGATGGGCGCCGTTGTACTTGTGGCGTAGCTCTGAAGGAGAAGGTTGCGGTCGACCTGCACCTTGTAGATCCTTGCGGATAGGGATGGGCATACGTTGTACTTGTGGCGTAGCTCCGAAGGAGAAGGTTGCAGTCGACCTGCACCTAGTCGTCCTTGCGGATAGGGATGAGCTTGAACTTAGGCGAGTCTTGAGCGCAGCTAAGCCCCAGTGGGAGGGTCGCTCGCCTCTCGGTAGGATTTTTAAACTTAGTGATCTTGGACTGCAGCTAAGCCTCCAGGTGGGAGGTTGCTCACCACTCGGTAGGATTTTCAAACTTAAGTGATCTTGGACTGCAGCTAAGCCCCTGGTGAGAGGTTTGCTCACCACTAGGTAGGATTTTTCAAACTTAGTAGTCTTGGATTGCAGCTAAGCCCCAGTGAGAGGTTTGCTCACCACTCGGTGGGATTTTTCAAACTTAGGCGAGTCTTGGACTCTGCTAAGCCCCGAGTGGGAGGTTTGCTCACCACTCGGTGGGATTTTCAAACTTAGGTGAGTCTTGGACTACAACTAAGCCCCAGTGTGAGGTTTGCTCACCACTCGGTGGGATTTTCAAACTTAGTAGTCTTGGACTGCAGCTAAGCCCCAGTGAGAGGTTTGCTCACCACTCGGTGGGATTTTCAAACTTAGGCAGTCTTGGACTGTAGCTAAGCCCCAGTGAGAGGCTTGCTCACCACTCGGTGGGATTTTCAAACTTAGGCGATCTTGGACTGCAGCTAAGCCCCAGTGAGGCTTGCTCACCACTCGGTGGGATTTTTCAAACTTAGTGAGTCTTGGACTGCAGCTAAGCCCCAGTGAGAGGTTTGCTCACCACTCGGTGGGATTTTAAAACTTAGTAGTACTAGGCTGCAGCTAAGCCCCAGTGAGGGCTTGCTCACTACTCGGTGGGATTTTTCAAACTTAAGTAGTCTTGGACTGCAGCTAAGCCCAGTGATGGGTTTGCTCACCACTCGGTGGGATTTTTAAACTTCAGTCTTGCACTCTGCTAAGCCCCAGTGTGAGGCTTGCTCACCACTCGGTGGGATTTTCAAACTTAGGCAGTCTTGGACTGCAGCTAAGCACCAGTGAGAGGCTTGCTCACCACTCGGTGGGATTTTCAAACTTAGGTGAAGCGGATTAGTAGCTAAGCCCCAGGTGAGAGGCTTGCTCACCACTCGGTGGGATTTTCAAACTTAGGCGAAACAGATTAGCAGCTAAGCTCCAGTGAGAGGCTTGCTCACCACTCGGTGGGATTTTCAAACTTAGGCGAGCGGATTCGGCTAAGCCCAGTGAGAGGCTTGCTCACCACTTGGTAGGATTTTTCAAGCTTAGGCAAAGCAGTTTGTAGCGAAGTCACCCAGGGGGATTTCAAGCATAAACAAAAGCAACAACGATCGTTTAGGAAGACTATAAAGCTCTTGTCTTTGATAAACAAACTACAAAGGTATTTCTTATTACATCTCATCTGAGTGAGTACTTAAGTATAAAAGGGGCGGAGCAGCTCCGCGTTCCAAGCTCGTGGCTCGTCTTTCTAATGCTCGACATTGTAAAGATGGTATGCTCCATTGTGGAGAACTCTGGTGACGATGAAGGGGCCTTCCCAAGCAGGGGCGAGCTTGTGTGGTTTCTGTTGATCCACTCGAAGAACCAAGTCTCCCTCTTGAAAGGCTCGACCCCTCACGTTTCTGGCGTGGAATCGACGCAAGTCTTGCTGATAAATGGTCGACCGGATCAAGGCCATCTCTCTTTCCTCCTCTAAGAGGTCGACTGCGTCCTGCCGGGCCTGTTCTACTTCCTCTTCAGAGAAGAGCTCGACTCGGGTGCATTGTGGAGCAGGTCACTTGGTAGAACAGCTTTAGCTCCATAGACCAAAAAGAACGGAGTTCGGCCAGTCAACCGATTGGGAGTTGTCCTCAAACCCCAAAGAACTGATGGAAGTTCATCGACCCAGGCGCCTGCTGCGTGCTTGAGATCACGCATCAGTCGGGGTTTCAGTCCTTTGAGAATTAGGCCATTTGCTCTTCTACTTGTCCATTCATTGGGGTGGCGGCTGAAGCATAGTCGACTCGTGTGCCTTGAAGCGCGAAGACTCTAAACTCATCGAGAATCGAAGTTCGACCCGTTGTCGATGATGATGCTTGCGAACTCCATATCTGAATGTCAACTCTCGATGGCCGGCGGTCTTGGCTTCAAGATTCTTGATAGGCACATTCAATCCATTTGGTAAACTTGTCAACTGCTACAAGCACATGGTGAAACCGCTCCTACGGTTCTCGCGGTCGATCATATCAATCCCCAAACAGCAAAGGGCGGACAAGTGGAATGGTCTTGAGGCTGTGGCGGGCTTGTGCGACATATTGGAGTAAAGCGGCAGCCCTCACATTTGTCGACTATATCTTTCACCATTTCATTTGCTCGTGGCGGTAAAACCCATCTCGGTATGCTTTAGCCACGATGGTTCGAGAAGGGCGCATGGTGACCACAGGTCCCAGTGGATGTAGTTGAGATCATCCGACCTTCTTACGGCGTTATGCATTTACGGTGACTCCGTCCGCCTTCCTGACAGTTGTCCTCTTATCACAGTAAAGGCTTTGGATCGGCCAGACGATCATCGAGCATCTACTTCATCCTCAGGAGTTCCTTCCTAAGAATATATGCAATGTATGGCCTTTGTCGATCGGGAGTGATGACCAAAACCTCCATGATCAGGTGCGACCACGGCTGGGACCTCGACTTCAGTCCGATCTGTGGCACTCTTAGGCTGTGGGGGCTCTTCAGTGAAAGGATCTTCCTAAACTGATGGTGTGTGAATGTGTTCCAAAAACACATTGCTGGGAATGGCTTCTCTCTTGGAACCTATCTTTGCCAAATCATCGGCAGCTTGATTTTTCAGTCGGGGTATATGATGGAGCTCTAACCCCTCAAACTTCTTTTCCAACTTCCTCACCGCATTGCAGTAACCAGTCATGGCTGGGCTTGGCGTCCACTCTTTCCTCACTTGATTGACTACCAAATCTGAGTCGCCATAGACCATGAGGCGATGGGCCTTGAGTGAGATAGCCATCATAACCATACAAGAGTGCTTCATATTACTGCTTCGTTATTGGAGGAATCAAAGTGAATCTGGAGGACATATCGAGCTTGTATCCTCGGGGATACGAGTACCACCCAACACGAACAATTCAGCATCTTGGAACCATCAAGAACATGGTCCAATGCTCCGAGTGAACAGGTGGCGATTGCTGTTTGATCCACTCGGCGAGAAATCTGCTATTTCTTGGGACTTGATAGCTTTCTTTGCCTCAAACTTGATATCTAAGGGAAGGAGTTCAATCGCCCACTTTGCCACTCGACCAGTTGCATCTCTATTATGCGCGAATCTCGACAATTGGCGTCGGTGCAGCGTAATTATCGGGACCCGATTCCAAGTCACATCGACCTAGCGGTAACACTTCATATCACTTTGCGGCCTCCATACGGTATTCCCATGGGTGTCGCCTTACCATGGCCGGGACCGTTCGCCTTTTGGCTCACGTATATGATAGTGTCGCTAGCATCCACAGACGAAGAACCGGGCCGACATGGCTAGTCGTGAACCCATGGCGCTAACCCATGGGGACGAGGCATACATGAATCACCGAACATATCGGTCATCAGCGTATGAATCCGGGCTGTAGCTGGGCTCTGAGGACTCCGGTAACCAGGGCTGTAGCGGGCTAGGCAGGACTCGGATGTCACGCGTGACATTTCCACGAAGAACGGAACACAAACGAAGTGAAACACATCTTGGCCGATCAAGTGTCCGGAAGCAGTAGTCTTTGGGCTAGCGAGGACTCGGTGACCGAGGCTGTAGCGGACTACTATCGCTCGAGGAAGCACTAGACTACATTTCCCCATATGAGAGGCTGCCAAGGATAAGCGACTAGATTGCGGATCCCACTCATACCAAGCATTTCAATAATATACACAATATGCCCGATATGAGTACATACAACATGGCATCACAACAAAACTCTACAACTCAAGTACTTTATTTAAGAGGCTCAGGAGCCATACATAACTATATTCATACAGATAGGGGTCACATGACCCAACACTCAAGTCATACAAACATACAAGCACATCTTTGAAGCAAACTAGTCAGTCACAGACACTAAAAAGAAAGAGGCTTGTGAAGCCCTTCTATCTCTGATGGCCCTTCACAAGCCTTGGATCACCACACAGGTGGCTAGTCACTCGTCGGCGTCAAGGTCTACAAAGAACCCATCGGAGGGTGTTGTCGTCTGAAAACATTAATTAAGCAAACATGATTACAGAGGTACTCAGCAAGTCTTACAGCAGAATCCTACTATACATGCACATTCTCAAGAAGGTAGTGGAGTTATTGCAGCAAGCCAGCTTTGACTCTTGGCTAAGCTATCCTACTTGACACCACTTGAAAAGCATTTGTCGCTGCAGGTCCACTAATCACCATCACAATACTCCACCGTGGATCCTCTCTCGTCAACCCGAGAGGGCCATCCATGATACTCACACTATCTTGAGGCTTTTAGTAGTATCCATTTACTTGTCTATGAGGTATAGGTGACCAAGTAGTCCTTTACATGAGACTGGCGGCTATTCGAATAGTTTCATACCTGCGAGGGTGTACTTCTTCACACACTCTCACCACTTATCGCGCTACCACGACATGTACTCGGCAACCTTCAAGCGGAAGCCCAGCGAGGTGTCGGCCATGACCTGACTAAACACCACGAGTCCCTAGTCCGGGTTTATCGCCTATTGGGTTCCATCCATGAGAGTCGTCCGAGGTTTCCACTACTTGACCCCGAGCGATGTGTGCAGGGTTCCGAGAGACATAAGCAGGCGAATCGGTACACCGTGCCGTGCGTGCCTACAACACAGCCCACCCCTAAGGTCAGGCGCTGCGTCAGCCCTGACATCTTGCAAACACGAAACTACTTTGCAACTCCCGGACGGAGGACAAGAGTGGTTAATAAGTCGAGAGGGTCAATTAAGGATCCCAATGCGTGGTAGTAGCTAAGTCTTAAATCACACACACAGATCTTAGTTCTTAGGGAATGGCTTCAATGAAACAACCACCATGTACTCCTACATGGCCTCTCATCGATACCTTTACCAAATCGTGTTCAACACTTCACTCGTTACCAACACAACCTTTCACTCTAGTTCATCATCCACGATGATCCAGACTGACACAACTCTAAGCATAGCAAGCACAGCATGGTAGGAAACACAAATATGGCTCAATCAACTCCTACACATACTAGTGGGTTTCATCTAATTCTTGTGGCAATGGCAGGTCATGCAAAGGAAGTAGGTTCAACTACACGCAACACACAACAGTTTGAATCGCGTTGTCTTAATGCGATAAACAAGAAGCGAAGCGAGATCATGGGTTTGTATCGGAATGATCAATGGGTTGCTTGCACGATGTAGTGGTAGTAGGTCTTGCCCTTGGATGGATAATCGGTGTTATCCTCGGAGGCAGAACCTACCACGAAAGACACACGAACATAATCAACACATGACGATATGCAACAATATGATGCATGCTATGACATGGCAATATGAATGTGTGTTGGCCTAATGCAAGCTAGAGCAGAAAGGAATGAACTCATTTGAATCAAGGATTCAAATGTTAGCTCATTAACATAGCCATTTAGTGCATTATCTTATTACCTTAAACAGCAAGGTTAACTTGTTACATCATGCATGAAACCATTACCAATGGATAGTTGAATTTTTCAGATCAAAATTCATATATAGAACTTTGCATTTGGATTCTGATTAATTTCTATGAATTTTTGAAGTTTGCAACAATTTCTGGAATTTCACGAATACAAATAAATCCAGAAATTAGTTATTGCGTCGTGATGCGTCGAGGTGACGTCGGTGGTCAATGGGGCGCCAGGTCAGCGACTAATGGGTCCGCATGTCGATAGTTAATTTAACTAACTAATTTTAGTTAAAACTAAAGCTGGGTTAATTAGCGAGAGGGCCCACTTAGTCAACTCCGTCAAGGGGTCAAACCCGACATTTAGCCGCCCGGTGAAGCGAGGCGGCGGCGAAAGTGTGTTTGTGCGTTCCAGCGATCAAAAGGGCGGCGGAGACCATCTGGGTAGCGGAGACAAGCCGCGCGACGTTTGGTGGCGGTGGTTGAGCTTCGGGGTGGCGGAAGCGTCGCGGCGGCGAGCTAGGAGGTCGCCGGGTCGGGTGAAAGTGAACCCGAGCTTGAGGACCTGGCGAGTGCGTGGATTGGTGCTACGGGTTCTGAGGATGTGGTGAAGTTAGTGGACAAGGTGGCGTGGCGGTGGGTGGCGGAGACACGTCGGCTGACGAGCTCGGCGATGGCGCGTGTGGTGATGCCGTCGCGGCAGCTACGATGCAGGGAAAACAAGCAGATGGGATGGGGGTAGCTGGGCTCCGGCGAATCTGGCGAAGCGGTCGGCGAGTCGGGGCGAGGTGATGCATGGCGGCGGCGATGGGGATCTCCGGCGGTGATCGGCGGAGGCAGGTCGGTGAAGGTGCTTCGAGCATCTGGCCTTCGAGGCTCGACCTGCTCGATGTAGTCGATGATGGCGGAAGCGAAGCGGACCGCAGTGGCGCAGCAGGGGCAACCGGAGGCGCGAGCTTCCGCGGTGGCCTTGAGTAGCGACAGCGTCGGCCATGGTCTTGTGGCGAGGAGAGGAGCTGGGGAGGAGAAGGGTGTCAGCGAGCTCGGGGAGGTGGTCGATCCAGAACAGGGCGGGGGGGCCAGTGCGAGGGAGGAGGCAGAGGCGTGAGCAGCTGCGTGGGCGTGCTCGGGTGCCGCCGCCCGAGCACTGGCTGCTGCCTCGCCAAATAAGCAGCTCGGCTGGAGGCGGTGGCTGGGCTGGGCGGCAGGTGGGCTTGCGGTGGCGCCGGGTAAGCCTTGCTTCATTTTCCTTTTCTATTTTTACGTAAGTTTGTAGACTTATTAAAAATAGGTAGGCACTTCTAAAAATCCTGGAAATAATCAGGGGCTCTGTTTAGAATATCTTCAACAGCCCACACTTATTTTCAGAATTATTTGAGCATCCAAAATATTTACTAGCATTTAAATGCCCAAATGCAAATTACATATGTTTTAATTCAATGACCTTACATTGACCTAGAAAATTGTGCACCTATTTTTCCGAGGTTCTAACCCAAGATAAAGAGGTGAACTTTTTAGAAGGGCATTTCAGGTTCATTGAAAATATTTTAGTAAACCCTAGTTGGATTCGGAGGGTTACGGGGTTACATCTTCCCCATTTCAAGTTTACGATGAAAGGTAAACATGATGCAACACTCTAATGCATGGACTAGCTAGGATGTGATAGTAATTGAGTGGTCGGGAAGTAATGTGCAACCTTCTTCGTGGTCATATAAATCCCATAAACAAGCTTACGATAATGTGGATATCTTTGCTTTGATGGAGTCAAAACTTGAAACATAATATCTTTGGTATTTGAACTTTATAGGCTTTTCCCTCTTCTTCCCTTTCGTAGTAAGTCTTGTATGACTTCTCCGGTGGCTGCAATGTAAAGTAGTAAAGGCTCTTTGCTGATTAGGGCAGCAATCACCGGCTGGAGTGGAAGCGGGGCCTTTAGCTCTTCAAATGTTGCATCAGCTTTAGGAGTCCCTCGAACTTATCGACTTCTTCATCGATCGGAAGAGAGCGGTGCCTTCTCACCGAGTCGAGAAATGAATCGACTTAGGCGGCTAAACAACCGATGGCTTGGACATCATGCACATGCAGGCGTTTCATCCCGAGTATGGCACCCACTTTCTCGAGGTTAGCGTCGATCCCTCGTTCGGAAACGGGAAAACCGAGTAATTTTCCACCTGGAACTCTGAATGTGCACTTTGATGGATTAAGCGATATCATACCTTGAGGTTGGCAAAGGTTTCAACAAGGTCAGCGATGGGTGGAACCTTTCGTGACTTGACCACAATGTCATCCATATGCGCTTCCACATTCCGACTAATTTGGTGAGTAAACACTTGAATCATCTGCATGAATGTGGCTCCGGCATTCTTCAAGCGAATGCCATAGTGACATATGAAGCACCCAAATGGGGTGATGAAAGCTATTTTATCTCATCGGGTCCATCTGAGCGGATATGATGATACCGAATAAGCGTCCAAAAGGACAAATGCTCACACCCGCGGTCGAGTCGACTATTTGATCGATCACGAGGAGAGAAACTGATCTTCGGGCAGGCCGATTGATATGCTTGAAGTCAATGCACATGCGAAGTGAGTCGTCCTTCTTAGGGACCATGACAACATTAGCTAGCCACTCGGTGGTAAATCTCGGATAAACTCGGTTGCTAGAAGCCGAGCCACTTCTTCACCGATTGCCTTCCTCTTACATACGGCGGACCGCCGAGATGTTCTTTGACTGGTTTCACTTTTGGGTCGACTATAAGCGATGCATAGCCAGCCACAGGAACACCGGCATGTCGGAAGGTTTCCATGCAAAGATGTCCCAGTTCTCACGGAGGAACTGGATGGCGCTTCTTCCTATTTGGAGTCGAGTGTTGTTGAAATGTGAGTCACAGCAATGCTGTGATCGGTCGAGTGAATATGAATCAACCGTTTCACGGAAAACTGAAATCTTTGAATCGTGGTTGGCTTCTTAGCTCGTAAGAAATCACTCGGATCTGCATTTTTCTGATACTCCTACAATTCCACTACTGCCATTTATGCATCGGCAATCTTTGAGCCTTTCTGGAAGCACTCTTCTGCCTTCTTTCGATTGGCAGTTATAGTGATCACTCCTTTAGGACCGGGCATCTTCAGCTTGAGGTACACGTAACATGGTCGAGCCATAAAATGTGCATAAGCTAGCCTGCCCAGAATAGCATGATAAGCACTCTGGAAATCCACGACTTCAAATGTCAACTTTTCTTTACGGTAATTCTTGGAATCACCGAAGACCACATCAAGTGCGATCTGGCGGTGACTTCGGCCTTCTTGCCAGAATAACTCCATGAAAACTCATATTGCTTTATTTGAGTGCGGACATCGGAATGCCCATTCCTTTCAGCGTCTCCGCCTCTGGTATATTCAGGCCGCTGCCACCATCCATCAGGACCTTAGTCAGCAGAGTGCCTTGACGGTTGGGTCGACCACCAGCGCTGCCTCCCGGGGGTAGCTATGTGTGTTGGGTGATCGGTGGTCGAATGTAATGGAAGTCTGAGACCATTTCAAATAATTGGGTGTCGCTGGAGCGACCATGTTTACTTCTTTGTTGATGACTTTCAGTCGACTTTTGCTCTCAACATCAACAAAAATCATCAGAGTGGAATTGATGTGAGGGTAACCATCATCACTTTCTTCTTTGTCTTCAACTTTGTCCGACTCTTTTTCCTTTTCCTTGGGTTGTTTCTCTCGGAACTGCTGGATTAGGAGCCGACCTTTGTCAGTGGTATGCTTGAATAAATAAGTTACCCTCATCATCTTTCTTGGTGTGAATGTGGCAAGGAAAATCCAACACATCATTTCCGTCTTGATCTTTTATTTTCTTGGGGTTCCATGGTCCTTTGGGCTTCCCCTTGAATTTTCCCTGAGTCGCGGCTAAGATTTCTCCAGGAGCAGCTGGCTCGCCTTCTTGCTCTGCTTCCATTGGAGTTTCCTCCTCGGTTTAAGTAGGCGACTTTTTGTGTTTGCCACTCGGAGCTGATCCTCCTTGTCGGTGTCAAAACGGCGGATCTCGAGTAGGGGTCCCGAACTATGCGTCTAAGCGGATGGTAACGAGGAGACAAGGGACACGATGTTTTACCCAGGTTGGGCCCTCTCGATGGAGGTAAAACCCTACTCCTGCTTGATTAATATTGATGATATGGGTAGTACAAGAGTGGATCTACCACGAGATCGGAAGGCTAAACCTAGAAGCTAGCCTATGGTATGATTGTTGTTAGTCCTATGGACTAAAACCCTCCGGTTTATATAGACATCGGGCGGGGTTAGGGTTACAGTCGGTTACAATGGTAGGAGATCTACATATCATGTCGCCAAGCTTGCCTTCCGCCAAGGAAAGTCCCATCCGGACACGGGGCGAAGTCTTCAATCTTGTATCTTCATAGTCCGGAGTCAGGCCAGCGGTCATAGTCCAGCTATCCGGACACCCCTAATCCAGGACTCCCTCGGTAGCCTGAACCCGAGGCTTCAATGACGAGTCCGGCGCACATTGTCTTGACATTGCAAGGCGGGTTCCTCCTCCGAATACTTCATAGAAGATTTTGAACACAAGGATAGTGTCGGCTCTGCAAAACAAGTTCCATATCGACCATAGAGAATAACCTTTGCCTGCAGATCTGCGACATTCCGCGCATGACATCACACCACAGCCAGGCCTTTATTGAATCGTTTTCTTTGTTCCACCTCAGCGCGTTTAGCGGCGGTTTCCTTGGCACGTCTTATCGGGCGGAGATCGTGCCCCCTTATTCGAATTCCCATCAATACGGACGTGGGTAACCCAACTGCGCCATTGATTATGGCGCTTGGGAGATAGCGAGTTTTACCGGTGGCGGGGGCGCATAGCCGTCCGTCCATATAAGGGATAAGGATCCACCTTTTCACCTCGCCTTCTTCCTCCTTTGCTCATCCATTTCCGCTTTTCGAGCTCCAGGCGCCCAAGTCCGCACATCCCTCCTCAACCTCCTCCAGCCATGTCCGGGAGGCGGGAGGCAAGTGGATGGTCTCCTCCGTCACGGAGGGACAAGTCAAAAACTGCGGAAGGCGGATACTTGTCCAGCGACATCAGCACCGGCTCCCGACAAGGGCAGCTAATTCCACCCCGGGCCCCATGAGAGGTGGTGTTCCTCACCACTTCCTCCATGGACTAGGTTTTCCACTTCACCCATTTGTCCAGGGCTCATGTTCTACTACGGCACAGGACTTCCACGATCTGGCCCAATTTCATCCTCAACATCTCGGCGTTCATCGTGCGTGTGCGAAACCTTCCTCGCATCCAGCCCCCGACTTATGGCTGAAGACCTTCAATGTCAAGCTGAAGGTAGTGGCGGCCGCCAGCGAGTCTTGGAGGTGCCATGGTTAACAAGATGGCCAAAGTCCTATGGCTCGAGGCTCCTTTGTGGAGACCATAAAGGGGTGAAATCGGGGTGATTCTACATCACCGAGCAGCGACTCTCAATGGCGGCGGCCCCAATTCGATCCGGCTTCCCCACAGCTCACATCACGGAAAGAGGCGGGCTGGCGTGGGGTGATTGGAAGAGCTGTCCGGACTCAAACCTGCGTCCGAACCACTGGTGGACAAGAATCTCGGGCTTGTCAGCGTAGTCAGGTTATGCTCATCCGCGGATCCTCCCATGCCAACAACGGGCCTTCAAATTGTGGGAGTTCGATCCGGCACAGCACCAAACTCTGAAAAGGCTCTTGACACTACATACGAAGATGCAGGAAGGTCTTGTTCAAAAGCGCTGAGCTCCCACATCCGCTACCGAAGATCGGATTCAGCTCATGCGCCAAGCTACCGAGTAAGCTATTTTGCCCTTTATGGGACTCTTGTTTTCATAGTTTGACTCTATGTGGGATCTAAACTCCCTTACCTTTGGCAGGACTGGCGTAACACGTCCGGGCAGGTTAACTGTCCGGCTCCTTGCGGAAGACCCAGCAGACGCCCGCTTGGCGGGAGCTGCGCTCCGGCACCTCATGTGGTGCGGAGAAGAAAAGCCAAGAAGAAGGCCACGGGGACTCGAAGGCGCCCGCGCCAGGTGTTGTCGGACTCATCGTCAAGCGACTCAGGTGAATCCTCCCCTAGGGCGGGGAGGAGGAAAAAGCCTCTCCCGGCGAAGGAGAAGAAAAGGAAGGTCGCCCGACCAGGGGAGGCGGAGGTCAAGAAAGAAGGACCCTTCCTCGGGACTTCTCCACCAGCCGACAACAGCGAAGAGGTGGCCACCAAGGCCAAGCCCTGGCGAGATCGCAAGTGTCCAGGACTCTGGAATAGCTCATGACTTTCTATTTGTCGCATAGTGTCTTCTAGCGCTGAATATAACCATGTAGCCCGCCCAGGCAGGCTCGCCCGCCGTCGGCGGCTCCTGGATAACACTTCACTTCCGACCGCCTCCTCTCCTCGTGGCCTTGAGCGACACGCGGTGGAGTCCCAAAGAGCCCCACCAGGAGGAGGTGGTCTGGGCGTCATAAGGCAACCTCCCGGACTCGAGGCGCAAAGGGGTGAAACCCGAGAGGGCTCTAAGTCGGCCACTGTCTGGACTCCGTCTGGAACCTTCGGTGGTTCGAAGTCCGAAATGGCCCCTTTGTAAGAAGGCAAGACTGCGGCGCCGATGACCTCCGTCCATCCGGAGGCACGGATAACTTCTGGGCGCTTAAACGGCGCCTCCATCGACGAAAGCACCGCCTTGTTATGAGTGTGGTGATCTAGAAAGTTCGATCCGCCAGAGCGGGCTGGTGGCTTTATACCAGCCTTCTAACGAGTTTGAGGTAAGTTTAGAATATGTAAAAATATTACGCATAGGCGGTAGCCCACGATGCTTAGTTCGATTGTTGGAAAGAAAAGCGGACTGAGGATCTAAAAGATATATCTTGAGGAGTCTAACATAAGTATGTCAATATGGGAATGCGAGGCTGCTTGCTGACCTCTGCTGCTTGTGCTGCGGAGGTCAATGCATTGAAGTAGAGCCTCGGCGGTCCGAGCGAGCTCGGCCTTGCCAGAAGCAGCTCGAGGACAAGGAAGGTAAATAATACCTTATTAAAGTAATACCTTATAGAAAGGATTTGGTTGCAAAAATAGACAGGACTAGCGTGGGTATTGTAGGGGCCCTGAGCAGTGGCGACCACGAAGGCGATGTCCACGGCCAGCTCATGACCATGAGGCTGGCCGAGAAGGCGAGGCCTTGGTGGCGGAGGTGCTGCAAGGCTCCGAGCTTCGTGGAAAAACACGAGTTTGGGCGTGACTCGAACTCGAGAGTCGAGGCTCGCCTCGGCTCTTGAGAGTGCCAAAGCCGCTAAGCCCGAAGCCCAAAAAGCCCTCCAGGAAATTGAATCATTAAATAAGATTGTGGCGGGTAAGGCGTTCTTTATGCAAAGCAAGCATGTGAAAGTGGATTATCTATTACTTACCCGAATCCAGAGCTCTCCAAGAGCATTGCAGATCTGCCCGTAGTGTAATACGATCTTGCGCGTTCTACAGCGCCAAGGAGGGCTTCGGCGGAGAAGGTGTTACGGTCTCGGTATGATGAGGCGGACATCCAGTGCCTGACGACCACTGAAGCAGCTGGTCGAGCTCCACAAGGTCGCGAACAGGCCATGAAGGGCCTCATAATTGGCCATGGCCATTGGAAGCCATGCACAGGAGCTGCCGGGCTAGTCTTGGCGGCTGGTGGGCCTTTGTCCATGGATTAAAGTCATCAAAGCGCTCCGTCTGCATTGAAGGTGCCGTCGGGCCTTGCCGATGCTAAGTGCACGGGGCAAGCTGAATCTTTGAAGCTTGTGACAGACCAGGCCACCGAAGGGCAAGGAGCATCGCAAGCCAGAAATGTTCTATGAGGCGCACTGAAGGTGCCATATTATAGCGGTGAATGTTCCAAAGATGTAATTTTTGAATAGACTACATTTGTTATCTGTCTGCTGAAAACTTGTTTATATCGCTAAGCAACACTTGTGAATTTAAAATATTACCTTACGTGCGATGCGTTTATCAAATTTGAGAGATGGCAAGTCATTGGCTTCAGCCCCCATGCCACAGTGGGTGTTAGGGATAAACTTGGCGCTCTTGTTCCCATTCTTGGGTCCTTGAGGGGCGCTCAGCATTGCGAACAAAACAACGGACTATAATGCTTGAACACTCTCCTTAGCCATAGAATTCTATAATTTTAAATTTAGTGAAGCCCCTAGTATCGGAAGACCGAGTTGAGGCGCTATCCATGCCTTGGCGGACAATGCCGACTCCTCGCTCTATCGGCATAAGTCTTTAGGGACGAAAAAACCTCTCGAACAACGACCGGCTCTCGCCTTATCATGACGGTCAGTTTAGCTTTCTCCAGAGGTGCTCAACCCAGCTCAGCAGGGCACTGTCGCGGTGGTTCTCCAGCCTACCTTAGCCGATATAGCGGGCGTAAGGTACCAAAACATGGGAGCAGGCAAACCCAACTATTGACCCAAGACATGATTGAACCGATGCATATAATGCTATAAGTTCGAGGTGCCGCACTTGTGGAAGTGTTAGGACTTATCACACCATATCTTTGGGGTACTTAAGCCCTGGTGTATTGGTCGTACCAAAGTGTCAGGTGCAACATGTCATGAATGAACATATATATAGATAAAGAAAGGAGTGCAATAATAGGCAAAAGCTATGTATTGTTTATTCAAAAATGCTGCAATGAAAGCGAACAATACAAATAGGCGATAAGCAAGGGATGGGACTATTTGACATGTCCCCCTCGAGGGGTAAGCTGCGGGATGGTATGTAAAACAGGTATAATGCTCATAGTAGAGACCACTGGACACTCGGCGTAACTTTACGCTTCCACTGGCTGTTACAAGTGAGTTCGGCAATTCTAGTGCGGACGGGCGTCTGGAAAGCGGAGTCTGAAAGTAAGAAAATAAGAAAGAAAAGAATGACACAATGGGGGCCTAGTGCGGTTGAGCGCATGCAGGCGTGCGTGGTCGTGCCCTTCCCTTTTGCCCATGGTATCTCGGGCGTAGTTATGTCGCAGCGTAATCTTGGCCCGCCAATTTCGCGAGGCTGGGGTTGGGTCCGGATTACTCTGGCGTGCTCGGATCGTGCGAGGCGGTCTTGTTGTAGGTTACTCGGCGGCGCTTGCGGTGTCCGGACGTTTAATAGCGGACTCGAAAATTGTTGTGAGAGGCTGTTTTGGACCTCCGCCGCAAGAGACGCCCGTGTGCTCCTCCGTTCGGAGAAGGCGTTCGGTGTTTCCATTGACCATGATTACTCCTCGAGGGCTGGCATCTTGAGCTTGAGATGCAGCGTAGTGCGGCACCGCATTGAACTTTGCAAATGTGGTTCGTCCAAGCGGTGCGTGATAGCCGCTGCTTGAGCAGGGACTATGTCGAAGATTAACTCTTCGCCGGAAGTTATCGGGGATCCGAAGACCACTTGAGTGTAAATGAGCACTGTAAATTGGCCTCTACACCTGGTATGATGCCTTTAAAGGTGCGTCTTTGTGGGTTTAATCCTTGAGGGTCTATGCCCATTTTGCGCACTAAATCTGATAGAGCAGGTTCGGGCTGCTACCGCCATCCATCGGGACTCTAGTGAGGTGAAATCCGTCGATGATTGGGTCAAGAACCAATGCGGCGAATCGCCGTGGCGGATGCTAGTGGGGTGGTCCCTTGATCAAAGGTGATCGGGCGGGAGGACCATGGGTTGAACTTGAGGCGGCGGCTCCATCGCATATCGTCCCTTAGTGCGCTTCCGCTCCCTTTTGGGTATGTGGGTTGCGTATATCATGTTCACCGTCCGCACTTGTGGGGAAAGCCCTTACATCTCTGTTGTTCGTGGCGGGGCTCCTCCTCGTCATCGCTATACAGCCTTGTCATTGAGTTGGCGTTTAACTTGCCTGCTGTTTGAAGACAACAATCCTGTTGGTGTGGTTGGCTAGTTTTACAGGGTGCCATGTATTTGGCACGGCGTCAGTATTCGGTCCAGATTGGGCCAGCCTGAGTATTTCTTTTGAGCGCCTTTTTCCGTGACCGGGTTTAGAGCCTCTGAATCCGACATTGACTACGTATCTTCAGCATTATCGCCCGTTAATGCGGCGCTTTGCTTGTTGCGTAGCGACCTGCCATTCTGTCCTTGGTATCCGAACTACCGGGTTTTGGTCAAGTTGTTGCTACGAGCTAGCTAGCTGTCCTCTCCAGCATAAAAGCGGGTCATGAGTGTTGTGAGGGCTGCCATGGATTTGGCTTTTCCTGTCCTAGGTGCGGGCAAGCCACTCGTCGTGGATGTTATGTTTGAAGGATGCAAGGGCCTCTGCATCCGGACGGTCAACGATTTGATTTTTCTTGGTTAGGAACCGTGTCGAATTATCGGCGATTCTTACAGCTCTTGAATTATGTGGCTGAGGTCATCGTCGGTGGTCGCACATATGTGCCTGGAAGTTATCAAGGAATGCGGCTTCGGGTCCTCCCAACAACAATTTGATTCTGCGGCAAGCTGTTAAGCCAATGCCGAGCTGGTCCTTTAAGCTTGAGTGGGAGGTATTTGATGGGCGTGTAGATCATCACACGCGGGCCATGTGGATATGGAGGAGGTAGTCCTCGATCCAAACGCGGGATCTGTTGTGCCATCGTATGATTCGATGTTTACGGGTTTGAAACCCTCGGGGATTTGATGATCCATTACTTCATCTGTGAAGCATAGTGGGTGTCTTGGCGCCTCGTATTGAGCTATATCACGGCATAGGTCGAATGAGCTTTGTCTCTGTGTTCGACCCGGCGGAATTGCTGTATCCGGCGTGGCGGTTTTAAATCCGCGTGTCGTGGAAGCGTCCGCGATCCGTGAATCGATCTTGTTTGCCTTGCCTTGTCCTCAATATGTCTCGCGGAGTGCAGCGCGTTTCCCGTGCCTTGGTACTTTTCGGCGGCAAAGTGCGGCTTGAATGGAGGTATAGAGGCCTCTCTGTCGCTGACCGCAGGGGTGGCGGTCGGCCCATCATCGCTGGTGATGTAGGTTTGGGTGCTGCTTCCTCTAATTGGGGTAGCAACTGCGTTTAGGTATCTCTTGGAGGCGTTCGAGTTACGTACTCTTGGCTGCAAGGACTTGATCCATCTATCAGACTAACAAGTCTTGGTCAGCTCTAAGCTCTTCTGCTTTCTTGAGGCTGCTTGCCGTGCCCATAAGCCTGCTTGGCAAGCGCTCTGTTTGGCGGGATCCTCGAGCCACGACAAATTAAATCGTATCGAGGCTTGCCTCATCTTGAGAGGAGGCATATAATTATCGTCCTCCACCTCCACATGCTGCGCTCTATCATGAGGCTGGCTTCTCCCTCCTCTGTCTTGAATCCTGCTTTGGAGGGTTGTCTTGACACTTGTCCGGGTGTTATTATCTCCGTGCGGAATCACGTTTTTGTGGCGGGATTTAAGCGGCACCGCTTGGCGCTTGGCGCTTGGGCTGTTTCTCGGAGGGTTATCCTCCATTGTTCCATCGCCGTTCCCATCTTTTGGGGTGTCCACCATGTATATGTCGTGTATGGCGAGGTGGCCTTCCGGTGCCACATGGCGCTGGTTCTTGGTCGTCTCCGGCATTGTCGTCCATACCGTCGATGTCTTGGTCGAAGTCGAGCATGTCGGTTAAATCATCGGCAGTGTCTACAAAGTGGGTGGTGGGTGGGCGTGAATTTCTTCCTCGTCCGCATCCCAACTTTCACGATCGTGAATGCGGCCGGGCTCTCGATAAAGAGAGACTTTAGTGAATTCAGGATGTCGCCAAAGGCGAGTCTTTGAAAGATGTCGTGGCGATGAACTCCATGACGGCGTATGTCGGATTCGATTGGCGGTAGCGGAGGTTCGGAGTCGAGAGAGAGTCGGCACCTTGAGTCCGGTCTCCATAAAGGACAGGGATGGAGTTGACTCAATCGCCGTGAGATCGTAGCCCCAGGCGGTGTCCAACCACTCGTCCTCGCTCGTGAGTCGGCTCGAGCTAAGGGTCGGGCCGGGACTGGTGCGACCTCGAGGCCTTGTTGGCCAGCCGAGCTAGATTGTGCCCATCGAGGCGATCTGGCGCTTGCAGGCTGTGGCTCGAATCCGTCGAAGATCAAGTCTCCGCGGATGTCGGCCGTGTAGTTCAAACTCCCAAATCTGACACGATGGCGGGCGTAGCTTCGATTTGCTCGGATGGCCAAGTGAATTGGCCCATGATGCAAAAGCCGCCGAATATGAAGATCTGTCGGGGAGAAAAGTCTCACCTGGACCGCCTCGTTATTGATGATCGAAGGAGCCATCGGGCCTAAGGATGGCGACAGGAGGAACTCTCAATGAAAGCACCAATGTCGATGTCAAAACCGGCGGATCTCGGGTAGGGGTCCCGACTGTGCATCTAGGCGGATGGTAACGGGAGACAAGGGACATGATGTTTTTACCGAGGTTGGGCCCTCTCGATGGAGGTAAACCCTACTCCTGCTTGATTAATATTGATGATATGGGTAGTACAAGAGTGGATCTACCACGAGATCGAGAGAGGCTAAAACCTAGAAGCTAGCCTATGGTATGATTGTTGTTCATCCTCGGGACTAAAACCCTCCGGTTTATATAGACACCGGGTAGGGTTAGGGTTACCAGTCGGTTACAATGGTAGGAGATCTACATATCCGTATCGTAAAGCTTGCCTTCACGCCAAGGAAAGTCCCATCCGGACCGCGGGCCGAAGTCTTCAATCTTGTATCTTCATAGTCCAGGAGTCCGGCCAACGGTCATAGTCCAGCTATCCGGACACCCCCTAATCCAGGACTCCCTCACTCCTCCTCACCATTGGCATACTTGGTGGCAATCTCCATCATTCGGCTCAGAGACATATCTCCGGTCCGATCGAAGTTCAGATTCAACTCCCGATACTTGACGCCTTCCTTGAAGGCACAAACTGCTTGGTGATCAGACACATTCTCTACCGTGTGGTGCAACGTGATCCATCTCTGGATATAATCCCTCAAAGTTTCATTTGGCTTCTGTACACAAGAATGCAGATGTGTTAACCCTGCTGGTCGTCTGCATGTTCCTTCGAATGTTCTGACAAACACTCGGGCAAGTTCTTCCCAGCTGTAAATGCTGCTGGGTGCTAATTGATTTAACCATGCTCTAGCCGAGCCTTCCAACATCAGAGGAAGATGCTTCATGGCTACCTCATCATTGCCACCACCAATCTGCACAGCCACTTGGTAGTCCTCAAGCCAAGTGTCAGGCTTAGACTCACCAGTGAACTTACTGACTCTAGTCGCCAACCTGAAGTTGGGAGGAATCACCCGGCCCTGATGGCTCTGCCGAAGCACTCTGGACCTGAGACATGCAATCTGCTGCTGGTCGAAAATCTCTATCATGGCCTTCTCTATGAGCTCTGTTTCTGTCGACCAGACCTTGAACGAGAATGGATCTCGCATCAAAGCCCGGTTCCCTGGGGTCGACTGGAATTCTTCGCCCGCCACTATGAGGGCGTCTGTCATCATGCTGTCGAGGCACGTATGACCCACTCCTCGGGGGAGGCGTGGGCACTCGACGACGATCATCGTGATCGAATCGGTGATCATATTGCTCAAGGTTTCTGTACTGATCTCGTCGGTCTCCACGTCCCTCACGCCTCGGAGGCGATCTCCGGCTATGAGCCGACTGGACTGTATCTGCAACAATGGATCTGCTATGGATCCTATTCATATTGCTGACACGGTTGTATTCATTTCCCGCTGCCGGAGTAAAGCCTAATCGCATCAAACCTCTGCCAACCATTTGGGAGGGCTGGATCGACTCTGCTATTGGGCTGCAGGCTGTGAGATTACGGATCGGAGTTGATATACAGGTTGGAGGCGGAAAAAGTTGTCGTCGATTGGATTACGGAACCCATTGCGAGCACGCTCGTCGAGTGCATCTTTGGAGATTCTCGGTCAGTCGCTCAGCCAAGTTAAGCGGCGCGCCTCCTCCAAGGCTCGGGCCTTGGGGTTTCTCAATGATAGGAGTATGAAGTGCATCCATGTTCGTGGCGAAGTTCTTCCCTGCACTTTCACGAAGATAGGGGCTCGGGGAGGTACTCCTCGTGGACCTGTGACGGATCGCCCCGCCATCTCCACCGTCAGCGAGGAAGCCGGGAGGACTGCGAGGTCCATTGACCATCAGGACTTCCGCCGCGGGATCACTAGTGTCGCTTTTCGGATGCAGTTTCTCACGAGCCCGGTCGACCAGTCGAACAGGCCGTAGAGAGTTTTGTCGGGCTCGATTACGCGACTTGGGGGCGGCCGACTAGCGGGCCACGCGTGCCTCACCACGGCTGAAGCCTCGTCGGCCGGGCAGCTTGCGCGGCGGTGAACGAGGAGGAGGGCGCCACGAGGAGGCCGGTAATCTTGGTCGGCGGTATGTGCGGGAGGGCGCCCGGAGAGCCTTGCCGCGAAAGTCGTTGCCCATAAGCAGAGCGCCTCGACATCGAGTGGGGCCTCTTGGAGCCAAGCGGAGTCGTCGACGGCGAACCTGACTGGCCAAGAGACAGATCTCATGACCCTCGGCCAAACCTCCTTTGAAACCATGTCGATGGGGATCAAAAAAATCGCAACTTCTCCAACAAGTCGCTAAGACACACCCCAAGGTGGGCGCCAAGCTGTTGTGGTTCTAAGTCGGCGGTAGAATGGGGGTAGTGATGTGAGGCAAGATCCTAGCTATGGAGGTTGTAGGCGCAAGTTTTCTGAGTTCGAGGCCTTCTCGGAGGAAGTAACAGCCCTCGTCTCGGGCCGGGGGCGGTCGGTGGATTATATCGCGTGAGAGTTCTGAAGTGCGAACCCTTGTCACTGAGGAGGGGGGGTGGCTTATATAGAGTTTGCCAGACCCCTCCGGCCCTCAGTTATGCGGGGTTTAAAGTACATTAAGGTAGGGCGTTACTGGTAACGCCAAGAATAAAGTAACATAATGACCAATAAAGCCACATAATGACCGACCGTTGCAGTGTGGAGTGGCTCTAGATTTCCTGGCGGTCGAGTGATAGTCTTCATGGTCGAGTGACTTCAAGTCTGTCGATTGGAACGCTCCATGTCGATTGGAACACCCATGGTCGATTGAAGGATGATTTTTCTTCGAATGTTTCTGGTGGTAAAGTGATGTCACTACAAAAAAAAGACACATCCGTGACATTTTGGGCCGAACGAAAAATAATTTGTCATACATATGACACTTCTATGACGATAATTGTGACAAACCCGGTATTATCATAGATGTGGTGGGATCCTACTTCTATGACAAAAAATCATGACAGAAAATGGGCTTTTAGTCTGGGCGGGCGGAGGCGCGGCTGCATGACATTCTTTGGGCCGTCCATGACGGAAAAAAACTGTGGTAGAAGCGAGGGAGGAAAATTTGGGGAGTTACGGTTACGGTGGGAGGTCGAGGGGCGGCGATCGCGCGTTCTCTCGTGCGTCTGCAGCGTATGTGCGGCGTTAGCTCTAGCGAAGCGGCGGCGTTGGGCTCTGCGAACCCGGCGATTGCCTTTGCGAGCTCTGGCGTTCTTGAACCCGGCGATCGATCGATGGCTGTTAGCCCGAACCCGATGGGCGATTCGCCGTTCTTGCTGCTAGCGAAGCCGATCGATGTTGCCTCACAGGATGAGCGATGGCGTTGCGGGGGGGCTTGGATGAGCGATGGCGGTGGCGTTGCCTCTGGATGAGCGGGAACCCGTGGTGTGGAGGGCTGGATGAGCGATGAAGCGGTGGAGGGTGGCCGTGGAGGGTGGTTGAGCAGGACCCGTGGTGTGGAGGCTGGATGAGCGAGTAGAAGGTGGAGGGTGCCGTGGAGGGTGGTTGAGCGATGGCGGTGGAGTAAGCGCGGGGTGGAGGCTGGATGAGCAGGGGCCCGTGGAGGTGAAGGAGGTCGGCGGTAGCCGTGGAGGTGAAGGAGGTCGGGTGGAGATTCCACGGTATCCGTGGAGTCCGTTTTGCGGTGCGCCACACCTCCCCGTTTATAGAGTGGCGCTCCAACTCAAGTCTGTTTAAGTCCGTTTTGCGATCGCCACACCCTCCCAATCAACGGGACCCCCGTTTACGACCGTAGGAGGTCCGTTTCCTCCGTTCCCTGCGATGCGCGAGGCCCCTCCGATCAACGGGACCCGTTTGGCGTGGCGATCGAACACAAGGCCGTTTCCTCCGTTTTGAGTCGCCGGGCCTCGTTTCCATCGCTGTTCCGTCCAAGCCCTCCCGATGAACACGACCACGCATTCCGTTCCGACCCAGCGGTTGGCTCCCCATGAACACGGCAGCGGCGCTGTTTCTCTGTTCCGACCAGCCATATGCGTATGCGCGATAGGCGTTAGAGACCCTGCCCGTATGTGCGTGCGTGGCGTATTTTCTTTCTTGCACCCTCGCCGTTATGCGTGCGTGTACATGCTACGTCGCGGCGCCTCTACTCGACGCGTGCGGCGCCTCTACATCCACGGTATATATGCGTACCGTTCGCGACCAGAATGACAATGCCACGTGCGCTTCGACCAGTGGGTCGGTATCGAGCACTTCCTTGCGTGCGAAGATGTAGCTGGTGGGTCCCAGCAGTCAGGGGGGTGAATCGTTTTGTTATTTTTTTTGCTCGGACGCACTTCCTTGCGTGTGAAGATGTAGCTGGTGGGTCCCGCGCTGTCGGTGGAGGAATAATTATTTTGCGGCGTAATAAGGAGGCACTTCCTTGCTGCGGCCGTGGACCCGGTATCGACCTCTCCACGTCACGATCCACGTCCGATGGAATCCGTTCCTTGACAGCGTTGACCACGCCCGCGCCGAGAGCACAGGGCGGTGGGCAGCGGTGAGGAGCCTAGGAAGGGGCGGCGCGAGCCGGGGAAAACAGCGGCGATGGATGCCCAGCGTGAAATCTGAGGTTCAACTGGTTGGCTGCGGTGTGAGGCTGCGTCGCCCATGAATAACGAGGGGTGTGGGTGAGTAGAGGATGGCACGGCCAGCGGTGGGAGTAGTAGAGGCGGTGAGGCCTCCGCCGCATCGCCAACCGACCACGGGAGGCGAGAACACGAGCACTACCGGCGCTGGTTTGGTAGGTGGAGCAAGAAGACCCGAGAGGTTGAAGAAGCACTCGGATGCGTTGGATGGACATCGTCACGGTCCTTTGGAGCTAGAATCGTGCATATTGACTAAGTTGACAAAGCCCTCCGTCCCGTCAACTTAGTAGGCCCTAAATCAGCCTGCCACTATCTTTGGGTCCCAGCTAACGGGGAGTATTCATTTTTTGTGCGTAATAAGGAGGCACTTCCTTGCGTGCGAAGATATAGCTGGTGGGTCCGAGCTGTCGGTGGCGATAGCGTTTTTCACGAAATCTGAGGCCCTTCGGTGGGTCCCGATGTCGGTGGGCGAATCATTATTTTTGGCGTAATAAGGAGGCATTCGTGCGGCCGTGGACCCAGCTATCGGCCTCTCCACGTCTGTCCGCCGGATGCATGTCGATCGTTGACCACGTTGACCAGGCAGCGCCGAAACACCGAGGCGGTGGGCGATGGCGAGGCCTAGGAAGGGAGCGACATAGAGGCGAGGAAGACTCGGCGATTGTTTCCCACGCGGAGAATCTGTGAGCGAGGTTTCTTGGTTAAATCTGCCGTCGCCGGAGAATAACAGCGGTGTGGGTGAGTAGAGGATGGCTAGGCCAGCGATGGGAATGCAGTGGGGCCGTGAGGTATCTTGTGGCGACATAGCTGGCAGAGGGGAGGAAGCGAGCAGTCCTTGGCGCTTGTTTGGCCAGTGGGAGCGGGAAGAGCAGAGATTGAAGAAGCACGGCGGCCGTTGGATGGACATCAACAAATCCTTTGCTTGTCGTCAACCTTTTTAGGAAAGCCTCAAATCATGGAAAACAACATACAACCCATCTGCCATTATTTCTAATAATTTACAGCCCATTTGCTAATTCTTAAGGTTTTTGGAGCCCATATTCTTTTTGTTAGCATTACAGCCCATATTGTGGCCGGTTAAAAAATTATCTGAAATTTTGCATATTTGGTGCTTGGTCGAACTATTTTAATCGAAATTTTGACTCACATTCAAACTGATTTTAAAAACAAATGTATATCAATATAAAATCCAACAAATTCTCCATGCATAAAAATTAATGTAATTTAAAATCTTGAAATGAAAAAAAAATTGAAACTAATTGCCGGTTTGATGTGTTTTAAAAATGTACATCGGCCAGCCGAATGAAAAGCTCTCCTCGTCGTGAAAGATTTGCAGCCCAACAGGCCTGACAAAGCGACTTAATTGGCAAATCACAAAAAAATTGGGCTGTGGCTGTGGACCCAGCTGTCAGCCTCTCCACGTATAGTACTCTTCCGATGGAAGTCGTTCTTTGACCATGTTGACCACGCCCCTTGAGAGAGCACCACGGCGGTGGGCGGCAACGAAGCCTAGGAAGGGGCTGACGGGCCGGGAAAACCTGCAGCAGTGGAAGCCAGCGGAGAGAATCTGAGGTTCTTGGTTGACTGCGGTGTGAGGCTGCCGTCGCCCTTGAGGCACTGCACGGCCGTAATTGGGAATAGTAAAGGCGGTGAGGCCTCCACGGCAGCTGGAGCTAGAATCGTTCATATTGACTAAGTTGACAAAGCCCTTGACCCGTCAACTTAGTAGGCCCTAAGACAGCCTCCACCAAGGTGGGTCCCACTAGCCGGGGAGTATTCATTTTTGTGCGTAATAAGGAGGCACTTCCGGTGGGTCGAGTGACAATGAGGAACATTTTTTCGCAAAATCACGGTGGCCCGTCCGGTGGGTCCCAGCAGTCGAAGCGATTTATTTCACAAAATCTGGTGGCCCGTCCGGTGGGTCCCATTGTCAGTGGAGGAATAATTATTTTCCGCGTAATAAGGAGGCACTTCCTTGCGGCTGCGTGGACCCGGTATCGACCTCTCCGTCTGATACTCTTCGATGGAAGTCGGTCGTTGAGCACATTGACCACGCCCGCGCCGAGAACACCACGGCGGTGGGCTGCAGAGAGCCTAGGAAGGGGCGACGGCGGGCAGACCCACAGGAGGCGGGAGGCGGCGGTAGCCCGACCCGGCCACGGGAGGCGGGAAGGCGGTGACACGGCCGGCGCTGCTTTGGTAGTTGGAGCAAGAAGACCGAGAGGTTGAAGAAGCCGTATGGCCGTTGGATGGACATCATCACGGTCCTTTGGAGTATTGACTAAGTTGACAAAGCCCTCCGTCCCGTCAACTTAGTAGGCCCTAAGTCAGCCCAACAATATGGTGGGTCCCAGCTAGCAGGGGTATTCATTTTTTGGGCGTAATAAGGAGGCACTTCCTTGCGGGCGAAGATATAGCTGGTGGGTCCGACACATCGTGAGGGAACATTTTTCATGAAATCTGAGGCCCTTCTGTGGGTCCTAGCTGTCGGTGGAGGAATCATTATTTTGCGGCGTAATAAGGAGGCATTTCCTTGCGTGCGGCCGTGGACCCAGCTGTCGGCCTCTCCACGTCTGAGTCCACTTCCGATGGATGTCGTTCATTGACCACGTTGACCAGGTCGCGCCGAAGCACCAGGCGGTGGGCGGCGGCGAGGCCTAGGAAGGAATGACAGAGCCAAGGAATACTCGGCAATTGTTTCCATGCGGAGAATCGAGGTTTCTTGGTTCGTCTGCCGTCGCGGAGAATAACGACATGTGTGGGTGAGTAGAGGATGGCTAGGCCAGCGATGGGAATGCGGTGGGGCCGTGAGGCTCTTGGCGGCAACATAATGCGGCAGCGGGAGGAGGAAACGAGCAGTCCGCTGGCGCTTGTTTGGCCAATTTGGAGCATGAAGAGAGATTGAAGAAGCACGACGGCCGTTGGATGGATATCCAACGATCCTCCTCTCGTGTGTTGACTAAGTTGACGAGGCGTTGCGTGTCGTCAACCTTTTTTTATGAAAGCATCTGCGTCAACTGTAGTAGGCGCATAAGTCAGCCTCAAATCTGTGGAAAACAACATACAACCCATCTGCCATTATTTCTAATAATGTACATCCCATTGCTAATTCTTAAGATTTTTTGGAGCCCATCTTCTTTTTGTTAGCATTACACCCCATATTGTGGCCGGTTAAAAAGTATAGGAAATTTTGCATATTTAGGTGCGGTCAACTGTTTTTAATCCAGAAATATCGATTCACATTCAAACTATTTTGAAAAATAATTTATATAAATATAAAATCAAAATAATTGTCCACATAAAAATCTATGGAATTTAAGATCTTGTAATGAAAAAAATGAAACTAATTCCGGTTTGATGTCTTTTAAAATGTACAGGCCATTTACGGGCAAACCGAATGAAACTCTCCTCGTCTTGAAACATTTGCAGCCCAGCGGGGCCGATAAAACAAGTAGGCCTTGTTTGGGTATTTCTTTAAAAAATAGAACTGGGCTAGCCATTTTCAGCAAGAAAAAAAACACAAGCTGGGCTCATGATGTGGTAAACATAAATAAAACCACTGGCTAGGCAGGCCACAGCCCGTTGTTACCACGATCCGTCGCTAAAACTAGTATAAATAACAACTGCTTGTTCCTCATTGTCTCAAAAAACTGCTTGTTCCTGAAAAAACTGCTAGCGACTTCTTTGGGTCCACTGGTGTCGGCCGCTTCGTGAGTGTAATTCTCTCGTTTATTGACTCGTTGGCGATGGCGTGAGCCCCGGATGTCCAACCATTAGGAGGAACCATATTTTTGGGCTTGTACTATAGAGGCACTTGCTTGCGTCTGCCATGGCGCTGGTGGGTCCCTCTGTCATCCTCTCCGCGTCAGATCATCTCCTTGTTCCTCTCGGTTGTTGTGATGTTGACAACGCATAGAGGCAAGCGCCTGCCGCGCCTGGCCCAGCGAACCAAGGCCGCAAAGCGGAGGGGCAGCAGTGAGGCCTCGGACCAGAACAAGCAGAGCCCGTTGAAGATCGCCCGGCCCGGTCGCGGCGGAGAATCTGAGGTTGGTGGTGGGGTGGTGGGGGCTAGTCACTTGGCCACGTAATGCAGTGAGCTCAAGCAGCCGGCGTGGTGATGTTATTTCCCTTGGTTGTGATTTGTTACAATATTTCACTCTAAATTAAGCGAATGGCAAGCCATTTGCCTTGTTTCAAAGAAAATATGACAGTCACAGCCGAGTTGAAAAGGGCAGGAACATCTAACTCCAGCTTACAAACTGTACAAAAGCACGAGGTTGATTGTTCATCGGGTTTACAAAAAACCCAGATTGAAAAGGCAACAACATCTAACTCCAGCCTTTGTTTTCGGCAGTCACGGTCAAATGGATCGGTCAGGTCCATAGAATGAACATCTGGATCGTAAAATTTCTTGGATTATGACCACAATATGTTGTAAATAGAAGCCCGACACGTTCGAAGCTCTTTTGCCCACGAAACTCCTTTTTTGCTCTTGACATACCCATCCGTCAAAACCATGCTTGCGATAAACTTAAGCACGATGGACAATAGTAACCTCGCATTCAGCGGGAAGAATGTGACAAATCTTGTGTTTGCGCGGTTGGCTACATATCGTTCTAAGCGTTATTGTCTTCAATCGAATCTCATGAGAAGTGAAAATCCCGATGCTTACGAATCCACCGATTGGTTATAACTTTCTTACCCGTCTGTTGCCTAAATAGACATGAAAATTGAAAGCAGTTAAGGTCTAAAGAAGAGTGTCGAAAGAGCAACAGTTGAGCGGTTAATTCTAGTACACTATATGGGGCTTCAATGTGCGTGAAATTATCACCTTTATATACAACTTCTCCGGACATGGAAAGCATTGCAGCAAGCCAATAATCTTGTTGAGATCAAAACTATTCATTTGGATATATAAGATCTTGTGAGAATCCAGCACCATTGATAGGCCATCCATGGAGAAACTCTTCATTGAGCATAGAACATAATATTAGTACAAAATGTGTACTCCAAGATGATATATAAATTATGCTTGAAATTTAAAATGCAGCATATGGTTACAAGTGTAGATGATAATATAAAGTACACGAAGAACTGTGGAGCCAAACACCATATTGAAATGAGCACAGAGATCATGTATTACACCCAAGGTCTCAATTTAGGCGCGAGAGAGGATGGTTATTTACAGCGGTGAATAACTAGAATCAAGGATCAACCTTTGAAGTGAAGGGCATCTTGGATGATGAGCTGCCTTCCGTCAAAAGAAATTCCAATTCTTACAAGGTTAAGCGACTTTATTTGGAGACAACCGATTCTAGCTGTGAAAACAAGCACCAAGCACTCCAGCGAGAACAAGCTGGAGTGGATGATGTTGTGCAATGAGGGCCTCCGATATCTGAACCCGCACAAGTGAAAGTTTCTTGAGAAATGGGAATCGAAGGTTTAGTACAGTTATGCGGAAGGTAGCACAAGCGCAAAGGTGGCGGTGTGGAGAGAGGAGAAAACCCTGAGATGGACATCGGTCTTTGAGGGCACAAGTTCATGGCGTTCGTATGTGGTATGTGATTTCGAGAATAGTAGAACTCAAGCAGCTGTAGTTACGTGAATTCGAGGATTTCAGCGAGGCGTCCACCGTGCAGGGCATGGTATGCTTGCTCGGGTAGCATGGCGGGATCTGAGAGGCTTTGAGCGGAGCCACGGTGGGAGGAGATGATGGCTCTGGGGATTTCAAAATCATTGAAGAGAGATGGTGGCGACGATCGAGATTAAGAACGCAGGCGCCATAGAGGCGCCACCAATTGAGAGGACTTGGGTGCGGCAGCAATCCTTGGTGGGGAGAAGCGAGATGATCTCCCCAAGGATGGCGTCAGGGAGATCGCTGATCACGGTCCACCCGAGATTCTCTGAGTTCTAGGATCCGGTGGGGCGGGATCGCCGCTTCTCCCAGCGCTGCAGTGCGGGATCTACAGAGTATGCGCTTGGCGAGCGAGCCTCATCTTCTTGGCTGGGGTCAGCCGACTCCATTTTCCTCGAGGCGTCGCGTCGCTCTCACGGTTTGAGCAGAATGTGAATGGCGAGCCTAGTTGTAGTCTTGGCGAAGAAGAAGGGGAGCTGGGGGTTTACTGTAGGAGTGAGGAAGAAGGGGGCTGGGGTTTTCTGTAGGGTGAGGTGAGGAATTTGGGGTGCAGTGGAGCGGTGGCGTGAGTGGGTGGGGCGAGGAGGAAGAAGAGCACCAGGTTTTTGTGGGGGAGGGGCGGTGTCTTTGGGTGTGGGTGGCGCCTTTTGAATTGATTTTACTATTTACTAGTGTGGATTGGCTGTTTTGTCTTGGGCCCGGAGAAACAATTACTACTAGTGCAGTGGAGACACTCTCAGCTACCAGAAAAACAATTACTACTAGTGCAGTGGAGACACTCTACAACCACGGCTCCTCCTAGGTCATTGAAACGTCTCCCTCTCTTGAATGCCGTTATACTTTTGTCACCGACATGCGGGCCATGCAGCCTTGAGCCCAAATGCCATCCACCAAATTAGCGAGGCAGTATCACGGTGAAGTCACCCAGTCGTGGCGCAGCGATGTGAGCCGTCGTATCACAAAACCCCACCTCCCATGATCTAAGTTTGTGAGACGAAGCAACCATCATTTCACTCCTCGTTGAATCCCTTCTCCCTCACCGTCTTCAAGAAAAGGCCTTTTCGCATCTGCCATTGTTCTTCTCTCCCAATGAAGGGAAGGTAAGCGGATCCGTGATGTTGGTATATTTTAGTTCGAGAGAAAAAAAAGAACTTTTGCAAAGCAGTAACCGATCCTCACTCTCTTTTTTGTTTCATTGTCATTGCGATTGTGTTTTCCTTTCGGTGGTCTCCTAGTATTCGTCGGTTTCATGATGGACCAAGGAGAACCGGGCAAAGATCTGCCGATATTGGAGGAGGGCGGAGGCTGATCCCCGACGAGAGAGCTCCAAGAAGATGGAGCCAGCCAGAGCCGACCCAGATCGCTCCGTCCACTATTGAGATGGTCGATGCCCGTTTGAGGTTACAACCCCGTGCACTGCAGGAGCAGTTTTCCCCTTCGAGGATGTGTCCCCCCTTGAGCTGCCCAAGGTGATTTCCTTCTTTGCCGATCTCGATTGTGGTTTTCATCTAAGTATGTGGTGATTTTTTAGAAAAGGAAGTACTACCTCCGTTGGTTTTTAAGGCCTGCCCGACCGATTCTCTAGGACCAATTTTTCCCCTCGTGAGGTTTTCTCCCATGCCCATGCAGCCAATGAATATGTGCATGTGTTTCTCTCTTGCATGCGCATATGCATGCCCAATCATGTGAGATGTGGTTAAGAAAAAAGCTTTAAGGCATGTGAGGGCATGGTGACGGACTTCTAATTAGAAAAGTATGTGGTGATTAATAATGCAAAAAAAATTAGCTTGATGCCATGCTATACATAGTGGTTTAAATAACTTGTGGTTCTTATCTTTGAAAAGTAATTCAGAATTTGTTTACATTTCAATTAGAGCCTGATGCGGACAAGGATTGTGTGGTTGTGCATGTCACTTTCGCTATGAGGCGGACGACCTGAATATCGCCTTTGGGAAAAGCGAGTTCTTAGGCTGTTGGATCACGGAAGCCATTTGCGGTTATACCAATGAAGAGTTGTATTCCAGCCTCCTTTGTTGTCGGCGTGTTGTCGAGGTGTCTTGAAGCACAAGAGTTCAAAGCTACTCCTTCGTTTGTGAGGCATCTGTTCTTGTCAAGCTTACGGGGAAGATGGCGTGGCATGCCTCCACAAACAAGTTTATCGATGGCAAGGCCACAAGGTTGTCTTCATGAAGGTTCACGGGATTGAGCTGCTGCGGGGCGTCCTCGATGATGTTCATGGCAAGGTCCGTCTTGTGTCCAGCCCAAATTAGATCGAGGCATGAAATAGTTGCCCCAGCTAGTGTTTAATAGTAGTTTGGATTGTGTCTAATTATCCGAACCTTGCATTATCGACCCCTCTGGGGCTAGTGCTCTGTTTGAATCCGTCTATAGGAGCTGCTGCTACTTTTGTGTGCCCGTGAATCATGTGAGAACCATCGTAATTGTTGCGAAAGCAGATCGTCCTCACTAGTTTTTCATGAATATGGCATGGTAAGACATAAGTTGTCACGGTTTATCATCTGGCGATGTGTGTTTGATGAAATAGAGCACTCGTTCGAGAACCGTCGCCGGCGTATACATAAGTACTTGTAAACACTGTTGGTGCTACCCACTTATAGCAGTTGTGCAAAACCACGGCACATTGGCTCAGCTAAGCTTCAACACTAGGCTATCGACCAGCTAACAATCAACAATCTGCATGCGACATATAAGCAACTACTATGTATCTTATTACGATGGTTCATGCAGTTAATTGAGGCCACAATGTAATAAATTCCAAGCGTTCTACGCTACTCCAGCGCTCATGTGGAACACTCACAATTAAACTTCGTCTTCATAAAAATCTTGAAAAGCATAAGTTAAGCAATTTTATACATCTCAATGATTCATAGAACATAACAAACATATACTAGTTCACAGCAAAAGACAAAGTTGTGAGAAGGTTTACAAATCAGGAAAAAACAAGCAAGGCTTCTCACGAGCAAAGGCCTCCGGCGAGCAAAATTTCCTGGAGTTCACTCTGGTTTTTCTTGTTGCCACCATTCAGGGTTAGGTTCTCTCATTCGAGAATAACCAGTTATAATTGTGGTCTCAATTTGGAATGCTGAACTGAACCATGCATTGTCTTGACCAGCTGAAATGCTTGTGCATTCCACTAAATTTAAGCACCGCTATTTGCAGAAATAAGCAGACCACAATGCCTCTTGTCCAGCACCTGTCAAAAAACGCCGTGCAGCCATGCCAGCTAGTCCTCGGTCCATGGATGAGCTGGTAGAAAGTGCATTCGGACTAGGATGCAGTTGTTTTCGCTCGTCCACCTTTGCAATCAGGAAGTAAAGCGTCTGAATCAGCTTCTTTTAGATTGCGTTGGTCATTCTACCTTAGTTACTACCAATGTAGGGATACCTTGAAGGCGGGAGGTTAGGCAGCGGCAGCGAGGATAGCCATCTCATTTTGCTTGCAGTTGTACTAAAACTGAGGTGTGTGCTTTTGATTGCTTGCGGATAGAAGCGATCTGGAGCAGACATCCGAAGCGATATGGAGCAGACATCCCTGTTTGCGCAAATCTGAAATCTGGTTATTTAAGCAGTGACACATATTACTACTTTCCCCGTTTCCTCTTAGAACCAAGTCCTAGATTCATGCTACAGCTTTCCCTTTCTTCCTGTTTGAACCAACGCTTTGAGTTCCTTGTATGAACTAGCTTTACTTCTAATAATAGTAGAAGTCTAGGTGGCTTTGGCAGCATGACGGAGTAGAAAAGGATCCACGAAGGGGAAGAGCTGGGGCGATGAAAGCAAGGCAGGTTTGAAGGAATATATACCTAAGAATTAAATCGGCATGTGGCAAAAGCGGCGTCGGGAGGCCGCATCTTAGCCACAATACATGAGGAGGAAGAAGGGGTCGGAGGCCCTCCAGGCAGCGCTCTCGGAGAAGAGCAGCCGACCGCCCGATCGGAGACAGCGGCAGCCGTTGGTCTCCTCCCTCGCCGCCCGACGACAGCGTGAGCGATGCACCTACACCCCTGCCCGGTCGAGGTTGTCCGGCGGATTGTGACCAGCCGTGGTGAGAGAGAGAGTGGCCACCTATGTCTTGCTTAGATCTGGAGAGCATGAGAGAGTGCAGAGAGGAACCCTAGTAAAGCAAGCGCTAAGGCTCCTGCTTTTATATATAGTGAGTGATTTTGTTGTACGGCTTCAAAAAATGCGCTCCTCGTGTACTACAGTGGGTGTGAGAGAACTAGTGCGTGCGTGCACGCTTCTCTTCGTGAGTACAATATATACTATGCCCAAAGAGCGTTACGCATAAGAGTAATAGTATAAGTGTGTGCGTGTGAGCTAAAATAAAATGTGTGCGCCGTCTTTTGTTTTTAGAAGTTACGAGGTAGGGTGTGAAGAGCACATATGTGCGTGGCGTCTACTGCGAGATAGAGGATGGGTGCGACGTGCGAGTCTGCGAGAGGACTCGGGAGAGTCGTGACTCGTGAGGTGCGTGTGCGTGAGAGAGAGGGCGCGTATCAATGCAATGCATGTGTCAAGTAAATCATTATCCGACAAGCGTTACATACAAGCCTTTTCTGTGAGCGCCGTAAGAACCGTTAGATCGGCATCCGACGATGTCGGTTTTCCATGTCATTTAACAGAACAGCCACTCCTCCTACACAAATCTTCCACGTGAGTGTTAGCAACTGCCGTATGCTCCCTCCGTTCGAAATGCAGTGCATATAGCTTTATTGAAAATTAGAACCTCGCAAACTTTTACGAGTTTTCGTGTACCAAATTGCACATGTAGAATACCACGTATATATCATTTCATTCATCTTGATAGGTAACTATAAAGATGGGTGAGAGTCTACAAAGAAAGACCATCGTATCACCATAACAATTTCAACCATCCTTTAGTGTCGAGGAATATCATAGGAACTCTATATGATATGATTTTTATAGGATTTTTCCTTTAGAGCCAATTGGTTCATAGGAATAGATTCATATACTCTACATTTCAAAGAAATAAACATGATATCATTTCTATAGCTTTAGAGCCACTTGGTTCATATGAATGGATTCCTATACTCCCTTAATTTCAAAGGAAAATAAACATTAGCGTATATTCAATAGAAAAGTTCCTATGATATGAACCAAATTACATCTCTTTACTAATCCCTCCTCATAGGAATTGAGATACATGTCATCTCTAGATTCAATAGAAAAGTTCCTATGATGTGAACCAAATGACATCTCTTTTCCAATCCCTACTCATAGGAATTGAGATGCTCCATGTCATCTCTTTCCTACAACTTCCATGTATGCATCTTCTATTCCTAAATAGATAGTACAACCCACTAGTAGCTTTTTCCAAAACATGCAACTATGGCACAAGAACTATATAGTGTGCCAATAACTTTGAAAGATGGTTATTGGATGAAGCTAACCCGACGATGCGAGATGGGCAAATCCGAGCACTCTTGGCCGTTGGATATCATCAACATTCCACGGATCTGCCACATGTACAATTTAGAAGACTCCATGGTTGAACTTAAGCATAATGCACAAACCTCAAAACACAAGCACTTCTCCTTTGTTCTAGAATCTTACGTATCATAATTGATTATTTTTCTAAATGAATTGCCATTATTTGTTTTTACTTTATGATTTACAATGCACAACCCCATGAATCTTAACATTTTTATAAAACTAATTGATTTTGAATGAGATGAACTATAAGAACTAAGCGAACATCTACATCATGCATATATGACTCAAAGCTTTACATGCTATAGTGTGTATTTATTCATAATTTGGTTTGAAATCTCATGCGTTCAATACATGTGTACCTTACTAGTTTTGAGTAGAGTAGCAAATTTCACACGCCCGGGTATATCAAAATCTGGGGGCCCATGCATCATTGCCTTTTAGTCGAACCTCGTCCACAATTTTTTGTCGTGCTATATCTCCACTGGTCCCCGAACCCAAAATGCTGCCTCGTTCCGTAAAACCAAGCGGCCCACACATATTTAAAGCGTCGACTCGAACCCGTTTACTACGACGTGGCCCGCATGCCGTAGTACTCCTACAAACCCTACCGCCGCACTCATCATCGGTTTTCTTCAAGAGGGCGAGGAGAAGCCGATTTGTAGTGGGCGCTTTCAAAAAGGATCTATAGTGGAGACCCCTACCTAGGGTGCCCTAGGTAGCTGCCGCCGCATCATTGTTTTCTCTTTTCTTTATGCTCTTGCGGCTAGAGTGAAATGATGGTTGCTTGTCCGTCCGACTTAATGCGGGAAAGGTGGGGCTTTGTGATTTGACCCCTCATCGCTCATTTTCTACTCTGCGGCGCTCTGACCGGGTGCCTCAATTCAACCGCTGCTCCGAACTGTAATTTGGTGCATCGCATACGTGGAACAAGGCGGTGGATGAGCCACATATCGCCAAAGGGGTCTGTTAAGTGTGTAGCCATTTAGGTATGCGGATGACCACCTTGAGTTGCTACGCCAACACGGCAGGGAGCAGCCTACCACTTGGTTTTGCTCCTTGGTGAATCCGACTATATTGATCTAAAAGATCGTGCTGAACTACCCTCTCCGTCTCGGTTTTTTATTTGTAGGCGTCTCGGTTTATAGGGCACGCACGTAGTTCTAGGTCATCCATTTGACTAACTAAATATGAGTTACTATGTCACAAAAGTATATCATTGGATTCTTATTGGTTGATATGTGAAGAAACAAAAGCGAGGTGAAGTTAATGCAGCGCCTTAGTATTGTGGGATTATTTGGTTTTAAATAAGATGGCGTGCGTTTGGTTGCAAGGGTGGTCATGAATGGGTTGGGATCGTTCGAAAATAGACATGTTTGGTTATAAAGCACATGAATGGTTGAGTCAAAAAAGAATATGCCTTGAAGATCTTGAACCATTCCACCCAACCAAATCGGTGAATCAAATGGCCACCTTTGCATGCATGACTATGTGAGCATGGTGGTGGTCCGTCTTAAATAATTAGCTCATCTCTTATATTCAGCCAAACACATGAATTGAATGGTTCAATCCCAAAAAAATGAATGGTCCCAATCCATTCATCGATACCTTCAACAAGCGCATCCGACGGAGGGGTAGTTGTATTTAAAAGTCGAGGCGGGGCTTTTCTGCTGCGGTGGCGGGGCAGTTCCGCCTAGTCGGTTGAGCAGAGGCGAGAAGAGCGAGGGAGTAGGCTGCTGCAAACGTAGGGCTGTGTGATTTGACGGTGAGTCTTCTTTGGACAGGTGGGGCCCGTGATTTGACTTGCCATTATCATTTTAAGCTGGGCCTTCGACCGGCGTGAGTCTCGATTCTGACCACCTCCATCTGGTGCCTCTCCCAATGCTCCACCATGTAGTAGTAGAGGCTGGCTCTTGCATGAGCCCACTTCTCCACTTTTCCTTGCCTCTCTTTCCTCCACATATGCAAAATGCCATGTAAAGCGCACTATTGTACTTACTTGCTCCCTCTGGTGCTTAAGCTTGCCACATAGGCATAAAGTCTGATGTGGCAAGTTAATCAAGAAGAGAGACTAGTTTGGTGACCCAAGGAAGAAAGCGGTGCTAAGCGCGTGTACCTAGGTGAAGAGACAATTTTGAGTCTATAGCTAATTAAATGAAGCAAACTTAGCAACACCATTTCATTGGAAGAGGTCACTCCTTGGCAAATGCAATAAATACTAGTACTCCTGTGTCCCATTATATAAGAGCGTTTTGACACTACACTAGCTAGTGTCAAAACGTTCTTATATATGAGACGAAGAATCTGAAAAAGAAGATAGAGAGGAGTAAAAAATACACTTATAGCCAACCTTATAGCCAACCTTGTTGTAGTATGAGTGACTAAGTGATGACTATGTATGACATGCCAACATCGGATAGCCTAGCATGCGTGTTAAATCTCAAGGAGTGCGACCACGCGGCGGCAGCGACAGATCGTGGTAAGCGCGACCATGATCTGAGCTCTGGCAGCCCTTGGATCTGAATCAAGCGATGCATGCTAAGTTGCTGAAAATTTTAAGAATAACCCTCCGGGATAGGATATTCACCCATAGGTCTAGAATCACGCCATGCAACCATTCGATCTCAGATCCAAGGGCTCTCGGAAGCCGTATCATGGGAGAATGGAAAGCCACTACCACTGCCGTTACGCGCGCGGCAGTTCGCTCCTACTCTTTCCGCCGTCCTTTAATACTCGGTGGTTCGCTCCTAGTCGTCCGTCCATTCACATTACTACGGTTCCACTAATCCTAACCCTCCTCCCAAATCCATGGCGTCCCAAATCTCCCGATCGGCGGTGAGTACAAGGTTAGAACCATCACCGGCGATGAGTTCGGCGTCATCTACACCCGTACTTCGGGACGGTGAAAGGATGCCTTTCTCGCTTGAGCGCATGTTGAAAACTCACATGATGAGTGGGTGCTGGGCTAGATGTTGAGTACACCACGAGTCGTGGGACAAGAGAAGGATCTAAAGGAAGAAGAGAGGAAGAAGCCCGTGTGATCGAGGTTTGCGTACATAACGTTTGCTTGGTCTACCACATATGCCATGCCGGCGTTGAGTGCGAGGATTTTAAGAACTTCCTCGAGGACAAAACAGTCAAATTCGTTCTGTAGACTTTAAGAGCGACAAAGAAGTCCTGCGTCGGATAGGCCTCGTTGTAGGCAACCCCTTGACCTCGGAAGAATCGGTGGTGCCCTCTCGTCGACCCTCAATCTGACCTGGCGAGAACCATGGTTCATCCTTAAATGCCGCAAGCTGGAGAAACCTCATTACCGTTTCATCGTCATGCATGGCAGCGGAATGTACTAGATATAGACCACATCCACTATGCTGCAATGGATGGCTACCTTTGTTCAATATCTACAAGGGTTGGATGAAGAGCAACAGCCAAGTTGGCGGTTCAAGCAAAAGAAGTATCGGCCAAGAGGAAGAGGACAAGGGCGAAGTCGAGGGCGTGGGCGAGGACTCCGAGTAAGGTGGCGATGTCGTTGCTCATGGCGGTTCTAAACTTCTAATGCAGTGTCTACGGATTAGTTGCATAGTTTAATTTCAGGTGTGCTTAGTTTAATTTGAGGGGTGTGTTGTCTTTGAGCCCCAGCGAGAACTATGTTATGTTTCTTCTCGTTACTTTAACTCTTGGTATGTACATACTAGTACTAGTATTTCTTTAATAGAATTTAGCACCCCAATTAAGCACGTACTAGCTTTTTAATAGTACTATATGCATAATTTGGCGTGGCGCTCTCTATATGTACCACCTTTTTAAAAATTCAATTTTTGCTCCATGGCGCAATCCATCGATAGTGGAGTACTCTTGTACAAAAGTATACATTTTTAAAAGGCTAGCGTACTGTTCATCACATATATATAGCCGAGTTAAATTCTCAACCTAGAGCAGCGTGCATGCCATGTAGTAAACCAATCCGGAGGAAGTATAGTAAAAATGAGGTGATTTTACGGGCATGGCACATCATGCGGTCCCACGTGTCATGATGTACCAAAGGCGTCTGCGTGTCCCTCTTGAGCGAAGCAATACTAGTACGTGGTTTGAGATGATGTCGAACGAAGTGTGAAATAATGGTTGCCGTCCGTGCAGGAAGGTCGGCATTGTGATTTGGCGTCTCATTGCTCATTACTAACTCTTGGGCGATGCAGTGGGGTCGTCCCCCTGCTGTTACTGCTTTGTTATTTGGTGCTTGACACGTCGACCGGTTGCTATATGTCCCACATGTCGGTGACGAGGAAGTACAGAATTCATGAAAGGGAGCGTCGGCGGAGGTATACTACAGAATTCATGAAAGGGGCGACTTAGTTTTGGAAAAATCTGTTTTTATGGATATGTACCCACTAGGGTTTATAGGGCTCATCTAAAAACATTAGTTTTCCGTTTGATAAGTCTCAATTCTAGTACTATACTAGTAGTAGTACCATTACATGTTGGATTTGAGTGCGTTAGATCACCGGCATAAGCGATGTCAGAGAAACTAACCAATGCATGTACAAGTTCATGGAAATTTAGTGGTCATTCATGCATTCGTTCTAATTAATGCATCGGTAAACATAACTTCGTGAGAAAAATGAGCGTACTGTGCAAACTACGAAATTAATTCGACCATTCACCGTCTACCTTGGTTGGAGAGATTTTGAAATTGAGCCATAAACTGGAAAGGAGGGAGTAGTAACTTTTGTCTCGGTTACTATTTGTGGCCTTGTATAGATGCAAAATGTATTTTTTATAGTGGCCTTTTATAAGTAAATAGAGGAGTACTAACCAAAGTGCGTAGTAGGGCGAGGAGTAAGCGGAGGGTGTAGTAAAATTTTCTCCTCGTCTTGCGAGCCACCAGCAGCGTGGGCGAGGGAGGCGTAAAGCGTCAGTAGTACTCAGCTTCACCTCATCCTGCGAGCCACCGCGCCCGTGGGCGGGGAGGCAGCGTACTAAGCAAGTTTCTCCTCGTTCTGCGAGTTGACGGGACACATCAAAAGTACTCCGGTGTATAGAGCCTTGCCTCTAAGGTAGGCCCCACATGGTTTGCCTCTTTTTTAATTTAACATAACGCGTCAAGTCACAATTTGTTTGTTCACCCGTGGTAGGCGATCCTCCCTCCACCAAGTGGACAACGATTACGTGCCAAATTACCACGTGGGCTGCCTTTTTCATCTGAAATAGGCTCCACCGTGTACCAGCGGGTGTGGTTGGGAAAGAGGCAGAATGCGTGCGTTGTGCGTGCACCTCTTCTCTTCGTGCCGTCCCCCACCTACGTGGGTGTGTGAGAGAGATACAAACCTAGACATAATCGCCATCCATCCCCATGCCTCCGCCCATCCGACCACCAGTCACCACCACGGCACCACCCCCTCCTCCTCACCTTATCTCTCATATTTCTCCCTCCATTTTTATATACAAGGGGCCACTATCAAAATTACAATTTGCAGATATACAAGGCCACTAACACTAATCGATGCAATATTAATGGTGTTTGCCTCGTGGTACTAGCAAAGGAGGACATTAATTATCCCTTGCATGCATGCGGGAGTTTGTAAAAAAATGCATCTTGATGTTCCGTGCAATGCACGGGCATCTTGCTAGTCCATGAAAACAACACATGGCAAAATTCCACGGTGAGCGAGGATTTGAATCTGTTGGGAGGGCTGTTTGGATCTTGCCGGGGTAGCCAAAATATTGGCGACCCTTTTGTCCACAGTGCCTTTGCCACCGATGAGCGAGCGCGGCTCGGGTGCTCATGCTTGTCATGCATCCTCCAGTAGCGCCGCGTGGAGAGCGAGCTTCGCCACGAGCTGTGTTTTTGTCCCTAGCGCCGCCCGAGCGCGCCCGCGAACCGACCGGCGACCATAAATTCGCCATCCAACCGTAGCCGCACATTATGACAACAACTCAACCAACGGGACGAAATTCACGCAAACACGTGAACAAACGATACTCATTCACGCAACCACGGTATTTCATATAAACAACGGCGGAAATCATATAAAATACGGATTTTCACACAAACATGCGGTTCATTACATTCAAATGAACTACGCGGTGCTAGTTACGGACAGCACAGGTATATAATACATGGCCTAAATGGTGCGCCCCCGATCGATTTGTGTTCCTCATGTCGGACACGATCACCGGACTGCCGGAGCCCGGTATATGCTTCATGCAAAGGGCGGCTCGCTTCCCCACTGCCCAAGCTGATATCATTGGCTGGTGCGAAGATGATGGTGGCGGCACGGTTCGAGTTCATCACCGGCCACTACTTCGCCATGGCGGCACCGGCTCGAGTTCATCTAACATTGACCTCTTCCGTGGAGCCCATGCGGGTCGGCGAAGGTCCTCGCAACAAAGGATCCGGCAAGACACCTGCTGTGTGCCGGCGTCGCCTCATGGTGGCCTTCATGGGACCCAAGCGGCGGCCTCCGTGTTCTACTTCTCCTCGATGATGGCGGCGGGCCCAGGCGTAGCCACCGACTCGTCGCTCTCCGCGCCCGGCCACATCGCTGCTTGCATGGCGGCGGCCCGGCATAAGTCTCGGCCCGCGAAGCAGGAGGCGTGGTGCAGGCGGCGGCGTGGGCGGCAACAACGGCGCCCGTCGCCGCTCCTCGTCGAGCTGGCACAAGCGGCGAGTTCTTGAACAGCAGCGGCTTAGGCGGCAAGCTGGCTCCGTCGGGCGAGGAGGGGTGGTTCAGCGAGCTGCATAGCTCGTATCCGGCGAGCTACCCACCGGCTTGATCTTGAATAACTACTCTTCGTAAGCCATTGTAGTGTGGACAAAATGGTGGAGGAGATAGGGGCGGCGGAGGTGTGCGATTCTTGGCGGCGTTTGGCCTCGTTTAAATAGGAGATTAAATAGGCGGCGGACGGGAGGAGCTCGGCGGCGTTGCGTTTACCGCCGGCCGGTCATGAGCAGGGCGTGTGTCGAGTGGGTTTCTCGGCTTCCACAGGCGGGTTTCATGGGCGTTTGAATGCGGCGCGGGCGTGTTCAGCGGGCGTGCATGAGTGGCGCCCTCGACTCGACCTAGGACACCGCGCCGTTCTTCCAGCGGCGTGTGGGCTCTTTGGGTGCATAGCCTGCATGTCGGTGACCGCGCAGGCAGCGCTGGCGAAGGAACCTTTGGTGGGCGAGGCGGTCGAAGCGGGCATTTCATAAACCGATGATTGTTCATTGAGTGTGGCGTCATCTTTTCATGTAGTTAAGCGTGTGTCTTGCGCCGTGTGCTGTGTGCATGCGGTGTCGCGAGTGTTGCGTGCGTGCAAGGTGCATTTCAGTGTTGCATGCATGGGTGCGTCGTGCAAGGTGTGTTTGATGTTGCATGCATGGGTGCATGCGTGCGTGTGTTCGTGAGTGCATGTATGCGTGTCGATGTTGCGCGCCGGCATGCGTGCGTGTGTATGTTATGTGTGCGTGTCGGTGTTGCGCCTACATGCGTGCGTGTCTTGCGTGCGTGCATGTATGCGTGCGAGGTGAGGCTACGTCGGTCGTGACTTTTCATCTCTGGTCATTAGATTTTCCAGCCGTTGGATCGAAATCAAGGGCCTCGGTTTATCATCAAACTCCACCCCCACCGCCGCCAACCACCACCGGCGAACCACCCGCCCGCGCCCGCGGCGGCCATCCCTCCCAAAACCACTCCCCACCGCGGTCGCGCCGCGCAGCCGAGAGAGTGGGCCAGCATATATGATCTTGAGATTTTCTGAAGTCACCATAGGTGCCTCGTAGTCGAGTGGAGCGTCTCCTCCCCTGAGCGTACATCGCGGAAAATACTGAAATTAACACAAGATAAATCACGAGCACGGGACTTTAACCTTGGTGGGCTCGAGAAACCACGTCCTCTAACCATCCAACCACATGTTGGTTAGCACGACAAAATGTATGTGGTGACCGTGATGAGCTTATTCGAAGTCCGGTGACCATATCGTGCTTTAGCTTCAAATACAATGACCGTAAGTGTAAATCAACAAAATCTGAACGCGCATCAAATGCAAAGTCCGTCGGTGTCATCAACAAAATATGGAGCGTATCGTGAGCTAGATACCGTTGTACTATTGTATATGCTTATTTTCTTAGTGGCCGATTGCGTGTGTGGTGTGGTGGGCACATCATTTCTAGTTGTGGTGGGTCAACATGAAGACTCATGGGTCGGTTCCATCCTCGCCACATATAGGTTGGACGAGGCGTGTTATCTGAGACCCATGTGGAGGACTCGGCGTACAACGAAGCTACAGTCGCGGAGGACTCTATCCCCAGGTGATAAGCCGACTATATATGATTTGTAACCCTAGGCCCTTAGTATGTTATACAAGCTTGGGGCTAGTTAATCGATAGTATATACACACACACGCACAATGCAGGTATTCACGTGTACTTTGTACACACCTAACACTAATATCTGATACCAGAGTAGGCTCTTTCTTCAACTGCAAGGTCCGATCCGAACTAGGGTAAAACTTTGCCTCGTATTACCATCCAGCCTAACAGCGAGGGATATCCTACGAATGATATGATGAAATCATATCTGCCAACTACTATTAGAGAGGTGTGTCGGGGGGCAATGTGTGCGAGAGAGGCCTAAAGATAATGTGCGTCTTGGAGAGACACGTAGGCACATATATGTCGTATAGAGGGCTAGTAGAGACCGTGCATGTGTATATATGCATGTGAGAGAAATAGTGTTTTCCAACTGAGATTAGTGAAAAGAGTGGTACATAGTAGTCGAAAAGAGAGAGAAAGCAGAGAGAGCATGTCGTGAGACACCCGACACCACGAGAGAGATTGTGAGCATGTGTGAAAGAGAAATGCGATGCATATAAAGTGTGTGCACTTATGCGTTAGATAGAGATATCTACGTGTAAAAAGGCGGTTCTCGCATTAAATTAAAATATAAATGGCATTATTATTTTGGATGAGATCATGAATTTTGCAAAATTGCGTATGGATGAAAATCGGTCTATCAGACACCCATACTCTATTGAATTCTAGCATGTGCATGTGTTTATTTCATATTATCGATCCATAGAGTGAGGCGGTTTGAAATACAGGCAATGGATGCTTTTGCAATTCATATATAAACATTAATTAGTGCACTCCATGTTGTTAGTGTGAAGCACTTTATACATTTGTCACTTGCATGGATACATTCCAAATTGCTAGCTACGAAATAAAATACATGTAAATTCAACATAAAGGGGTTTGAAGATTGAATTCATAGGAAGTGCATTCATCTATTTGAACCGAGATAATGGCATTTGTAAATCAGATGTAAAGGGGCATCAATCTTTGTTGTGAGTTTGAACATGGTATATATATTCATACGCATATCTAACTTTTTTTGCAACCAAGGAGATTATACGGAACCATGCATGAACTGAGGTAAGTTGCATATTTTTAATATATACTCATGTACAATGTATATTAAAATGTACCCCTCCATTCCAAAATAATCGTAGCTTTAGGATTTTCAAGAGTAAAGATTTGTGAAGTTTGACAAATCCTGAAAGTTCAATTCAAGAGAACCAAAGCGTTAATGTACGCTCCCAAATATTGAGCAAGCGCCAAATAGGCCTCTGGTCACCGAAACCACGCTTGAGACTAATGTTTTGGTGGTAGGAAATTACTGTCTGACTCGGCCCGTGTAGCCTATCGGCCCGATGTCCAAAGGTCTAAACAGGGGTAGGTTTGTAACTTCACCAAGGCCTGATCTCAACCGCCTCGAGAAGCATTCATCGCCGTGGGCGCCTAAACACCCATCGCTCGGCGAAATCTATCCATACATTTGGGACACGACATGTTGTCCTACCCCAACCCATAATATGTCCAGAAATTTTAGATGGGGGCAAAGTTTGTAACTTTCCCCAAATTTCAAACAAAGCGTCTCAAACCAAAACATTGTTCCCCTTAGTTCCCCGCCTCCCTCCGTTTCCCCATTCATACTCCATGGGCGGCAACGCCCTCTCCACCAGCCATGAAACCCCAACCTCCTCCGTCCTCCACCCCATAGCGGCCAATCCACCGCCCTCCTCCATCATCGCCGGGCAGTACCCGGCGTCGTCGTCCAGCATAACCCGCAACATAGCGCCCTCAAGGACTTAGCAGTGAAGCCGAGGCAGAGCTGCCTCCACACGCCGGCAGCCCGGCGTCGCCGTGCAGAACCACTCCGACCACGCCGTCCTGCGCCTCCTTGCTCTGCGGCTCCTTTATGCAACCGTCCACCGCTGCACGGAGCTGTTCCCTTCTGCCGTCGTTCGCCGCCTCGGATCTGCTTCCCGCGCGCCACAGACGGCCACCGCACCACACTCAACAACTTGGCCATGGGTTCGTCCAAGGCTGCACCGTCCTCCACAACTTCTGGTTTCGTGAACAACAAGATCGTCGGAAAAAGCAGAAGGAGGACACAACACTTGCCGGCGAAAAGAGGTACTCCTCTTCCCTTATTCATGCAAATCTTACGTCTCCGCTCACACGTATTCATCCCACGAAAGAAACTAGTTGGCGCTTCTTCGCATCTTCTTCGTGATACTAAATGCACAAGGTTTCCTCCTTTTACTATTTCACCTTTGCTAGAGGTCGGTAGCCGCTTTGGATTTCAATTCAGGTCGGTCGAACCGCAATTAAAAAGCAGCACCGGCTTAGGCGTGCGAACACCTAGTCCGCTTGTTCCCGAGGCGGCGCATCGGTGTCTATCATAGGGGTGTGGGCGCGAGGCTGCTTGCGCCCGATCTGGAGGTCGGAGGGCTTGAATGGATGGCGGGCGGTGCCAAGCAATGGTGCGGTGGTCGAGGAGGCGCAGGCAGGGGAGAATCTTGGGCGGTGGTCATTGGCGTTTGAGGAAGATCGTCAACACTTGGTGGTGGAGGTAGATGAAGGCGATCTCCCGTTCTTTGTACATCGGACGGTGCAGAAAAAATGGACTGACCTATTTGCTTTCGATCATTGTTATTTTCATAGAATCCTGTAGTAATTAGTGTGCCATGCATGTTGTAGAGCTATCATATGTCTCCGTCATTTATTTCTCACCGACACTGCTATCTGCTACCTTTACCTTTGTACTAATTGTGCACACTTCACCCATACTCACACTATTGTTTTTTATGCATGGGTATTTCAGACTACGCGGTGTTGATGAATGCAGAAAAGAAAAGACAGAAATCGCTCGGTGTAATTCGAAGATAAGCACTAAGCGTTTCAACGCTCTAATGGCTGCGATGTCGTGATTGGAGACGATAAAAGTAGCTCTGCAGTTGATGATCTCAATTGCCACACACAACCATCCAGGTGCTTGCTTTAACCCATTGTTGTCAAATGTGGTTGCATGTTGCATATGGTGTCTAGCTTGTATTGCTTCCAATTTGGTTAAATTGCATCACTTACTTTACACATTATACCTTTGATAATGACATGCCTTCCTGTTTTGATACATACTACATATGTCTATTAACCATGTTAGTACATCAAACTAATGCTCTTTTGTATCCTCGTCAATCACTTATGATGAGGCAGTCACCGGGTGGAGTTCTTGTGAGGCGCCCTACTCGTTTAAAGAGTGCGGTGTCATCCTCCCACATGATTCTCAAGAAACAGCAAGGCTAAATGAAGATAGTCAGCGTAGCTCTCTAGTTGATCACGCAATTCCCCACACCACCATCATGGTGCTTGCTCTTACTTGGCGATGTGATATGTGGTTGCATGTTGCATATGGTGTCTACCTTGTAATGCTTCTAATTAGGGTAAATTGCATACTTAGTTAACACATTATACTGTGAATATGACATGCCTTCCTGTTTTTGGTACATACTCGTCTTTCTATTAACCATGTTCTTACATCAAACTACTTCTCTTGTGTATCCCTCATCAATGCTCCTAATTTGTTAAATTGCATCTCCTTAGCTTACACATTATACATGTGAATATGACACGCCTTCTTGTTTTTGGTACATACTACATCGCCTATCACACCATGTTCTTACATCAAACTAATGTTCTTGTGTATCCTGCGTCTATAAACTTATGATGAGACAGTCCGCAGCGTGTGGGTTAATATGAGGCGCAATACTCTTATAAAGAATGCAATTTCATCCTCTCCACATGATTCTCAAGAAACAGCAAGCCTAAATGAAGATATTGAGCGTTGCTCTGTGCACGAAGACAGCACTTCCCTACACCACCATCACAGTGCTTGCTCCAACCAGCGATGTGATATGTGGTTGCATGTTGCATCTGATGTCTAGCTTGTAATGCTTCTAATTAGGGTAAATTGCATCTGCTTAGTTTACACACTATACACATGAATATGACATGCCTTCCTATTTTTGGTACACACTACATCTATGTGTTAACCTTGTTCTTACATGAAACTACCTCTCTTACGTATCCTGCATCAATCACTTACGATGAGTCACCTTTATTAGTTGCATATTGCATATTATTTCTAACTTGTTGCCATGTATTGCTTCTAATTTGGTCAAATACATTTGTTAGGGCACCCTTTTAATTTGGCGAGTGATATTGGTTTCATCTTTCATATGGTTTCTAGCTTGCATCGATTCTAACAAGTTCAAGCACCTTGTGCTTAGTTTACACTTATACATCATACATGTCAATATGTCACGCCGTCTGTTTTTCATACATATTCCATCCTCCTATCATGCGGCTGCCTTACATGAAAGTAGTGTTAGTCGATATCATGCATCAATAAGTTACGAAGAGCAAATTTTATTCCTTTTTCTTGTGGGTTTGACTTGACAAGGCAAAATCAAGAAAGAGGAAGGAAAAAAGAAGGAAGGAAAGGCGATGATGGTGGTCCTCTGCTGACAACGTAAGCAGACATCTGTGCCGATTCTCCTTGTCTTGATAGTGCATTACATGGTCCAAGTCTCGCTCCCCTACTCCACCATCAAGGTGCTTGCTCTAACTTGGCGATGTGATATCTGGTTGCATGTTGCATATGGTGTCTAGCTCGTATTGCTCCTAATTAGTGTAAACTTCATCTGCTTAGCTTACACATGATACATGTGAATATGACACGCTTTCCTTTTTTGGTACATACTATATCATCTATCACACCATGTTCTTACATGAAACTACTCTTCTTGTGTATCCTGCATCAGTCACTTATGATGGGACACCTTTAAGTTGGCGATGTGATATTGGTTTGCGTCTTGAATATGATTTCTAGCATGTATTGCTTCTAGTTTGATGAGCATACCTATGGCAGAGACAGTTTTAACTTGGCGAGTGATATTGATTGCACCTTCCATATGGTGTCTTGCAGTGTTTCTAATTTGTTGAAGTGCCTTACCTTAGTTACCACATCATAGGTGTGAATATGTCAAGCCGTCCATTTTTCGTACATATTCCATCCTCGTATCATGACTTTGCCTTTCATCGAGTAGTGTTAGTCGGTATCATGCATGAATGAGTTGAAGAAGCGAATGATATTCCTTTTTCTTGTCGGTATGACCTCACAATGCAAAATCAATAAAGCTGAAGGAAATTGGCAAGGCATTGGATGATGGTGGTCCTTAGAGCAAGCTGAAATGGAGTTCTCTACATATTCTACTCCGCCATCCTCCCAACAAGATTCTCAAGACAACATAAGGCTAGGCAGTCAAGCGTAGCTGTGTAGATGATGAGCACATCTCCCTACTCCACCATCACAGGTGCTTGCTCTAACTTGGCACTATTATATGTGGTTCCATGTTGCGTATGATGTCTAGCTTGTATTGCATCTGCGTAGCTTACAACTTATACCTGCAGCGATCACTTACCCATAAGACACATTTAACTTGGGATTTGTGATGTAGGTTGCATCTTGCATTGTCTTCTAGCTTGTCTTGCTTCTAATTTCTTGAAATGGCACTTCTGACGAGACACTTTTTACACGATAGAGTGATATTGGTTGCATGTTCATATGGTGCCTAGCTTTCATTTCTTCTAATTTTGTTGAAATGCCTTCCGCTTCTTTTTTTTCATACATATTCCATCCTCCTATCATGCGTGTGAATATGAAGCAGCTGTCTTTTTTGTATATATTCCATCCTCCTATGCTTTGCCTTACATCAAAGTAGTGTTAATCGTATCATGCATCAACCAGTTATGCGAGCTAATTTTATTCATCTTCTTGTGGTTTTGACTTCATAAGGCAATATCGAGAAAATAGGAAGGAAAAGAGTAAGTTAGGGGATGTTGGTGGTACTCACTTACCGGCATAAGCAGAGACTCTCTAGATTTGCCTTTACTCTTTACGCTAATGAAGTTGAAGTCCCAAGTCTACATGATGAGTTCATCTCCGCACTCCACCATCGCAGTGCTTGCTCTAAGTTGACAGATGTGATAATTGGTTTCATGTTGCATATGTTGTCTAGCACTGTATTTCTTCTATTTTGATTAAATTACTGCTGAGTTTATCGTTATACATGTGCATATGACATGGCTTTACGTGTCTAGAATACCTTTGCATCTATCTATCATACCATGTTCTTACATCAAAATCTTTCTTGTTGTGTATCCGCATCAGTAACTCATGATTGGGCGCTTTTAACATGGCGGTTTGATAGTGGTTGCATCTTGCATTGATTTCTCGTTGTCTTGCTTCTAATTTTTGAATTGCCACTTATGACAAGACACTTTTAACTTGGCGAGTAATATTGGTTGCATCTTTCATATGGTGTCTAGCTTGCATTACTTCTATTTTCTTGAAAATCATACCTTAGTTTGCACATCGTAGCTGTGAATATGTCATGCCGTCTGTTTTCTTACATATTCCATCCTCATACGGTTGTCTTACATCAAAGTATTGCTTATGCGTATCATGCATCAATGAGTTACGAAGAGTGATTTTATTCTTTTGTGTTGTGGGTACAGCTTGACATGGCAAAGTCAAAAAAGCAAGGAAAATAATATAGTAGGGAGTGTTGTTACTCGTCGGGTGAAAGCGGAAAAGGCTCTGCCGTCGAGATTCTGCTGGTACTTATAGTGCGTAGAAGGTCCAAGTCCACAGCTAAATCTACAAACACGGTATCACTGCTCCACCAGCTGCGACATCCGCTTCAAGCGTACCGACATCTCAACGATTTACTCGTTCGTTTGCTCGGGCGGCGGTTCCCAAGCTGCCTTCACACCTAACACTACTTCCGAAGCACTTTGTTGACACAACAGGACTTGGCAAGATCAGATGAACCTCATGAGCATCAACACCAAGGCGGTACTGACCAGTCAAGTTGCGATTGCATGCTCCTTTATATGTACTCTCACGGTTTGATGTACACTAACACTTTCCATATTCGTTGTTGAACTAGCACCACGGCATGGCGAAAGCAGACATCGAGGGATAATGCTTGACAGATTAACAAAATCTAAAGGAGGAAGAATGGAGATCCATTTTGAGGCAGGTTTAAAAAGGCCACGTGATGCTCTGAGTCAGCCAAGTTAGTATCGAGAGGCAGCCGTTGCCGTTAGGTGTCATCGCGTATCCTCCCAACGTGGATCGATGCAGGAATGAGAAAGACAATACCGGTTTAACACCTTCCTTGACCATTTATCGTAAGTAATGTTATTCATCGCAATTAGTAATATTGTCTTGCTCATCCCATACTTTCTAGCTTCCTCCTAATAAGACTCACATTCTTTTTCAGCAGATGAGGTTCAAGTTGGATCCGAAAGATGATGCAACTAAACAAGCATGCACTCATGTTTTTCGATCGCTCTGCGACGATGTCGGTACCACCTTAGAAAATCTCACTTTGAAGGCAAGGCTAACAATGAAATCGCCCAAACATCTCGATGGAATATATTACAGATGAAATGGACAGCCCTCGTTAAACACTGGTGCGATCCAAAGTATCGGGTAGGCTATATGTATTTGATCAGACCACATATTGAACTTGTATTTATGTATGTGCCTTACAAGTGTATCTTCTTCTAGGCTAACTGTTTGAAGAACAAAACCAACCGTTCTAAAGTGAAATTCCAACAGACAACGAGGATCTCGTAGCTATATTGCACCTGCGAGGCTCTTGTAAATAGCTGCTACTTCCTTCTTTTTTTGTGCCATATTATCGTATCTATATTGACTTGTTCCAAATCTGAGGAAAGCCCGTGCGGACCAAAAGAACTGAACGAATCGTGCAAATCTTCAAGGATTGCCACACCGGCAAGATGAAGGGCATGAGCACACCAGTTCAAGCCGCTGTTGTAAGTCCTTACTCCTCCTGCCTTGAACTGATTAGTGCTTGTGATGTGTTCATTTAACTACTTGGTTTGCAGCCAATGTCGATTACTCTGTTCACTTTTATACAGTTGTCTTAACGTATCATTTCACCTTACATGGTTTAAAAGAGATGAAGGATATTCTTTTGGTCTTGATCGTAATCTAGTTGTTATGTTCACGTGCGCACACAATGATAAAATAGCTGTTTGTTTTATATCTGTTTGCCCATGATATGAATGATGTCATACTATGTTCATCCTACTTTAAACCATGTCTCTTTATCCTTAGATGTCAGCGAATGTGAGGAAATAGACAATCTGATGGGCATGCTACATGGACATATGTTCGAAAGTGATTTTATTATGTAGTTGGCACTACAATACATGCTAATGTATTACAGTAGTTCACCAAAATAAGTTATGTATAAGCGTTTAACCTACTTTGTTTGTTTTTGTCTCATTAGTAACTCCTTTGGTACACTAATCTACAAGTTCAAACTTTAGGAAGCTATGGAACAAATGATTGAACAGCCACAACCACACGAAGGTGGCGAGGCTACTACGGGCACAATGTCACCTCTTGCTGCGATCGTCGGTATCTCTCCACTAACGATGCAAAAAGCACCTTCTGCGTAATTACGGGTTGGTTGTCAAGGTAACCTCGTCCAAATCGCCTCTTGAACAAAATCTTCACTGCTAGCAGTGATATATCGTGCTCCGGACACAAGTCCAATCCCTAATGGGCGTTGTTTGGAAACAAGAATAGTGGTTGAGAAATGTCGTCAAGATATGAATGGTTTTGAAACCAGGACTATCGGACATTAACCCGTTGTTGAAGAGCAATGGCGGAAAAAAGGTGGAGATCGTCTGCTCCATCAGATTCTCTGACTGAAACATTAGCACTCAAGTCAAATGATCGTGCTTCTATACATCGATGGTGCTTTTATCGGAAGGATATAAACTTTATGCCAACAGGCCTTTTGTTGTATGATTGGAATTTATTTTGTTGTGATACAACATTTATGATCTTGCCACAGGCTGCGATAATTATGACGCTATTTTTGTATAGTGTAGGTTTATCTTAGTAATGTATTGGATGAAAGCTTAGTAGGAGCCCAACATGCCAACATTAAATCGGGCCCATTCAATTGGGCTAAAAGCGATTCTGGGCGAAATTGGCATGTAGCCCACTAAAATATCTGGGCTTAAATTAGCATAAGCTTTCAAATTTTACGGTAGGCTGTGCCCATAGTGGGCCTTTAACAAGCCTAAACATAATTTGGGCCCTCGGTAAAAATAGGCCGTTTACTGGTGTAAATATCTCGAGCCCATAAAAACATGGGCCTTTAATAGACCGAAAGTGAGATTGGGCCTGATTGTGCCAAATAACCCTTTGGACTTAGCGGGCGAAATGGTGGCCCATTTACCATGCGGATATTTGTGAGGCGAAATTGGACGGGCCGTAAATCGCCGACCTAATACAGGGCCTTTAACGGTAGGAACTTGATCGGGCTAGATTATCGTCATTTTATATGGGCGTTAATGGGCCCGATATGACGTTGGGCCACATATGGCCCATGGTTTCGTCCGTTTAACGGGCGAAAATGACAACGGGCGAAAGTGGGCCAAATCTATAGTGGGCCTCTAACGGGCGAATAGCGGACATGGCGAATATGACCCAAATCCTTCACGATGCGTTTGTTTATGGGCGAAAGTTTTGATGGCACGTAAATGGGCCCAAATGAAGCCGGACCTTTAACGGTAGGAAATACACGGGCACGTAATTGGCCCAATTATAGCGGACTGATAACGGGCGAAAGTGACCATGGGCGCATTGATGACAAGTTTAGACCGGCCGTTGGCGGGCGATTTGTGAAGAATGTTGGGCCTTTAGTTGGGTCGGCCCATTATAGTCTCTGAGAATCTTGTGGGCCTTTAGGGGCGGCCCATTGTAGTGCAAAATCTTGTGGGCCTTTAGTTGGGCGGCCCATTATGGTCCGCTAAATTTTGTGGGCCTTTAGCTGGGCGGCCCATTATGGTCCGCTAAATCTTATGGGCCCTTGCTGCTTGCATGGTGCGGCCGCGGCATGGGAGTCTCGGCCACGTAAACGGGAGACGGGTACGAGGCGCGGGCGTGGGCGACAACAACGACGCCCGTCGCCGCTCCTCGTCGAGCTGGTGCAGAGCGGCGAGTTGTTGAACCGCGCCCGGCTTGGGGCGCAAGCAGCTCCGTCGGCGAGGCGAGGGGGGTGGTTCAGCGAGCTGCATAGCTTCGTATCCGGCGAGCTACCCAGCCGGCTTGGATCGAATAACTACTCTTCATAAGCCATTGTAAGTGTGGACAAAATGGTGGAGGAGATAGGGGCAGCGGAGGTGTGCGATTCTTGGCGGCGTTTGGCCTCGTTTAAATAAGAGATTAAATAGGCGGCGGACGGAGGAGCTCGGCGGTGTTGCGTTAACGCCGCCCGGTCATGAACAGACGTGTGTCCAGTGGGTTTCTCGGCTTCCACACGCGGGTTTCATGGGCGTTTGAATGCAGCACGGGCGTGTTCAGCGGGCGTGCGCGCGAGTGGCGCCGACTCGACCTAGGACACCGCGACGTTCTTCCACCGACGTGTGGGCTCTTTGGGTGCATGGCCTGCATGTCGTGACCCAACGCAGGCAGCGCACAGCAGAGAACCTTTGGTGGGCCAGAAGCGGTCGAAGCGGGCATTTCATAAACCGATGATTGTTCATTGAGTGTGACGTCATCTTTTTCATGTAGTTAAGCGTGTGTCTTGCGCCGTGTGCTGTGTGCATGCAGGTGTGCGAGTGTTGCGTGCGTGCAAGGGTGCATTTCAGTGTTACATGCATGGGTGCGTACGTGCAAGGGTGTGTTTCAGTGTTGCATGCATGGGTGCATACGTGCGTGTGTTCGTGAGTGCATGTGTACGTGTCAGTGTTGCACGCCAAATGCGTGCGTGTGTATGTTATATGTATGCGTGTCGATGTTGCACGCCTACATGCGTCGTGTCTTGCGTGCGCATGTGTATGCGTGCGGGTGAGGCTACACGTCGGTCGGTGACTTTTCATCTCTGGTCATTAGATTTTCCAGACGTTGGATACGAAATCAAGGGCCTCGGTTTATCATCAAACTCCACCCCACCCCCAGCCGCCAACCACCACCGCCGAACCACCGCCCCGCCGCGCCGCCCGCCATCCCTCCCAAACCACTCCCCACCGCGGTCCGCGCCGCACTTTCGAGAGTGGGCCAGCATATATGATCTTGAGATTTTACGAAGTCACCATAGGTGCTCATAGTCGAGTGGAACGTCTCCTCCCACTGAACGTACATCGCCGGAAAATACTGAAATTAACAAAAGATAAATGCGAGCACCGGGTCTTTAACCTTGGTGGGCTCGAGAAACCACTGTCCTCTAACCATCCAACCACATGTTGGTTAGCACGACAAAATGTATGTGGTGACCATGATGAGCTTATTCTGAAGTACAATGACCATATCGTGCTTTCGCTTCAAATACAATGACCGTAAGTGTCGTCAACAAAATACGGAGCACGCATCAAATGCAAAGTCCGTCAGTGTCATCAACAAAATATGGAGACGTATCGTGAGCTAGATACCGTTGCACTATCGTATATGCTTATTTTCTTAGTGGCCAATTGCGTGTGTGGTGTGGTGGGCACATCATTTCTAGTTGTGGTGGGTCAACATGAAGACTCAGGGGTCGGTTCCATCCTACGCCACATATAGGTTGGACCGAGACGTGTTATACGGAGACCCATGTGGAGGACTCGGCGTACAACACGGCTACAGTCATGGAGGACTCTATCCCCACCGTGATAAGCCGACTATATATGATTTGTAACCCTAGGCCCTTAGTATGTTATACAAGCTTGGGGCTAGTTCATCGATAGTATATACACACACACGCACAATGCACGGTATTCACGTGTACTTTGTACACACCCCTAACACTAATATACAGCACCGGAGTAGGCTCTTTCTTCAAATGCAAGGGTCCGATCCGAACTAGGGTAAAACTTTGCCTCGTAGATACCATCCAGCCTAACAGCCAGGATATCCTACGAATGATATGATGAAATCATATCTCGCCAACTACTATTAGAGAGGTGTGTCGGGGGGCAATGTGTGCGAGAGGCCTAAAGATAATGTGCGTCAGGGAGACACGTAGGCACATATATGTGCGATAGAGGGCTAGTAGAGACCGTGCATGTGTATATATGCATGTGAGAGAAATAGTGTTTTCCAACTGAGATTAGTGAAAAGAGTGGTACATAGTAGTCGAAAGAGAGATAGAGAAACAGAGAGAGCATGTGCGTGAGACACCCCGACACCCTGAGAGAGATTGTGAGCATGTGTGAAAGAGAAATGCCGATGCATATAAAGTGTGTGCACTTATGCGTTAGATAGAGAGATATCTACATGTAAAAGGCGGTTCTACGCATTAAATTAAAATATAAATGGCATTATTATTTTTGGATGAGATCATGAATTCTGCAAAATTATGTATGGATGAAAATCAGTCTATCGAGACACCCATACTCTATTGAATTCTAGCATGTGCATGTGTTTATTTCATATTATCGATCCATAGAGTGAGAGCGGTTTGAAATACAGGCAATGGATGCTTTTGCAATTCATATATAAACATTAATTAGTGCACTCCATGTTGTTAGTGTGAAGCACTTTATACATTTGTCACTTGCATGGATACATTCCAAATTGCTAGCTACGAAATAAAATACATGTCTAATTCAACATAAAGGGGTTTCAAGATTGAATTCATAAGAAGTGCATTCATCTATTTGAACCGAGATAATGGCATTTGTAAATCAGATGTAAAGGGGCATCAATCTTTGTTGTGAGTTTGAACATGGTATATATATTCATACGCATATCTAACTTTTTTGCAACCAAGGAGATTATACTGGAACCATGCATGAACTGAGGTAAGTTGCATATTTTTAATATATACTCATGTACAATGTATATTAAAATGTACCCCCTCCATTCCAAAATAATCATAGCTTTAGGATTTTCAAGAGTAAAGATTTGTGAAGTTTGACAAATCCTGAAAGTTCAATTCAAGAGAACCGAAAACGTTAATGTACGCTCCCAAATATTGAGCAAGCGCCAAATAGGCCTCTGGTCACCCGAAACCACGCCAGACTAATGTTTTGGTGGTAGGAAATTATTGTCCTGACTCTGGCCCGTGTAGCCTATCGGCCCGATGTCCAAAGGTCTAAACCGGGGTAGGTTTGTAACTTCACCAAGACGCCAGTCTCAACCGCCTTCGAGAAGCATTCATACGACGTGGGCGCCTAAACACCCATGCGCTCGGCCGAAATCTATCCCGCCCACATTTGGGACACCTGACATGACTGTCCTACCCCCAACCTACAATATGTCCGAAATTTTAGATGGGGGCAAAGTTTGTAACTTTCCCCAAATTTCAAACAAGCGCGTCTTAAACCAAAACATTGTTCCCCCTTAGTTCCCCGCCAGCCCGCCTCCCTCCGTTTCCCCATTCATACTCCATGGACGCGAAAACACCCTCTCCACCAGCCACGAAACCCCAACCTCCTCCATCCTCCACCCCATAGCGGCCAATCCACCGCCGCCCTCTTCCATCACGGAGCCGTACCCGGCGTAAATCGTCCACGCAACCGCAACATAGCGCCCTCAAGGACTTAGCAGTGAAGCCGAGGCGAGCTGCCTCCACGACGCCGACGCCGACGCGCGCTGCATCAGAACCACTCCGACCACGCCGTCCTGCGCCTCCTTGCTGCGGCTCCACTGCCGCAACCGTCCACCGCACCGGAGCTGTTCCCTTCTGCCGTCGTTCGCCGCCTCGGATCTGCTTCCCCGCCGCCGACAGATGGCCACCGCACTTTCACTCAACAACTTGGCCATGGGTTCGTCCAAGGCTGCACCGTCCTCCACAACTTCTGGTTTCCGGCGAACAACAAGATCGTCGGAAAAAGCGAAGGAGGACACAACTCGCCGGCGAAAGAGGTACTCTCTTTCCTTATTCGTGCAAATCTTACGTCTCCGCTCACACGTATTCATCCCACGAAATAAACTAGTTGGCGCTTCTTCTGCATATTCTTCGTGATACTAAATGCACAAAGTTTCCTCCTTTACTATTTCACCTTTGCTAGAGGTCAGAGCCGCTGGATTTCAATTCAGGTCGGTCGAACCGCAATTAAAGAAGCAAGCACCCGCTTAGGCGTGCGGAGCACCTAGTCCGCATGTTCCCGAGGCGCGGCGCATCGGTGTCTATCATAGGGGTGTGGGCGCGGGAGCTGCTTGCGCCGATCTGGAGGTCGGCGGGGCTTGAATGGATGGCGGGGGCGGTGCCAAGCACGGTGCGGTGAGGTCGAGGAGGCGCAGGGGGAGAATCTTGGGCGGTGGTCGCTGGCGTTTGAGGAAGATCGTCAACACTGACTGGCTGGAGGTAGATTAAGGCGATCTCCCCGTTCTTTGTACATGGACGGTGCACAAAAAATGGACTGACCTATTTGCTTTCAGTCGACTGTTATTTTCATAAAATCCTGTAGTAATTGAGTGTGCCATGCATGTTGTAGAGCTATCATATGTCTCCGTCATTTATTTCTCACCGACTGCTATCTGCTACCTTTACCTTGTACTAATTGTGCACACACTTCACCCATACTCACACTATTTTTTTTATGCATGGGTATTTCAGACTACGGCAGTGTTGATGAATGCGAGAAAAGAAAAAACAGAAATCGCTCGATGTAATTCGAAGATAAGCACTAAGCGTTTCAACGCTCTAATGGCTGCGATGTCGCAGATTGGAGACGATAAAAGTAGCTCTGCAGTTGATGATCTCAATTGCCACACACAACCATCCAGTGCTTGCTTTAACTTCACTGTCAAATGTGGTTGTATGTTGCATATGGTGTCTAGCTTGTATTGCTTCCAATTTGGTTAAATTGCATCTGCTTACTTTACACATTATAGCTTTGATAATGACATGCCTTCCTGTTTCTGATACATACTACATATGTCTATTAACCATGTTCGTACATCAAACTAATGCTCTTTTGTATCCCTCTTCAATCACTTATGATGAGACAATCACCGGGTGGAGTTCTTGTGAGACGCCCTACTCGTTTAAAGAGTGCGGTGTCATCCTCCCACATGATTCTCAAGAAACAGCAAGGCTAAATGAAGATAGTCAGCGTAGCTCTCTAGTTGATCACGCAATACCCCACACCACCATCGCAGGTGCTTGCTCTTACTTGGCGGTGTGATATGTGGTTGCATGTTGCATATGGTGTCTACCTTGTAATGCTTCTAATTAGGGTAAATTGCATCTGCTTAGTTAACACATTATACATGAATATGACATGCCTTCCTGTTTTTGGTACATACTCGTCTTTCTATTAACCATGTTCTTACATCAAACTACTTCTCTTGTGTATCCCTCATCAATGCTCCTAATTTGTTAAATTGCATCTCCTTAGCTTACACATTATACATGTGAATATGACACGCCTTCTTGTTTTTGGTACATACTACATCTGCCTATCACACCATGTTCTTACATCAAACTAATGTTCTTGTGTATCCTGCGTCTATCGCTTATGATGAGACAGTCACGCGTGTGGGTTAATATGAGACGCAATACTCTTATAAAGAATGCAATTTCATCCTCTCCACATGATTCTCAAGAAACAGCAAGCCTAAATGAAGATATTGAGCGTTTCTCTGACACAAGACAGCACTTCCCTACACCACCATCACAGTGCTTGCTCCAACTTCGCAGTGATATGTGGTTGCATGTTGCATCTGGTGTCTAACTTGTAATGCTTCTAATTAGGGTAAATTGCATCTGCTTAGTTTACACACTATACCTGTGAATATGACACGCCTTCCTATTTTTGGTACACACTACATCTATGTGTTAACCTTGTTCTTACATGAAACTACCTCTCTTCCGTATCCTGCATCAATTACTTACGATGAGTCACCTTTATTCGTTGCATATTGCATATTATTTCTAGCTTTGTTGCCATGTATTGCTTCTAATTTGGTCAAATACATTTGTTAGGGCACCCTTTTAATTTAGCGAGTGATATTGGTTTCATCTTTCATATGGTTTCTAGCTTGCATCGATTCTAACAAGTTCAAGCACCTTGTGCTTAGTTTACACTTTATACATCATACATGTCAATATGTCACGCCGTCTGTTTTTCATACATATTCCATCCTCCTATCATGCGGCTGCCTTACATGAAAGTAGTGTTTGTCGATATCATGCATCAATAAGTTACGAAGAGCAAATTTTATTCCTTTTTCTTATGGGTTTGACTTGACAAGGCAAAATCAAGAAAGAGGAAGGAAAAGAGGAAGGAAGGCGATGATGGTGGTCCTTCTGACAACGTAAACGGACATCTGTGCCGATTCTCCTTGTCTTGATAGTGCATTACATGGTCCAAGTCTGCGCTCCCTACTCCACCATGCAAGGTGCTTGCTCTAACTTGGCGATGTGATATCTGGTTGCATGTTGCATATGGTGTCTAGCTTCAGTATTGCTCCTAATTAGTGTAAACTTCATCTGCTTAGATTACACATGATACATGTGAATATGACACGCTTTCCTGTTTTTGGTACATACTATATCTGTCTATCACACCATGTTCTTACATGAAACTACTCTTCTTGTGTATCCTGCATCAGTCACTTATGATGGGACACCTTTAAGTTGGCAGTGTGATATTGTTTTGCTTCTTGAATATGATTTCTAGCATGTATTGCTTCTAGTTTGATGAACGCCACCTATGACGAGACAGTTTTAACTTGGCAGAGTGATATTGATTGCACCTTCCATATGGTGTCTTGCAATGTTTCTAATTTGTTGAAGTGCCTTCTGCTTAGTTACCACATCATAGGTGTGAATATGTCAAGCCGTCCATTTTTTCGTACATATTCCATCCTCGTATCATGACTTTGCCTTTCATCAGAGTAGTGTTTGTCAGTATCATGCATGAATGAGTCCTGAAGAGCGAATGATATTCCTTTTTCTTGTCGGTATGACCTCACAATGCAAAATCAATAAAGCTGAAGGAAATTGGCAAGGCATTGGATGATGGTGGTCCTTCCGAGCAACTGAAATGGAGGTTCTCTACATATTCTACTCCGCCATCCTCCCAACAAGATTCTCAGGACAACGCAAGGCTAGACAGTCAACGTAGCTGGGTAGATGATGAGCACATCTCCCCTACTCCACCATCATAGGTGCTTGCTCTAACTTGGCACTATTATATGTGGTTCCATGTTGCGTATGATGTCTAGCTTGTATTGCATCTGCGTAGCTTACAACTTATACCTGCAACGATCACTTACCCATAAGACACATTTAACTTGGGACTGTGATGTAGGTTGCATCTTGCATTGTCTTCTAGCTTGTACCGCTTCTAATTTCTTGAAATGGCACTTCTGACGAGACACTTTTTACGATAGAGTGATATTGGTTGCATGTTCATATGGTGCCTAGCTTTCATTTCTTCTAATTTTGTTGAAATGCCTTCCGCTTCTTGTTTTTCATACATATTCCATCCTTCTATCATACGTGTGAATATGAAACTGCTGTATTTTTGTATATATTCCATCCTCCCATGCTTGCCTTACATCAAAGTAGTGTTCATCATGATCATGCATCAACCAGTTATGCAGAGCTAATTTTATTCATCTTCTTGTGGTTTTGACTTCATAAGGCAATATCGTAAAATAGGAAGGAAAAGAGTAAGTTAGGGGATGTTGGTGGTACTCCGCCTTGACCGACGCAAACAGGGACTCTCTAGATTTTCCACTTGCTCTGCTAATGAAGTTGAAGTCCCAAGTCTACATGATGAGTTCATCTCCGCACTCCACCATCGCATGTGCTTGCTCTAAGTTGACATGTGTGATAATTGGTTTCATGTTGCATATGTTGTCTAGCTGTATTTCTTCTATTTAAATTGCACCTGCTGAGTTTATCGTTATACATGTGCATATGACATGGCTTTCGTGTCTAGAATACATCGCATCTATCTATCATACCATGTTCTTACATCAAAGTCTTCTGTTGTGTATCCGCATTAGTAACTCATGATTGGGCGCTTTTAACATGGCAGTTTGATAGTGGTTGCATCTTGCATTGATTTCTCGTTGTCTTGCTTCTAATTTTTGAATTGCCACTTATGACAAGACACTTTTAACTTGGCGAGTAATATTGGTTGCATCTTTCATATGGTGTCTAGCTTGCATTACTTCTATTTTCTTGAAAATCCTTCCTTAGTTTGCACATCGTAGTTGTGAATATGTCATGCCGTCATGTATTTCTTACATATTCCATCCTCATACGGTTGTCTTACATCAAAGTATTGCTTATCTCATATCATGCATCAATGAGTTACGAAGAGTGATTTTATTCTTTTGTGTTGTGGGTACAGCTTGACATGGCAAAGTCAAAAAGAGCAAGGAAAATAATATAGTAGGGAGTGCTTGTTACTCGTCGGGTGAAAGCGGAAAAGGCTCTGCCGTCGAGATTCTCTTTGGTACTTATAGTGTAGTAGAAGGTCCAAGTCCACCGCTAAATCTACAAACACAGTATCACTGCTCCACCAGCTGCAGCATCCGCTTCAACCGAACCAGCATCTCAACCAGTTACTCGTTCGTTTGCTCCGGGCGGCGGTTCCCAAGCTGCCTTCACACCTAACACTACTTCGAAGCCTTTGTTGACACAACAGGACTTGGCAAGATCAGATGAACCTCATGAGCATCAACACCAAGGCGGTACTGACCGAGTCAAGTTGCGATTGCATGCTCCTTTATATGTACTCTCACGGTTTGATGTACACTAACACTTTCCATATTCGTTGTTGAACTAGCACCACGGCGCAAGCGAAACAGACATCGTGGATAATGCTTGACAGATTAACAAAATCTAAAGGAGGAAGAATGGAGATCCATTTTGAGGCAGGTTTAAAAGGCCACGTGATGCTACTGAGTCAGCCAAGTTAGTATCGAGGCAGCCGTTGCCGTTAGGTGTCATCGCGTATCCTCCCAACGTGGATCCATGACAGAATGAGAAAGACAATACCCAGTTTAACACCTTCCTTGACCATTTATCCGTAAGTAATGTTATTCATCGCAATTAGTAATATTGTCTTGCTCATCCCATACTTTCTAGCTTCCTCCTAATAAGACTCACATTCTTTTTCAGCAGATGAGGTTCAAGTTGGATCCGAAAGATGATGCAACTAAACAAGCATGCACTCATGTTTTTCGATCCGCTCTGCGACGATGTCGGTACCACCTTAGAAAATCTCACTTTGAAGGCAAGGCTAACAATGAAATCGCCCAAACATCTCCATGGAATATATTACAGATGAAGACCGGACAGCCCTCGTTAAACACTGGTGCGATCCAAAGTATCGTAGGCTATATGTATTTGATCGCACCACATATTGAACTTGTATTTATGTATGTGCCTTACAAGTGTATCTTCTTCTAGGCTAACTGTTTGAAGAACAAAACCAACAGTTCTAAAGTGAAATTCCAACAGACAACGAGGATCTCGTAGCTATATTACACCTTTGCGAGGCTCTTGTAAATAGATGCTACTTCCTTCTTTTTTTGTGCCATATTATCGTATCTATATTGACTTGTTCCAAATACAAGGAAAGCCCGTGCGGACCAAAAAGAACTGAACCGAATGCGGTGCAAATCTTCAAGGATTGCCACACCAGAAGATGAAGGGCATGAGCACACCAGTTCAAGCCGCTGTTGTAAGTCCTTACTCCTCCTGCCTTGAACTGATTGGTGCTGTGATGTGTTCATTTAACTACTTGGTTTGCAGCCAATGTCGATTACTCTGTTCACTTTTATACAGTTGTCTTAACGTATCATTTCACCTTACATGGTTTAAAAGAGATGAAGGATATTATTATGGTCTTGATCTGTAATCTAGTTGTTATGTTCACGTGCTTTACAATGATAAAATAGCCTGTTTGTTTTATATCTGTTTGCCCATTATATGAATGATGTCATACTATGTTCATCCTACTTTAAACCATGCCTCTTTATCCTTAGATGTCAGCGAATGTGAGGAAATAGACAATACAGAGAGGCATGCTACATGGACATATGTTCGAAAGTGATTTTATTATGTAGTTGGCACTACAATACATGCTAATGTATTACAGTAGTTCACCAAAATAAGTTATATATAAGCGTTTAACCTACTTTGTTTGTTTTTGTCTCATTAGTAACTCATTTGGTACACTAATCTACAAGTTCAAACTTTCGAGAAGCTATGGAACAAATGATTGAACAGCCACAACTACACGAAGGTGACGAGGCTACTACAGGCACAATGTCACCTCTTGCTGCGATCGTCGGTATCTCTCCACTAACGATGCAAAAAGCACCTTCTGCGTGATTACGGGTTGGTTGTCAAGGTAACCTCGTCAAAATCGCCTCTTGAACAAAATCTTCCTGCTAGATGCAGTGATATATCATGCTCCGGACACAAGTCCAATCCCTAATGGGCGTTGTTTGGAAACAAGAATAGTGGTTGAGAAATGCCGTCAAGATATGAATGGTTTTGAAACCAGACTATCGGACATTCTCTTCGTTGTTGAAGAGCAATGGTGGAAAAAAGGTGGAGATCGTCTGCTCCATCAGATTCTGACTGAAACATTAGCACTCAAGTCAAATGATCGTGCTTCTATACATCGATGGTGCTTTTATCTGGAAGGACTGTAAACTTTATGCCAACAGGCCTTTTGTTGTATGATTGGAATTTATTTTGTTGTGATACAACATTTATGATCTTGCCACAGCTGCGATAATTATGACGCTATTTTTGTATAGTGTAGGTTTATCTTAGTAATGTATTGGATGAAAGCTTAGAGGAGCCCAACATGCCAACATTCGTGGGCCCATTCCAATTGGGCTAAAAAGCGATTCTGGGCGAAATTGGCATGTAGCCCACTAAAAATATCTGGGCTTAAATTAGCATAAGCTTTCAAATTTTTCTGGTAGGCCTGTGCCCATAGTGGGCCTTTAACAAGCCTAAACATAATTTGGGCCCTCAGTAAAAGTAGGCCGTTTACAGGTGTAAATATGTCGAGCCCATAAAAAACATGGGCCTTTAATAGACAGAAAGTGAGATTGGGCCCTGATTGTGCCAAATAACCCACTGGACTTAGCAGGCCGAAATGGTGGCCCATTTACCATGCGGATATTTGACAGGCCGAAATTCGGACGGGCCATAAATGCGCCGACCTAATACACGGGCCTTTAACAGGCCGGAACTTCAGTCGGGCTAGATTATCGTCATTTTTATATGGGCCGTTAATGGGCCCGATATGACGTTGGGCCACATATGACCCATGGTTTACGTCCGGCGTTAACGGGCAAAAATGACAACAGGCCGAAAGTGGGCCAAATCTATAGTGGGCCTCTAAGAGTCCGAATGACAGACATGGCCGAATATGACCCAAATCCTTCACGGTCGTTGTTTATGGGCCAAAAGTTTTGATGGCCTGTAAATGGGCCCAAATGAAGCCGGACCTTTAACGGTAGGAAATACACCGGGCCGTAATTGCCCCGATTATAGCGGATCGTTAACGGGCGAAGTGGCCATGGGCCGCATTGATGACAAGTTTAGACCAGGCCGTTGACGGGCCGATTTGACAGAGAATGTTGGGCCTTTAGTTGGGTCGGCCCATTATGGTCTGCAGAATTTTGTGGGCCTTTAGCTGGGCCGGCCCATTATGGTCTGCAAAATCTTGTGGGCCTTTAGCTGGGCCGGCCCATTATGGTCCGCTAAATTTTGTGGGCCTTTAGCTGGGCCGGCCCATTATGGTCCGCTAAATCTTATGGGTCTTCGGTTGGGCCGGCCCATTTAAACTTTGTGGGCCACTTTTGGGCCGGTCCACGTGTCAACATATCATAGGCCCATCTCGGCCGTTGGATGAGTGACACATGTGCCAACGTGGAGCTGACACGTGGATCCGTCAGCTAATGAGAATTTTACACGTGGAAAATCGGCATTGGTCGTGGCTGTTAACGGGTTATCGGATCCAAAATTCGACCCGATAGCTTAACGGCGTTCCGTTACGGTGGATGCCACGTGTCGGTCACCCTTGACGAACGCACTTCTGTGACGCGGGATTTATCGTCATGGAAGTGGACACTTCCGTGATGATAATTTTGGTAATCTTATGGAACACTTCTACGACAGCACAGGTATGACTATCTTGATTCTGTCATAAATTTGTCATGGATGTACATGCATGACAAAAAACGCGACCTACTATGACAAACACGTATCATCACGGAAGTGTATTTTTTTGTAGTGTGTCCTTGGGGAGGGTATCTAGGCCAGGCCTGTGACCCTACCCTAGGTACATATCTCCGTCACCAACAACTCCATCAATGACCTCAAGCTGAAGCTGGAGGGTCTCGAGAAGGTGCTGTCGGAGCCCAAAACCCGAGAGGGGACCCTGGCCAAGGAGCTGGAGGCCGAGAAGCAGTTGCAGAAGAACGAGGGCCTCAACTTCGCGGATCACGTGGAGGGCAAGAACCGTTGGCTCGATCGCCTCGCCACCGTCACCAACCAGGCCGCCGCGCAGCTGGCCATCATGGGGATGCCAGACGTGAGGTATGTCCCGGAGCGGAGCGTGAGCGCCAATTGCAGCCTGACCATGTTCTTTGAGAAGGTCGTCGGCGCTCTAGAGCGGCTCCACGCCAACCGGGCGGCCTCTCTGGCCGACGAGTCCCGGAGGCTTTGCCAGGTGCCATGACCAAGGTTCTCACCAAGGTGGCGCCTTTGGTACCTGACCTCGACTTGACGCCGTCTTTGGAGAGCTTGCCGGAGGGTTGACCTCGCGCCGCTCGGGGGCGCATCAAGCCCATCATCGGCCAGTCGGCGAAATTTAGAGGGTGGAGGGCCAGCGCTGGGATTAGGCATCCCGTTCTTTATCGCCGCTGCAGGTTCACAACCAAGACAATCGCTATCTCTAGTTAGAACCGCAGCAACAATTCGATGTAATATAACTCTGCAGCACTTTCAGTATTATGCATGTTATTTTCCTGTTCGATTTTCCTTTGTATGTCCTCCCTATGTTACTAGGTAGGCTCACCAGCGCGTAAACCCAAGGCGGCGTCTTGGGGATGGATCCCCATTGGCCTGCCGGGTGTGCTTGCTGCCAGGCGAACCACCTTGCCTCCCTTAGCGCGGCCGCCCGAACTGTCGAGCTTGACTCGAGTCAAAGTCGGGAGCGTTGCCAAGTGCGGAAGGCTACCCCGCCACTCTTGACGCAGCCGCTTTGAGCTGTTGAGCGGACTCGAAACAGAACAAGGGTGTTGCCAATTGCGGGAGGGCCCCTTTGCGTGCAGGTTTCTCATACATAGGCGAGATCTCCGAGGACGATAACCTTATGTATAGGAGGAAATAACTCAAAGCTCTGAATGACTTAGCTTTTCTATTGCCGAGTCGGCGTCGTTCCTCCGGCCGCCTTCTTCTTAGGAGCCAAGGCGATGAAGAACTGCTAGGCTAACTACTAGACAGATTCTACTAATTGCGCCCCTACCTATGCGCCAAAGATGTCGGTGTGGAGCGACACCTATGGGATCACAAGAATCCCTACTACGGTTCTTTGGGCGCGGGGTTGCGAGAAGAGCGAGGCTAGTAGACAGCCTGAGATCGTTTACCTAGGTTCGGGCGCGAGGATCGTAAAACCCTAGTCCTGCTTTGGTGGGTGTATTTCAGAGAGTTCTTGAGCTCTCGAACTAGCTGTGGTCAGTGCGTGGTTCGAAAGAGCCGAATCCTCCTCCAGTATGCCATGGGCCTCCTTTTATAGTCGGAAGGGGCTGCCACAGTGGCACACAGGAGGTGGAAAGGCGTACAGTGCCCTGATCTTATCGGTCGTATTACAGGACAAGACGCATTTAATGCGTAGCTTAGGTGTCCCCCTCGCTTTATTGGGGGCGGGGGCGAGGCCCGTCCCGTCCGTCGCCGCTCCTCCTCGCTTTGACACGCGCCCTGGACAGTGAGGCGCGTGGTGCCATGTAGGTAGGCAGGCAGCTGAGGTGGCGCAGTGGCGGAGCCTTCACGAAGATCTGCATGCCACCACGCAGGCGCTCGATGAGTTGGCCTGGGAGCGGCATGTTGCCACGCAGGTGCCCGCCCAGCTGGTTGGGCTGGCAGCTGCATGTGAATGATGGTGGAAGCTTGGTTGGCGTGGGCTTGGGGGTGGCCCTACTGGCGTCCTTGGTGAGGGCCTTGCCGGGTGGCCCGGCAAGGGTCTTGCCGTGTGTATTGTCATCCCGGCAAGGGCCTTACCGGGTGCAGTGGCCTTCCTCGGCAAGGATCTTGCCGAGGATCGTTGTCTTCTAATCCTCATCGATCTTGAATATGTCTTCACAAAGATCGCATGCCACCACAGAGGTGCCTTCCCGCCCCGCCCCACGTGGATGATGGCGTTGGGGACCGTGGGCTCAAGGGTGGCTCGCTCTGTTGGTGTGGAAATGAGCTGCCTGACAAGGGTCTTCTTGGGGGCTCTTGAGGCTACCCTGGCAAGGGTCTTGTCGGGGGAGCCTGCTTCGTCCCTCTACTCCTTGTGGTCTCGGCCTTGGTGTTGCTCTGATTATCTTGGGCTTCGATCTTACCTTTGCTCACCTCCCCTGTTCTGCTTGGCGTGACCGTAGGCGCGGCTCCGACTGTTCGTGCACAGGTATAGGGGTACAAAAACGCACCCTCTTTTTTTACACCGACAAACGGGGGCCCACGCACCCAAACATTTCCTGGACGCCATACAAACGAACAAACATGTGTAGTCAAAGCGGGCCTTAATTGGGATGGTCAACATAATAATAAGTGGATCCCAAATGATGTGGCCCACCGTAACAATGGTTCTTAGCAGGCCGTTAACAGGCCAAAAGCTTGATAAGGCCGTATAAATGGAAATGGCCCACGGGCCTCTAGCAGGCCGAATTAGATGTCAATTTTGTCTCAGCCCTTTTACTTTAGGGGCCAGTAGGAGGCCAAAAGTGTTATGGGGCAGAGGAGGCCCAATTTGCAAACTAGGCTTTTAACAGGCCGAAAGTCGCGCTGGGCTGAAATGATGCCCTGTGGAACATGGGCCCCTAATGGACCTAAAGTCAAAGGCCCAACTATTGTGCAGGCCATTAACAGGCCGAGAGACAAAATGGGCAAGGAGTTGGCCCATTTACCGAATGGGCCGATTACAGGCCTAAAGTCACAGCGGGCTAGAATTGGCCCAACTGCAGAATGGGCTAATTACAGGCCTAATGTCACAGCGGGCTAGAATTGGCCCAACTGCAGAATGGGCCGAGAAAAGGCCGAAAGACGTTCCGGGCCGTTAACGGGCTGGAACTGACGATGGGCCTCTAACAGGCCGAAAGAATCTCGGGCCGCAATTGGGCCCAAAGACGTAGCGGGCTGTTAACGGGCTAAAACTGACGATGTGCTGGAAATTGTCAAATGTAGGATGGGCCTTTGATGGGCCGATTCTGTGTAACTTGTATGGGTCGTGCTTGTAAATGGGCCTAACTCAAGTAGGCCGGTAATGGGCCAGCCCGCTTATTTTGACAGGCTCGGCCTTTTAACCTTAATAGGCCACTGTTGGGCCGGTCCACGTGTCGACATATCATAGGCGCATCTCGCCCATTGGATGACACGTGGTTCCGTCAGCCAATGAGAATTTTACACGTGGAAAATCGTCATTGGTCGTGGCTGTTAGCGGGTTATCGAATTCAAAACCGGAACCGATAGCTTAACGGCTACCCGTTATGATGGATGCCACGTGTCGGTCACCCTTGACGAAAGCACTTCCATGACGCGCAATTTATCGTCATGGAAGTGGATACTTCCATGATGATAATTTTGTTAATGTCATGGAACACTCCTACGACAACACAGGAATGACTATCTTGATTCTGTCATAAAATCATCATGGATGTACATGCATGACAGAAAACGTGACCCACTGTGACAAACACGTATCATCACGGAAGTGTCTTTTTTTTGTAGTGGTGGCAGATGATGATGGACCTTGGTATGACGGATTAATCGAGTGGGATAAGGAACATCGTGCTCGTGCCATTGAGAACAGAAAGGTAAGAAGCAAGACTTATCAATTTTCGTTGTTTATCATTTGTGTTCCTGTGTTGATCAAAAAATCACTTTATTTGCAGCCTGTAGTTGCTATGCGCATGAGGGGTCATGCCGCTGATGACTTTCCTTACGACGCGTTGTACGATTCGTACATTCGGAGATTGGGTCTTCTCCCATTCGTGTTGTAGTTTAAGCGACGCCCTCCGCCGGTGAACCACGCGGTGCTGACCGCACTTGTGGGTCGTTGGAGGCCCGAGACTCACTCCTTACACCTTCCTTGTGGGGAGATGACGATGACCCTAGAGGACATGGCTATGATAAGCGACCTTCCTATCAAAGGACAAGCTGTTACCGGTCGTGTCAGCGCCGTGGCGAGAATGGGTTGGCATTTTAATTGGTGTTGAGCCTGATCCCCTCTACCAGGAAAGGCCGATACCTCGAAAGTGAGCCATTCTTGGCTAAAACAAGTCAGAGGAGATACAAATCCGTGCCCTGAGGGTGCCAATGAGGTGGTTGTGCAGCAGTACGCGCGGGCCTATCTTTGGTATGTACTAACCAAGGTAGTCTTCTTAGACACAACCGGGAACTCGGCCCTCTGGGTGTTCTTGGAGCTACTCAGTAACTGGGATACCCAGTATAGCTGGGGTTCGGCCGCACTAGCATACTTGTATCGTCAGGTAAGAGATATTTGCAACCATTTATCTTGCATTTGTCGTGCGCCTCCATATCTAACATGTTTGTTTGACTGCAGCTTGACTTGGCATGTCGCAGGCAGGGAGATACATCCTCATTGTCTGGGTTTGTTTGGAGCCTATCCGTGTGGATGTGGGAGCGGATCCCAGTTGGACGACCCGATTTCAAGAACCTCGAACAGCCAAACCCACGGGGTAATCATGATGGGGCGCATGATGTTGATCCATATCGGCGCCCCACGCTTGCGTACTATTGGGAACGGGTGACGGTGTACACAGGAAGCTCACATGTGCGATACAAGTGCTATATGAACGAGCTGGACACCTTGACTGCTGAGCAGGTACTGAGAAGTTCAATGAGAAAAAATTTAGTCAAGAATGAAATTTGTATCTAACAATGTATCTCTTTGTTTTGCAGGTCCATTGGTTGCCTTATGTGGATGATCGTGGCTTCTCTCTTAACAAGATGTGCACGTGTGATTGCCATCTTTGGCGGGCGAGGTGCCCAATGATATGCTTCTTCGCAGTCGAGTGGCACTTCGTAGACCGTGTGGCAAGAAAATTTGGAAGAAGACAAGGTATTCCAATTGAGGAGAGCAAGGAGGAAATGATATCTTTGCATCGGTGAGCAAGCATGTCTTTGAGTATGTAGTTGAGAATTGAATTAGTTTATGTTTGCTAATGCTTTGTATCGTGCATCATTTGTAGGTTTGATCGAAGGAACAATCAGGATATATCGGATTGGGTGAACAAACACCGCACGTGGATACAAATTTGGAATCAAAGAGACACGTTAGTGGAATCAGAGAACAGACTTCACAATAAGTCAGCATATCAGAAGTATCAAGTGTGGTATGCGGATCGTTACCACTTAAAGCTAAAGCCCGGTTGGACTCACGAGGAGTGGTCGGAGTTGGTGTCTGAAGACCCGGAGACTGCAGAAGGTTATCATACCTTCAACATGGCGGTGAGAGACACCAGAGGGACTCACGTTGAGTATGCACCGATGCATGACGGAATGGTAGTCTAATGAACCTATTCTAACATAATTGCATTATATTGTATTTTTCAAATACATAAGTTTGGTGTGTTCATGAATTGCAGGGCAGAGAGTTGCTTATGTGCGTCAACGATGCCAATGTAGCACTCAGTCATCCCCATGGTGGTGGATTATCTGTGAGGACTCTTAGGAGCACGTTGGAGGTGTGAGCAATCTATTATAAAAGCTTCTCCTTGCAGATTAGTTATTTGCATCTCATATCATAGCATGTTGTTGCAGAAGTTCAAGAAGCGGTTCCATAAGATGGCAACTATGCTTTCTTGCCATGGTACTCAGTCCGTTGACATGATTGCACCTGGTAGCCGCGCTGCCAGAGCTAATAGATGCCATTATCTCCGCAACGAAGAGGACATAGAGGAGGAGGTCCATGAAGAGGAGCCAACACATCAAGAGGAGCGAACACAACAAGAGGAGCAGGAACAACAAGAGCATGAGTATGATGTTGATGCTCCACAACCATCACAGGTTACACGACCGACACAAGGCAATGCTCGCTCTAAGAAAGGCAAAGCCATAGCTAAGACACCAGCCAAGAAAGGTAGATAGAAGACATGGAATAGTAAATTCCATAGTCTGGAGTATCCTCATCAGCTTATGCCCGCAGGAATGCAAAGATATAAGTCCAACAATGATGCGGAGGAGGAGGCATACACCAAAGAGGAGGAGGAGGCTAGCAAAGAGGAGGAGGCTACACTTGCAACTCTCATAAAGAGAGGAAGGAGGAAGTGAGCTTGGTTTAGTTTGTTTCCATGAACTTGGTGTAGTTTGTTTCCATGAACTTGTTGTTGTTGTTTGTTTGAATTAAGTTGCCATGAATTCGTGAATTTTCTATGAATGTATGACATGAATTTGTCGGTTAAAAGTAGAACTCAGTCATGTGATTCCTGTGAAATGTTGATTCTTGTTATGTCTGTGTCTGTGTTGATTCCTGTGATGTTTGTGAAATATGTCAAAAGGCAACACTTTAGTCATTTATATGCACAGGGGACCAGACTCCAGGTCCTTGGCGTCTGGTTGCAAGTCAGGTGACCAGACGCCATGGTCTCTGGTGTCTGGGGGTCGACAGGAACTAGAAACATGGACTAGAAACAGGGCACTGGACGCCAGAAATAGGGGAGCCAGACGCCAGCGTTCCTGGCGTCTGGGTGTGCACCAGAGTAGCATTTTCATGATCTATGCTAGCGTAGTATTTTCATAGCAAATTAATCTGACAGACGAGGTGCCACTAGTTCAAATGACATAAACCTTACATAGTTATCATACAAGGGTGATGCCACTAGTTCAAATGACACAGCTAGTTCATGACCATGATAGTTCAAACGACATAGACATAAGCATTACACAGTCTCAAATAACATAAATAGTTCATGACCACGATGGTCCATGATAGTTAAAATGACATAAACATCACATAACTCAGTTTCCTATAGCAATGCAAGTCAACAACCCTTCTCCATTCCCATTCTTTGAGCATTTCATGAATTGTATCATCATCAGTTATTTCAATCATTTTTATTTCCCCAGGGCCATCTGAGTGCAAGCTGCTGACATAGTACACAAAATCGTCTTCCTTCAACCCTTGCTTCAACATGAATTTAGTCTTCAGCCAATCAAAAGTGAGGTCCACTTCACTAACTTGCACAACAGTTTGAGGAACATGAACAATAGGGCTAAGCACCCACTAAGTACCCTTAGCCATCTGCAACACACAAATCGCACTGAATACCTAACCTACCTCTTGAGCATAACCACTAGGAAAAAGAAACTAGGGTTTGCACAAAACTAAGAAAACTAGGGTTTGCACAAAACTATGATACATTAAACCAACCAAAAAATGGGGGTGGAGTTGATTTACCTTCTCGTTTGGAAATCCCGAAGATCCAACGGTGAAACGGGACCGATTCGTGAGAGATTTGAGGGGGGTTAGGGTGGTGGAGAGGGAGTGAGGGGGCAGCAGCTCGTGAGTGTGAGTGGAGATGAATGGAATGAGAGGGCTAGAGGTGGGCCCAAAGCATCATATCCACTGGTAACTCGCCAGACGCAATGGTTCCTAGCGTCTGGTTGACGTGGCTGCTACGGCCAGACGCCAGGGTCTGTGGCGTCTGGGGGTGCACCATAGCCAACCCAAAAAATGCTCTCTGGATAGGGACCCAGGCGCCATGGTTCCTGGCGTCTGGTTTACGTGGCTGCTATGGCCAGACACCAGGGACTATGGCATCTGGGTGTGCACCATAGCCAAACCAAAAAATGCTCTCTGGATAGGGGCCCAGACGCCACGGTTCCTAGCGTTTGGTTGACGTGGCTGCTATGGCCAGACGCTAGAGTCTGTGGCGTCTGGGTGTGCACCATAGCGAAACCAAAAAATGCTATCTGGATAGGGACCCAGACGCCATGGTTCTTGGCGTCTGGTTGACGTGGCTGCTATGGCCAAACGCCAGGGTCTGTGGCGTCTGGGGGTGCACCATAGCCAACCCCAAAAAATGCTCTTTGGATAGGGACCTAGACGCCAGGGTCTGTGGCGTCTGGCCCTGTTGCAGACCACACTTCTTTATTCACTTGAAATTTTGGCTAACCAACTTGTTGCACGCATTGTTATACACTGTAAATGACACAAATATCATGAACATAGCAAATTAGTCTCGAATGAACATACATAGTTTTCACATAATCTCGAATGACAAGTTCACCACACACAAGGTTTGAAATGACATAAATAGTTCATCACACACAAGGTTTATAATGACACAAATAGTTCATCACAACAAGGAGTCTCAAATGACACGAAAGTCCATCATCGATTCCGGTGCCTTTTCATTTGTCTACTGAGTAGTACGGGGCCACTTTCCCTTCTTGTCACGTGCCTCGTCCTCCTCTCATGCATCGCGAGCCCTTGCAAGCTTTCGTTCCCTCTCTTCTTCACGAGCCTTCTTCTCTTTACGTGCCCTATCCTCCTCACGCTTCTTGTGCTCGTTCCTCTCTCTTTCAAGACGCAACCGCTCCCCCCCCCCCGTGCTAAGGACTCCTTGAACATTCGTTGCCTCTGTAAGCAATCTCGATATTGGTCCTCTTGGACATCTTTTGGTACTTCGTGATCTATCCAAGTGAATTACTTGCAAAGTGGAGGAGGTGACTGAAAACCATGTTTGTGTTAGTAATATGAGCTCAAACAAATTGACATTATTTAGATGTATGTCTAACATACCGGTGGTAGGTCATATGCATTAGTTGGCCGCGCACGATCATGTGCATAGTTGGGACACACAAAAAATCTTCTACCTTCGGTCCATGCCTTTTTGCGGTCAGTGGACACCTTCACCTTGCAAACATCACCACACCAACATGGTGGTGTGACCACATCCTCCTCCTCCTTCTTGCCCAAACTAGCCTCCATCCACGTCTTCGACATGTCCTCTTGGTCCGCGCACGACGGCCTCGTCCTGGAACCGGATGAAGCCATGCCTACAAAAAGAACAATTGTTAGCACAAGACACAAAGAGAGTAAATGTGTAAATACAGTAAATCAATAAATGCTAGGGATTGTATGAACAAATAATATACCATTATTATTAGATCAACCATCTGGATTAAGCAAATAACCGAAGGCGGATCCATTATCAACCATTCCTCTATGACCACCACCACCTCTAGCACTTGTGCTTCCTCTACGACCACCACCACCTCTAGCACTTGTGCTTCCTCTACGACCACCACCACTTCTAGCACTTGTGTTTGCTCAACCACCACCACCACCTCTAGCACTTGTGCTTCCTCTACGACCACTAGCACCTCTAGCACTTGTGCTCCCTCTACGACCACCACCACCTCTATCACTTGTGCTTCCTCGACCACCACCACCGTCACCTCTTCCACCTCGTTCACCATCGGTGCCACCTCCACGACTTGTCTTTCCTCTATGGCTAGTGCTAGGAATGCCCCCTTCGATGTTTTCCTTTTCTTGCATGTCCACGCATTGTGTCGCCCTTCACTACACCCCCCACAATTGATAGTGTCAGGAGCCTCCATGAAATGACCGCTACCAAATTGTTTCATGCCAGTGTATCCAGCCAAGTCATCCATATCACCCCTGAACCTCTTAGTTCTCCTTCTAACCTTGGTATCCACCTTCAGGAGAGGGTCTGGCTTAATATGAGGGCCATGGTACCCAGGCCACTGTGATTGGTCCAAGAAAAGGTGAAATCGAGGCGGCCATGTCAACCTAGTAGCTTCCACATGGAAATCTTGCATCCGCACGGTTTTCCCATCACAAACATGTATGTTTCTCTGTTGGGGAATGTAGTAGTTTCAAAAAAAATCCTACGCACACGCAAGATCATGGTGATGCATAGCATCGAGAGGGGAGAGTGTTGTCCACGTACCCTCGTAGACCGAAAGCGGAAGCGTTATAACAACACGGTTGATGTAGTCGTACGTCTTCACGGCCCGACCGATCAAGCACCGAAACTACGGCACCTCCGAGTTTTAGCACACGTTCAGCTCGATGACGATCCCCGGACTCTGATCCAGCAAAATGTCGGGGATGAGTTCCGTCAGCACGACGGCGTGGTGACGATCTTGATGTTCTACCGTCGCAGGGCTTCGCCTAAGCACCGCTACAATATTATCGAGGAGAACTATGGTGGAGAGGGGCACCGCACACGGCTAAGAGATCTCAAGGATCAATTGTTGTGTGCCTAGAGGTGCCCCCCTGCCCCCGTATATAAAGGAGCCAGGGGAAGGGGGTCGGCCGGCCAGAGGGCGCGCCAGAGGAGTCCTCCTCCCACCGGAGTAGGACTTCCCCTTCCTTGTTGGAGTAGGAGAGAAGGAAGAGGGGAGAGGAGGAAGGAAAGGGGCTGCACCCCTTGTCCAATTCGGACCAGAGGGGGCTGCGCGCCTCCTTCCTTCGGCCTCTCTCCTCTATTCCCGTATGGTCAATAAGGCCCATATACTCCCGGAGAATTCCGTAACTCTCCGGTACTCAAAAATACCGAATCACTCGGAACCTTTCCAAGTCCGAATATAGTCGTCCAATATATCGATCTTTATGTCTCGACCATTTGAGACTCCTCTTCATGTCCCCGATCTCATCCGGGACTCGAACTCCTTGGTACATCAAAACTCATAAACTCATAATATAAGCATCATCGAAACCTTAAGCGTGCGGACCTTACGGGTTCGAGAACAATGTAGACATGACCGAGACATGTCTCCGGTCAATAACCAATAGCGGAACATGGATGCTCATATTGGCTCCCACATATTCTACGAAGATCTTTATCGGTCAAACCGCATAACAACATACGTTGTTCCGTTTGTCATCAGTATGTTACTTGCCCGAGATTCGATCGTCGGTATCTCAATACCTAGTTCAATCTCGTTACTGGCAAGTCTCTTTACTCGTTCCGTAATACATCATCCCGCAACTAACTCATTAGTTGCAATGCTTGCAAGGCTTAAGTGATGTGTATTACCAAGAGGGCCCAGAGATACCTCTCCGACAATCGGAGTGACAAATCCTATCTTGAAATACGCCAACCCAACATGTACCTTCGGAGACACCTATAGAGTACCTTTATAATCACCCAGTTACGTTGTGACGTTTGGTAGCACACAAAGTGTTCCTCCGGTAAACGGGAGTTGCATAATCTCATAGTCATAGGAACATGTATAAGTCATGAAGAAAGCAACAGCAACATACTAAACGATCGTGTGCTAAGCTAACGGAATGGGTCATGTCAATCACATCATTATCCTAATGATGTGATCCCGTTAATCAAATGACAACTCATGTCTATGGCTAGGAAACATAACCATCTTTGATCAACGAGCTAGTCAAGTAGAGGCATACTAGTGACAATCTGTTTGTCTATGTATTCACACATGTATTATGTTTCCGGTTAATACAATTCTAGCATGAATAATAAACATTTATCATGATATAAGGAAATAAATAATAACTTTATTATTGCCTCTAGGGCATATTTTCTTCATTCTCGCCTTCGCTGCCATTATCAAATGCGAGCATGGCCAATGATACTTACTAGGCCTCTCGCACTGGCACCAGCGAGTCTTGAGACGCACCTCAAATGTAGCACCACCATATTGAAAATTGTCTCGTGTTGTGCCACCTGGCTCATCAATTTGATAGATCATTTCACTTTTGTCGAATATGAGAACTTGTTGCCGTGAAGACTTGCTTGCTTGTAACTGCAGCCATTCATCAACCTTTTCCGGATAATCCATTTTTTCACCTATCCATTTTGCAGTCTCTTCAGAATGCCTTTGAAAGTACTGATTAAGCTTAAAGAAGGTATACTCCACTATTGCAGTCACCGGAAATGAACGAGCACCCTTGAGCATATTGTTAAAACATTCAACCAGATTGCTCGTCATGTCGCCATGTCACCTACCTCCATCGTCATGAGCGTGTGCCCACTTGTGCTTCTTGCTGAAATTCCTAGTTAAGAAGTCTTTTCCCCCTTTGTTCACCACTGCAAAGAGTTTGTTGTACCAAGCATCAAAAGCATCGGTGGTGAAGGCCACACATACATGGGTAAGGTCTTTGCTGAGCTCCTTGCTCTTACATGCCCGGTAAAAGTTGGCCATGAAATGCCTCATGCACCATCTGTGGTGAAGCTTTGGAAATCCTGGAATAACAATGTCCATTGCCTTGAGTATGCCAAGGTGCCGGTCTGATATGATGCATACCTCCCTAGCCCCAATCACCTTGTGCCTAACATGACCCATGAACCACTCCCGGTTGTCTTGGTGCTTGGAAGGCACCAAAGCAAATGCCACTGGCAACACATTGTCGTTTGATGAGTGCGCCATTGCTACCATTAGTGTGCCCTTGTATCTACCGGTGAAGAATGTGCCATCTATAGAAAAGACCGGACGACAATGCTCAAACGCCTCCACACATTGTCCATAACTCCAAAAGGCACGGTGGAACACTCCCTCGTGATCATCGACCACATGAAACATGCCCGGGTTCCTATGTGCAATCGCGCCCAACAACCTCGGGAGCTGGTTGTATGCTTTTTCGTAACCACCATACAACATCCTAATAGCATTTGCCTTTGCCTTCCATGCCTTCACATACTTGACTTCATAACCAAATTTTTTTCACCATCTGCATGAGAAGCCTCACTTTCACAGTTGGATCACCGGCTATGTCTTTCATCCAGTTGTATCCGAGATACTCGGATGTGAGTTGACGGTGTGTCTTTTGAAGTCATTTCGATGGCGGTTTGCACCTATGAGTGGAAACACGACTTCTTAACACCCATTATTCGGTTTCTTTAAGCTTTCTTGCACGAACCTTCCATGGGCATCCTTCTTGCTCACACTTCACGGTGTAACGCAACTTCACGTCGGAGTGCTCAACATAAAATGGCCTATGGTTCCGAATGGCATAGTCAGACAACCAAAACTTTAACATAGGCAAGTTTAGAAACTTCACTCCTTTCTTCAAATAAGCATTCTTGTCCTTGTTCTCCTCCCTTGGTTCGCCTGGATCTGGGCATGGTGTTGGCTCAACCGCCGTCATTCTCATTCCACCATCAACAACAGCTTTATGGGCAAGGCTGATACGTCTCCAACGTATCTATAATTTTTTATTGTTCCATGCTATTATATTATCTGTTTTGGATGTTTAATGGGCTTTATTATGCACTTTTATATTATTTTTGAGACTAACCTGCTAACCGGAGGCCCAGTGCAAATTGCTGTTTTTTGCCTATTTCGATGTTTCGCAGAAAAGGAATATCAAACGGAATGAAACCTTTAGGAGAGTTATTTTTGGAACAAACGTGATCCAGGAGACCTGGAGTGGACGTCAAGGAAGCAACGAGGCGGCCACGAGGCACGGAGGCGCACCCCCACCCTCGTGGGCCCCTCGTGGCTCCACCGACCTACTTCTTTCGCCTATATATACTCATATACCCCGAAAACATCCAAGGGCACCACGAAACCCTATATCCACCGCCGCAACCTTCTATACCTGTGAGATCCCATCTTGGGGCCTTTTCCGGCGCTCCGCCGGAGGGGGAATCAATCACGGAGGGCTTCTACGTCAACACCATAGCCTCTCCGATGATGTGTGAGTATTTTACCACAGACCTTCGGGTCCATAGTTATTAGCTAGATGGCTTCTTCTCTCTCTTTGGATCTCAATACAAAGTTCTCCTCGATTCTCTTGGAGATCTATTCGATGTAATTCTTTTTGCGGTGTGTTTGTCGAGATTCGATGAATTGTAGGTTTACGATCAAGATTATGTATGAACAATATTTGGTTCTTCTATGAATTCTTATATGTATGATTTGATATCGAATTATCAGTTTGGTTTGGCCTACTAGATTGATCTTTCTTGCAATGGGAGAAGTGCTTAGCTTTGGGTTCAATCTTGCGGTGTGCTTTCCCAGTGACAGCAGGGGCAGCAAGGCACGTATTGTATTTTTGCCATCGAGGATAAAAATATGGGGTTTATATCATATTGCTTGAGTTTATCCCTCTACGTCATGTCATCTTGCCTAATGTGTTACTCCATTCCTATGAACTTAATACTCTAGATGCATGTTGGATAGCGGTCGATGTGTGGAGTAATAGTAGGTGATGCAGAATCGTTTCAGTCTACTTGTCGCGGACATGATGCCTATATACATGATCATGCCTAGATATTCTCATAACTATGCGCTTTTCTATCAATTGCTCGACAGTAATTTGTTCACCCACCATAGATTATGCTATCTTGAGAGAAGCCACTAGTGAAACCTATGGCCCCCGGGTCTATTTTCCATCATATAAGTTTCTGATCTATTTTATTTTGCAATCTTTACTTTCGAATCTATATCATAAAATACCAAAAATATTTATCTTATTATCTCTATCAGATCTCACTTTTGCAAGTGGCCGTGAAGGGATTGACAACCCCTTTATCGCGTTGGTTGCAAGGTTCTTATTTGTTTGTGCAGGTACAAGGCGACTTGCGTGTAACCTCCTACTGGATTGATACCTTGGTTCTCAAAAACTGAGGGAAATACTTACGCTACTTTGGTGCATCACCCTTTCCTCTTCAAGGGAAAACCAACCCATGCTCAAGAGGTAGCAAGAAGGATTTCTGGCGCCGTTGCCGGGGAGGCTTACGCCAAGTCAAGTCAAGATTTGATCTCCCAACAACTAGCCATTTCTGGCGCCGTTGCCAGGGAGATCTACGCACAAGTCAAGACATACCTAGTACCCATCACAAACTCTTATCCCTCGCATTACATTATTTGCCATTTGCCTCTTGTTTTCCTCTCCCCCACTTCACCTTTGCCTTTTCTTTGCCCTCCTTCCGTTCGATCTTGTGTTACCATGTGCCTTCTTCTTGCTTGCATCTTCGCTTGCTAAAATTTTATGGATCCTCATCCCCTTGCTAATCTATTTAAGAGATCCAATTATGATGAACCAATTTCTAGTGATTTGAGTGCACTAAATTATCTTTATGAGGTTTTGCTTGAAATTCATGAATCTGAAAATTGTGATGAAGAAATTTATGAAGAAAATTACGATAGCTCCTTGAATAAAAAGCATGATTGCAATGATTTTACTATAAATTCTCTTGATGTCAATTGTGCTAATAAAATGCAAAACCCTAAGCTTGGGGATGCTAGTTTGGCTATGTCTACTACTTGTTGTAATGATCATGATTGGGGTGATTCTTCTTATGATCTTGAAAATTTATTTAAGCCCCATGATGAATATGAGATTGATAATATTCTTCTTTCCCCAGGGAGGGGGTATTTAAAAAGAAAAAATGGATGAAGGGTTAATTCGTCCTAAAATCTCTATTTCTGCAAATATGTCACGTGTTTCTATTGTTGCTTCCTATGGGGGTACATTACAACAAATCTTCTTTTTCTGCAGCATTGCTTCTTAATATTGAAAGTGGGTTTGGAAGAGTGTCAATTTTAGATCCCACATATTTGGATAATGTTCAATCTTATGAAGTTTTTGAAAAAAGTGGGTTTGGAGAGGTCATGACTTTAGTTAATGTTAATCCCACTATTTCGGAAGAGTGTCAACGTTGCATGCATGTGGATCGTGTTGAGAATATGTTATGTGATAGCTATATTGTTGAATTTGCTTATGATCCTACATGTAGTTACTATGAGAGAGGAAAATATGGTTGTAGAAATATTCATGTTAGTAAATTACCTCTCCTCATGGTGAGATTGCTATCGTCTCTTTCTTCTTCCTTGCATATGCTAGTTTTTGCTTGCCTTGATAATTTGTTTGCCTATAAGATGCCTATGCATAGGAATTATGTTAGACTTAGATGTTTTTTTCACATGTTTTATGATGCTCTTTTTGTGCTTCAATTCTTGTCTTCCTTGTGAGCATCAATAAAAATTATGCCTAGCTAGGGGCGTTAAACGATAGCGCTTGTTGGGAGGCAACCCAATTTTATTTTTGTTCCTTGCTTTTTGTTTCTGTTTAGTAATAAATATTTCATATAGCCTCTGGTTAGATATGGTTTTATGTTTTAATTAGTGTTTGTGCCAAATAAAACCTATAGGATCTTCTTGGGTGATAATTATTTGATCTTGCTGGAAAAAAAACAGAAACTTTCTGCTCACGAAAACAATTGTTAAAAATCACCAGAAAGTGATAAAATACTGACTCAAATTGAAATAGATCAATAAACAAATTATTTAGGTCTTCCTACTTTGGCAGAATTTTTGAGTTACATAAAGTATATGTTTGATACATATTACTACAGACTGTTCTGTTTTTGACAGATTCTGTTTTTCGTGTGTTGTTTGCTTATTTTGATGAATCTATGGCTAGTATCGGGGGGTATGAACCATAGAGAAGTTGGAATACAGTAGGTATAACACCAATATAAATAAATAATGAGTTCATTACAGTACCTTAAAGTGGTGATTTGTTTTCTTATACTAACGGAGCTCATGAGATTTTCTGTTGAGTTTTGTGTTGTGAAATTTTCAAGTTTTTGGGTAAAGATTTGATGGATTATGGAATAAGGAGTGGAAATAGCCTAAGCTTGGGGATTCCCAAGGCACCCCAAGGTAAAATTCAAGGACAACCAAAAGCCTAAGCTTGGGGATGCCCCGGAAGGCATCCCCTCTTTCGTCTTTGTCTATCGATAACTTTACTTGATGCTATATTTTTATTCACCACATGATATGTGTTTTGCTTGGAGCATCTTGTATGATTCTAGTCTTTGATTTTTAGTTTACCACAATCATCCTTGATGTACACACCTTTTGGGAGAGACACACATGAATCGGAATTTATTAGAATACTCTTTGTGCTTCACTTATATCTTTTGAGCTAGATAATTTTGCTCTAGTGCTTCGCTTATATCTTTTTGAGCACGGTGGTGGTTTTATTTTATAGAAATTATTGATCTCTCATGCTTCACTTATATTATTTTGAGATTCCTATAAAACAGCATGGTAATTTGCTTTGGCTATAAAATTGGTCCTAATATGATGAACATCCAAGATAGGTATAATAAAAACTATCATATAAAGTGCGTCGAATAATATGAGAAGTTTGATACTTGATAATTGTTTTGAGATATGAATATGGTGATATTAGAGTCATGCTAGTTGAGTAGTTGTGAATTTGAGAAATACTTGTTCTAAAGTTTGTGATTCCCGTAGCATGCACGTATGGTGAACTGTTATGTGATGAAGTCGGAGCATGATTTATTTATTGATTATCTTCCTTATGAGTGGCGGTCGGGGACGAGCGATGGTCTTTTCCTATCAATCTATCCCCCTAGGAGCAGGCGCATAGTAATTCGTTTTGATAACTAATAGATTTTTGCAATAAGTATGTGAGTTCTTTATGACTAATGTTGAATCCATGGATTATACGCACTCTCACCCTTCCACCATTGCTAGCCTCTCTAATACCGCGCACCTTTCGCCGGTATCATACACCCACCATATACTTTCCTAAAAACAGCCACCATACCTACCTATTATGGCATTTCCATAGCCATTCTGAGATATATTTCCATGCAACTTTCCACCGTTCCGTTTGTTATGACACGTTTCATCATTGTCATATTGCTTTGCATGATCATGTGGTTGACATCGTATTTGTGGCAAAGCCACCTTTATAATTCTTTCATACATGTCACTCTCGAGTCATTGCATATCCCGGTACACCACCGGAGGCATTCACATAGAGTCATATTTTGTTCGAAGTATTGAGTTGTAATTTTTGAGTTGTAAGTAAATAAAAGTGTGATGATCATCATTATTAGAGCATTGTCCCAAGTGAGGAAAGGATGATGGAGACTATGATTCCCCCATAAGTCGGGATGAGACTCCGGACGAAAAATAAAAAAAATAAAAAAAGAGGCCATAAAAAAGAGAAAAGGCCCAAACAAAAGAAATAAAAAAATAAAAAAATGAGAGAAAAAGAGAGAAGGGACAATGTTACTATCCTTTTACCATACTTGTGCTTCAAAGTAGCACCATGATCTTCATAATAGTGAGTCTCCTATGTTGTCACTTTCATATACTAGTGGGATTTTACATTATAGAACTTGGCTTGTATATTCCAATGATTGGCTTCCTCAAATTGCCCTAGGTCTTCGTGAGCAAGCGAGTTGGATGCACACCCACTTAGTTTCTTTTGTTGAGCTTTCATACACTTTTAGCTCTAGTGCATCCGTTGCATGGCAATCCCTACTCACTCACATTGATATCTATTGATGGGCATATCCATAGCCCGTTGATACGCCTAGTTGATATGAGACTATCTTCTCTTTTTTGTCTTCTCCACAACCACCCTTCTATTCCACATATAGTGTTATGTCCATGGCTCACGCTCATATATTGCGTTAAGATTGAAAAAGTTTGAGAACATCAATAGTATGAAACAATTGCTTGGCTTGTCATCGGGGTTGTGCATGATTTAAATATTTTGTGTGATGAAGATAGAGTATAGCCAGACTATATGATTTTGTAGGGATAACTTTCTTTGGCCATTTATTTTCAGAAGACATGATTTCTTTGTTAGTATGCTTGAAGTATTATTATTTTTATGTCAATATTAAACCTTTATCTTGAATCTTTCGGATCTCAACATTCATGCCACAATAAAGAAAATTACATTGAGAATTATGCTAGGTAGCATTCCACATCAAAAATTCTGTTTTTATCATTTACCTACTCGAGGACGAGCAGCAATTAAGCTTGGGGATGCTTGATACGTCTCCAACGTATCTATAATTTTTTATTGTTCCATGCTATTATATTATCTGTTTTGGATGTTTAATGGGCTTTATTATGCAATTTTATATTATTTTTGGGACTAACCTACTAACCGGAGGCCCAGTGCAAATTGTTGTTTTTTTGCCTATTTCAGTGTTTCGTAGAAAAGGAATATCAAACGGAATCCAAACGGAATGAAACCTTCGGGAGAGTTATTTTTGGAACAAAGGTGATCCAGGAGACTTGGAGTGGACGTCAAGGAAGCAACGAGGTGGCCACGAGGCAGGGAGGCGCGCCCCCACCCTCGTGGGCCCCTCGTGGCTCCACCGACCTACTTCTTTCACCTATATATACTCATATACCCCGAAAACATTGAAGAGCACCACGAAACCCTATTTCCACCGCCGCAACCTTCTGTACCCGTGAGATCCCATCTTGGGGCCTTTTCCGGCGCTCCGCCGGAGGGGCAATCGATCACGTAGGGCTTCTACATCAACACCATAGCCTATCCGATGATGTGAGAGTAGTTTACCACAGACCTTCGGGTCCATAGTTATTAGCTAGATGGCTTCTTCTCTCTCTTTGGGTCTCAATACAAAGTTCTCCTCGATTCTCTTGGAGATCTATTCGATGTAATTCTTTTTGCGATGTGTTTGTCGAGATCTGATGAATTGTGGGTTTATGATCAAGATTATCTATGAACAATATTTGGTTCTTGTCTGAATTCTTATATGTATGATTTGATACTTTGCAAGTCTCTTCGAATTATCAGTTTGGTTTGGCCTACTAGATTGATCTTTCTTGCAATGGGAGAAGTGCTTAGCTTTGGGTTCAATCTTGCGGTGTCCTTTCCCAGTGACAGCAGGGGCAGCAAGGCACGTATTGTATTGTTTCCATCGAGGATAAAAGATGGGGTTTATATCATATTGCTTGAGTTTATCCCTCTACATCATGTCATCTTGCCTAATGAGTTACTCCGTTCTTATGAACTTAATACTCTAGATGCATGCTGGATAGCGGTCGATGCGTGGAGTAATAGTAGTAGATGCAGAATCGTTTCGGTCTACTTGTCGCGGACGTGATGGTTATATACATGATCATGCCTAGGTATTCTCATAACTATGCGCTTTTCTATCAATTGCTCGACAGTAATTTGTTCACCCACCGTAGATTATGCTATCTTGAGAGAAGGCACTAGTGAAACCTATGGCCCCCGGGTCTATTTTCCATCATATAAGTTTCTGATCTATTTTATTTTGCAATCTTTACTTTCCAATCTATATCATAAAATACCAAAAATATTCATCTTATTATCTTTATCAGATCTCACTTTTGCAAGTGGTCGTGAAGGGATTGACAACCCCTTTATCGCGTTGGTTGCAAGGTTATTATTTGTTTGTGCAGGTACAAGGCGACTTGCGTGTGTCCTACTGGATTGATACCTTGGTTCTCAAAAACTGAGGGAAATACTTACGCTACTTTGCTGATAACCCTTTCCTATTCAAGGGAAAACCAACGCATGCTCAAGAGGTAGCAAAGGTTGAGATCTTGAAACAAGTGAGTTCTTTTTTCTAAGCCCATCAGCTCAAAGTGGATTTGGTTTTCCTCCTTTGTGAATCCATCCTCGTCCAACTCTTCCCCCGGACCTTCGTCATTCGAGTCATACGCATATTGACGCCTAAAAGGCAACTCACGATCCATGTCCTTTTTCCCTATGTACGCATCCAAGTCACCAACATCATTACCATGAAACCCTTCCTCTTGCTCTTCGTCATCATCATGAGCATCTTTATCCTCTTGAATTACTTTGTCACTAGCAATCACCTCAACTTCATTTGCTTGGCTAGTTGGTGGTTGGCTAGAAGCATTGGGGGCATACAACTCAACCTCATTTGCTTCACTAGATGGTAGACGGGGACCTGGTTGGCGATAAGCATTGGGGGCATCAACCACAACCCTATGCTCAACAAGTGGCACCATTGTCCTCTCACTCATGTCATCCATTAGGGAAGAGACATGCTGGTTCAAATCAATTGTAAACTGAGGAGATTCAACCTTGGTGGCCAACAATTCAAGTGACTTGTCTTCCGATTGGGAAACTTTTTCCTTGTATACATCCCAATGCAAATCCGATGTGATAGGCATACTTTTCAAGCGAGATTTGGCTCCAACTCCAACATCATACCTTCCTATTAACTTAAACATCAACATTGGTGTCCATCCACTTTAAGAAATGACTCACTTTTGCAACAACATCCTCATAGCTAGGGCTTGTATCAAAAACCAATGGTTCCTCACCTGTGTCGACATTGTTACTCAAGAATGCCTCCTTGTCCATGTAATGAACATTAACAAGTCTCTCCATCTAAAAACAACATGAATGCATTTTAGGCATCAACGAGAATTGGTGTTTATCCCAAAACATCTCATTATATCCAAATCATATCAACACTAAATTATTGGTGATGTCCACAAAGGTTTCATTAATTAACACACACTAAGCAAAGTTTACCCTAAACACTAACTAACCCTAACCCCCAATCTTTCTACTCAACAAGCAAATATTCCTACTACACACCATGCATATCACTATATTACCAAAGTTAACCAAGACATTCACACTAAAATAAGGGAGAAAACATGAACTAGGGTTCCACCAACATGTAACAAGTGCAACCAAAATAACAAGATTTAACCAAAAAAATTGGGTGATTTGGGGGAGATTATCACAAGCAACAAAGTGATGGAAAGATCCACCTAAGGGAAGCACCTTTTGGAGTGGATTTGAGGGGTAGCTTGAGGGGTGGGAGAGAGTGGGGGAGCAGCAAGTGTTCTTCAAGCTCGGGCTGGATTGGGGAAAGTGTGTGGGGTGGGTCCCACACACTCTCCCGCGGGGTTATCCACTTACCAGGGCCAGGCGCTAGGGTTCCTGGCGTCTGGGTCCTTTGCCACGTTAGCAGGTCAACGGGCAGGCGGATCGTGCGGGCCAGGGGCCAGACGCCAGGGTGCATGGTGTCTCCTAAAAAGGTCAGAATCAAAAAAAAATTCCAAAACGAGGTCAACTCGGGATTTTCTTAGCCATATAGGTCAGAATAGTAATTTTGTCCACCGTCGATTTTCAGCTTTCTGGATTTCGAGAAAAGAAACGCGTAGATGTTTTTGTTTTCTCGATTTTATAGCAACTCTAACGCAGCGACAAATTTCGTTCGTCGACGTCCCTTTGGGTCGCTACAAACAAAACTGCTGGCCCAACACGCCGACTGTAACATCCCAAATTTTCAATTTGGAATGTTATACATTAGGTCATCATGCATATCATATTTTCTCGCATTTTCCGATCCTAGAAAATTTCACACAACTCAAGGACCTTCGGAGAGAGTTGGAGATTTCATTATTTTCATATTTGGGATTTCTCAAATTATGAAAATATAGGATCATTGGATTTATTTAATTATCTTCATAAAGTTTTTCCGATACAAGAATTTAAGAGAGGGAATAATATGACTTTCCCAACATTTAGGAAAAATGAAGGTTTTATAAATAAATCAAATTTTGGTTTTGAAGATTTATTTGCTATAGGCAAAAAAATGAGCATTTAAAAAAAATATGCATTTTGCCCGTTTTAAAGTTCATTTTGTTCGACTCATTTTTAGGAGTCGGGGAAAATTAATTTTATTAATTTGGAGTTCGTTTGGTTTGATTTTAATTTTGTTTAAGTTGTTAAAGAAAAAATATCCGCGCCGCCCGCCTGGGCCAAGGACCCAGCCGCCGCCGCCCGGCCCACCTCCCTTCCCACACAGGCCTTGGAGGAGTCCACCAACGCTGCCGCCCGCCGGCCGTGTCCGGCTCGGACTCGCCGCCGCCGCCCCTAGCTTGCGCCCTCCCCAAGGAACCGACCCCCCTCCTTATAACCCGCGCCCCTCCTCCTCTCCTACGAGCCGCCCCGCCTCCACCCACCGAGCCGCCGCCGTCATGCGCCGCCCCCTCGCCGCCCCTCGCCGCCCTCGCCACCCGCCGACCCGCGGACCCGCCGCCATCCGCGGAGCCGGCCCCTCACGGCGACCTCGTCGGAGGTAGCCGACCTCGCCGCCTCGTCCCGATCCGGTTTTCTCGCGTTGTTCGGTTTTTAAAAAAAACCTAGATGGTTTTATTTTTTTCGGTTTTATTATTTTATGAACGTTCACCGACCCGTTCGTTTTAATGAACGTGTTCGTTGGATTAGTTCTGTTAACGAACGTCCGTCGTTTTAACCGTTCATCGTTTTTCTTTTAAACGGATTTAATCCGTTATTTTCTGAATTCGATTTCCGATCAAATTTTCAAATCTGTTTATTTTCTCGCTCGTTTATCGGAATCGGGTGATTCAAGCGCTGAGTTTCGTTTGAAACCGCCGTTCCGACTAACCTACTTAAACGGAGTTTTGCTACTGTAAAATTTTGACCTAGTTTCAGATTGCTAAACCGAGTCGTTCTCTCTTGAGTTTCGACTTTCGATGCTTTATTTGATTCGATTCTTTTTACAACCAGGGTTCTTAAGTTGAACTCTCTGGTTAGATCGTTTATTCGAGTTTTCCCTGTGCATTAGATGAGTACTTATTGTATGCTTGTTGTTTGTCTGCGTTAGATCACCGGAGTCGCCGCTTGTTACTTCAATCTCTAGGTCTCATGGATCATCGCAAGGCAAGTAACACTTTGATCATACCTTTTCTACTACCCAGTTTTTATTGCATTAGATCAAACCTCAAACACTTGCATGTTTAGGATCTAATTAAATTGTGGGATTGGGAAGTAGATTGAGGTAGTACCTATTACATGTTACTTATGAAACCTTGGGAGTCACTTCTCGTTTGCTTGTTATACCATGCTATGCTAGTAGACGTGGATTGGGTGAGTGAATATCCATGACAGATGTGAGATTGTTAATTAATGGTTTATCTAAGGTGGCAACCTAAACACACATCTGGGTGGATTGAGGCACTGGTTTCTATCAGACTTGCTCTGTATTTCTTGGACCGCCACCTGTGCTCTAAGGGATCATAAGATTATTCAAACTGAAACTTCCGTGTGCAGCCACAAGCCAATTATGGGCTCTGGCGTAGTTGACTAAGTTGTGCGAACTCTTACGGGTAGGCTAGCTGATGTAGGGGATGTAGGTTGGTACGGTCTACCCACATGTAAGGTGCTAGCGCTTCGAAAGACTATGTCTCGGTCATCTGTTTCTCAAACACCATGTAGTCACGAGAACCAAGCGGAGGCGATCGAGTCTTGTGGGGAAAAGTCATAAACCTCTGCAGAGTGTATAAACTAATCATGATTAGCTGTGTCCCCGGTTATGGACGTTTTGAGTATCCGTAATTGAATATCATGTGAATCTCAACATGTTACTTCTAATAAAAGTTATTGGGTTTTAATGAGTACTTTTTAATTGGGATTGAGGATGTTGTCAACCATTCTCAATGTTTAACAACCACCATGATAGTTAAACAAAATTATTCCTTTGTTGTAGGGAAAAACTAGCTTTATGCAAAAATGTAACCAGTAGAGCCTTACCACCAGCCATATATGCATGTAGTATAGGCTTATTCCTTCATTGCTCTTTATGTGTTACATTGCGGCATATTCCATGTCTTGACCCGTTTTGGGCTGCAACTTTCACGTTCGAGACTTTTCGAATTTACAGTAAGGTGTTAGGTCGTGGTTCTATACTCGATGATGCCGATGGAGTTGATGGACTCACTTATCTTCCAAGCCTTCGCTGTTATTATTTAGATGGCCTTAAGCCATATTATTGTTCCCTTGTGGACAACGATGTAATAAGTGTGTGATTGCTACTCTGCTATAAATCCTTCAAGCTTGTGTGGTGTCGATTTCGATCCAGGATGACACCGAGCACGAGACTTGATCCATTCGGTCCGGTCGCTCTGAGAGATGGTATCGAGCACACGCCGATATGAGACACGACCACTAAGTTAAAGCCATAGATCACTACTCTCTTCCCATTTTCTAACTCCTCATCTTTTCTACTCTTTAGGATGACGGACGCGAAGATCAAGTACACCCAACCAGATGAAGGCACACTTTTGGATTTCACTTGAAGGAAGTTACCAAGTACCGAACATTGGACTACCCACTTCACCGGAACTTTCAACGCCACTCTGCTGAAGAGGAGCGCTGAAGATTCAAGCTCACGTTCAGAAGGACATTCGCCCCAATCACCAAGCCTATAGATAGTGTTTTCATTGCACCAACTTGGAGTGCAGGAAAGAGCATGGCAGCTCACATCACCATGGGACGCATTGGAGAAGTTTATCAAGAAGACCTCAAGGACACTATCTACCAGATTTGCGGACGCCGGATGACAAATGGGACATAGTCAAGACCAAGAAGGATAGGTCCATTGCAGCTTTCATCCAGAGTTAAATCAGCACATTCGACGCCAGAGAACCAAATGTCGCGATGATATGTTGGAGTTGCGTAATGCAAAGGAAGGATCATCGAACGGAAGGAGAACTAAAGACTACACGCAAGGACTACATGGGCGAGATCGTAGCTCTAGCAAGACACAATAACGATCTTAAGTACGAGATCGAAGAACTCAAGAAGAAGTTGGCGCTCAGGAATGAAGACCAGTATATCGGTTGCCCAAGCGACTACATCAACATCGACGACACCGATTCGGATCCAAGTGAACCCAACTTTGAAGACGAAGCTGGAGCAGACATCATGGAGTCTTCCACCGGTTCAAATTAGTAGAAGTCCCCCACATATTAGTAGTATTCCCTCCATGTAAACATTTAGTGCACGCACTTTTGCGATAGTTAGATCGTTGTAAGCCCTTGTTTGATTGAATGAAGTGATTTTGTGTGCATTTGCTCATGTGCATTTGGGTAGTGATTCCCCTTAGACCTCAATCTATTCTAAATTCTCGTATTTTCTAAACCCATCAGATACCTCCGAGACGCGACCCCGGGTTCGTTTTCCCGCCAGAGATCACCCAATTGATCCAGCAGCAGAATACCCTGATTCAAACATTGGTGCAGAACCAGGGCAACAACAACAACAACAACAACAACAACAACAACCCACCGCCACCACCACCTACGGATTACCTGACTCGTTTCCTTAGACTAAATCCGCCGGTGTATTCCAGTAGCACCGAGCCGATTGTGGCAGATGATTGATTCCGCAAGATAGGAAGGGAGTTGACCACTGCAGGATGCACAGATGGTGAAAGAGTGAAGTTTGCAGCACATCAGCTTGAAGGACCCGCAGCAGCATGGTGGGAGAATTTTACAGCCACTTACCCGTGAACACCGCCACATGGGATCGGCCAGAAGCTTTTCGACTTGCCCATGTTTCAGCGGGAGCTATGGCCATGAAGGAGCGTGAGTTTCGCAACTTACGCCAAGGAGGAAGGACTGTTGGCGGTATGTGGATGATTTTAGTAAGTTAGCACGTTATGCCCTAGATGACGTTGCTCTGACGCTGCTAAACAGAGAAGTTTCTAGAAGGACTGAATGATGAGTTCAGATGCCGTTGATGGTAGCAAGTTTCAACAACTACCAGGAGTTAGTAGACCGAGCCCTCATGATTGAAGGAAAGCAACAAGAATTGAGAACTGCAAGCGGAAGTATGGACAGGGAAGTATAACCACGAGCCCATGAGAACCTCGTTATACCCCTAAATCAGAATTCGGTTTCAGCATACCCATGGAGGAGGTAATTCGCATCACCATAATGGCACTAAGAATGGGAGCGGAATGGAGGAAGCAATGGACGAAACCGCACTAACCCGTCAACACCATCCAAAGTAGACCTGAGTCATATCACTTGCTTTAAGTGCCGCAAGATCGGGCATTATGCCAATGATATCCCGAAGGCGAATGGAAATGGCAATGGAAGCTCGGAAAGAAGCCAACCCTTTCAACAGGGACGGTGAACCACATTGATGTGGAGGAGGTTGAAGATCAGCCCGATGCAAGATGGTTGGTAAGTTTTGGTTAAGTCCTTTCTGCAGTTGTTCTTTTCGATCTTGGTGCATCGCATTTATACATATCAAGGGGATTTGTGGATAAGTACAAATTACCGACCCAAGCCCTTAGGTCACCCATGCTAGTAACCTCACCCGGAGCAGAATACATGGCTAGTAAATGGTGTGATCGACTACCATTAAGGATTGGACACTATGTTTTCCCCTCAGACCTGATAGTTCTGGAATCCCAAGGATTGGATGTGATATTAGGAATGGATTGGTTATCAAGGTATGGAGGAAACATAGATTGCTCCACTAAGTCAATTTTGCTCACCACACCAGAAGGAAGAAGGATCAAGTATGTATCACGGCACGAGCCGAGGAGAGCACAAGTAAATTGCTTATCAGGAGTGGTGCAGGAAGAAGTACCGATGGTGAAGGATTTTCCGATGTATTTCCTAAGAGTTGCTGTGAATGCCACGGATAGAGACATTGAGTTTTTATCGAGCTGTTGCCGAGAACAGGCCCGATATCAAAACGACCGTCTGAGATGCCCGCACAGGATTTAGCGGAAATCAAGAAGCGATTAAGGAACTATTGGATAAAGGTTTTATCGCCCAAGTTCTTCACCTTGGGGATCACCCGTTTTGTTAGTGGAGAAGAAGGATGGATCTTTAAGAATGGTTGTTGATTATCGTGGATTGAATGAAGTAACAATCAAGAACAAGTACCCACTACCTATGATAAATGATCTGTTTGATCGCCACAAGGAGCTAAGGTGTTTTCCAAGATCGGTTTGCGATCGGTACCATCGATTGAAGATTCGGGAGCAGGACATACCTAAGACAGCGTTTACCACGAGATATGGACTGTATGAGTATCTTGTTATGTCATTTGATGACTAACGCACCAGCCTATTTCATGAACCTGATGAACAAAGTATTTATGGAGTTTTTGGATAAGTTCGTCGTGGTGTTCATTGATGACATTTTGATTTTCTCAAAGAATGAAGAGGAACATAAGGAACATTTGAGATTGGTTTTGGAGAAACTGAGGGAACACCAGTTGTATGCCAAGTTCAGCAAGTGTGAGTTTTGGCTAAAGGAAGTTGGATTTCTCGGACATGTTATATCCGGAGAAGGAATAGCAGTTGACCCCACAAAGGTTGAGACCGTAACCAAATGGGAAGCACCAACGACAGTTGGAGAGATTCGGAGTTTCCTTGGACTCGCAGGATACTACCGAAGATTCATTGAGAATTTCTCAAGGATTGCCAAGCCTATGACTGAATTGTTGAAGAAGGATAACAAATTCTTATGGACTGAGGACTGTGAGGCAAGTTTTCAGGAGTTGAAGAAAAGATTGGTTACCTCACCAGTTTTGATATTGCGCACGGACCAAGGATTATGAGAAGTATTGCGGCGCTTCACGCCGAGGACTTGGAGCAGTGCTTATGCAGGAAGGAAGAGTTGTTTCGTATGCTTCACGACAACTTAAGCCCCATGAGTTGAATTATGCCACACATGATTTGGAGTTAGCAGCCGTTGTGCATGCCTTAAAGACATGGAGGCATTTTCTCATTGGAAATCATTGTGAAGTATATACGGATCACAAGAGTTTGAAGTACATCTTCACACGTAAGAATTGAATCTCGGACAAAGGAGATGGTTAGAGCTTATCAAGGATTATGATATGAGATTGCATTATCACCGGAAAGTCTAATGTCGTGGCAGGCGCATTGAGCCGTAAAGCCACGTCAATACCCTAATGATGGGAGGGATACCCAATGAGTTAGCCGAGGACCTTGAGAGCTATGTTTGGAAATAGTTCCGAGAGGCTATGTAGCAGCATTGGAGATTCATCAACATTGATGGACAAAATCGAGAAGCCCAAAAGGCGGATAAGGAAGTTGCCTCTATAAAGGAGAAAATAAGCAAAGGAAAAGCTAAAGGATTTCGTGAGGATGAGCACGATACCCTATGGTTTGAGGACCGTGTTTATGTGCCCAATAACCCGTAGATCGGAAGTTGATTTTACAAGAAGCTTATGATTCACCCTATTCGATTCACCGGAAATACCAAGATGTATTTGGATTTGAAGAATACTTTCGGTGGACCGGAATGAAGAAGGATATTGCGGAGTATGTAGCAGTTTGCGATGTATGTCGAAAAGTAAAGGCGAGCATCGAAGCCAGCGGGATTGTTACAACCATTGCGATACCGAATGGAAGTGGGATAAACTAGGCATGGATTTCATCACAGGTTTGCCAAAGACCCGTTTAGGTTATGACTCGATTTGGGTTGTAGTCGACCGTTTAACGAAGGTAGCTCATTTCATTCCAGTCAAGACTACCTATAGCAGTGCTAAGTTGGCAAAGATATACATGACCAGAATTGTGTGCTTACACGGAGTTCCGAGGAGCATTGTATCGATAGAGGAACCCAATTTACCTCAAAATTTTGGAACCAGGTTACACGAGACATTGGGAACTAGATCGAGTTCAAGATCAGCTTTCCACCCACGCATCGATGGATGATGAGAGAGTCAATCAGATTTTGGAGGATATCTTTGAGAGCTTGTGCACTAGATTATGGATCTAGTTGGGATGATAATTTGCCGTATGCAGAATTTTCCTACAACAACAGCTTACCAAACCAGCTTGAAGATGGCACCTTCGAGGCTCAGATGGAAGAAGGTGCAGACACCGTTGTCATGGGACTAAACCGAGATCGTCGCTTGTTTGGACCAGATTTGATTAGGGAGTCCGAGCGAAGGTTAAACTGATTCGAGATAGGCTCAAGGTAGCCTGTCCGGACAAAAAAGAGCTATGCCGATTCAAAGCGCAGCGATTGAGTATGAAGTTGGAGCAGTATATCTTAGAGTATCCCCGCTTGAGGAGTTAAGCATTTTGGAGTTAAAGGAAAGTTAGCACCACGTTTGTTGGACCATATAAGATTTTGCAACGCATGGGAGAAGTTGCTTATAAGTTGGAATTGCGGAAGGACTGTCGGGAGTTCATGATGTATTCCATGTTTCTCGATTGAAGAAATGTCACCCGAGATAGCAGAGGTACCGTTAAGAGACACAAGTGCCACCGGAAGCAATTCAGTTGAAGGATGATTTAACATATGAGGAAAAACCGGTTAAGATTCTCGATTATGCTAGCGAGTTACCCGCAGCAAGGTTATCAAGTTTTGCAAAGTTCAATGGAGCCACCACATCAAGATGAAGCCACCAGGAAAGAGAGGAAGTTTTGCTCAAGGACCACCTCACCTATTTTCTAGCCAACCCGAATCTCGAGGGCTAGATTCATCTTAAGGGTAGGTTTGTAACATCCCAAATTTTCAATTTGGAATGTTATACATTAGGTCATCATGCATATCATATTTTCTCGCATTTTCCGATCCTAGAAAATTTCACGCAACTCAAGGACCTTCGGAGAGAGTTGGAGATTTCATTATTTTCATATTTGGGATTTCTCAAATTATGAAAATATAGGATCATTGGATTTATTTAATTATCTTCATAAAGTTTCTCCGATACAAGAATTTAAGAGAGGGAATAATATGACTTTCCCAACATTTAGGAAAAATGAAGGTTTTATAAATAAATCAAATTTTGGTTTTGAAGATTTATTTGCTTTAGGCAAAAAAATGAGCATTTAAAAAAAAATATGCATTTTGCCCGTTTTAAAGTTCATTTTGTTCGACTCATTTTTAGGAGTCGGGGAAAATTAATTTTATTAATTTGGAGTTCGTTTGGTTTGATTTTAATTTTGTTTAAGTTTTGTTTTAAAAAAAAATATCCGCGCCGCCACTTTGAATAAAGGGCCCAGCCCACGCCGCCCTGCCCATCTCCCTTCCCTCACAAGGCTGGAGGAGTCCCCCGACGCCGCCGCCGCCGCAGTGTCCGGCTCGGACTCGCCGCCGCCCTAGCTTGCCCCCCCCCAAGGAACCGACCCTCCTTATAACCCCGCCGCCTCCTCTCCTCACCCCGAGCCGCGCCCGCCCTCCACTCGAGCCGCCGCCGCCACCGGCCGCCGCGTCGCCGCCGCCGCCTCGCCGCCCTCGCCGCCCTCGCCACCCCGCCGACCCGTCGGACCCGCCCCATCCGCGGAGCCGGAGCCCGCCAAGCGACCTCGCCGGAGGTAGCCGACCTCGCCGCCTCGTCCGATCCGGTTTTCTCGCGTTGTTTTTTTAAAAAACCTAGATGGTTTTATTTTTTTCGATTTTATTATTTTATGAACGTTCACCGACCGTTCGTTTTAATGAACGTGTTCGTTGGATTAGTTCTGTTAACGAACGTCCGTCGTTTTAACCGTTCGTCGTTTTTCTTTTAAACGGATTTAATCCGTTATTTTCAATTCGATTTCGATCAAATTTTCAAATCTGTTTATTTTCTCGCTCGTTTATCGAATCAGGTGATTCAAGCGCTGAGTTTCGTTTGAAACCGCCGTTCGAATAACCTACTTAAACGGAGTTTTGCTACTGTAAAATTTTGACCTAGTTTCAGATTGCTAAACCGAGTCGTTCTCTCTCGAGTTTCGACTTTCGATGCTTTATTTGATTCGATTCTTTTTACAACCAGGGTTCTTAAGTTGAACTCTCTGGTTAGATCGTTTATTCGAGTTTTCCCTGTGCATTAGATGAGTACTTATTGTATGCTTGTTGTTTGTCTGCGTTAGATCACCCGGAGTGCGCCGCTTGTTACTTCGAATCTCTAGGTCTCGCGGATCATCAGCAAGGCAAGTAACACTTTGATCATACCTTTTCTACTACCCAGTTTTTATTGCATTAGATCAAACCCTCAAACACTTGCATGTTTAGGATCTAATTAAATTGTGGGATTGGGAAGTAGATTGAGGTAGTACCTATTACCTGTTACTTATGAAACCTTGGGAGTCACTTCTACGTTTGCTTGTTATACCATGCTATGCTAGTAGACGTGGATTGGGTGAGTGAATATCCATGACAGATGTGAGATTGTTAATTAATGGTTTATCTAAGGTGGCAACCTAAACACACATCTGGGTGGATTGAGGCACCTGGTTTCTATCAGACTTGCTGTATTTCTTCTGACCGCCACCTGTGCTCTAAGGGATCATAAGATTATTCAAACTGAAACTTCCGTGTGCAGCCACAAGCCAATTATGGGCTCTGGCGTAGTTGACTAAGTTGTGCGAACTCTTACAGGTAGGCTAGCTGATGTAGGGGATGTAGGTTGGTACGGTCTACCCACATGTAAGGTGCTAGCGCTTCGAAGACTATGTCTCGGTCATCCGCTTTCTCAAACACCATGTAGTCACGAGAACCAAGCGGAGGCGATCGAGTCTTGTGGGGAAAAGTCGCAAACCTCTGCAGAGTGTATAAACTAATCATGATTAGCCGTGTCCCCGGTTATGGACGTTTTGAGTATCTGGTAATTGAATATCATGTGAATCTCAACATGTTACTTCTAATAAAAGTTATTGGGTTTTAATGAGTACTTTTTAATTGGGATTGAGGATGCTGTCAACCATTCTCAATGTTTAACAACCACCATGATAGTTAAACAAAATTATTCCTTTGTTGTAGGGAAAAACTAGCTTTATGCAAAAATGTAACCGTAGAGCCTTACCACCAGCCATATATGCATGTAGTATAGGCTTATTCCTTCATTGCTCTTTATGTGTTACATTGCCAGATATTCCATGTCTTGACCGTTTTGGGCTGCAACTTTCACGTTCTGAGACTTTTGACGACAGTAAGGTGTTAGGTCGTGGTTCTATACTCAGTGATGCCGATGGAGTTGATGGACTCACTTATCTTCCAAGCCTTCCGCTGTTATTATTTAGATGGCCTTAAGCCATATTATTGTTCCCTTGTGGACAACGATGTAATAAGTGTGTGATTGCTACTCTGCTATAAATCCTTCAAATCTTGTGTGGTGTCAAGATTCTTGATCCAGGATGACACTGAGCACAGAGACTTGATCCATTCGGGTCTGGTCGCTACACCGACCCATTCCCAAAACACGTTTGCTTCGTGTTCACGCAGACCCATTTTCGACGCAAATTTGGGCCTGAAATGCATTGGGGCAGACGCGAATCGTGACCGCTCGGTGTCCGCCGCGTCCCCACATGGCGGCCGGCCAACTACCTCCCTCGTCTTTATTAATGATGACCATAGACCGCTGGCCCACGCGTCAGCAATGGCGGGCGTCCTTTTTTTAATCCGAGCGTGAGGGGTCGTCCTCATCCTCTTCCAGCCTCGCGTCCCCATCTAGCCACCCTTCTGCTTCCCCGTCGGTGACAACCCTAGCCACCCTTCTGCCGCCACCATGGCTTCTTCGTCGGCAATAACAAGGGAAGGCCCCGCCGGCCCTTCGCGCGCTCTCCCAACGCCTTCGCCGGCGTCTGCCCGCCCGACGAGGCAGCGGATAAGCGTCCCAGTGCACCAGGCGAGGTGGCACTGGGAGCACCGCATCCCCCTCCCATACCCCGTCGTCACCCTACCACATGACTGGCATTTGGATTCGGAGAGGATCCCAGTGACGGCGACAACAGTTGACTCCGGAGCAGCGCCTCAACCCCGTCTACGCAGCAGACTCTCCCAATTGGGAGGTCTAGTTCGCCCTCGAGTACGAGGAGCAGCGCCGACGCGGCGTCTAGCATGTGAGGGCCGACACCCTGCCGCCCCTCGTCGTGCGCGACAAGGACCTGGAGGAGGAGGCCGCCTACCAGGCAGCGCTGGAGGCTGACCTTCATGAAAGCGAAGAGGAAGAGCGGCGCAAGGCGAAGGAGGAGGAGGAGGATGCGTACCAAGCACGCCTGTCGGAGGTCATCGCGCTATCCGCTTCCGGCGAATGCGTCGTGCCGCCACCCCCCGTCAAGCCCGAGCCGGCGCTGACCCCCGTCAAGCCCGAGTGGTACAAATGGGACGGAGTGGTGCGCGAGTGGGTCAGCGCGCCACGCGTCTGGCTTGGGTCGACGCCGGCGCAGGAGAAGCTCTACCTCGAGCAATGGAGGCAACGCTGGCTGGCGGAGGAGCGCTTCGAGTAGTGGTAGCGCGACGCGGAGGAGCGGCACGAGGCGGCGGAGGAGAAGCGCATGCCCCGCGCTGCTCAGCCCGCGGCGGTCAACCCGGCGCCGGAGGACGTCGCCACAGCCTAGGCGACGCCGTTCCCCTAGGCTGGCCCGGCGCCGACGCTCGTCGACCTCACCAGTCCCGACGCTGACACAAGGACGCCTAGGGCAGTGCGCCTCCTTGTTTTTAGTTTTATTAATTTTTTTTAATTAATGTAATGTGGATTCGTGACTCTCGCCAGCCTTTGTGACCGACATTTATGTTTAATTAACGTTTAAATTTTAAAATATTTGCATTATTTATTTTTTCACGTGTGAACTTGGAAATGGGTCGGCAAAGTGTTGGGCGCATTCGTCGACCCAAACAAACAAAAAGCGGGACGTCCAAACAAAAAGCGGGACGTCCAAGCCGGTTGGAGTTGCTCTTGCTTTCCGGGAGGAATTTTTCGAGAACGGCTTCCACGATCGACTTGGATGGTTATTCCCGCGCGAAGAATCAACTCCCTGTTTCCACTACGGGTCGCCGACCTCGCCAGGCTCCAGACCAAGCATCTCCAAGCGATAAGCGCGCGATCACGCCGGCCAACCATCGCGCGCCACCTGTTCCCGTCCCGTCGCCGTCGCATCCCCCAACCAGCCGCGTAACGACGCCGGCCTAATTTTTCCGACGACAACGACGACCACGTTACGGCCTCCTTTTTCTTCCCCGGAGCTTTCACGGCGCGTCGGGAGGACGGGAACGCAGCGCGGGCACCGCCGCGCAGCACAGGACCCGGATAAGGCATGCGCGCTCGGTGCCACTGGCGAACAAACATGGCCCTGGCCCGCCGGGACAGCGACTTCCATGGCCCGGAGGGCGTCCACGTCCCCCGCTCGCCTCAAAACCCCGCGCGCCCCGGCCCGCACCCCGCCCTCCTCAGAAGCTCAAAGCCAACGGCCGAGTGAAAAAGCTTGGCTGAGAATCGCCTGGTCACTGCAGCCAATCACGGTGGTGGCGCTGGTGCTAGCTGGGCTCGTCGGACTGTGAGCGAGCAGTGAGCGCGTGCGTGCCATGGAGGGGGAGGAGAAGCCGGTGGTGGGCGGGGCCTACTGGGGCGTGGGCGCGAGGGCGTGCGACTCGTGCGCCACCGAGGCGGCCAGGCTCTTCTGCCGCGCCGACGCCGCGTTCCTCTGCGCCGGCTGCGACGCGCGCTCGCACGGCGCCGGGTCGCGCCACGCCCGAGTCTGGCTCTGCGAGGTCTGCGAGCACGCGCCCGCGGCCGTCACGTGCAAGGCCGACGCCGCCGTGCTCTGCGCCTCCTGTGACGCCGACATCCACGCCGCCAACCCGCTCGCGCGCCGGCACGAGCGCGTCCCCGTCGCGCCCTTCTTCGGCGCGGCCGCCGACGCGCACAAGCCCTTCGTGCCGTCGGGAGCCCAGGCCGCTGCCGAGGACGACGGGAGCAACGACGCCGAGGCGGCCTCGTGGCTGCTCCCCGAGCCCGATCACAAGGATGGCGCCAACGGTGCTACCGCGGACGTCTTCTTCGCGGATTCCGACCATTACCTCGACCTCGACTTCGCGCGGTCGATGGATGACATCAAGGCCATCAGCGTGCAGCTCAACGGCCAGCCCGAGATCGACCTCAACGGCGGCAACAAAGGCTTCTACTCCGACCACTCCATGAACCACAGCGTAAGGATCATTTCCTGTCTATGCACGAGCAAGGCCAAGGAGGAGCTGCCAGCGTTCTGACTTCTGATGCACATCTCGCTTGGTGACGGGACGCATGCAGGTATCGTCGTCTGAGGCGGCGGTGGTGCCCGACGCAGCGGCGGCGCCGGTGGTTAGCAGGGGGAGGGAGCGGGAGGCGCGGCTGATGCGGTACAGGGAGAAGCGCAAGAGCCGGCGGTTCGAGAAGACCATCCGGTACGCGTCCCGCAAGGCGTACGCGGAGACGCGGCCGCGCGTCAAGGGCCGGTTCGCCAAGCGCACGGGCACGGCGGACGCCGACGCCCTGGAGGAGCACGAGGAGATGTACTCCTCGGCGGCGGCCGCCGTCGCCGCGCTCATGGCGCCCGGCCCGGACCACGACTACGGCGTGGACGGCGTCGTGCCGACCTTGGTGTAATTTTGTTGCGTGCATGCACGCAAAGCTTCGTCTAGCATTTGATCGATCAATTGTATATGCATGATTATGCGGGAGCGATCCAGACTTCCAATCCAACCCCCCCTCCTTAATTTTGCCCGATCCCTGTAATTTTCTACCTGTAGCATATCATCATCACCACGAGCTGGCTAATTTGCAGCTACTCCACTTTTACTAATCCACTTGCTGCTGAATCGTTCGCATTACTGCTGCTTTAGTGCGGTAACTTTCATGTCAATTTGCTGTCACTCCAATCAACTTGCCTGTCACTTTGCTGCTGTCTTTGTTGCTGAAATTTGACGATCAGGAGAGATCCTGGTCTTTCTTTAATATACGCGGTGGTATATCTTTAGCCATTCCGCCACTGGTTAAGCTCTCAGAGCAACCCAAAGGGACGGCGTTTTTATCCGTTTTTTTCTGTTTGTGTCGGTCAGGCGGACATGGATGTCCGTTTCCGTGTTTGGGTCGGCACATACGCCCAACGCTGGCCCGACCTATTTTACGGCGCTAGAAAAAAAAATAACGCATGCATATTAAAAAAGAAAAACAACATTAATTAAACATAAAGCCGGCCACGGACGCCGGCGAGAGTCCACGCGTCCACATTTGCATTTAAAAAAAATTGAAAAACAACCTAAACTACGAGGCAGCGCGCTGCCCTAGGCGTCGTCGTCGTCGTCCTCGAGGTCTGTGAGGTCGATGAGCGTCGGTGCCACGGCCCAGGAGAACGTCGTGTTCCAGAGTGCGGTCATGTCGGGCGCAGGCTGTGCCGGCGCGCGAGGCTGTCGCGGCGCTGTCGCAGCCCAGCTGGCGCGCGCCTCCTCCTCGGCCTTGCTGCTCCTTCTCGAGGTCGCGCTCGAGCATCTCGAGGTACTCGCCGTCGCGGCACTCCTCGGCCACCCGGATCTGGCGCCAGTGCTCGAGGTACGCCGCCTCCTGCGCCGGCGTTGCCCCCATCCAGACCGGCGGCACGCATACCCACTCGCGCACTACTCCCGTCCTGGAGTAGCGCTCGATGGGGGACGGCTCCGACTCGGGCTCCGGCTGCTTCTCCGGCTTGACGAGGCATCGGGGAGGGGACGGCGGGGCCACCGACGGCACCACGCAGTCCCCCGCCGCGTAGAGGGCAAGTGCCTGCGCCATGGCCGCCTCGAAGCGAGCCTCCTCTTCCTCCGCCGCCTCCGCCCTGCGCCGCTCGTCCTCCTCGCTCTCCCGGTAGACGGCCGCAAGGGTCGCCTGGTAGGCGTCCTCGGCCGCGTGGTCCTCCTCGCGGACGATGAGCGGCGGCGGCGGCTCGCTCTAGTCGACCTCGCGCACGCCTCGTCGCCTCGCCTCCTCGTGCTCGAAGGCGAACCACCGCGCCCGATTAGGCGAAATCGAATCGTCGCGGGCTCGCGGCGCTTCTCGGCGTCAGCGCGCCAGCCGGCGCCGCGCCTCTCCGCGTGAGCCCTAGTTGTCCATGGCGCCGCAAGATCGGATCCTATCTGAGATCCGATGATGCGATCGTCTGGCAGGTCACGTCGGGTATGATGAGGTGGCGGTGCGACCAATGCTACTCCGCCGGTGCCTTTGGCGAGTTCACGCTGCTTGCCTCGGCGAGGCGCCGTACCGAGGCGGGAAGAACTCGAGGAAAGGGTGGCGGGGCCTTGCCCTTGGCCTTCTTCTTCTGCCGCCGGGAGAAAAAGCCCCATCTCGCCGTGGTTACGGTGGCTAGGGTTTGCTTAAGAACGTGAGCAAAGCTTGCTAGATGTGGAGGGCGAATTTGGATGAGGACGGCCCCGCCGCAGGGTCGGTTTAAAAAAGGACGAGCACCGTCGCTGACGCGTGGGCCCGCGGTCATAAATCAAGCTGACTGCGTGGGCGGCGGGTAGTTGGACGACCGCCAGGTGGGGACGCCGCGGACAATGAGAAGGCGCGCGTGGCATCCATTCGGCGTCCGCGCCGATGCATTTGAGGCGCAAATTTGGGCCGCAAATGCGTCGGCGCAGACGATGCAAACGTGATTTGAATTTGGGTCGGCGCGTTGGGCCACCATTTTTGTCTGTGCCGATCCAAACAAACGGCGGCGGACGAAATGGATCGGCCCTTTGGAGTTGCTCTGGGATCTCGAATGGAAATGTCAGATGGCTGACATGCTTCCTTTGCCGAGTGCGTGATGGTGCAATCTTTCTCTCTCACGGGCTCATGGCCACCGTTGGTTGGCTGGCTAGCTTTAGCCGTGGAGCAAATGCGACAGTGCCTCCTACTATAATACTTTGGGAACAATCTTTTTCCAGTGGTGAGATTCGATGGTTTTCCCTTTCCACCGATCAACCACAGTACTACAATTGTCACATCCGAGTTGCGCTATAGTCTAGGATTTTACTAGAGCATATTTTGAATTTTTATCACTACTAGTAATCATGCACGTGCAGCGCACGTCTCGACTGGAAATATGTTCTTCCATCGTAACCGATGATATAATTATAAAATATGTTGATAATAACTCTATCATAACATAAACGTACTTGAAAACCTTAAATCTCATACAAACAAAATATGATTCGTAATTCCCAAGTCATACAAATGACTAAAAATATTTTGCTTTATGAATCAACATGCCCATGGCCATTGCTTAGGAACTAACAAATATCATTAACTAATAGATAAAATATCAATCCATTAAGAAAATTAAATTGTTCCTCCCTAGCATGTGCATCTCGGCAACCAAGGACATCGCAACACCTCACCTGTACACGTGTATGTGAGCGACTTTGATTATACTTCGTTAAAAAAAAACCTCGCCGGCAACCACAGTACCATATAGGTATTCATCCTGTATCGCTGACATAATTGTTTGTCATATATCGCAGTCATGACCTCTTAAAATGTACAGCTTACATAATTCACCTATTATTCATAACTTAGCTAGTCATCCACACTGAACTAAATATATCTTTAATCTTATTTTCTTCTAGTTGTGTGTGTGTGTGTGTGTGTGTGTGTGTGTGTGTGTGTGTGTGTGTGTGTATAGAGGCAATGGAAATCCATATATAAGTTGACCAAATGACAAAATTCCTCAAAGTTCTGAGATACAAGTTTGTACTTCTAAGAAACAAAACATTGCTAGTTCATACACGTGAAACCATCAAGCTGCATCAATATGACATCCCTGTGGCTGTCCAAGCAATGTCAAGTACAAGTGAAACCAGCCAGAGAACTCACTGACGAGCAAAAGCAGATGGGCAAACAAGTGAAGGTAGAACCACGCTTACTCATAATCTTGAGGTCATGACCAATGTAGTTCATTTTTGGTCATTTAGTGTTCATCCTTCCATGGCAAGGTACAGAGCAACGAAGGTATTTGAACCTCTTATTTCAAATAGCATGCTTCTCTTGTGAGTTTCAAGATCTGCAACAGTCTTCAAATCATTAGAACCCCTTGGTAAAAATATAGACATATCCTGCATCAACTAATGTGAGAACTTTCATACAGAGACAAATAGTAATATGAACTCTCGGCAAATGAGGGTGCACAAAGACAACATTATATTCCCCTATAAGATTGCACTCTCAGGAATAAATTATAGTTATATTTTTCTAATGGAACAAAATACACTTGTCGGCATGAAATAAAAGGCCATTAAAGCTGCACTATCAGTTTGAAATAGAAATCAGAAGTGAAGATGTTTAAGATCCATTGACAATATAAGAAATTGGATTATCCACACAAAACGAAAGATCAAAATAAAAAATAGCAAATCTATACTAAAGGGCAGACATATGTGTGAACATTCGATGATTCCCATGTAAGAGGGATGCAATGTGACGAACAAGAGTAAGTTCATCAAGCAATAATTGTCAGTTTGTCACCTTAGCAATTCAATAATAGTGACTATCACTACAATTAAAAACAAAGAGTAAATAGTCAGCCTTAGAGAAGTAGCATAGACCAACCTTTTCAACTGATTATTCTTGCAGGATGGTCCAAATTCCTGGAGCTAAAATATTGCAGGCGGCGTAAGATGGCAGCACTGTACTTGGGCTCAAGATGCTATGGTCACCCTGGAGGACATGTAAAAAGGATAAAAAAACTGACTTACCATTAATACATTTGTCTCAAGTATAGACATGTGATATATTCAGCACGTTAATCTGCTGCATCCAATAATTAGATAATTACATGTGGACCCCTTTGTGTGTACATTCTATATATCTTGAGCGTCACCTAGGATTTGGATGGCATTGCCTGTAGTGTAGCTCCGGCGATCAGCATCGCCGAGCCTTCTGGTGGCGGCACAGATTACCATTCGGTCCATGCCATCTTCTGCACATCGATTGGTTCTACCATACGCACTGCATGCACATATAGTATACACAACAAATTCAGATTTAAGCCTGGAAACACACTCTCATACAATTCACTCCCCATACAGAACAACTTCAGATTTAAGCTTGGGAGGCTGGGACCAAGTACCAACCACAAGGTAATGAATGTTCAACCATACTATTTAGAATAACAATGTAAAAATAATAATATTTTTATAGGTGTATGTCAATGAGCTCTAAATCCAGACAAGTATCTCACTGATTGTTTTGACCCTTTTATAGGTCACTGTACATCAAAGCAATACGCTTAAGATGGAGATATTCCTGAGCAATTTTCCGTTGCCTATGCCTATGCTCCAATTTCGTTTGCACCCTTTCTCACGTTGTTTTGAAGAAAAGAGCTGGAGAGCAACCACAGGTCCATCCTCTATTGTAGTCGCTCCCCCATTATTTGTGATGTAGGTTCATGTGTGGACCGTCACCGGTTAGGATTGTTTCCAAGAAAATTGTTTTGGCTGGGTAACAGAACAAGAATAAGAATGAAGAAGTGCTTGGCTCAGCGGTGGATCTCGGGCTGGTCACGTAGTCCTGGCTGGAGAGGACCTCCACGTTGTCGAGCTCTTTCCTGTTCTGGTGCTTTCGGTTCGCCATGATCGGAAACCCTATCTGAAAGCCCGAGGCAGGGCAAGTGGAGGCGTACCTAGGTTGCCGCCGCGGCGAGTGGAGGAGCAGCCGGCGCGGATCTGGTGGCGGAGCTCGCCGAGACACGCGATGACATCGGTGCACGTGGTGGCGGAGAAGACCCGGCCCTCGGGCTCTTTCCAGGAAGCCTCGCGCCGCCCCTCCGTGTGCTTGATCCGGATGTAGGACGCCCGCCCCATCCCCTTCCCCGCCGCCGCAGACGCCATCTCCATTCCTCCTCGTGCTTGATCCGGATGTGGACGCCCACCCCATCTTCTTCCCCGCCGCCGTAGACGCCATCTCTCCATTCCTCCACCGCTTGCTGCTCCTGTTGCTTCGGGAGATTAGTTCCTCGCGCCTGGGGTAGCAGAGGAGAGGAGGAGCGACGGGCAGGCGGCGGCGGCGAGGGGAACAGGGAGGAGTCTTGTGGAGCGGATTAGTGGACATGCATGGAGACCGTACGTTGATGGCAGACTGGCAGAACATTCATTCTTGTCCATTCGTTGTGATGGTAGACCACCAAAGTAATACGGACTCTTAGATACAATTAAGTGGGTTAGATCCAAGGGTGCTGGTTTACTTGTGTACAGTAAGTTTGGTGGCTATAGGGTAAATCATGTTTGCTCTTTTAATAGTAGTATTATAGAGTATAGAAGAAGAACTTTAGCAAAATTGTCTCCCTCTTCCCTGTAAGAGCATCTACAGCCAGACTTCGCAAATTCGGCCCCTCAAGGCCCGGACGCATCCGGATGGCCCCTCATATTTTCTTCCGTGCATCCACATATCTCAAATTCGGACTCTCAAATCCATGCAAATACATGCATGTCGATCATGCAACACAATGTCACACGTAAATAGCAATTCTTGGTATCAAGCATAGATATTGTTTACATAAAATTTATTTGAAGTGCCAAACTCAAGCATTGCCTCCTTGGTTGCCATTGTGGATCCACATGTGCTCCATAAGATCATTGAGTAACTGCGTGTGCACCTGCTGATCTCGAAGATTGTGATGCATCTGCAGAAAGTTCATAAGCTGAGTCGGAGAGTTGCCGGACGTACCACGGCGGCATCCGGGCCGGCGAGGACGGGAGCGCTCTTCCGGAGCTGGCGACGGAGAACCTCGGAACGGCTGCGCAGCGGGCGCGGCGGCCGAGTGCGAGACGGACGGCGCGGAGGAGGAAGAAGAGAGGAGATAGCAAATGGATCTGGTTGGTCTTCGGAGTGGATTTGGTACAATTTAGGGTGGGGTCGGGCTGTCAGGCCCGACGTGGCAGGTGTGGCCGAACATCCCCATATCCGTCCCATATTTGGACTAGATATGGGCGATGCCGGTCAGCCCGAGCGTTTGACGGTCGTTTGAGACGGGTTTAAAAGGTCCGGTTGTAGATGCTCTAACCATAAGCTTCACATCACGAATCAGTTGTAGAAGGTATCACAATCCATTTCTACACGAGAAACATGGCAACGGTATGCTTGGTTCGGCCGCTCAAGCCCAACCTTATATTTAGAACCATCCCTCCGTATCAAAATCTGTCGGCGTTCTGGGAATGGGGGTCCCCAAACTTGCCTGCCTGTGGCCTGCGGCGTGGCTCGAGGGGTGGCTCAGCACGGCCCTTCTTCATCAACACAAGCTAAAGACCCTCGCGAGGGGCCAAGCCTCACGGGGCGGACGACAGGAAGCTTCCTCAGGCATGGCCTCGTCAGGCTGGCTCGCGAGGAGGCGGAGAGATCAAGGTCGGGTACCTCACGAGGTGCCCATGACGCAAGCCATGACGACCAAGGGCGCCAAGGGCGCGCCGACTGCAGATGTCCTCGCTTCCTCTTTGGTGCAAAGGGCAAGCGCAGCGAAAGCATCAAGCAAAGGCATCCGCTTGGTGCAACAAGATCAAGACCGCCGCAGCGGCGGGAAGGAAGTCATCATGGAGCCCAAGCCAAGGCCACCACTGAGCCTTTGACAAAGCGAGGACCAACTTTAGTCGATAAGTGTACTAGATGTTCCCTCCAAAATGGCCAATTGTTGGCACCCTTCCCGCTCAATATTTGGGAAGAGGCCTGGGCCTTTGCCTATAAATAGGACTAGCCACCCACAAGGTAGAGGCATCTGAATCAGCAGAGAGAGAGCGATCAACTCCCCTAGCAGTTCGTCGACCACCAAGAATGACCCTCGCGAGGTCTGTTCTTCCTTGTATTGTTCATCATCAGCCCAAGAGGCAATCCACCACACCACACACTTTGGAGTAGGGTGTTACACCACAACAAAGGGTCCGAACCAAGATAAACCCCGTGTCTCTTGTGTTGTTCCTTTCATAGTTTAGATCCTAGCGAGGCGGCGAGGTGCGTGTAGGTAGAGGGCGAGATCTCCGCGCACACCCCAATGTTCAAACCTAGAGGGTCTCGCTGAACCCAAATATGAGCCCAAAAGGCAATCCACCACACCACACACTAGAGTAGGGTGTTACACCACAACGGTGGCCCGAACCAGTATAAACACTGTGTCTCTTGTGTTGTTCCTTTCATAGTTTAGATCCTAGCGAGGCGGCAAGGTGCGTGTAGGTAGAGGGCGAGATCTCCGCAGCATCCCAAAGTGTTCGAACCTAGAGGGTCTGCGGAACCCGAACCGACATTTGGCGTGCGTTGTAGGTGCGCGCGAATTGCCTTCCGCCGCCTGTTCTTCGCCGACCATCGCATCCATGTCGACGACGCCGGGCCCACTGAGCACCGAGCCGCTCTCGCTACCAGCGTCGCTCGAGACGGCCCCGTCGGGGCCGCCACCGCCGTTCCCGTCAAGGTCGTCAACGCCGCCACCGCCCGGTGGGGAACGAGCAGCAAGCATCGCCCCAAAGATCCGTCCGTGAGGCAAGACGACCGCATCGCCACTCCTTCACTCGCCCGGTGGTTTTTCGTCTCGCGCTCCTGCGCTTCATGGAGGCTCGAGCTGCGCTCATCGCGCAAACGAGCTCTGCGCTACGCCTGCCGACGACGCTTCACGAAGAGTGGCTCAACCGCATCACCGAAGCTTGTCCGCGCTGCAGGGGCTCCCCGCCCCCTTCTCGCTGCAGCATCATACCACCAAGGGGCGATGAAGGTCCGGGCGCCTCGGCCGCCTCCCCTCAAGAAGGTGCCTCGCCCCAAGGCGTGTGGCCTCGGGCGGAATCCACTCCGTCCGGCGCCAGCAGTAAGCAGCAAGAGCAGAGCTGCCAAGAGGTCCTCGCCCCAAGAAGCTGCCCGAGTGCTCCTCGCACCGGCTCACACGACCACGCCCCGCTCCAAAGACGCCAAGACCTCGTGACGCTTCCCATGATGCGCATGAGAACCCGCAAGACCAGGCTCTTCGTCACCAAAGGCCTCCTGTGGCTACAAAGATGTCCGCCGCTTTCACCACCGAAGTCAGCAGCAGCGTCGCGGGGCCGCAAGTTCAAGCGGACCGCCTCCTCGCTACGACGGCACGGCCGACCGACCTGCGAGTTCCTTCAGCTTTCACGAGCTGGGCATCAAGCCGCCAACGGGATTTAGAAGGTCATGGCAAACGGTTTCCCATGGCACTCAAGGATCGGAGCCCGCACTGCTCTCGAACTCGCCTCGCACGATCTCCTCCTCGACGAGATGCGCACCCGCTTCATCGCCAACTTCCAAGGTATCGCGACCGCCTCTCTGCCGTGGCGACATGCGCCGCATCAAGCAAGAGCAGCCGGGAGACCTGCGCAAGTACATCCAGCTTCAACAATGCACGCCTCAAGATTCCCAAGGTGACCGAGGAGGCCATCATCTCGCCTTCTCCGACGGTGTGCGTGACGCCAAGATGAAGGAGGAGCCGGCAATGCATGAAGATCTGCACTTCCTTGAGCTGTTCAACTTGGCGACCAAGCGCGCCAGGGCGAGGAAGGACGCCTTTCCTCCTCGAGCTGCCACCGCAGACCCGTAAGAGAAGAAATCCAAGGCCAAGGACGTGAAGCGTAAGGGGTTGTCGTGCTCATGGCAGTAACCGCACACCAAGCGAGGCGTAGATCATCCCAGTCTTCCAAGGGCAGCCGGTCTCAGTGTTCCACGACCTCCACACCCACAACACCAACGAATGTCAAGAGCTCCGAGCCGTGCGAGAAGGAGGATCGATCGACGCCGACCGCAAACGATCGAGGCTATGGCCGAGGAGGAGGAAGAAACGCAGACGCTGGAAGACCGTGGCCTCGCCAAGGGTGGCGCGACCGACCTCGCGAGGATCGCTGGCGAGATCAGCCTCGCGAGGGAGGCCGGAGGATCAGCCTCGCGAGGATCGCCTGCAAGGAAACACGGCCTCCCTCCTCTGCCGCCGCAGCCAAGGAGAAACAAGGACCATCATCGACGAGGGGCTGGGGCTTCCGAGAGCAGCGATCGCTTGCATCCTAGGCGGAGCTCAAGCCCCAGCCTCTCAACGCATCTTCAAGCAGTTCACCCGCGAAGTGAATGCAGTCATCCCCAAGCTCGAAGCCACACACCCTCTCAGGTGGTCAGCGTGCGCCATCATGTTCAAATTTCAGCAGATCAGCTCAAGTCTTGCGCGCCACACCGAGTCCTCCCGATGCTTTGTTCCCCAATCATCAAGAACGTGCAAGTCACCAGACCTCATCGACGGCAGAGCAGGGCTCAGTGTCCTGTCCGTAGAGACATTCAACAATCTCCAAGTGCCTTACAATCAGCTTCAGCCAACCAAGCCTTTCTCCGAGTCACCGATGGCTCCACGGTTCCGATTGGGCAGGTCCACCTCCTCAGAACCTTCGGGCGCGACAACTACCGCACCGAGCTCATCGACTTTGATGTCGCACACATTCGCCGCCATACAATGCCATCCTCGGGTACCCAGCTCGCCAAGTTCATGGCCGTGACTCATCACGGCCACAACGCCCTCAAGATGCCAGAAGCGCGGAGTCATCACGGTGCCTTGTGAAGAGAGAGACGCAGGTGCTCCTCGGAGCGAGCCTTTGAAGCCGCATCACTTGAAGACCTAGATCGCAGGAGTGTGAGGCTCCCGAGACCGCCCCAAGAAGAAGAAGACATCGCCAGCCCGACCGCCAGAGGCAGGCTCCTCGTGGTCCGCGCCGCTCGGGGGCACCTCCTTCGTCACAGGGAAGGCGTGCTGCGCCCTCCTCAAGCAAGGCTCGGGGCTCTCTCCTGAGAGCCACCGACCTTGCTAAGGTCACGAGGGAGGCGCTTGGGCACCACTTGGAGGCGTGTTTCAAAGCACGTTTCCCTCAGGAAGGAGCGAGGCAAGGAGGGCCAAACCCTCAGGAGTTCGTCAGTCAGATCACGCAGGAGTTGCAGGAGTCAAGAGTCATGAGTGGCAGCCGTCGCCTACCCGCTACAGCTCCCCATCCAGGCGAGGATGGTGGGCTGCGCGTCTGCATCGACATACCAGGGCTCAATTGAGCCGCCTCTCAGGAGCGCTTCTGGCCCTCCCGCGTGGGGCGCTGCGAAGGCCCGCCCCACAACTATGTTCGCATGCCTTACGGTGTGCCGAACGCGGCCGCCACGTACCAGCGCCTCATGGGGAGCATCCTGGAGGCTCAAGAGGCCAGGCGTTCTACAGTCCTGGCGGAGATGGAGATGGTCCGCGAGGAGCCACCAGCGCCTCCGGAGCCTCCCGAGGCTCCTGGGGCTGGGGGCTCGTGATGATCGGCTTCTGCAGCCGTGACGTCCGCTACTTCAGCACCCCTTCGCCTTCAACGCTATCGTGACATCCTTCAAGTTTCATTTCAATCGGAGCGCCCCGTGGCTGCATCATTCCTGTGCCGCGTGGGTCCGCCCTGCGACATGTATCCCTTTACTTCATGTTCCTAGCTTACTTTGTTGGGGCGCCGAGCTGCATCATCCCCAAGTCGCCGGGCCAGCCCAGCGGCATGTACCCTCTTGCGCTTATTTCGGTCACGCTGCTCGACCCATCATGATTGTTATTTGATGCCCGTCCACGGCACCCCTTCTTCCTTCATGTCGGCCGCTTGCACGTAAAGGGGGGTACCGAGCATCGCGACTCATGGGCTCCTATCGACTCTCCAGCCCTCACCCTCGCCTTGTCCACGGCATCGCGACCGCATACCAACGACGGCCGAGACCCGCCGAGGGCCGGACCCGAGGACGAGAGCGTCGGATCTAACCAAATTTGCAGGAACACATCACAAGTTAAGGCTCAGCCAGCGCAACCCGCTTTGAGGTAGGGCCCGTGAGTCCTGCTGGCTCACGGGTGCCCAGATACACCTCGTCAGCCCTACCGTGCCAGCCACGTGTCGTATGGGTTGTACACGCCGGGGCTCCTCCTGCAGGGGAGCCCCTCCCACGCACTGGAAGCACCATGCTCCGTCTTTGGCCGACGACACCGCCGAGGAGCGACTATGCCCGTACATACGGAAGCGCTTATGTCTCAGGCTGGTGATAAACAACCGAGGGTGGCCCCTAGCCGCATCATCCTCGTGGAGCCTAGAGATCGATGTCCGGCCTCATCGCAACGCCCACTGGAGTGCAGCGAGGGGCTGGCCACGAGGCTACGCCAGGTCACGCCTGACACGACGCCACCCAGCCAGGCCCCTCGGGCCTGGTTCGTCAGACGCCTCTCCCGAGCGGAGCCAAGGTACGAAGGCCATTTGAGCGTCAAGGGGGACTCCTAAGCATCGCGACTCAGGAGCCTAACTGGTCACGTAGCCCCTCACTCCTTAGTTCCGAAAGGCTAACGGCGGTTGAGGTATGCGCGGGCCGGGCTCTGCAGACGTAGAATGGTAGATTCACCCACACATCTCACCTCCCTACTTGTTGTTCGTGCGCCAAGGGGGACTCCTAAGCATAGCGACTCAGGAGCCTAACTTGTCACGTAGCCCCTCACTCCTTGGTCCCGTCCTGGTTTCCGGTCGGGGCTAACGGCGGCTGAGGTATGCGCGGGGCCGGGCTCTGCCGACGTAGAACATAAGCAAGTAGGAAGGAAAAGCGCAACTCTCAAGGAATTTAAAAGCAAATATTACAGTCCATAACTGTTATCACAACACCAAACGCAAGTTTAAACGCCTCCCCAAGGCATGATGCATGTTGCAGGAGCTGAAAGCAGAACAGGAGCCACAAGGGAGTCACTTGTCGACGACGGAGCTGTGCCGAGCGGGTTCGCCTCGTGAAGCTCAGACCGGCAGCCGCCGCTGGCTTGGTGTCAAGGCCCAAACTGACAAGCAGAGCCTCCGCCCGACCCTTTATGGCCTTAGCAGCGGCAAGCTCGCCGCTCACCGGCTCCGGCAGGCTGTCGAGGTCGACGTCGGGTTGCGAAGGTAGACGTGGGTAAGGACACGCGTCGGCTACATGAAAGACAGACACGCGCTTGGCCTCACCGTAGGGCCAAGACCAAGAGTGACATCTTCAAGGGCGCGGATCAGGAAGGGAAGCAGCTTGGCAGGGCTGTCCTCGGCGCCGACCAGCGGGCTTTCCAGGCCGCTGTCGTAAAGCGACCTCAGCAAGGTGCGAGCCTTCACCTCCATCTCCGTGAAGGCCTCGCGGTCCTCGGCGAGGACCCGCGCTTGCCGTCCCAGCTTGACCTTCTTCGCCTCCAACTCCTGCTCCAATAAGACCCAGCGGTCACGGCGCTTGTTAAGCTTAGCGTCCCGGTCCTTGATGGCTGCCTCGCGAGCCTTCATGTCTTCCTCCTTCTCTTGGCGAATGCGGGCCTCCTTGGCAAGCTGGTCACGCAAGCCCTGCAGCTCGCTCTCCAGCGCCTTGCTGCGGCCTCGGACATCGGCTACCTCTCCCAAGGCGGCGTCGCGGGCAGCCTTCGCCCCAAGGACGGCCTGCTTCTCCTCGTCGCAAGCCGTCGAGGCCTGAACCAGCGCCGCTTGAATCGAGGCGTCAGATCGAATCCAGCCAGAGGCCAGCTCCAAGCGCCCGACCACCAAGCGAGGGTCAGCGCCCAGAATATCTTGCCGCAGCCGGTCCAATTCAGCAGCAGCACGAGCTAGGACAGTGGGAGGAGTCGAAGAGACAACAGTTGGTGGAGTAGGAGGAGAGGACGGCAGCAGAACCACAAGATCTCGAGGTGGGACTGCTGCGCCCCAACAGCTGTGGCGGTGGCATCAGGCAAGGAAACCTCAGGAGTCGCTTGGGCGATGGGGGCTGAGCTCGCCCCAGCCAGCTCCGCCAGGCCTCGCGAGGATAACCAGGTAGGAGAGGCCCGTGTCTTGCCGTCGCCTTCTTTTCGAAATAAGGCACCACCCTGCATTTTACTCGAGGAGCTCCTTCACTTTCTTCGCCGCAGCGCCAAATTTCAGCCAAGAGATACAGATATCAAGCCTCAGCGACAAAGCAAGGAATAAAACAAAGAATCGGGCACTTATCGTCATCGCTCATGAAGCTCGAGCAACCTCCGCCATACTTGAAGCCCAGAGCCGGTTGCGAGGATCAGCCTCAAGAGGCCCGGAGCAGGAGGCACGTCATGGATCGCCTCGAGCCGAGGCGACTCGCGGGGGACCAGCCCAGTCCTATCCTTCTTCGGGATCGGGGGCAAGCTCTCGCCACCCCGCTCGTCGCCATCCTCGCTGCCGCCGCTCGGCAAGAGGTGGAGAGCGAACTCGCGCTGGGGAGGGGCGCTCGACTCCCGTCGGTCGCCCGGAGTCGAGCCCCGCCCCGCCTCCTCTTCTTCCTCCTCTTCGAGGACACGCTCACTGTCGCCAGGCCGCCGGGTCCTCGGGAACCTCATGGGCACGGGCCCGTCCCCATTGAAGACGGGCATGGATTCCACCGCCGCTCCCAATCATCTCAAGGAACAGAGGCAGGAGCGCCCTCCACCTCGCCACGCCTCCCCGACCAAAGATTGAGGACCGCGCCAGATCTTCGTCGGCCAAGATCATGGGGCCAAGGGGGGCCCACAATGAAGCGATTACTAACGGCGGGGCCACCGATGCTCTAGGAACTCCTCAGAGTGACGCACATCAGCCGCCGCCGCCATGTTGCTCGCCACGAGATCCGCGCCCATCTTCTCCAAAGACCGGCCACGAGGGATCCACGAGTTCCGCGACGAGACCAATCGTCGGAGGTCGTGGGTGCCCGTGGGCAGAATCAGACGAGGGTGGATGCGCCCAGAATCTACCATGACCCACTTGCTCCTGAAGCCCTCAATCCTCTTCCCGGGCTTCGAGATGGTGTTGGAGCTGCGATACGCAACAAGCTCGCGCACGCGAAGATGGGACCGCGAGAGGTCCGGAGGTAGAAGTAGTGGCGCAACAAGGCCACTGAGGGCTGCACCCCGAGGTGAGCCTCGCAATAGTAGGCGAAGATCGCCAGAAGAAGAACCGAGTTGGGGTGGAGGTGCAGAGCTTGCAGTTTGTAATGGCGGAGGACAGAGAAGAAAAACTCAGAAAAGGGAGGCACCAGACCGGCAGCAATGGCGCTCACGAAGAGCGGATAGAAGGTGCTCCCTTGGCCCGCAGGAAGGGCGGAGCCGGCCTTGAACACCTCTGCCCCGTCGATGCCTTGCGCCACCACCATCTGGCGCACCCGGGCAAGGCCCTTCTCCGACACGTTCGGCGAGTCCCAGGCGGCTGAGTACCAAGCTCCGGCCGGGGTCTGGCGAGGCGCCATGTCTTGCTAGGGCACGCGGTCGAAGTAGATCTGGAGATTTCAGAGGCAGGAAGGGAAGGCGCAAGAAAGGGGATCTGGGCAATGACCGGAGGAGAGGAGGGAAGCAAAGCCTAGACAGATGCCGCTCTTTTGTCGATTCACGCAGTTGCTAAAGCGCCCACGTCCAACCAACCGCCACGCTGGCGCCTAAGGTCAGAGGTTGTTAGGGCCCAGCGGCGCTCGCAGACTTGCCCTTCGCTTCTACTCGCCAAGTCCAGCGCGCTTTGGGCCCGGGCTACTGTCGGCGCTCGGGAACGAGGGTCCCAGACTTGCTCGCCTGCAGCTCGTGGCGTGGCTCGAGGTGGCCCAAGACGACTGCCTTCATCAAGACAAGCTCAAGACCTCGCGAGGGGCCAAGCCTCACGGGCGGACGACAGAAGCTTCCTCGAGCACGGCCTCGTCGGCTGGCTCGCGAGGAGGCGGAGAGATCAAGGCGGGTACCTCACGAGGTGCCCATGCCGGAAGCCATGATGACCAAGGGCGCCAGGGCGCGCCACCTCACAAAGGTCCTCGCTTCCTCTTTGGTGCAAAGGGGCAAGCGCAGCGAGAGCATCAAGCAAAGGTATCTGCTTCGTGCAACAAGACCAAGACCGTCGCAGCGGCAGGAAGGAAGTCATCGTGGAGCCCAAGCCAAGGCCACCACCACAGAGCCTTTGACAAAGCGAGGACCAACTTTAGTCAGATAAGTGTACTAGATGTTCCCTTCAAAATGGCCAATTGTTGGCGCCCTTCCCGCTCAATATTTGGGAAGAGGCCCAGGCCTTTGCCTATAAATAGGACTAGCCACCCACAGGTAGAGGCATCTGAATCAGAGAGAGCGATCAACTCCCCTAGCAGTTAAATCAGACCACCAAGAACAGACCCTCACGAGGCTGTTCTTCCTTGTATTGTTCATCATCAGCCCAAGAGGCAATCCACCACACCACACACCGGAGTAGGGTGTTACACCACAACGGTGGCCCAACCAAAGATAAACCCCGTGTCTCTTGTGTTGTTCCTTTCATAGTTTAGATCCTAGCGAGGCGGCGAGGTGCAGATAGGTAGAGGGCGAGATCTCCACACACCCCAGTGTTCGAACCTAGAGGGTCTCGGAACCCGAAATCCGAACCCAAGAGGCAATCCACCACACCACACACTAGAGTAGGGTGTTACACCGCAACAGTGGCCCGAACCAGTATAAACCCTGTGTCTCTTGTGTTGTTCCTTTCATAGTTTAGATCCTAGTGAGGCGGCGAGGTGCAGGTAGGTAGAGGGCGAGATCTCCGCGCGCACCCCAGTGTTCGAACCTAGAGGGTCCGCCGGAACCCGAAATCCGACAAAATCAAAATATGAAGTGTCAAAAAATATCTTGTATTTTGATACGGAGGTAATAGATGATATCCCGCACGTTGCGGCGGGGATTGGTTACATTATTTTTTGATGAAATTTAAATAAAATAAAAATAGATGTAATATATTATATTTAATAATTATATAGTTGTATATATATAATAGAATTAGTATTTTCCCATGCGTGTTGTGAGAAATATAATTAGTGTGATTCATGAGGTGGCTTGTGTGTATGTTGAGGGTTCCTCCCGCACGGCGGGGGCCCTAGGCCGCCGCCGCTGCCCGCCATGTGGCGCCCGCTCCCCGCCCGCTTCCCGCTCGTTCCTGCTCTCGCTGTCGCTCTGCGGGCTGGCTCCGCCCGCCTCCTCCCCATTTCCTTCCTCCTCATCCAGCCGCCTCCGCCGTCTCCCGGAGGCGGCCGGACGGCGCGCCCCTCCCTCCTCGTTCGCCCGTCGTCCCTTCCCCCCCGCCCGGCGGGCGCCGGATCTGGCCGGTGGTGTCGGCGGCGGGGTTGTTCCTTCCTTCCGCCTCCTCCTTCCCGGGGTGGGGGGACGCGGCGGTGTTTGCTCGGCCGGTGGCGGTCCAGCGGCTTGGTGCGGTGGCCGGCGGCGCTCGCCGTGGTGGTGCCGCCTCTTGGTGGCAGGGCGGTCCGGTGGTGCTGGTCGGCCGGCTGCATGCCCCTGGCCCAGATCTGGGCCCGTAGGGTCCCGTTTGGGTCCTTGCGGGCCGACTCCGGCGCGACCGCGACGCCCTCTATACGGGGAGGCAGGGAGCGGCTTGGACTGGGACAGTGACGCCGGCGGCATGCCAGCTGCTGCGCGGAGGAGGGAGCAGTCCGGGCCTTTGAGGGCCTGGCTGGGCCTATGGGGCCACGGGCCCGATAGGCTCCTGCTATGGCGTCCGGTCGGCTACCGTCGTGGACGGTGGAGGTGGGGCCCTCCTGTATGCCGACGGTGCTGCTGCACTAGTCCCGGCTCCTCTTCTTCGTTGTGCAGGCCATCTTCGCGGTGCTGTGGTGAGACAGCGTGGGAAGCTTCGTGTCCGTGTTGGCGCTGGGTGGTGGTCGGTTTGGTGGCGAACTCTGAAGTGCCTGAGGTAGAGGATGGGATCGGGATAAATCTCTGTTGGTTTGGCCGACACCGACGCGGTGGCGCTTGAGGGTGCCACCAGACCTTCCTGAAGGGCGTAGGGGCTACCCTTCCTCTCTCCTCATCGCGTATCGGGGGAAACCCTTGGTAGCAGCGTCGTCATCGTCGCGTTCCTTCTTGGAGGTGTTGATTGGTACCGGTGCTTCGGAGTCTCGGAGCTTGGTGGGCGATCTCTAGTGGACGCAGCGGTCGTGAGGCTTCTTCGTTTTTTGTCGATCCGCCGTTATCGGCATTTGTTTCTTTTCCTTTTGTTTTTCTTTTCTTTTGGGCGTGCTTGTGCTGCTTCCGCCCCAGCACCTATCATTGGATGTATCGGATGGTTGCTTTGGAATACAAAACGGGGGGAAACCCTTTTTCGTGAATTGAGATAGTGAGGACCAGGGACAAACTATTTAGGTATATAGGATACATTAGCACATTTTTTTATTATTTTTGAGAAAGAGGGGTCAACCCCTCTGTTTTCTTAGAGAAAAGACTAAGTCCAGTCTTAAGAAAAGGCTCAGCCTAGTTTAATTTTGAATAACCAAAGACACGCAAAAACTTACAGGGACAACACAAACACAAAAAATATAAAAGAAGAATGAAAACAAAGATACAAAGTTCTATGCAGAACAACTTAACGGCAATGGCAATAGCGAGCGAGAGCACACAACACCATTAACATCGATCACCGCCCACAACAACTAACCAACTAAGGCCATGGAGGAGGGCACAAATTGTTTTGGCCAACCCCTCCGGTTTCATTTAAATAAACCACGGTCTTTCCAAATATAAACTACAATATGGGTAGAAACTGGAACGAAGACCACCAGCTAGACGAAGTCTAGACATCCAATGCAAGGCACAACCAGGCCATCGACAAACTCTAGATAATCCATCATGAGTAACTGTTGGAAATATGCCCTAGAGGCAATAATAAAATGATTATTATTATATTTCTTTGTTCATGATAATTGTCTATTGTTCATGCTATAATTGTATTAACCGGAAACCGTAATACATGTGTGAATACATAGACCACAACATGTCCCTAGTGAGCCTCTAGTTGACTAGCTCGTTGATCAATAGATGGTTGTGGTTTCCTGACCATGGACATTGGATGTCATTGATAACGGGATCACATCATTGGGTGAATGATGTGATGGATAAGACCCAATCCTAAGCACAACACAAGATCGAGTAGTTCATTTGCTAGAGCTTTTCTAATGTCAAGTATCTTTTTCTTAGACCATGAGATTGTGCAACTCCCAGATGCCGTAGGAATGCTTTGGGTGTATCAAACGTCACAACATAACTGGGTAACTATAAAGATGCACTACAGGTATCTCCGAAAGTGTCTATTGGGTTGGCACGAATCAAGACTGGGATTTGTCATTCCGTATGACGGAGAGGTATCTCTGGGCCCACTCGGTAATGCATCATCATAATGAGCTCAATGTGACTAAGGAGTTAGTCACGGGATCATGTGTTACGGAACGAGTAAAGAGACTTGCCGGCAGCGAGATTGAACAAGGTATAGGGATACCCGATCGAATCTCGGGCAAGTAACATACCGATGGACAAAGGGAACTGTATACGGGGTTGATTGAATCCCCGACATCGTGGTTCATCCGATGAGATCATCGTGAAACATGTGGGAGCCAATATGGGTATCCAGATCCCGCTATTGGTTATTGGCCGGAGAGATGTCTCGGTCATGTCTGCATGATTCCCGAACCCGTAGGGTCTACACACTTAAGGTTCGGTGACGCTACAGTTGTACTGGGAAATTGTATGTGGTTACCGAAAGTTGTTTGGAGTCTCGGATGAGATTCTGGACGTCACCAGGAGTTCCGGAATGGTCCAGAGGTGAAGATTTATATATGGGAAGTCTAGTTTCAGTCGCCGGAAGGTCTCGGGGGTTATCGGTATTGTACCAGGACCATCGAAAGGTGTCCGGGGGTCCACTGGGTGGGGCCACCTACCCCGGGGGACCAAGTGGGCTGAATATGGGTGGGAACCAGCCCCCTAGTGGGCTGGTGCGCCCCCCCAAGGGCCCAAGGCGCCTAGGGTTGGAAACCCTAGGGGGTGGGGGTGCCTCCCACATGCTTGGGGGGCAAGTTTCCCCCTTCCTCGTCGCCCCCCTCATCTAGATGGATCTAGGGGGCCGTGTCGGTGTCAAAACCAGCAGATCTCGGGTAGGGGGTCCCGAATTGTGCATCTGAGGATCAAAAGTAACAGGAGACAGGGGACACGATGTTTACCCAGGTTCGGGCCCTCTTAATGGAGGTAATACCCTACTTCCTGCTTGATTGACTTTGATGAGTATAGAGGTTACAAGAGTTTATCTACCTCGAGATCGTAATGGCTAAACCCTAGATGTCCATCCTGTATGTTTTGTTATGATGATTGCCTCTACGGACTGAACCCTCCTGTTTATATAGACACCGGAGGGGCCTAGGGTTGTACATAGTCGGTTTACAGAGAAAGAAAACTTCATATCCGAACGCCAAGCTTGCCATCCACGCAAAGGAGAGTGCTACCTCCCGAGCACCGCGTTGGTTTTCCCTTGAAGAGGAAAGGGTGATGCAGTAAAGTAGCGTAAGTATTTCCCTCAGTTTTTGAGAACCAAGGTATCAATCTAGTAGGAGGCCACGCTCGAGTCCCACACACCTACACAAACAAATAAGAACCTCGCAACCAACGCGATAAAGGGGTTGTCAATCCCTTCACGGTCACTTACGTGAGTGAGATCTGATAGAGATGATAAGATAATATTTTTAGTATTTTTATGGTAAAGACTAAAAGTAAAGAAAGAAAAATAAACGGCACCAGAAATAGCTCGTTGACGCGAGATTAATATGATGGAAAATAGACCCCGGGGCCATAGGTTTCACTAGTGGCTTCTCTCAAGATAGCATAAGTATTACGGTGGGTAAACGAATTACTGTCGAACAATTGATAGAATTGAGCATAGTTATGAGAATATCTAGGTATGATCATGTATATAGGCATCACGTTCGTGACAAGTAGACCGACTCCTGCCTGTATCTACTACTATTACTCCACACATCGTCCGCTGTCCAGCAAGCATCTAGAGTATTAAGTTCATAAGAACAGAGTAACGCTTTAAGGAAGATGACATGATGTAGAAGGATAAACTCATGCAATATGATATAAACCCCATCTTTTTATCCTCGATGGCGGCAATACAATACATGTCGTTTCCCCTACTGTCACTGGGATCGAGCACCGCAAGATTGAACCCAAAGCTAAGCACTTCTCCCATTGCAAGAAAGATCAATCTAGTAGGCCAAACCAAACTGATAATTCGAAGAGACTTGCAAAGATAACCAATCATACATAAAAGAATTCAGAGAAGATTCAAATATTGTTCATAGATAATCTAGATCATAAACCCACAATTCATCGGATCTCGACAAACACACCGCAAAAGAAGAGTTACATCAAATAGATCTCCAAGAGAATCAAGGAGAACTTTGTATTGAGATCCAAAAAGAGAGAGAAGAAGCCATCTAGCTAATAACTATGGACCCAAAGGTCTGAGGTAAACTACTCACACATCATCGGAGAGGCTATGGTGTTGATGTAGAAGCCCTCCGTGATCAATGCCCCCTCCGCCGGAGCGCAGGAAAAGGCCCCAACATGGGATCTCATGGGTACATAAGGTTGTGGCGGTGGAATTAGGTTTTCGTGGTGCTCCTCGATGGTTTGGGGGTACGTAGGTATATATAGGAGGAAGAAGTACGCCGGTGGAGCCACGAGGGGCCCACGAGGGTGGAGGGCGCGCCCCCTACCTCGTGGCTTCATTGTAGGTTGCTTGACGTCCACTCCAAGTCCTCTAGATCACGTTTGTCCCGAAAATCACGTTCCCGAAGGTTTCATTCCGTTTGGACTCCGTTTGATATCCTTTTCCTTCGAAACACTGAAATAGGCAAAAAACATCAATTTGGGCTGGGCCTCCGGTTAATAGGTTAGTCCCAAAAATAATATAAAAGTATATAATAAAGCCCATTAAACATCCAAAACAGAATATAATATAGCATGGAACAATAAAAAATTATTGTTACGTTGGAGACGTATCAAGCATCCCCAAGCTTAATTCCTGCTCGTCCTCGAGTAGGTAAATGATAAAAACAGAATTTTGATGTGGAATGCTACTTAGCATAATTTTCAATGTAATTCTCTTATTTGTGGTATGAATATTCAGATCCGAAAGATTTAAGATAAAAGTTTAATATTGACATAAAAGTAATAATACTTCAAGCATACTAACTAAGCAATTATGTCTTCTCAAAATAACATGGCTAAAGAAACTTCATCCCTACAAAATCATATAGTTTGGTCATGCTCCATTTTCGTCACACAAGAATGCTCTCATCATGCACAACCCCGATGACAAGCAAAGCAATTGTTTCATACTTTAGTAATCTCAAACTTTTTCAACTTTCACGCAATATATGAGCGCGAGCCATGGATATAGCACTATGGGTGGAATAGAATATGATGATGGGGTTTATGTGGAGAAGGCAAAAAGGAGAAAGTCTCACATCGACACGGCTAATCAACGAGCTAGGGAGATGCCCATCGATTGATTTCAATGCAAGGAGTAGGGATTGCCATGCAACGGATGCACTAGAGCAATAAATGTATGAAAGATCAACAAAAGAAACTAAGTGGGTGTGCATCCAACTTGCTTGCTCACGAAGACCTAGGGCATTTGAGGAAGCCCATTGTTGGAATATACAAGCCAAGTTCTATAATGAAAAATTCCCACTAGTATATGAAAGTGACAAAACAAGAAACTCTCTATCATAAAGATCATGGTGCTACTTTGAAGCACAAGTGTGGAAAAAAGGATACTAGCATTGCCCCTTCTTTATTTTCTTTTTTCTTCTTTTTTTGGGCCTTTCCTTTTTTTATTTGGCCTTTCTCTTTTTTTTGGGACAATGCTCTATGAATGATGATCATCACACTTCTATTTATTTACAACTCAATGATTACAACTCGATACTAGAACAAAGTATGACTCTATATGAATGCCTCCGGTGGTGTACCAGGATGGGCAATGAATCAAGAGTGACATGTATGAATAATATGCATGGTGGCTTTGCCACAAATACGATGTCAACTACATGATCATGCAAGGCAATATGACAATGATGAAACATGTCATGATAAACGAAACGGTGGAAAGTTGCATGGCAAATCTCGGAATGGCTATGGAAATGCCATAATAGGTAAGTATGGTGGCTGTTTTGAGGAAGATATAAGGAGGTTTATGTGTGATAGAGTGTATCGTATCACGGGGTTTGGATGCACTGGCGAAGTTTGCACCAACTCTCAAGGTGAGAAAGGGCAATGCACGGTACCGAAGAGGCTAGCAATGATGGAAGGGTGAGAGTGCGTATAATCCATGGACTCAACATTAGTCATAAAGAACTCACATACTTATTGCAAAAATCTACAAGTCATCAAAAACCAAGCACTACACGCATGCTCCTAGGGGGATAGATTGGTAGGAAAAGACCATCGCTCGTCTCCGACCGCCACTCATAAGGAGGACAATCAAAGAACACCTCATGTTTCAAATTTGTTACACAACGTTTACCATACGTGCATGCTCCGGGACTTGCAAACTTCAACACAAGTATTTCTCAAATTCACAACTACTCAACTAGCACAACTCTAATATCACTACCTCCATATCTCAAAACAATCATCAAGCATCAAACTTCTCTTAGTATTCAACGCACTTATAAGAAAGATTTTACTAATCTTGGATACCTATCATATTAGGACTACCTTCTCAATTTAAGCAAATTACCATGCTGTTTTGTAGGACTCTCAAAATAATATAAGTTAATCAAGAGAGAACAATAGTTTCTATAAAACAAAACCACCGCCGTGCTCTAAAAGATATAAGTGAAGCACTAGAGCAAAAACTATATAGCTCAAAAGGATATAAGTGAAGCACAAAGAGTATTCTAATAAATTCTGAATCATGTGTGTCTCTCTCAAAAGGTGTGTACGGCAAGGATGATTATGGTAAACTAAAATCAAAGAATCAAATCATACAAGACGCTCCAAGCAAAACACTTATCATGTGGTGAATAAAAATATAGCTCCAAATAAAGTTACCGATGGACGAAGACGAAAGAGGGGATGCCTTCCAGGGCATCCCCAAGCTTTGGCTTTTTGGTGTCCTTAGATTTACCTTGGGGTGCCTTGGGCATCCCAATCTTAGGCTCTTGCCACTCCTTGTTCCATAATCCATCAAATCCTTACCCAAAACTTGAAAACTTCACAACACAAAACTTAACAGAAAATCTCATGAGCTCCGTTAGCGAAAGAAAACAAAACACCACTTCAAGGTACTGTAATGAACTCATTCTTTATTTATATTGGTGTTAAACCTACTGTATTAAAACTTCTCTATGGTTTATAAACTATTTTACTAGCCATAGATTCATCAAAATAAGCAAACAACAAACGAAAAACAGAATCTGTCAAAAACAGAACAGTCTGTAGTAATCTGTAACTAATGCAAACTTCTGGAACTCAGAAAAATCCACCAAAATAGGAAGACCTAGATAATTTGTTTATTGATCTACTGCAATCGGAATCAGTATTCTATCACGTTATGGTGATTTTTAACAATTGTTTTCGTGAACAGAAAGTCTCTGGAATTTTCAGCAAGATCAAATAACTATCATCCAAGAAGATCCTATAGGTTTAACTTGGCACAAACACTAATTGAAACACAAAAGCAAATCTAACCAGAGGCTAGATCAAAGATTTATTCCTAAACAGAAGCAAAAAGCAAAAAACTAAAATAAAATTGGGTTGCCTCCCAACAAGCGCTATCGTTTAACGCCCTAGCTAGGCATAAAAGCGAGGATAGATCTAAGTATTGCCATCTTTGGTAGGCAATCCATAAGTGGCTCTCATAATAGATTCATATGGTAATTTAATCTTCTTTCTAGGGAAGTGTTCCATGACTTTCCTTAACGGAAATTGGAATCTAATATTCCCTTCCTTCATATCAATAATTGTACCAATCGTTCTAAGGAAAGGTCTACCAAGAATAATAGGACATGAAGGATTGCAATATATATCAAGAACAATAAAATCTACGGGCACATAGTTCCTATTTGCAACAATAAGAACATCATTAATTCTTCCCATAGGTTTCTTAATAGTGGAATCCACAAGGTACAAGTTTAAAGAACAATAATCAAATTCACGGAAACCTAACAAATCACATCAAGTTTTTGGGATCGTGGAAACACTAGCACCCAAATCACACAAAGCATAAAATTCATGATCTTTAATTTTAATTTTAATAGTAGGCTCCCATTCATCATAAAGTTTTCTAGGGATAGAAACTTCCAACTCAAGTTTTTCTTCATAAGATTGCATTAGAGCATCAACGATATGTTTAGTAAAAGCTTTATTTTGACTATAAGCATGAGGAGAATTTAGCACAGATTGCAACAAGGAAATACAATCTATAAAAGAGCAATTATAATAATTAAATTCCTTGAAATCCAAGATAGTTGGTTCATTGATATCTAAAGTTTTGACCTCTTCAATCCCACTTTTACCAATTTTTGCATCAAGATCTAAAAACTCCGAATTTTTGGGACGCCTTCTAACTAAAGTTGACTCATCTCCAGTACCATCATCATCATCAAGATTCATATTGCAAAACAAAGATTTAATAGGGGACACATCAATAACTTTTAGATCTTCATCTTTATTCTCATAAAAATTAGAAGAACACGCTTTTACAAAGCAATCTTTCTTAGCAAGCATCCTAGCGGTTCTTTATTTGCACTCATCAATGAAAATTCTCATGGCTTTGAGAGACTCATTGATATCATGCTTAGGTGGAATAGATCTAAGTTTCAAAGAATCAACATCAAGAGAAATTCTATCCACGTTCCTAGCCAATTCGTCAACTTTAAGCAATTTTTCTTCAAGCAAGGCATTGAAATTCTTTTGTGAATTCATAAACTCCTTAACACTTGTCTCAAATTCAAAGGGCATCGTATTAAAATTTCCATAAGAATTGTTGTAGGAATTACCACAATTATTAGAGGAATTACTAGGGAACGACCTAGGATTAAAGTTTCCTCTATACGCGTTGTTACCATAATTATTCCTACCAACAAAATTCACATCCATAGATTCATTATTATCCTCAATCAAGGTAGACAAAGGCATATCATTAGGATCAGAAGAAACACTCTTATTAGCAAAAAAATTCATAAGTTCATCCATCTTTCCACTCAAAACATTAATTTCTTCTATTGCATGCACTTTTTTACTAGTAGATCTTTCGGTGTGCCATTGATAATAATTAACCCTAATATTATATAGGAGTTTAGTAGCTTCTCCTAACGTAATTTCCATAAATGTGCCTCCCGCGGCAGAATCTAAAAGATTTCTAGAAGCAAAATTCAATCCGGCATAATTTTTTTGTATAATCATCCATAAATTCAAACCATGTGTAGGGCAATTACGTATCATTAATTTCATCCTCTCCTAAGCTTGTGCAACATGTTCATGATCAAGTTGCTTAAAATTCATAATATCGTTTCTAAGAGAGATGATCTTAGCGGGAGGAGAATACTTAGAGATAAAAACATCTTTGCACTTATTCCAAGAATCAATACTATTTTTAGGCAAAGACGAAAACCAAGTTTTAGCACAATCTCTAAGAGAAAACGGAAATAGCTTCAATTTAACAGTATCATTGTCCACATCTTTCTTCTTTTGCATGTCACACAAATCAACAAAGCTATTTAGATGAGTAGCGACATCTTCACTAGGAAGGCCGGCGAATTGATCTTTCATGACAAGATTAAGAAAAGCAGCATTAATTTCACAAGATTCAGCATCGATAAGAGGGGCAATCGGAGTGCTAAGAAAATCATTATTGTTGGTATTGGCAAAGTCACACAATTTAGTATTATCTTGAGCCATCGTGACAAGCAAGCAATCCAACACACAAGCAAACAAAAAGAGAGCCAAAGAAACAAACGAAAAAAAGAGGGCGAAAGAAAATGGCAAGGGTGAAGTGGGGGAGAGGAAAACAAGAGGCAAATGGCAAATAATGTAATGCGAGGGATAAGAGTTTGTGATGGGTACTTGGTATGTCTTGACTTGCGCGTAGACTCCCCGACAACGGCGCCAGAAATCCTTCGTGCTACCTCTTGAGCACTGCATTGGTTTTCCCTTGAAGAGGAAAGGGTGATGCAGTAAAGTAGCGTAAGTATTTCCCTCAGTTTTTGAGAACCAAGGTATCAATCCAGTAGGAGGCCACGCTCGAGTCCCACGCACCTACACAAACAAATAAGAACCTCGCAACCAACGTGATAAAGGGTTGTCAATCCCTTCACGGTCACTTACGAGTGAGATCGATAGAGATGATAAGATAATATTTTTGGTATTTTTATGGTAAAGACTAAAAGTAAAGAAAGCAAAATAAACGGCGCCAGAAATAGCTCGTTGACGGGAGATTAATATGATGGAAAATAGACCAGGGGGCCATAGGTTTCACTAGTGGCTTCTCTTAAGATAGCATAAGTATTACGGTGGGTAAATGAATTACTGTCGAGCAATTGATAGAATTGAGCATAGTTATGAGAATATCTAGGTATGATCATGTATATAGGCATCACGTCTGTGACAAGTAGACCGACTCCTGCCTGCATCTACTATTACTCCACACATCGACCGCTATCCAGCAAGCATCTAGAGTATTAAGTTCATAAGAACAGAGTAACGCTTTAAGCAAGATGACATGATGTAGAGGGATAAACTCATGCAATATGATATAAACCCCATCTTTTTATCCTCGATGGCAACAATACAATACGTGTCGTTTCCCCTATTGTCACTGAGATCGAGCACCGCAAGATTGAACCCAAAGCTAAGCACTTCTCCCATTGCAAGAAAGATCAATCTAGTAGGCCAAACCAAACTAATAATTCGAAGAGACTTGCAAAGATAACCAATCATACATAAAAGAATTCAGAGAAGATTCAAATATTGTTCATAGATAATCTGGATCATAAACCCACAATTCATCGGATCTCGACAAAAACACCACAAAAGAAGAGTTACATCAAATAGATCTCCAAGAGAATCGAGGAGAACTTTATATTGAGATCCAAAAAGAGAGAGAAGAAGCCATCTAGCTAATAACTATGGACCCGAAGGTCTGAGGTAAACTACTCACACATCATCAGAGAGGCTATGGTGTTGATGTGGAAGCCCTCCGTGATCAATGCCCCCTCCGCCGTAGCGCCGGAAAAGGCCCCAAGATGGGATCTCACGGGTACAGAAGGTTGCGGCGGTGGAATTAGGTTTTCGTGGTGCTCCTCGATGGTTTGGGGGTACGTAGGTATATATAGGAGGAAGAAGTAGGTCGGTGGAGCCACGAGGGGCCCACGAGGGTGGAGGGCGCGCCCAGGGAGGTAGGTGCGCCCCTACCTCGTGGCTTCCTCGTCGGTTGCTTGACGTCCACTCCAAGTCCTCTGGATCACGTTTGTTCCGAAAATCACGTTCCCGAAGGTTTCATTCCATTTGGACTCTGTTTGATATCCTTTTCCTTCGAAACACTAAAATAGGCAAAAAAAACAGCAATTTGGGTTGGGCCTCTGGTTAATAGGTTAGTCCCAAAAATAATATGTATAATAAAGCCCATTAAACATCCAAAACAGAATATAATATAGCATGGAACAATAAAAAATTATAGATACGATGGAGACGTATCGGAGAGTCCCATACAGACACGAGAGGGAGGCCTTCTATCTTATATCTTCACATCCCATCAGTTCGGCCCATGTCACATAGCCCAGACACTCGGGGACCCCCTAATCCAGGACTCCATCAGTAGCCCCTGAACCAGGCTTCAATGACGATGTGTCCGGCACGCAGATTGTCTTCGACATTGCAAGGCGGATTCCTCCTCCAAATACTTTAAAGTTGTTGAACAAGAGAACCATATCTGGCTCTGCATAATAGTTACAACCCGGAACCACAAGTGCGAAATACTTAAGCAAAATCAGTCATGTCTACTGATAGCTTTTTCGGCGGGACGTTATGTTCTGGCCTTATTACTATTCTGAACCATTTTGCGGCCTCCTGCTGCGCGTTTCGAGGCACGTCTTCCATTGACACGTCTTGTCGAAGCAGAGATCGTGTCCCCTTATTGCGGGATTCCCATCAATACGGGTTTGGGTAATCCAACTGTGCCGTTCGCACGACCCCTTGGGAATAGGCGAGTTTTAAGGCTTGTGAGGGGGCGCTTGATATTTACTGCCTTTATAAGAGGATGAAGATCCATATATTTACCCCACGCCTTCTTCTTGCTCAGCCGTTCCATCCTTGAGCTCCAGCGCCCAAGTTTGAATCTTTTCCGCCCCCACCAAACACTCCAGCCATGTCCGGATCCGGCGCGCAGGGCAAGTGGATGGCTTCCTACGTTATGGAGAGGAACGTCAAGGAACTCCGGGAAGCAGGCTACTTGGCCACGGACATTGCGCATCGACTTCCAGCCAAAAAGCAGATCGTCCCTACTCCAGAGCCCAATGAGAGGGTAGTGTTCATCCCCCACTTTCTCCGCGGACTAGGGTTTCCCCTCCATCCTTTCATCCGCGGCCTCATGTTCTATTACGTGCTAGATTTCCATGATCTAGCCCCAAATTCCTTCCTCAACATTTCAGCGTTCATCATCGTGTGTGAAGCGTTCCTCCGCATCCCCCTCCCATTTCAGCCTATGGCTCAAGGTCTTCAATGTGAAGCCGAAAGTGGTCGACGGTCAACATGCGGAATGTGTCGGCACCATGGTCAGCAAGCTCCCCAATGTCACCTGGCCCAAGGGGGCCTTTGTGAAGACTGTGAAGGGATGGCAACAAGAATGGTTCTATATCACAGAACTTCGTGACGCCACGTAGGCCGCCACTCCTGAGTTCAAGTCTGGGCCTCCAATGCGGCTTGCATCATGGATTAACAAAGCCCTGGATTGGGCGTCGTCCGACGAGGTGACGACGCTGTAGACGCGCATCAAGAGCATGATACAGAAGGACACCAGTCTCGCCGATGTGATCTAGGTGATGCTTTTTCGCCGGATTCTCCCCTACCAGGCAGGACTCTTCATATGTGGGAGTTCAATCCAGCCGGCCCTCGGACCCTGCAGTGATTCTTCAGCACGACGCATGAAGAGATCTGGAAGCTGCTTTTCAAGGCCCAGAAGTCGTGGCAGGAGACGACCGAGGACATCGGCCTCGACTGCACTCATCCGGCCACTCCAGTAAGTTTCATGATTTCCAAATATAACTTCGATTTGTAAACCCAAGGGGTATGCTGAGCTCTCCATTCTTCCCTCAGGGCTGGACAAAGAAGGCGGAGCGGATTCGATGTCTGGCTCCGTTACCCGAAGACCCAGCCATTCCCTTGCTAACAAAGATGCTAATCCCGATGATGTACCAGGCGCCGGAGAAGAAGGCCAAGAAGAAGGGCAAGGAGGCCAAAAGTGGCCTTCGCTGTAAAGGTGCTTCGGACGTGGTGTCCGAAGATATCGAAGTTCTCTCCTCCCACGAAGGAGATGAGGATCAGCATGCCGAGACCATCCCCTCGCGGCGCCCCAGGGCGAAGCCCCTAGCCGAATCATAAGTATTTGAAGATACTACGCACATGTTCGGCCTTTTGCAAACTGTAGGATAACATATCATTTACGTATTTCAGTCTGGCCCGTGATCTCCCCCAACAATTGTCGTCTTCGGGGAACTCGTTGGCGCCGGAGATGATGGAGAGCGAAACGCCTCCGCGAACCTCTCCGCCACATGCCGCGGATGACACCGAGGTGTTGTCCCAAAGGACTTCTCCAGGCCAGGGAGAGGTGTGGAAGACTGCTGAAACGGCGCCAGAGGGTAATGCCTCGGCTGCCAAAAACATGGGGGAACAATACCCATGGAAAATGATGACGGGGGCCTGGATCAGTCCGGCCCCCAGCCAAATAAAGCTCCAGAGACCCACATGGCTCCGGAGTCGAGCGAGCAACCCCCTTTATGGGAGGGGGTGTGCCGACTCCACTGGCGACCTCTACCAATCCGGAGGCGCCGGATACATTGAGGGAAGCACTTCAGCGTGCTTCCGTTGTGGAGGAGCACCGTACCTTGATGGGTACGGTAGCTGAGAAGGTTCAGTCCGCCAAAAGTGGACTGAACGAAGCTTTCACTAGCCTATTAATAGGCTTTGAGGTATGTGATATAATATGCTTAGCTATTTTTTCACACTGGAAGAATATGCCTGTATATAAATAGTAGCCCATGAGACTCTGTTCGGTTCTTTGGAAAAAGGAGCCGGACAGAGGATCAAAATTCACAGGAGATAACGCATTTAACTATTTTGACAAACATGCTTCACTGTCGGCGGCTTCAGACAAGGACGCTGAAGTTTCCGAACTCCACCGGAAACTGAAGCTGGCTGATGATGAGATCGACCGTATTAACAAGCGGTTAGATGAGACCCAAGGTATGCTTTTAAAAGACCCCTTACAAGCCTAAATTATAGTGCAAACTCAGAGTTTACGCTCATGTGCTGCTATGTATATGATTGTAGGCAACGCGACCGAGGTCGAGGCCCTCGAGAGTGCCCTTGCCGAAGCCAAGGAGGAGGCTAAGGCAAGCAAAGCAGCCGCAGACAAAGAGGCTGTGGATGTAGAGGCCGAAAAGGTCGCCCGCTGTTAGTATGAGGCGAGGGTGACCGAAGTGGAGCAAGCGCTCCAGGAGGCCGCCAATAAGTGTGAGTCCTTGGAGGAGAGGAATAAGGCCCAAGCGGCCGAACTCACCAAGGCTCTTCAAGAGGCGAAGGAGGCGCGGACCGAGTCCCGGGCGACTCACGAGGAGATCAAGCAAGCCAAACAGATAGCGGCTAGTAAGCCTTTTCTTTTATAGAGTATATTTGGCGGTCGAAGATACGCTTTGCTAAATCGACTATGCAGTGCTCCAGACGCCTTTGCGGATCTCCCGAGGAGTGCTGCCGACGCTGCCCAGTATTTCCGGGCCCAAGAAGGGAACATGACGAAGAAGCTCTTCTAGTCGCAGTACTTGGTGCCGGAGCGGCCAGCGCTGCTGAACAACCAGATGATGTAGCTGGCGGAGCTGCATAGGATGTCCGGTTTGGCCATGAAGGACATCATAGTCCGACTATGGCCAGCCGGACCTATTCCGAGCAGCTACTTCGGCCTGGTCAAACGGCTAGGCGATGCCTTGCCCCGAGTTGACGCTGTCAAGCGCTCGGCGTGCATAGAAGGTGCGTGAATGGCCTTTAACCGTGTCAAGATGCACTGGGCAAAGATGAAGGCTGCCGTTGTAGCGGTTGAGGGTCCGTCCGGAGGCAAGGACCACCGCAAGCCGGAGCGCTACTTCGAAGACGTCCTGAGGGTGCCCGCTTGATAGTGGGCCAATGCTCAAAGGACATCATGTTCGAATAAATGTATCTGAACTGCCCAGACGATGTATTATAAACCAATGCTTTTGTAATATATTTATGTTGTTTATCTTTAAAGTGTTTTCCTCCTGTGCGACTATTTTTATCACTAAGAGTTTGCCAGTCATCAGCTTCCGCCCCCACGTAGATACTATAGGGGTGCTCGGGATAGCACATAACCACACTTGACCCAATGTCTTGGTCCGTGAAGGAGGTGTTCGTGCACCGAACCAGGCAATCGGACTATGCGGCTTTATCATTCTCACTTAGCCATAGGAGTTTGACAATGGGACTGTGAGATAGCCCCTGGTGCGTTTGCGGCTATCCGAGCTTGGATGCCTTAAGCACGTGACTGTAAAGAGCCAGTCCTTTGTGTAACACGGGAGAAATCACTAGAGATTTAGTATGTCGCCGAATTGCTAACCAGCTGTCGCTGCATCATGACAGTCAGTTTTTGGCTTTCTCTACTGAGGTGTTTGACCGGACGAACCCGAAACACAATCGCAGTAGTTATCCCTTTACTGCCTTAGCCGAACAAGCGGAATGTAAGGCGGTAATCACAGGAGCCGGGCAACCCAACTTTGACCAAAGACATGATTCGGAGCCGATGCATAAAGTGCCATATTCGGGACGCTGAAGCATACTATAAAAGCGTTCGGACTTTTTTTGTTTGAAAAATATACGTGGCCGGGTAGATCCCCTGGCGATTTGAATCGTGCCGAGGTGTATATATCAATCAGACGTAAAGAGGGGATACAAAGTACGAAATAAGCCCATAACAAACAGGGTTGGGCGAAACTGCTTCCATTATAGCCTGATTGATACATCAGAACGTATTTTCACAGAGGATGCGATAAGCATCTAGGCTATGCCGAACAGAAGGGAAAGCTGTATACAGGTCCTAAGAAGAAAAAGATGATCCTGAAGATCCTTTGGACACTCTGTCGCACGTCTGTGCTGCTTTTCTCCTTGGTATATGATCCTTTGAAAGGATCCATGATTGAGTATACATAGGGAGCCTAGAAAAGGGGCCCTTAGTATCATCCGAAAAGTGATGTGGGTCTTAAAGAACCTGAAAAGAAAAAATAAGAAGAAAAAGAGAAGGATACGAGGGTCCGTATAGGGTCGAGCCGTATCGTGGACCTTGCTTTTGGTGTGCCTCCGTTCTTGCCCATGGTATTTTCAGTGCGTAGTTATGTACGCGCGGTACGCATGCCGCTATGAAGTTCGGGTTTTGATGGAGGCTAGATTGCTAATCTAGCTCTGGACGAGCCGGGCTGTCATGCTGGAGGGTAGACCGGGCTCATTTGAAAGTGTTCGGGGGCTTGAATGCCGATGTAGTATTCGGCTTAATGAGGCCACCATGTACTTGATTGCGAGGGCAGCGTATGCTCCTCGGTCGGAGGGAGCGCTCCATGTTTCCATTGGTATTATGGCGCCGTGGTCCGAGCATCTTGAGCTTGAGATAAGCATAGTGCGGGGACGATCGTCTCTGTCGTATCTATAATTTTGATTGTTCCATGCCAATATTATTCAACTTTCATATACTTTTGGCAACTTTTATACTATTTTTAGGACTAACATATTGATCCGGTGCGAGTGCTAGTTCACATGCATTGCATGTTTTGGTTTCAGAATATCCATATCAAGCGGAGTCCAAACGGGATAAAAGCAGACGGAGCTTATTTTTGGAATATTTGGAAAATCTGGGAGAAAGATCAACGCGAAACAGTGTCCGAGGTGGCCACGAGGCAGGGGCCCACGCCCTCCCCAGGAGGGCGCGCCCCCACCCTCATGGGCCACCCGTAAGGCGGTTGATGCCCTTCTTCAGCCGCAAGAAAGCTAATTTTTGGTTAAAAAACTCACGGTGAAGGTTTCAATCCAATAGGAGTTACGGATCTCCATATATACCCGAAACGGTGAAAGGGCAGCAGAAAAACGCAGAAACAGAGAGAGACAGAGAGACAGATCCAATCTCGGAGGGACTCTCGCCCCTCCCACGCCATGGAGGCCAAGGACCAGAGGGGAAACCCTTCTCCCATCTAGGGAGGAGGTCAAGGAAGAATAAGACGAAGGGCCCCCCTCTCCCCTTCTCTTCCGGTGGCGCCAGAACGCCGCCGTGGCCATCATCATCACCGCAATCTTCACCAACAACTCCTACCACCACTTTTCCACACTCGCTATATTTACTTTATTGTGTCTTTATCTAAACAGTCCCTACTTTTTATTTATGCGCTCTTTATTATCTTGCAAACCTATCCGAAAACACCTACAAAGTACTTCTAGTTTCATACTTGTTTCCGATAAAGCGAACGTCAAGCTTGCGTAGAGTTGTATCGATGGTCGATAGAACTTGAGGGAATATTTGTTCTACCTTTAGCTCCTCGTTGGGTTTGACACTCTTACTTATCGAAAACTGTTGCGAACCCCTATACTTGTGGGTTATCAAGACCTTTTTTTGGCGCCGTTGCCGGGGAGTCATAGCGTGGGGTGAATATTCTCGTGTGTGCTTGTTTGCTTTATCACTAAGTAATTTTTATTTTCTGTTCTTAGTTGTTCTTTATCTTTAGTTATGGATATGGAACACGAAATACCAAAAAAATTAGGTGTACTTTCTGCTCATGGAGATGGGGAACCTCCTAAAACCCTCGAGGCTCAATATGTGAAAAATATTATGTACCACTTTGATAGTCCTGAGAAAACCTCATTCAATTTGGTAATGGGAGTAACGTTGGATCAGCATGAATACTTTAGGGATTATCGCTTGACGCAAAAAGGGAAACTATTATGGGATCAAATTTATATATTGAAGTGGTATGCTCGGCAAGTATGCTTGAATTATGATTATAATTGTTGCTCTAGGATGAAGGCTCCACACCTCCCCTTTTCATGCAAATTTAATGATAATGAAACCTTAGCTTCTTATGCTAATGGTATATATGATTTCTATGATGTGGAACAAATAGAAGAATTTGTTGCTTTTAGAAGTGCTTATGAAATTGAATCTTTGTTTGAAAAGTATGAAGCTTTTGATGATGATGTTTATAGGCCTGGAAATTTGGCTATATTGAAATATTGCTATGATAATTATGAATATAATTCCTATATTAATGCGCTTATTAAGAAAGTCTCCGCTGTCCAAGAAGAGACTAATATTTTGCAGGAGTCTATGGAAGAAGAAATTGATGAAACTGTGAGCTCACTGGATGAAAAAGATGAGGAGGAGAGCGAAGAACAAAAGGAGGAAGAGCGGATTGATCACCCGTGCCCACCTTCTAATGAGAGTAACTCTTCAACTCATACATTGTTTAATTCCCCTTCGTGCTTACCGAAGGATGATTGCTATGATGACTGTTATGATCCCTATGATTCTTTTGAAATATCCCTTTTTGATGATGCTTGCTATGCTTGTGGCCAAGATGCCAATATGAATTATGCTTATGGATATGAACTTGCTATAGTTCCTTATGTTATGAATGAAATTGTTGCTATTGCACCCACGCATGATAGTCCCATTATCTTTTTGAATTCTTCCGACTACACTATATCGGAGAAGTTCGCACTTATTAAGGATTATATTGATGGGTTGCCTTTACCGTTGCACATGATGATTTTGATAGATATAATATGCATGTGCTTGCTTCTCCTACTTGCAATTATTATGAGAGAGGAACTGTATCTCCACCTCTCTATGTTTCCCACATGATAAAATTGCAAGAAACTGTTTATACTATGCATTGGCCTTTACTTTGTGTGCATGAATTGTTCTTTTATGACATGCCGATGCATAGGAAGAGAGTTAGACTTCGTCATTACATGATACATGTTGTTTTGTGCTCACTACTAAATTACAAATCGTCGCTAATTGAAATTGGCTTTGATATACCTTGGGAACCAGGTGGATCCATTACTTGAGCACGATATGCCTAGCTTAATGGCTTTAAAGAAAGCGCTGCCAGGGAGACAACCCGGAAGTTTTAGAGAGTCATTTATTTTTGTTGAGTGCTTTTATATAGTTTAAAAATAAACAAATAAAGAGGGGAACCCAAAACTTTTCAAAAAGAAAAGTGAAAGTGAGAGAAACGAGCATTGTGAAAGTGGGGGACGTCCTTGAACTTTGTTCATGCCCATGGGAACTTTGTGAATCTTAATTACAGAAACTTTTCAATAAAAATAATTATCCCCTTGAACAATTCCATTGTATTATAAAAATAATGTGCCAAGGTTTGCCTTTAGGATGTTTACAATGCTTGTTGGTTTGTGCGGTGCAGGACAGAAACTTTGGCTGTAGTGCGCGAATTTTAGGTTTTTACGGGAACGTCAAATGGTTCTGATTCTTTTTGCAATGTATTGCCGTACAAATTTTTTATTTTTACTAATTTTGGCAGAATTTTTCAAGTATCAGAAGTATGGTGAATGTTCAGATTGCTACAGACTGTCCTGTTTTAGACAGATTCTGTTTTTGATGCATAGTTTGCTTGTTTTGATGAAACTATCAATTTATATCAGTGGATTAAGCCATGAAAAAATTATATTACAGTAGACACAATGCAAAAACAAAATATTAATTGGTTTGCAACAATACTTAGAGTAGTGATTTACTTTATTATACTAACGGATCTTATCGAGTTTTCTGTTGAAGTTTTGTGTGGATGAAGTGTTCGATGATCGAGAAGGTCTCGATGTGAGAAGAAGGAAGAGAGGCAAGAGCTCAAGCTTGGGGATTCCCGAGGCACCCCAAGTAAATATTCAAGGAGACTCAAGCGTCTAAGCTTGGGGATGCCCCGGAAGGCATCCCCTCTTTCTTCAACAAGTATCGGTATGTTTTCGGATTCATTTCGTTCATGCGATATGTGCAATCTTGGAGCGTCTTTTGCATTTAGTTTTCATTTTCTTTTATGCACCATGCTGGTATGAGATAGTCCTTGGTTTATTTATAGAATGCTCTATGCACTTCACTTATATCTTTTGAGTATGGCTTTATAGAATGCTTCATGTGCTTCACTTATATCATTTGAAGTTTGGATTACCTATTTCTCTTCACTTAGACAACTGCCATTTGTAGAATGCTCTTTTGCTTCACTTATATTTGTTAGGGTGTGGGCATATCTTTTGTAGAAAGAATTAAACTCTCGTGCTTCACTTATATCTATTTAGAGAGATGACAGGAACTGGTCATTCACATGGTTAGTCATAAAATCCTACATAAAACGTGTAGATCACTGAATATGATATGTTTGATTCCTTGCAATAGTTTTGCGATATAAAGGTGGTGATATTAGAGTCGTGATAGTTGAGTAATTGTGAAATTGAGAAATACTTGTGTTGAGGCTTGCAAGTCCCATAGCATGCACGTATGGTGAACCGTTATGTAACGAAGTTGGAGCATGAGGTGTTTATTGATTGTCTTCCTTATGAGTGGCGGTCGGGGACGAGCGATGGTCTTTTCCTACCAATCTATCCCCCTAGGAGCATGCGCGTAGTACTTTGTTTTGATGACTAATAGATTTTTGCAATAAGTATGTGAGTTCTTTATGACTAATGTTGAGTCCATGGATTATCGCACTCTCACCCTTCCATCATTGCTAGCCTCTTGATGCCGTGCATTGCCCTTTCTCACCTCGAGATTTGGTGCAAACTTAGCGGTGCATCAAACCCGTGATCGATACACTCTATCACACATAAACCTCCTTATATCTTCCCCAATACAGCCACCATACCTACCTATTATGGCATTTCCATAGCCATTCCGAGATATATTGCCATGCAACTTCCATCATCATCATATACATGACTTGTGCATTTATCGTCATATTGCTTTGCATGATCGTAAGATAGCTAGCATGATGTTTTCATGGCTTGTCCGTTTTTTGATGTCATTGCTACGCTAGGTCGTTGCACATCCCGGTACACCGCCGGAGGCATTCATATAGAGTCATATCTTTGTTCTAGATATCGAGTTGTAATATTGAGTTGTAAGTAAATAAAAGTGTGATGATCATCATTATTAGAACATTGTCCCATGTGAGGTTACCAAAATAAAAGAGGCCAAAGAAGCCCAAAAAAGAGAGGCCAAAGAAGCCCACAAAAAAAGGGAAAAAAGAAAAAAAAAAGAAAACAAAAAAATGAGAGAAAAAGAGAGAAGGGGCAATGTTACTATCCTTTTACCACACTTGTGCTTCAAAGTAGCACCATGTTCTTCATATAGAGAGTCTCTTGAGTTATCACTTCCATATACTAGTGGGAATTTTCATTATAGAACTTGGCTTGTATATTCCAGCGACGGGCTTCCTCAAATACCCTAAGTCTTCATGAGCAAACAAGTTGGATGCACACCCACTTAGTTTCAGTTTGAGCTTTCATACACTTATAGCTCTAGTGAATCCGTTGCATGGCAATCCCTACTCCTCACATTGACATCAATTGATGGGCATCTCCATAGCCCGTTGATTAGCCGTGTCGATGTGAGACTTTCTCCTTTTTTGTCTTCTCCGCACGACCCCCATCATCATATTCTATTCCACCTATAGTGCTATGTCCATGGCTCACGCTCATGTATTGCGTGAAAGTTGAAAAGGTTTGAGAAACGTCAAAAGTACGAAACAATTGCTTGGCTTGTCATCGGGGTTGTGCATGATGTGAATATTTTGTGTGGTGAAGATGGAGCATAGCTAGACTATATGATTTTGTAGGGATGAGCTTTCTTTGGCTATGTTATTTCAATAAGACATAATTGCTTGGTTGGTATGCTTGAAGTATTATTGTTTTTATGTCAAAGGATAGAGTATTGCTTTGAATCACTTGTGTCTTAATATTCATGCCATGATTAGACATATGCTCAAGATTATGCTAGGTAGCATTCCACATCAAAAATTATCTGTTTTATCATTTACCTACTCGAGGACGAGCAGGAATTAAGCTTGGGGATGCTGATACGTCTCCGTCGTATCTATAATTTTTGATTGTTCCATGCCAATATTATTCAACTTTCATATACTTTTTGGCAACTTTTTATACTATTTTTGGGACTAACATATTGATCCGATTGCCCGGTGCGGTTCACATGCATTGCATGTTTTTGGTTTATGCAGAATATCCATATCAAGCGGAGTCCAAGCGAGATAAAAATGGGCGGAGCTTATTTTTGGAATATTTGGAAAATCTGGGAGAAAGATCAGCGAAGCGGTGTCGAGGTGGCCACGAGGCAGGGGCCCACGCCCTCCCGGAGGGCACGCCCCACCCTCGTGGGCCACCCGTAAGGCGGTTGATGCCCTTCTTGACATAAGAAAGCTAATTTTGGTAAAAATCACGGCAAAGGTTTCAATCAATCGGAGTTATGAATCTCCTATATACCAAGCGGTGAAAGGGTAGCGAAAAACGCAGAAGCAGAGGAGATAGAGACATATCCAATCTCGGAGGGCTCTCGCCCTCCACGCCATGGAGGCCAAGGACCGGAGGAAACCCTTCTCCCATCTAGGGAGGAGGTCAAGGAAGAAGAAGACGAAGGGGCCCCCTCTCCCCTTCTCTTCTGGTGGCGCCGGAACGCCGCCGTGGCCATCATCATCACCGCAATCTTCACCAACAACTCCTACCACCACTTTTCCACACTCGCTATATTTACTTTATTGTGTTTTTATCTAAACAGTCCCTACTTTTTATTTACGCGCTCTTTATTATCTTGCAAACCTATCCGAAAACACCTACAAAGTACTTCTAGTTTCATACTTGTTCTAGGTAAAGCAAGCGTCAGGCGTGCTTAGAGTTGTATCGGTGGTCGATAGAACTTGAGGGAATATTTGTTCTACCTTTAGCTCCTCATTGGGTTCGACACTTTTACTTATCAAAAGAGGCTACAATTGATCCCCTATACTTGTGGGTTATCAGGGACCGCATTGAAACGGGCGAACACGGTTCGTCCAAGCAGTGCGTGATAGCCACTGCAAAAGGGGACGATGTCGAAGATCAGGTCTTCGCTTCGGAAATTATCCGGTGAGCTGAATACTGCTTCCAGCGTTATGGAACTTGTGCAGCAGGCCTCTACGCCGGGTATCTCTCCTTTAAAGGTGGTTTTTGTGGGCTTGATCCTTGACGGATCAATGCCCATTTTGCAAACAGTGTCCTGATAGAGCAGGTTAAGACTGCTACCGCCGTCCATAAGGACTCGCGTGAGATGGAATCCGTTGATAATTGGATCGAGGACCAATGCTGCCGAACCTCCATGACGGATACTGGTCGGATGGTCTCTGCGATCAAAGGTGACCGGGCAAGCCGACCATGGGTTGAATTTCGGGGCGTCTGGCTCTATGGCGTAGACGTCCCCGAGTGTGCGCTTGCGCTCCTGCTTGGGGATATGAGTGACATAGATCATATTCACTGTTTTTATCTCGGGGGGAAATTTCTTCTGTCCCCCTGTGTTCGGTGGACGAGGCTCTTCATCGTCGTCCTCGCTAGGCGGCCCTTTCCCCTTATGTTCGGTGTTTATCTTACCGGCCTGTTTAAAGACCCAACAATTTATGTTGGTATGATTGGCAGGCTTTTCTGGGGTGCCATGGATCTGGCAAGGCCGATCTAGTATTCGGTCCAAACTGGATGGACCCCATCTTTGTTTCCATTGACTTGCTTCTTCCGCTGACCGGGTTTAGAGCCACTGAATCCGGCGTGGACCGCCGTGTCTTCGCTATCTTCATTGTTGCTTCAATGCTTGTGTTTATTGCGACGTGGCCTGCCGTTGCCATCTTTGGCCTCGGAGGTGCGAAATCGCTTGTCTTTATTGCTTCTCTGAGCTAGCCAGCTATCTTCTCCAGCATAAGCGGGTCATGAAGTCTTGATGAGAGCTGCCATGGACTTGGTTTTTCTTGGCGAGGTGTCGGGCAAGCCACTCGTCCGGGCGCTTTGTTTGAAGGCGCGAGGGCTTGGCGTCTGGACAGTCAACGATTTGGTTCTTTTTAATTAAGAACCTGGTCCAGAGCTTCCGGGCTGACTCTCCGGGTTGCTGGACTATGTGACTAAGGTCATCGGCATCTGGAGACCGGACAAAGGTACCTTGGAAGTTGTCTCTAAAGGCATCTTCCAAATCTTTCCAACTACCAATAGAATTTTCTGTGAGGCCGTTTAACCTGTGTCGTGCTGGTCCTTTTAGTTTTAGGGGGAGGTACTTGATGGCGTGGAGATCGTCACCGCGAGCCATGTGGATGTGGAGAAGAAAATCCTCGATCCATACTGCAGGATATGTCGTTCCATCATAAGATTCAATGTTCACGGGTTTAAACCCTTCTAGGAACTGGTGCTCCATTACCTCATCAGTAAAGCATAAGTGGTGTGCGGCGCCTCTGTATCGGGCGACGTCACGGCGCAGTTCGGATGACGTCTATATGCGGTTTTCAGCCCGAGTGCGGTTATGCCTATCGCGCGGGCCCGGATGGCCGTCGTCTCGCGTTGGGGCATGATACGTCTCCAACTTATCTATAATTTTTTATTGTTCCATGTTGTTTTATTATCAATCTTGGATGTTTTATAATCATTTTATATCATTTTTTGGTACTAACCTATTGACATAGTGCCAAGTGCTAGTTGATGTTTTTTCCATGTTTTTTACATCGCAGAAAATCGATATCAGACGGAGTCCAAATGCCACGAAACTCCATGATGATTTTCATGGGCCAGAAGGAACACAACGGGCCCTGTCTGCGCCTGGGGGGTGCCCCGAGGGGGGCACAACCCACCAGGGCGCGCCAGGAGGCCCAGCGCATACAGTGGGTTGTGCCCACCTCGGGTGCCCCCGACCGCCTCTTTGCTCTATGAATACCCCAATATTCCAGAAACCCTGAAGGCATCGACAAAATATTCATCCAGCCGCCGCAGAGTCCAGGACCACCAGATCCAATCTAGACACCATCTTGGATGCGGTTCACCACCTCCATTGGTGCCTTCCCGATGATGCGTGAGTAGTTCTTTGTAGACCTTCTGGTCCGTAGTTAGTACCTAGATGGCTTTCTCTCTCTCGCTGAATTCGCAATACAGTGGTCTCTTGGAGATCCATATGATGTAACTCTTTTGCGGTGTGTTTGTTGGGATCTGATGAACTTCGAGTTTATGATCAGTTATATCTTTTTATATCCATGAAAGTTATTTGAGTTTCTTTGATCTGTTATATGCATGATCTCTTATAGCCTCGTATTTCTTCTCCGATATTTGGGTTTTGTTTGGCCAACTTGATCTATTTATCTTGCAATGGGAAGAGGTGCTTTGTAGTGGGTTCGATCTTACGGTGCTTGATCCCAGTGACAGAAAGGGAAACGACACGTGTGTATCGTTGCTACTAAGGATAAAACGATGGGGTCTATCTCTACATAGATAGATCTTGTCTACATCATGTCATCATTCTTATTGCATTACTCCGTTTCTTCGTGAACTTAATACACTAGATGCATGCTGGATAGCGGTCGATGTGTGGAGTAATAGTAGTAGATGCAGGCAGGAGTCGGTCTACTAAGCTTGGACGTCATGCCTATATAATGATCATTGCCTGGATATCGTCATGATTATTTGAAGTTCTATCAATTGCCCAACAGTAATTTTTTTACCCACCGTTTGCTATTTTTCTCGAGAGAAGACACTAGTGAAACCTGCGGCCCCCGGGTCTTCTTTCTCATATATTTGCCTTTGCGATCTAATTTTTTGTTGCATTTATTTTCAGATCTATTAAACAAAAAAATAAAAAAAAATACCTTGCTGCAATTTATTCTTATTTATTTTATTTGTCATTCGATCTATCAATCTACTACAAATTTACCTCCGTCCTTTGCCTATCTTGGTAGCCGTACCGGAAGGATTGACAACCCTTTAACAAGTCGGGTTGCGAGGATTTGTTATCTGTGTGCGGGGGCTGTTTACGTTGTGTTGCTTGGTTCTCCTCTTGGTTCGATAACCTTGGTTTCATATCTGAGGAAATACCTACCGCCACTGTGCTGCATCATCCCTTCCTCTTTGGGGAAATACCGACGTAGCTTCAAGCGACATCAAAAGGAATTTCTGGCGCCGTTGTCAGGGAGGATCTTCAACATATACCAGGTTCCTAATCACAAATCTCATCTCCTTGCAATTTACATTATTTGCCATTTGCCTCTCGTTTTCCTCTCCCCCACTTCACAAAAATTTGCCATTTTATTCGCCCCTCTTTTCCGTTCGTCGTTTTCTTGTCAGATCTATCCTTTGCTTGCAATCATGAGTGATTTCGGTATGGCACCAACAGATGATGGCCTAACTCCTAAATTTGGACGTACAGGCAATCTGGATGCTAAAACGTTTATCTTGGGGCAAGGGAACGTTATGGGAAAAGAACGTATCCAAGAATTTTTCAATTGTGTTGGGAATCTAAGTCTTGATGATGCTCCTATACTTTAAACTACTAGATCTTATGCGGATGCTATTTCAGCACTAGTTCTGAAACTTGGAAGTAAATTTATTCATACCCATCTACCTTGCAAAGATTGTTATTGAGCTTCCCGACATAAAGAATCCTAGGGTCAGAAAGTTGGCCACTCTCGTTCTTATGAATGAGTTTGAGTACATAATACGGAAAGCTAGGGAAATCTTTGATTTTTATTGTATGAATCATGAAAAACCTGTGATAGATGAGATTCTTTACAATAGTGACTATGCACTAAGGCATTTTATTGGGGAAAATAAGATCTTTGATGAGAATCTTAAAAAGGAAGTCCCCGTTCTAGATATAATCCAACAAGTTTTTAATAAAGTTAATCAACACTACTCTTGGATTGTTGCGAGAAATCAAAGGGGTTATGATGAAAACCAACTAAGGAATGCTAAAGTTTCCATGGATAATATGTTTTATGTTGTGTTTACAAAACCCCATGATGAAAATACCTCTAAGAAAATTAAGAAGAAAAAGGATGACAAAACTAAGATCCTTGCTTTATGCCTAGCTAAGGGCATAAAACTATAGCGCTTGTTGGGAGGCAACCCAATGAATAAATTTTATTTTTGCTTTTTGCTTTCTGTTCTTGAGTGTTAGCACAATTATGGTACTGGTATGATTGTGTTTTTTGTGTTCTAATTAGTGTTTGTGCAAAGTAAAGCCTTTAGGATCTTCTTGGGTGATAGTTGTTTGATCTTGCTGAAAAAGACAGAAACTTTGCGCTAACAAAAATAATTTTCATAAATCACATAAAAGTGATTTTGCCCTGATTCCTTTTGCATAAAATTAATATACAAATTACCATGTTCTTCCTAATTTGGTATAATTTTTGGAGTTCCAGTAGTATTCGAACAAATCAGATTGCTACAGACTGTTCTCTTTTGACAGATTCTGTTTTCTTTGTGTTGTGTGCTCATTTTGATGGCTCTATGGTTTTCTTTGATGAGTTTTTGCCATAGAAAAGTTGGAATACAATAGATATAATACAAAAACAAAATAAGAATTGGTTTGATACAACACTTATAATAGTGATTTTTTTTTACACTAACGGATCTCACGAAGGTTTTGTTGAGTTTTGTGTGATTGAAGCTTTCAAGTTTTGGGTTATCTTACGATGGATGAAGGAAGGATAGAAGAGCCTAAGCTTGGGGACGCACCGGCATCCCAAGCTATTATCCAAAAATTAGCAACCAAATAAGATTGGGGATGCCCCCAAATGGCATCCCCGCTTTCTTCCAACAACTATCGGTATTTTACTTGAAGCTATATTTTTATTAATCACATGATATGTGTTTTGCTTGGAGCGTCTTGTATGATATGAGTCTTTGCTTGTTTTATTTTGTGTTTTAAGTCATCAATCCTTGCTGGACACACTTATTTGAGAGAGCCAAAATTATGTCATGACTTGGTAGGATTGCTCTCTATGCTTCACTTAAATTTTTTTATGAGCAATGGACTTGCTCTAGTGCTTCACTTATATCTTTTTGAGCACGGTGTGCTTAGTATTTTTGAAGAAATGCTCTCTTGATTCACTTAGATTTATTTGAGAGTTAGTAAAATTTTAAAGAAATTCTCTCTTGCTTCACTTAAATTATTTTGAGAGAATGAAGAAAAATTATGCTCATGATCTTCACTTATATTTGTTTGAGCTTATGAAAAGCAACACATGAAAATTAGTCCCAAAGTGATAGATATCCAAGAAGGATATAATAAAAACTTTCATGAAGATCACTGGACAAAAATAAACTTGGTTCTTAGTAATATTTTTGAGATATGATGGTGTGATATGTGAGTTATGTTGATGAGTAATTATGCTTTAGTAAGAATATTGGTGTTAAAGTTTGTGATTCCCTATGCAAGTACGAAAGTCAATAGTCATGCACTGAAATTATATCCTACTTGTGGTGCATTATTCGGTGTTATTTATGCTTAATGCTTGCTTATGAGATTATCTGTTTCTTGGTTGGTCGCTTCTCAATCTTTTGCTAGCCTTCATTTTGCACCAAGTATGATCTCTACTTGTGCATCCGAAATCCTTTAAACCAGTTTTGCCACATGAGTCCACTATATCTACCTATATGTGGTATTCTTTTTGCCGTTCTAAGCAAATTTGCATGTGCCATCTCTAATTTTCAAAATAAACTTCTCTTTTGTGTGTTTGTTCCGCTCGCGGAGCGGTGAGGGGTGGCTAATATTTTCCTTGCTGGATGTGTTATTCTCACGATGAGTGATTATTTACTTGTCATTGTACGAGACTAAGGCAAAGGTCTTAGGGATGCCCAGTCCCGAAATGCAAAAATGAATTTACTTTATGTTGTCAAATAAGAAATTCCTTGGAAAGTGTTGGTATGGAGGGAACCCATGGATACGGTTAGCCACGGAAAGTGAAAGTATGGTGGAAAAAGGAATAAACTTTATTTTCTGTTTGGGAACCGCCTATGATATATCTGGCATGGAAAGTGTTGGGAACTCTAAGTCGTTTTCGTTGGTGGGATGGATACATCTCCCAAAATGTTTTTATCTCTAATTTTTCGCTTTGAGCTGTGGCACCTCTACAAATCCCTACTTCCCTCTGCGAAGGGCCTTTCCTTTACTTTATGCAATTTTTATTTTGAATTCGAGTCTCCATCTTCTCTCATAAAAAGCACCAACAAGGAGGCAATATGATCATACTTAAGTATTGGGTAGCTAATATTCGAGTGTGTTTCATGAATGGATCAATGTTTAAGCATGATGGGCTAGGGATAACTTATTTTAGCGTTGATATTTTGAAAGACATGGTTGCTTGTTGATATGCTTGAGTATCTTAATTATTATGTCAAAACTAGAATATTACTTTGAATCACATAAAAGTCCAATTGTCCATGCTATAAAGAAAAGAATATGATATGACATGTTAGGCAACATTCCACATCAAAAATTTCTGTTTTTATCACTTACCTACTCGAGGACGAGTAGGAGTTAAGCTTGGGGATGCTGATACGTCTCCAACGTATCTATAATTTTTTTATTGTTCCATACTGTTTTATTACCAATCTTGGATGTTTTATAATCATTTTATAGTCATTTTATATCTTTTTTTGGTACTAACCTATTGACGTAGTGCCAAGTGCCAGTTGCTGTTTTTTCCATGTTTTTTACATCGCAGAAAATCAATATCAGACGGAGTTCAAATGCCACGAAACTCCACCATGATTTTTTATGGGCCAGAAGGAACACAACGGGCCCTGGCTACACCGGGGTGCCCAAGGGGCACAACCCACCAGGCGCATAAGGAGGCCAGGCGCGCCACAGTGGGTTGTGCCCACCTCAGGTGCCCCCGGACCGCCTCTTTGCTCTATGAATACCCCAATATTCCAGAAACCCTAAAGGCATCGACAAAATATTCATCCAGCCGCCGCAGAGTCCAGAACCACCAGATCCAATCTAGACACCATCTCGGATGGGGTTCACCACCTTCATTGGTGCCTTCCCGGTGATGCGTGAGTAGTTCTTTGTAGACCTTCGGGTCCGTAGTTAGTAGCTAGATGGCTTTCTGTCTCTCGCTAAATTCTCAATACAATGGTCTCTTGGAGATCCATATGATGTAACTCTTTTGCGATGTGTTTGTTGGGATCTGATTCGAGTTTATGATCCGTTATATCTTTTTATATCCATGAAAGTTATTTGAGTTTCTTTGATCTCTTATATGCATGATCTCTTATAGCCTCGTATTTCTTCTCCGATATTTGGGTTTTGTTTGGCCAACTTGATCTATTTATCTTGCAATGGGAAGAGGTGCTTTGTAGTGGGTTCGATCTTACGGTGTTTGATCCCAGTGACAGAAAGGGAAACAATACGTGTGTATAGTTGGTACTAAGGATAAAATGATGGGGTCTATCTCTACATAGATAGATCTTGTCTACATCATGTCATCATTCTTATTGCATTACTCCGTTTCTCCGTGAACTTAATACACTAGATGCATGCTGGATAGCGGTCGATGTGTGGAGTAATAGTAGTAGATGCAGGCAGGAGTCGATCTACTAAGCTTGGACGTCATGCCTATATAATGACCATTGCCTGGATATCGTCATGATTATTTAAAGTTCTACCAATTGCCCAACAGTACTTTTCTTACCCACCGTTGCTATTTTTCTCGAGAGAAGCCACTAGTGAAACCTGCGGCCCCCGGGTCTTCTTTCTCATATATTTGCCTTTGCGATCTAATTTTTTCTTGCATTTATTTTCAGATCTATTAAACAAAAAAAATACAAAAATACCTTGCCGCAATTTATTCTTAATTATTTTATTTGGCATTCGATCTATCAATCTACTATAAATTTACCTCACGTCCTTTGCCTATCTTGAGGCGCCGTACCCCGGAAGGGATTGACAACCCCTTTAACATGTTGGGTTACGAGGATTTGTTATCTGTGTGCAGGGGCTGTTTACGTTGTGTTGCTTGGTTCTCCTACTGGTTCGATAACCTTGGTTTCATATCCGAGGGAAATACCTACCACCGCGGTGCTGCATCATCCCTTCCTCTTTGGGGAAATACCGACGTAGCTTCAAGCGACATCAGGGCACGTCCCCTTGATCTATAGATTGATTTGACTTGGCCTGCTCTATTGTCGAGGTCCTGTCGTAAGTCGTAGGTGTATCCTGGAGCTGTTGTCTCTTTGCCTTTACGGCGAGGTAGTGCGGGTTGGTTTTCGGCATGAGTGGCCGCTCTGTCCCGTCCGCGCGGTGGTCGGTCAGGCTCGTCAACAGGTTTATACTTTGGTGGTATTGGCTCAAGGGCCTTCTTCGTCAAATTGTGGTAGCAGCTTGCGCTTCGGGTAGCTCTTTGTTGGGTGTTCGAGGCCGTATTCTTCGGCTGCCAGGACTTTAGTCCATCTTTCATTGAGCGTATCTTGTTCGGCTTGAAGCTGTTGCTGCTTCTTTTTTAAGCTTCTCGCTATTGCGATTAGCTGGCACTTAAAGTGGTCCTGCTTGAGGGGTTCCTCTGGCACGATGAAGTCTTCGTCGCCGAGGCTGGCATCATCCTCGGAGATCGGTAGATAGTTACTATCCTCGGAGTCCTCGTTCCCGACTGGATCGTCGGGGTTAACCTTCCCCTCCTCCCAATCATCCTGTTCGGATGTTGGCTCGACGAGGGCTTCGTGGTCTTCGGCATTCTCCGGAGTGTTATCATCTCCGGTGCCGGTATTGCTGTCTTTTTCGCGATGCGATTTTGAGCGGCGCCACTGACGTCGACGCTTTGAAGGTGCTTCAGCAGGCTTGTCCTCAACCGGATCCTTCCTGCCGTCATCGTCATCCTCTTTGGGTGCGTCCACCATATACACGTCATATGTGGAGGTGGCCGTCCAACGTCCGTAAACGGCAGGTCTTGGCCTTGTTCGTCTCCGGCATCGTCGTCAATGCCATCGATGTCTTCGGAGACGTAATCCAGCATGTTGTTGGGTTCTATGGTAGGGTGCGTCGACTGCAAATTAATTTCCTACGCGCAGAACAACCAAGAACATGCTATGGGAGATGGATCACAGATCGTTACCACTAGACGTGTAGTGCCGTGCAGCAGAAGAAGAGTTGGGGCAGCGCGTTCGCGTGGATCATCTACTCCTCGCCCGATCTCCCTCGAATAGCCGGTCGTACGATCCCACGTACGAGTTCACCGGAGCGGCGCAAGTGCACCGCCTCTAACGGTATCCACGCGTGCAGGAGGAACATCGTGCGGCAGACTGCTAGGTCCGATCACACAGTCGGCGGCGAGTGGAGGTGGCTATTCGCAACACATGCAAACCCTAGTCGCAGCCGAAGTGATCAACCACATGAGTGTGCCGCACCTCCACTTTATATAGGCGTCGATCGCGGGCTCAACACTTGGGCCTTGCACGGACCCTAAAGCCCAAAGTCTACTCGGTCACGTTCCTAGTCCATTCGGATCACATCCGACCGGTGTCCTCTGAACCGACCTCGTAGGTTCCTTCCCTTAAGCGCGACCCCTTAGGTTCAAGTCGGCTTGGTCACGATTCGGATCACCTCGACCTGCACGGTTGGTAGCGGCCTCTAGCAAGGCGTGCCGACCACCAAGCAGACTATGAAGCTGGTTAAGCGAACACAGTACAACGTGTCACACTTCATTCCCTTTTCCACACGATATATGTTGTCGGGCTCAAAGCGAGACTGTCATCCTTGTGCTAGCCCGACCTCTTTCTCGTTCGGTGATACTGACCACAATCCGGATTATCTCATAATCCTTGTCGCATAGCCATGCTTATCTGGTCGGATCACACGAGGGCCCAGTATATCTCTCTCAGTCGGAGGAAAATCCCATCTTGCTCGACCATGTCTCGCAGCATGGGACTAGACAAACCCGAAACCTACCTTTGTAACTACCTAGTCACGGAGTAGCGTTTGGTCGGCCCAAAGCAAATCTGTCACCATCCACGAGTACATGCGTCACTCGGGTCTTAGGACATAGAGCGTATGTTGTACTAGAGACTCACAGATGACATATCGCTGCGTCTCATAGTTGGGTGCATCCGACTGGACCTTATCTCGACTTCGGATCCGACTACGTCGAATCCGACCAGACCTTCAAGTCCATATTATACGGTTAGCATCCAATGCTCCATGGGTAGTGAGACCAAGCCATCGACCGTGTCATATGCTAGTCTAGTCGATTCTTGGCGTCCACAGCCCTTTCGACTAGGAACCTTTTAGGACAGTCATCATATAATGCATAGTCCCACAAACAAGTCATGTACTTGCTGATACACATCATTGATAATGTCCAAGGACTATCTTTATTCATAAACACATAGGAAATATCATCATACATGATTGCCTCTAGGGCATATCTCCAACACATGTCGGTTAAGTCTTCGACAGTGGCTATGAAGTGGGTGGTCGGTGGGACGTAAAATTCCCCGCTCTCAGCCCCTAGTCTGGGCTGGGCGTAGCTCGGAAGTGATTCCTCTGTAATAGCGAGGGATCGCATTAAGTCCACAGCCTCATTTAGGAGCAAGGTTTGGATGTGGAAACGAGAGTCTGTGGGGCTGGCCAGGGTGAAAGGCTCCTGGCCCTGCCTACTTGGCTCGGAATTCGAAAGTTCGGATCTGGAGTCCGGGGGCGAATCCGGCCTTTCAATGATAGGGGGAGCCTGGATTAAGTTTGAGTTCGCCGTGGACACAATTGTCTCCGGATCCTCGATAATGCGGTCTGCAACGGAGAGTCCGATTGGCTCCACACTCCAATATTCGGACCTGATGGTTTGCTCTGGATCTAAGGCCAGAGCGATGGTCGAGGCCGCGAACCATTCGAAGATCAAGTCTCCTCGGATATCAGTGACATAGTTTAGGTTCCCGAAACTGATCTGGTGACTAGGGGCGTAGCTGTCGATCTGCTCAAGGTGGCCAATCGAGTTGGCACGCAGTGCGAAGCCGCCGAATACAAAAATTTGGCCGGGGAGGAAAGTCTCCCCCGAAACAGCATCATCGTAGATGATAGATCGAGCCATCGAACCTTCTGCTGACGGCACAGTGGAACTCTCAATGAAAGCACCAATGTCGGTGTCAAAACCGTCAGATCTCAGGTATGGGGTCCCGAACTGTGCGTCTGAGGATCAAATGTAACAGGAGACAGGGGACACGATGTTTACCCAGGTTCGGGCCCTCTTAATGAGATAATACCCTACTTCCTTCTTGATTGACTTTGATGAGTATAGAGGTTACAAGAGTTGATCTACCTCAAGATCGTAATGGCTAAACCCTAGATGTCCAGCCTGTATGTTTTGTTATGATGATTGCCTCTACGGACTCAACCCTCCGGTTTATATAGACATCGGAGGGGCCTAGGGTTGTACAGAGTCGGTTTACAGAGAAAGGAAACTTCATATCCGAACACCAAGCTCGCCATCCATGCAAAGGAGAGTCCCATATGGACACGGGGGGAAGGCCTTCTATCTTGTATCTTCACGACCCATCAGTCTGGGCCATGTCACATAGCCCAGACACCCGCGGACCCCCTAATACAGGACTCCCTCAGGCCGGCTCCCTCTTCCCTTCCCCCTATAAATAGTGAGGGGGTGGGAGGGCAGCCGCACCCTTCCCCTGGCGCAGCCCTCCCCCATTCCAACTTCTCCTCCTCCGTAGTAGTGCTTGGCGAAGCCCTACCGGAGAACCACAAGCTCCACCACCACACCGTCGTGCTACCGAAGTTCTCCCTCAACTTATCCTCTCCCCTTGCTGGCTCAAGAAGGAGGAGACGTCCCCAGGCTGTACGTGTGTTGAACGCGGAGGCGCCGTCCGTTCGCCGCTTGGATCGGATCTTCCGTGATTTGAATTGCCGCGAGTACGACTCCATCAACCGCGTTCTTGTAACGCTTCCGCTTAGCGATCTTCAAGGGTATGAAGATGCACTCCCTCTCTCTCGTCGCTAGCATCTCCTAGATTAGTCTTGGTGACACGTAGGAAAATTTTGAATTATTACTACGATACCCAACAGTAACAACACAAGATGAGGAACTTCATGACAACCAACCAAAAGATATAGCAGAAACTAAAATCTTCAAAGACCACTAGTCGGATCCAGATTGCGTAGGTAAGAAACGTTCTTGCTAGAAACCTATAGCAGCCACGTAAAACATGCAAAAACAATTAGAGGACATCTAACTTGTTTTTGTAGGGTATGCTATGTGATGTGATATGGCCAAAAGGATGTGATGAATTATATATGTGATGTATGAGATTGATCATGTTCTTGTAATAGGAATCACGACTTGCATGTCGATGAATATGTCAACCGGCAGGAGCCATAGGAGTTGTCTTCATTTATTGTATGAACTGCGAGTCAATATAAGCGCCATGTAATTACTTTACTTTATTGCTAACCGTTAGCCATAGTAGTAGAAGTAATAGTTGGCGAGACGACTTCATGAAGACACGATGATGGAGATCATGGTGTCATGTCGGTGACCCTGGTGATCATGCCGTGCCTCGAAGATGGAGATCAAAAGCGCAAGATGATATTGGCCATATCATGTCACTTTATGATTTGCATGTGATGTTTATCATGTTTACATCTTGTTTGCTTAGAATGACGGTAGCATAAATAAGATGATCCCTCACTAAAATTTCAAGAAATGTGTTCCCCCCTAACTGTGCACCATTGCGAAGGTTCGTTGTTTCGAAGCACCATGTATGATCGGGTGTGATTGATTCTAACGTTCGCATACAACGGGTGTAAGCAAGATTTACACATGCGAAACGCTTAGGTTGACTTGACGAGCCTAGCATGTACAGACATGGCCTCGGAACATGAGAGATCAAAAGGTCGAACATGAGTGGTATGGAAGATGTGATCAACATGGAGATGTTCACCGTTGATGACTAGTCCGTCTCACATGATGATCGGACACGACCTAGTCAATTCGGATCATGTATCACTTAAATGACTAGAGGGATGTCTATCTGAGTGGGAGTTCATTAAATAATTTGATTAGATGAACTTAATTATCATGAACTTAGTCTAAAAATGTCTTTACAATGTATCCTATAGATCTAATGGCCCACGCTAATGTTTCCCTCAACTTCAACGCGTTCCTAGAGAAAACTAAGCTGAAAGACGATGGAAGCAACTATACAGACTGGGTCCGTAACTCGAGGATCATCCTCGTAGCTGCCAAGAAAGCATATGTCCTTGAAGCACCACTAGGTGACGCACCCATTTTCCCAGCAACTCGAGACGTTATGAACGCCTGGCAGTCGTGTAGTGATGATTACTCCCTGGTTTAGTGCGGCATGCTTTACAGCTTAGAATCGGGGCTCCAAAAGCGTTTTGAGCAACACGGAGCATATGAGATGTTCTAGGAGCTGAAAATGGTTTTCCAAGCTCATGCCCAGGTCGAGAGATATGAATTCTCCGACAAGTTCTATAGTTGTAAGATGGAGGAAAACAGTTCTGTCAGTGAGCATATACTCATAATGTCTGGGTTGCACAACCACTTGTCTCAGCTGGGAGTTAATCTTCCAGATGACTCGGTCATTGACAGAATCCTCCAGTCGCTTCCACCTAGCTACAAGAGCTTTGTGATGAACTACAATATTCAAGGGATGGATAAGTCCATTCCCGAGTTATATTCGATGCTGAAATCAGCGGAGGTGGAGATCAAAAAGGAACATCAAGTGTTGATGGTGAATAAGACCACTAGTTTCAACAAAGGCAAGGGTAAGAAGAACTTCAAGAAGGACGACAAGGGAGTTGCCGCGCCCGGTAAGTCAGCTGCCGGGAAGAAGCCAAGGAATGGATCCAAGCCTGAGACTGAGTGCTTTTATTGCAAGGGAAATGGTCACAGTAAGCGGAACTGCCCCAAGTACTTAGCGGATAAGAAGGCCGGCAACGCCAAAGGTATATATGATATACATGTTATTGATGTGTACCTTACCAGCGCTCATAGTAGCTCCTGGGTATTTGATACCGGTGCGGTTGCTCACATATGTAACTCAAAACAGGAGCTGTGGAATAAGCGGAGACTAGCGAAGGACGAGGTGGCGATGCGCGTCGGGAATGGTTCCAAGGTTGATGTGATCACCGTCGGCACGCTGCCTCTACATCTACCTTCGGGATTAGTTTTAAACCTCAAGAATTGTTATTTAGTACCAGCTTTGAGCATGAACATTGTATCTAGATCTCGTTTGATGCGAGATGGCTACTCATTTAAATCCAAGAATAATGGTTGTTCTATTTATATGAGAGATATGTTTTATGGTCATGCCCCGTTGGTCAATGGTTTATTTTTATTGAATCTCGAACGTGATGTTACACATATTCATAGTGTGAATGCCAAAAGATGTAAGGTTGATAATGATAGTCCCACATACTTGTGGCACTGCCGCCTTGGTCATATTGGTTTCAACCGCATGGAGAACTCCATGCAGATGGACTTTTGGAGTCCCTTGATTATGAATCATTTGACACGTGCGAACCATGCCTCATGGGCGAAATGACCAAGACTCCGTTCTTCGGAACAATGGAGCGAGCAACCAACTTGTTGGAAATAATACATACTAATGCGTGCGGTTCAATGAGCGTTGAGGCTCGCAGTGGCTATCGTTATGTTCTCATCCTCACTGATGACTTAAGTAGATATGGGTATGTCTACTTAATGAAACACAAGTCTGAGACCTTTGAAAAGTTTAAGGAATTTCAGAGCGAGGTAGAGAATCAACACGACAGGAAAATAAAGTTCTTACGATCAGATCGTGGAGGAGAGTATTTGAGTCACGAGTTTGACACACACTTAAGGAAATGTGGAATTGTTTCACAACTCACGCCGCCTGGAACACCTCAGCGAAATGGTGTAACATCGTAATCACACTCTATTGGATATGGTGCGATCTATGATGTCTCTTACCGATCTACCGCTATCATTTTGGGGTTATGCTTTAGAGACTGCCGCATTCACTTTAAATAGGTCACCATCTAAATCCGTTGAGATGACACCATATGAATTATGGTTCGGGAAGAAACCTAAGCTGTCATTTCTGAAAGTTTGGGGATGCGAAGCTTATGTCAAGAAACTTCAACCTGAAAAGCTCAAACCCAAATCAAAAAAATGCGTCTTCATAGGATACCCTAAGGAAACTATTGGGTATACCTTCTACCTCAGATCCGAAGGCAAGATCTTTGTTGCCAAGAATGGATCCTTTCTGGAGAAAGAGTTTCTCTCGAAAGAAGTAAGTGGGAGGAAAGTAGAACTTGATGAGGTACCCCCTCTTGAACCGGAGAGTAGCGTAGCTCAGGAAGATGTTTCTGTGGTGCCTGCACCGACTAGAGAGGAAGTTAATGATGATGATCCTGAAACTTTGGATCAAGTTGCTACTAAACTTCGTAGGTACACGAGGACACGTTCCGCACCAGAGTGGTACGGCAACCCTGTCCTAGAAATCATGTTGTTAGACAACGGTGAACCTTCGAACTATGAAGAAGCGATGGTGGGCCCGGATTCCAACAAATGGCTTGAGGCCATGAAATCCGAGATAGGATCCATGTATGAAAACAAAGTATGGACTTTGGTGGACTTGCCCGATGATCGGCAAGCCATAGAGAATAAGTGGATCTTTAAGAAGAAGACTGACACGAATTGTAATGTGACCGTCTATAAGGCTCGGCTTGTCACTAAGGGTTATCGACAAGTTCAAGGAGTTGACTATGATGAGAGTTTCTCACCCGTAGCGAAGCTGATGTCCGTCCGAATCATGTTAGCAATTGTCGCATTCTATGATTATGAGATCTGGCAAATGGACGTGAAAACAGCATTCCTTAACGGTTTCCTTAAGGAAGAGTTGTATATGATGCAGCCGGAAGGTTTTGTCGATCCTAAGAATGCTGACAAGGTATGCAATCTCCAGCGCTCCATCTATGGGCTGGTGCAAGCATCTCGGAGTTGGAACATTCGCTTTGATGAAATGATCAAAGCGTTTGGGTTTATACAGACTTATGGAGAAACTTGTATTTACAAGAAAGTGAGTGGGAGCTCTGTAGCATTTCTCATATTATATGTGGATGATATATTGTTAATGGGAAATGATATAGAACTTTTGGAAAGCACCTACTTGAATAAGTGTTTTTCAATGAAGGACCTTGGAGAAGCTGCTTATATATTAGGCATCAAGATCTATAGAGATAGATCGAGACACCTCATTGGTCTTTCACAAAGCACATACCTTGAAAAGATATTGAAGAAGTTCAATATGGATCAGTCCAGGAAGGGGTTCTTGCACAGACAGCAAGGTGTGAGATTGGCGCAGCTCAACGCCCGACCTCGGCGGAAGAAAGAGAAAAGATGAGTGTCATCCCCAATGCCTCGACCATAGGCTCTATTATGTATGCCATCTTGTGTACTGGACCTGATGTGAACCTTGCCATAAGTTTGGTAGGGAGGTACCAAAGTGATCGGTATGGAACATTTGGACAGCGGTCAAGAATATCTGAAGTACACGAAAGGACTAAGGATATGTTTCTCGTTTATGGAGGTGCCGAACAGCTCGTCGTAAAGGTTACGTCGATGCTAGCTTTGACACAGATCTGGATGACTCCAAGTCACAAACCGGATATGTGTATATTTTGAATGGTGGGGCAGTCAGCTGGAGTAAAGCGTCGTGGCGGGATCTACATGTGAAGCGGAGTACATAGCTTCTTCGGAAGCAGCGCAGGAAGGAGTCTGGATGAAGGAGTTTATCACCGACCTAGGAGTGATTCCCAATGCGTCGGGCCCGATGACTCTCTTCTGTGACAACACTGGAGCTATTTCCATTGCCAAGGAGCCCAAGTTTCAGAAGAAGACCAAGCACATCAAGCGCCGCTTCAACTCCATTCGTGAATATATTCAAGATGGAGACATAGATATTTGTAAAGTTCATACAAATCTGAATGTCGCAGATCCGTTGATTAAACCTCTTCCACGAGCAAAACATGATCAACACCAGAACTCTATGGGTGTCGACTCATCACAATGTAACTAGATTATTGACTCTAGTGCAAGTGGGAGACTGTTGGAAATAAGCCCTAGAGGCAATAATAAAATGGTTATTATTATATTTCCTTGTTCATGCTATAATTGTATTAACCGGAAACCGTAATACATGTGCGAATACATAGACCACAACATGTCCCTAGTGAGCCTCTAGTTGACTAGCTCATTGATCAATAGATGGTTGTGGTTTCCTGACCATGGACATTAGATGTCATTGATAACGGGATCACATCATTGGGAGAATGATGTGATGGACAAGACCCAATCCTAAGCACAACACAAGATCGAGTAGTTCGTCTGCTAGAGCTTTTCTAATGTCAAGTATGTTTTCCTTAGACCATGAGATTGTGCAACTCCCGGATGCCGTAGGAATGCTTTGGGTGTATCAAACGTCACAACATAACTGGGTGACTATAAATGTGCACTACAGGTATCTCCGAAAGTGTCTCTTGGGTTGGCACGAACCGAGACTGGGACTTGTCACTCCGTATGACGGAGAGGTATCTTTGGGCCCACTCGGTAATGCATCATCATAATGAGCTCAATGTGACTAAGGAGTTATTCACGGGATCATGTGTTACGGAATGAGTAAAGAGACTTGCCGGTAACGAGATTGAACAAGGTATAGGGATACCCACGATCGAATCTCGGGCAAGTAACATACCGATGGACAAAGGGAATTGTATACAGGATTGATTGAATCCCTGACATCGTGGTTCATCCGATGAGATCATTGTGGAACATGTGGGAGCCAATATGGGTATCCAGATCCCGCTATTGGTTATTGGCCGGAGAGATGTCTTGGTCATGTCTGCATGGTTCCCGAACCCGTAGGGTCTACACACTTCAGGTTCGATGACGCTAGAGTTGTAATGGGAAATTGTATGTGGTTACCAAAAATTGTTCGGAGTCCCAGATGGGTCACGAGGAGTTCCGGAATGGTCCGGAGGTGAAGATTTATATATGAGAAGTCCAGTTTCAGTCGCCGGAAGGTTTTGGGGGTTATCGGTATTGTACCGGGACCATCGAAAGGTGTCCGGGGGTCCACCGGGTGGGACCACCTACCCCGGGGGACCAAGTGGGCTGAATATGGGTGGGAACGAGTGTTGGGGAACGTAGTAATTTCAAAAAAAATTCCTACGCACACGCAAGATCATGGTGATGGCATAGCAACGAGGGAGAGTATTGTCCATGTACCCTCGTGAGACCGTAAGCGGGCGTTATGACAACGCGGTTGATGTAGTCGTGCGTCTTCACGATCCGACCGATCCAAGTACCGAGCGTCGGCACCTCCGAGTTCAGCACACGTTCAGCTCGATGGCGATCCCGGACTCCGATCCAAAGAAAGTGTCGGGGATGAGTTCCGTCAAGACGACCGCGTGGTGGCGATGATGATGCTCTACGGCGCAGGCTTCGTCTAAACTCCGCGACGATATGACCGAGGTGGAATATGGTGGAGGGGCACCGCTGCGGCTAAGGAACGATCACGTAGATCAACTTGTGTGTTCTGGGTGCCCTCTGCCCCGTATATAAAGGAGGGAGGGGGATGTGCGGCCGGCCCTCATGGGTGCGCTGGAGGAGTCCTACTCCCATCGGAGTAGGACTCCCCCTCTGCCTTGTTGAAGAAGGAAAGGGGAGGGAAAGAGGAAGGCGCCGCCCCCTCTCCTTGTCCTATTCGGACTAGGGGAGGGGCGCGCCCTGCCCTGGCCGCCCTCCTCTTTTCCCTCATGGCCCACTAAGGCCCATTATCCCCGGAGGTTCCAGTAACCCGGTGTTCCAGAAAATCCCGATTTCACCCGGAACCATTCCGATATCAAATATAGGCTTCCAATATATCAATCTTTATGTCTCGACCATTTGAGACTCCTCGTCATGTCCGTGATCACATCCGGACTCGAACAAACTTCGGTACATCAAAACTTGTAAACTCATAATAAAACTGTCATCGTAACGTTAAGCGTGCGGACCCTACGGGTTCGAGAACTATGTAGACATGACCTAGAACTATTCTCGGTCAATAACCAATAGCGGAACCTGGATGCCCATATTGGTTCCTACATATTCTACGAAGATCTTTATCGGTCAAACCACATAACGACATCGTTGTTCCCTTTGTCATCGGTATGTTACTTGCCCGAGATTGGTCGTCGGTATCCAATACCTAGTTCAATCTCGTTACGGCAAGTCTCTTTACTCGTTCCGTAATACATCATCTACTTAAGTAACTTATTAGTTGCAATGCTTGCAAGGCTTATGTGATGTGTATTACCGAGAAGGCCTAGAGATACCTCTCCGACAATCGGAGTGACAAAACCTAATCTCGAAATCGCCAACCCAACATGTACCTTTGGAGACACCTATAGTACTCCTTTATAATCACCCGATTCGTTGTGACGTTTGGTAGCACCAAAGTGTTCCTCCGTAAACGGAGTTGCATAATCTCATAGTTATCGGAACATGTATAAGTCATGAAGAAAGCAATAGCAATATACTAAGCGATCAAGTGCTAGGCTAACGGAATGGGTCATGTCAATCACATCATTCTCCTAATGATGTGATCCCATTAATCAAATAACAACACATGTCTATGGTTAGGAAACATAACCATCTTTGATTAATGAGCTAGTCTAGTAGAGGCATACTAGTGACTATATGTTTGTCTATGTATTCACACATGTATCATGTTTCCGGTTAATACAATTCTAGCATGAATAATAAACATTTATCATGATATGAGGAAATAAATAATAACTTTATTATTGCCTCTAGGGCATATTTCCTTGATCTCCCACTTGCACTAGAGTCAATAATCTAGATTACACAAGAATGATTCTAACACCCATGGAGTCTTGGTGCTGATCATGTTTTGCTCGAGGAAGAGGCTTAGTCAACGGTCGCAATATTCAGATCCGTATGTACCTTGCAAATCTCTATGTCTCCCACCGGACTTGGTCCCGAATGGAATTGAAGCGTCTCTTGATATGCTTGGTCCTCTTGTGAAATCTGGATTCCTTTGCCAAGGCAATTGCACCAATTGTCACGAAGATCTTCATTGGTCCCGATGCACTAGGTATGACACCTAGATCGAAATGAACTCTTTCATCCGACTCCTTCATTTGCTGCTTCCAAGCAGCTATGTACTCCGCTTCACATGTAGATCCCGCCATGACGCTTTGTTTAGAACTGCACCAACCGACAGCTCCACCGTTTAATAAAAGCGCGTATCCGGTTTGCGATTTAGAATCGTCCGGATCGGTGTCAAAGCTTGCATCGACGTAACCATTTACGACTAGCTCTTTGTCACCTCCATATCGAGAAACATATCCTTAGTCCTTTTCGGTATTTCAGGATGTTCTTGACCGCTGTCCGATGATCCACTCTGGATTACTTTGGTACCTTCCCGCCAAGCTTATTGCTAAGCATAGGTCAGGTCTGTACACAACATTGCATACATGATAGAGCCTATGGCTGAAGCATAGGAACATCTTTCATTTTCTCTCTATCTTCTGCTGTGGTCGGGCATTGAGTCGACTCAATTTCACACCTTGTAATACTGAGTAAAAACCTTTCTTTTCTGATCCATTTTGAACTTTTTCAAAACTTTATCAAGGTATGTGCTTTGTGAAAGTCCAATTAAGCGTCTTGATCTATCTCTATAGATCTTGATGCCCAATATATAAGCAGCTTCACCGAGGTCTTTCATTGAAAAACTTTTATTCAAGTATCCTTTTATGCTATCCAGAAATTCTATATTATTTCCAATTAATAATATGTCGTCCACATATAATATCGAAAATGCTACAGAGCTCCCACTCACTTTCTTGTAAATATAGGCTTCTCCAAAAGTCTCAGATAAAACCATATGCTTTGATCACACTATCAAAGCGTTTATTCCAACTCCGAGAGGCTTGCACTGACCATAAATTGATCGCCGAGCTTGCACACTTTGTTAGCACCTATTGGATCAACAAAACCTTCGGTTGCATCATATACAACTCTTCTTCTAGAAATCCATTCAAGAATGCAGTTTTACATCCATTTGCCAAATTTCATAATCATAAAATGCAGCAATTTCTAACATTATTCGGACAGACTTAAGCATCGCTACGGTGAGAAAGTCTCATCGTAGTCAACCCCTTGAACTTGTCGAAAACCTTTCGCAACAAGTCGAGCTTTATAGACAGTTATATTACCATCGTCGGTCTTCTTCTTAAAGATCCATTTATTCTCAATGGCTTGCCGATCATCGGCAAGTCAACCAAAGTCCATACTTTGTTCTCATACATGGATCCCATCTCAGATTTCATGGCTTCCAGCCATTTTGCGAATCTGGGCTCACCATCGCTTCTTCATAGTTTGTAGGTTCACCATGGTCAAGTAACATGACTTCCGAATAGGATTACCGTACCACTCAGTGCGGATCTTACTCTAGTTGACCTCGTAGTTCAGCGAAACTTGATCTGAAGTTTCATGATCATCATCATTAACTTCCTCACTAATTGGTGTAGGTGTCACAGAACCGATTTACGTGATGAACCATTTTCCAATAAGGGAGCTGGTATCATTACCTCATCAAGTTCTACTTTTCTCCCACTCACTTCTTTCGAGAGAAACTCCTTCTCTAGAAAGGATCCATTCTTAGCAACGAATGTCTTGCCTTCGGATCTGTGATAGAAGGTGTACCCAACTGTTTCCTTTGGGTATCCTATGAAGACACATTTTCGATTTGGGTTCAAGCTTATCAGTTGAAGTTTTTTACATAAGCATCGCAGCCCCAAACTTTCGAAACGACAACTTCGATTTCTTGCCAAACCATAGTTCATAAGGAGTCGTCTTAACGGATTTTGATGGTGCCCTATTTAACGTGAATGCGGCCGCCTCTAAAGCATAACCCCAAAACGATAGCGGTAAATCGGTAAGAGACATCATAGATCGCACCATATCTAGTAAAGCACGATTCGACGTTCGGACACACCATTACGCTGTGGTGTTCGGTGGAGTTAGTTGTTTGAAACTATTCCGCAATTTTTCAAATGTAGACCAAACTCAGAACTCAAATATTCTCCTCCACGATCAGATTGTAGAAATTTTATTTTCTTGTTACGATGATTTTCAACTTCACTCTGAAATTCTTTGAACTTTTCAAATGTTTCAGATTTATGCTTCATTAAGAAGATATACCCACATCTACTTAAATCATCTGTGAAGGTGAGAAAATAATGATATCCGCCACGAGCTTCAACATTCATCGGACCACATACATCTGTATGTATGATTTCCAACAAATCTGTTGCTCTCTCCATAGAAAAGAGAACAATGTTTTAGTCATCTTGCCTATGAGGCACGGTTCGCAAGTACCAAGTGATTCATAATCAAGTGATTCCAAAAGTTCATCAATATGGAGTTTCTTCATGCGCTTTACACCGATATGACCTAAACGGCAGTGCCACAAATAAGTTGCACTATCATTATTAACTCTGCATCTTTTGGCTTCGACATTATGAATATGTGTATTACTACTATCAAGATTTAATAAAAATAGACCACTCTTCAAGGGTGCATGACCATAAAAGATATTACTCATATAAATAGAACAACCATTATTCTCTCGATTTAAATGAATAACCGTCTCGCATCAAACAAGATTCAGATATAATGTTCATGCTCAACGCCGCACCAAATAACAATTATTTAGGTCTAAAACTAATCCCAAGGTAGATGTAGAGGTAGCGTGCCGACCGCGATCACATCGACTTTGGAACCGCTTCCCACGCGCATCGTCACCTCGTCCTTTGCGGTGCTCGCTTATTCCGTAGTCCCTGTTTTGAGTTGCAAATATTAGCAATGTAACCAGTATCAAATACCCAGTGCTACTACGAGCTCTAGTAAGGTACACATCAATAACATGTATATCACATATACCTTTATTCACCTTGCCATCCTTCTTATCCGCCAAATACTTGGGGCAGTTCCGCTTCCGGTGACCAGTTTGCTTGCAGAGAAACACTCGGCCAGGCTTAGGTCCGACTTGGGTTTCTTCTCTTTAGCAGCAACTTTCTTGTTGTTCTTTTGAAGTTCCCTTCTTCTTCCCTTTGCCCTTTTCTTGAAACTAGTGGTCTTGTTGACCATCAACACTTGATGCTCTTTCTTGATTTCTACCTCCGCAGCTTTTAGCATTGCGAAGAGCTCGGGAATTGTCTTGGTCATCCCTTGCATATTATAGTTCATCACGAAGCTCTTGTAGCTTGGTGGCAGTGATTGGAGAATTCTATCAATGACACTATCATCCGGAAGATTAACTCCCAGTTGGATCAAGTGATTATTATACCCAGAAATTTTGAGTATATGCTCACTGACAGAACTATTCTCCTCCATCTTGCAGCTATAGAACTTATTGGAGACCTCATATCTCTCAATCCGGGCATTTTCCTGAAATATTAACTTCAACTCTTGGAACATCTCATATGCTCCATGACGTTCAAAACGTCGTTGAAGACCCGGTTCTAAGCCGTAAAGCATGGCACACTGAACTATAGAGTAGTCATCATCTTTGCTCGCCAGACGCTCACAACTTCGGCGTTGCTCTATAGCAGGCACGGCACCCAGCGGTGCTTCCAGGACGTAATTCTTCTGTGCAACAATGAGGATAATCCTCAAGTTACGGACCCAATCCGTGTAATTGCTACCATCATCTTTCAACTTTGCTTTCTCAAGGAACGCATTAAAATTCAACGAAACAACAACACGAGCCATCTATCTACAGTAAACATAGACAAGCAAAATACTATCAGGTACTAAGTTCATGATAAATTTAAGTTCAATTAATCATATTACTTAAGAACTCCAACTTAGATAGACATCTCTCTAGTCATCTAAGTGATTACGTGATCCAAATCAACTAAACCATAACCGATCATCACGTGAGATGGAGTAGTTTTCAATGGTGAACATCACTATGTTGATCATATCTACTATATGATTCACGCTCGACCTTTCGGCCTCCGTGTTCCGAGGCCATATCTGCATATGCTAGGCTCGTCAAGTTTAACCTGAGTATTCTACGTGTGCAAAACTGGCTTACACCCGTTGTAGATGGACGTAGAGCTTATCACACCCGATCATCACGTGGTGTTTGGGCACGACGAACTTTGGCAACGGTGCATACTCAGGGAGAACACGTCTTGATAATTTTTAGTGAGAGATCATCTTAAAATGCTACCGTCAATCAAAGCAAGATAAGATGCATAAAGGATAAACATCACATGCAATCAATATAAGTGATATGATATGGCCATCATCATCTTGTGCTTGTGATCTCCATCTCCGCAACCGTCGTGATCACCATCGCCACCGCGCGACACCTTGATCTCCATCGTAGCATCGTTGTCGCCTCGCCAACTATTGCTTCTCGACTATCGCTACCGCTTAGTGATAAAGTAAAGCAATTACATGGCTTTTGCATTTCATACAATAAAGCGACAACCATATGGCTCCTGCCAGTTGCCGATAACTTCGGTTACAAAACATGATCATCTCATACAACAAAATATAGCATCACGTCTTGACCATATCACATCACAACATGCCCTGCAAAAACAAGTTAGACGTCCTCTACTTTGTTGTTGCAAATTTTACGTGGCTGCTACGGGCTGAGCAAGAACTGTTCTTACCTACGCATCAAAACCACAACGATAGTTTGTCAAGTTGGTGCTGTTTTAACCTTCGCAAGGACCGGGCGTAGCCACACTCGGTTCAACTAAAGTGAGAGAGACAGACACCCGCCAGTCACCTTTAAGCAACGAGTGCTCACAGCGGTGAAACCAGTCTCGCGTAAGCGTCTGGCGTAATGTTGGTCCGGCCGCTTCATCTCACAATACCGCTGAACCAAAGTATGACATGCTTTGTAAGCAAGATGACTTATATCGCCCACAACTCACTTGTGTTCTACTCGTGCATATAACATCAACGCATAAAACCAGGCTCGGATGCCACTGTTGGGGAACGTAGTAATTTCAAAAAATCCTACGCACACGCAAGATCATGGTGATGGCATAGCAACGAGAGGAGAGTATTGTCCACGCACCCTCGTGAGACCGTGGCGGAAGCGTTATGACAACGCGTTGATGTAGTCGTGCGTCTTCACGATCCGACCGATCCAAGTACCGAACGTCGGCACCTCCGAGTTCAGCACACGTTCAGCTCGATGGCGATCCCGGACTCGATCCAAAGAAAGTGTCGGGATGAGTTCCACAAGACGACCGCGTGGTGGCGATGATGATGCTCTACGGCGCAGGCTTCGCTTAAACTCCGTGACGATATGTAGCGACCCGACCTCGACGGTCAAGCCTCGTGTTACTATGCCATCCTCGGATCAAGTATCTTTGGCACACACAATACATCAATGTATATATCAAAGTGCAATCACATGTATAAATAACGTAAAATGATATATACCTCATAATAATCAGCGGAAACAATCAAGCGGGTGTGGAGTCCCATCAACGCCATCGGCAAGTTGAGTGTAGACCGTAACCTCAGATCGTAACTCTTACTCGTCGAGGAAATATCTGCAACATGATACGTTGCAGCCGTGTAGGTCAATTACATTGAATGTACCGCAAGATCACAACATGAATAAACAGATGATAAAACTATACTATATGCAATATGGCTTTATGGCTCAGATCGAGTTTTGTTTGCGTAAAAGCTGATTTTATTTTACCTACATCAAAGGAATAGAATGAAGTCTGTACTAAGGAGTTTTCTATCATGACATGGTTCCGCCAACCGATGTCTCATAACCCAAAATCATCATATGTGGCCCACAATTAAGTTATCAATCCGGTGTTGAGAGTTCCGAGATAGATCCAAGTCCGATGCTCAAATTGTCCGTAATCGGGACACGGCTAATCGATTAGGTTTAAACCCTCTGCAGAGGTTTGTACACTTTACCCGCAAGATTCGATCCTCTTTTACGCTCTCGCACTTCGAGTGTTTGAGAACAAGATGACCAAACATGGTCTTCCAAAGAGTTCCTCGACCACCGTCCGCACCCATCCGATCCTACCGTTCTTCTACATCTGCTAGTACCGCCCCACCAGCCAGTCACAACCAAGGTCAACCAAGCCAGAGCCCATAATGACTTGCGGTTGCACAGTAAGCTTCCGGCGTGAAGTATTCTTCCGTCTCTTTGAGTCTGGGTGAAGCATTCCGCAGATGTCATGGCGCTTCTCCATGCATCCCGCCAACCACTGGTTTCTCCGGGGCTGCCCGTCAACCGTCCTTCACCCAGTAGTGTGTATTGAAATCCTGTCTCGAGTCTTGAAGTCTTGAGGTCTTGAAGATGCAGTCCTTGCAGATTCCATCATGGAGTCGTTGTCATTGACGTAGAATCCTCCATTCTCACACCACTCCCGTGCACTCATACCAAACCCCGTCTACTATAGCGTAGCATTAACAGAAATAACGTCCCGGGCTTGGTAACAGGGTGATGGGTTCCTACCTCATGCATACTATTCAACTACAGGGATTCAATAACACTACTGAGGGGTGGTTGCAAGGGTGCCACTAAATGCAATAAAACATAGGTATGAAAGCATGGTCAAAGTGAACTTGCCTGGTTGACGATCTTCGAAAGAAACTAGGGTTTCAGAGTAGTAATCTTCGCACTCCGAAAGTCTACCGAGGCAAACAATAACTATAATAAGCACATAGCAATAGCACAACATAACAAAAGTAACACAACAAAACAATCAAAACCAATCCAAAAAGGAGAAACTCAAAGAAACCAATTCAAAGTTTTTTCCTACTCCAAACAATAGCTAAAATAGTTTTTATATAACAAAAATTTTCTAACACAACCTAGTCATGGTTTTAGGTTAACTAAACAGAAAAGGATTCACTAAGCAACTAGGAGCAAAAAGAATTAATTTAAAAGCTATTATAAAACTCATTTTAGGCCTAATCCAATTTCCATTAAGAAAATTAATTTAAAACTTTTATTAATTATAAATAAAAGTTCATCTAATGGAGTAACAGAAACTAACCTAGAATAACTAATCACAAGTTAAAAATAAATTCATTTACTAATTAATTAAATAGGAAAACAGGAACTAGTTAATTAATTAGGTTTAATAGGATTCTGTCTAAAACTAATTATTTATTAATCCTAAAATACCAAAATTAATTTCTAGGGTTTTGCAATGTTAAAATAAAGTGGTGACAAAAGAATCATGCAAAAATAATTTTTCTAACTAAAGTTATAGCAGATTTACTATTCTGTCCAAAACTAAAATAAAGCAATTTTAATTATTTTTAACATAGCTAAATATATATTCTACAGAAACTACATAAAATTTGCAATCCAACAAAAAAAGAATCACTCAAAAATATTAAACAGAATAAAATATATGAATTTTTGAAAACAGAAACTATTCTGCTAAAACAGAAAATCAAAATAAAAAGAAAAAAGCCTAATGGGCCTATTCTGTGCACTAGGCGTAGTTTAGTCTAAACGGGCCCTAGGTTTAAACTAAACGAACTGGGCCTAAAAAATAAAAACCTAACCTAAAAATAAACCGATTGGGCCGGCCGGTTTTGTAAATAAAACCTACCCCTTCGGGGGCTTCTAATCTAGGCCGCTCGATTGAGATCGGACGGGGAGGGGATTGCGGTGACTTACTGGACTCGGCGACGGCAAGCGGCGGCGAAGTGCGTCGAGGCGTCCGGGCGTCAGCGAGCTCCCGACTGACTGTCGGGGAGATGCGAGAGCACGGGGTGGTTCGGTGGTGTTGGGGAGGTCGGGGTGGACCAGGGGTCGACGGCGGCAACAATGGCGGCGAGGGCTTGGTGCTCCGGTGAGCCGAGGCTAGGGGATGGGGTGCGGGGTGGCGGCTTATATAGCCGGGGGTCGTCGGGGATCGGAAGGATCGGGCGATCGGGAATCCGGATCCCGGGATCCCACGATCTCCCATGAGGTCGGCGTGGGGCGGGGAAGAAGAGGGCGGGGCCCACGGTCGATGAGAGGAGAGAGGCGGGGGTCGGCCGTGGCGTGGCGCCTTCGCGAGAGAGGAGAGAGAGGAGCTGGGCCGGCTCATTGGCCCAGTGGGTCAAGGCCTGTGGGCTGGCCGATGGGGGTTCAAGCTGGCCGGGCTGGGGTGCTTTGGTGGCGCCAGGGGTTTTTCTTTATTTTTTTAAAATAAAACTAAAACAAAAATAAAACCAAATCTAAAAATAATTTATATAGGGTATATATATACCAAAATGATCAGGGGAATATTCCCTTTCATTTGAACATTTTTCCAAAAGCAAAATCCAAACTTCATAAAAATCTATTTTTTTCAAATTCAAATAAATTTCAGATTTGAATCCAAATCTTTTGGCAGTGTTTCCTCGATATTTTTGGAGTGTCATGTTTGCTCCTCTCATACTTTTGATCAAGTATTTATCAGGCTTAGTTTTTGAAATGTTTCCCACATGCCAAAGTTTGAAATTCAAATTCAAAACTCAAAATTTGAAAGAGGGTTTCAAAGCACTTTCAAATGATTTTCAACTTGATTCATTATAACTTCCAACTCCTATTTCATATAATTGAAGAAGTCATTTTATCTTCCTCATGAAAATCATTGAGTTGCATAAAGCTTTGGATTTGAAAACTTCCCAAATGAAATTCAATTCTTTTTCCAAAACCCTATTCATTTCAAAATGGAAGAAGTCATGTCATCTTCACTCTAGGTTTTGGTGTTGCAATGAACTTGAGTTCAATTTGGGATCCAAAATGCAAAATGGAAAGTTTGGGAAAGTCATTTCATTCCCTCTCATTCAACTTTCAAAAGTTTCAATTTCCACTCAATTCCATTCAATCAACCACCAAACAATCGACAACAACCATAGTTATTTATTTATTATAACATTCCAAAATTTAGAATTTTGGGATGTTACACGATATGACCGAGGTGGAATATGGTGGAGGGGGGCACCGCACACGGCTAAGGAACGATCACGTAGATCAACTTGTGTGTTCTGGGGTGCCCCTCTGCCCCCGTATATAAAGGAGGGAGGGGGAGGTGCGGCCGGCCCTCATGGGGTGCGCCTGGAGGAGTCCTACTCCCACCGGGAGTAGGACTCCCCCCTCTTGCCTTGTTGGAGAAGGAAAGGGGGGAGAGGAAAGAGGAAGGGGGGCGCCGCCCCCCCTCTCCTTGTCCTATTCGGACTAGGGGGGGAGGGGCGCACGGCCTGCCCTGGCCGGCCCTCCTCTTTTCCCTCATGGCCCACTAAGGCCCATTATCCCCCGGGAGGGTTCCGGTAACCCCGGTGTTCCAGAAAATCCCGATTTCACCCTAACCATTCCGATATCCAAATATAGGCTTCCAATATATCAATCTTTATGTCTCGACCATTTCGAGACTCCTCGTCATGTCCGTGATCACATCCGGACTCAACAAACTTCGTACATCAAAACTTGTAAACTCATAATAAAACTGTCATCGTAACGTTAAGCGTGCGGACCCTACGGGTTCGAGAACTATGTAGACATGACCTAGAACTATTCTCGGTCAATAACCAATAGCGGAACCTGGATGCCCATATTGGTTCCTACATATTCTACGAAGATCTTTATCGGTCAAACCGCATAACGACATACGTTGTTCCCTTTGTCATCGGTATGTTACTTGCCCGAGATTCGATCGTCGGTATCCAATACCTAGTTCAATCTCGTTACCGGCAAGTCTCTTTACTCGTTCCGTAATACATCATCTCGCAACTAACTTATTAGTTGCAATGCTTGCAAGGCTTATGTGATGTGTATTACCGAGAAGGCCTAGAGATACCTCTCCGACAATCGGAGTGACAAAACCCTAATCTCAAATCGCCAACCCAACATGTACCTTCGGAGACACTGTAGTACTCCTTTATAATCACCCGATTCGTTGTGACGTTTGGTAGCACCAAAGTGTTCCTCCGTAAACGGAGTTGCATAATCTCATAGTTATCGGAACATGTATAAGTCATGAAGAAAGCAATAGCAATATACTAAACGATCAAGTGCTAGGCTAACGGAATGGGTCATGTCAATCACATCATTCTCCTAATGATGTGATCCCATTAATCAAATAACAACACATGTCTATGGTTAGGAAACATAACCATCTTTGATTAATGAGCTAGTCTAGTAGAGGCATACTAGTGACTATATGTTTGTCTATGTATTCACACATGTATCATGTTTCCGGTTAATACAATTCTAGCATGAATAATAAACATTTATCATGATATGAGGAAATAGATAATAACTTTATTATTGCCTCTAGGGCATATTTCCTTCAACGAGCCCCCTAGTGGGCTGGTGCGCCCCCCAAGGGCCCAACGCGCCTAGGGTTGGAAGCCCTAGGGGGTAGGGGCGCCTCCCACATGCTTGGGGGGCAAGTTCCCCCCTCCTGGCCGCCGCCCCCCCATCTAGATGGATCTAGCCCCCTCTTCCCTTCCCCCTATAAATAGTGAGGGGGTGGGAGGGCAGCTGCACCCTTCCCCTGGTGCAGCCCTCCCCCTTCAAACTCCTCCTCTTCCTCCGTAGTGCTTGGCCATGCCCTGCCGGAGAACCACAAGCTCCACCACCATGTCGTCGTGCTGCCGGAGTTCTCCCTCAACTTCTCCTCTCCCCTTGCTAGATCAAGAAGGAGGAGACGTCCCCGGGCTGTGCGTGTGTTGAACGCGGAGGCGCCGTCCGTTCGGCGCTTGGATCGAATTCCGCGATTTGAATCGCCGCGAGTACGACTCCATCAACCGCGTTCTTGTAACGCTTCCGCTTAGCGATCTTCAAGGGTATGAAGATGCGCCCCATCTCTCTCGTTGCTAGCATCTCCTAGATTGATCTTGGTGACACGTAGGAAAATTTTGAATTATTACTACGATACCCAACAGTAATAGCACAAGATGAGGAACTTCATGACAACCAACCAAAAGATATAGCAGAAAGTAAAATCTTCAAAGACCACTAGTCGGATCGAGATTGGATAAGTTGTACAACTGAAGAAGATTGTCTAGATAGCCACCATTTACCCTCAGTGCTACTGGTCTCCAGCCTAGAGTAGCTCTAAAGGTCTCACTTGCTATGTGTTTGATTAATTTTGTTCCCAGCATCAGCGTCCTTGGATTTCCCTGTTCTAGCCGCCGAATTGCCCAATTAGTAATCCAAAAGCATAGAGAATGAATCAGAGGAAAATGATTATTAATCTTCCTATCCCTAAAATACATCATTACGACTTCTCCACATTGATCAAAAAATAGCAGGCATACCAACACAAACTAAATTTTATATTCCTTTGGGAAACTTTTAAGTCAAACCCCACAACAATTATTCAAATTAGCAGGAATACTTTTCAAATTGAAAGCACATTGTTCAAACTTTAGACAAGTTTAGCAAGAGGACGCTGAAGGGACTTTCAGGCTCTGTTTACCTCTTGGAGCTAGTATCTTAGAGTAGAAGGTACTGAAATTCTCCTATGTCCCTTGGCGGCTAGGGAAAGTTCTCCCCTCCAGGTTTTGCCGGCGAGCACGCGGATTCACCTACCCTCTGCTTGCTGCTCGGACAACTGGTGGCGGGGAGGGGACTTTCGATGTCTCCGCTCCGGTCAGTAGTTAAGGTTTTTTAGTACTCACAGGTGCGGTGCTCAGGTGGATGGCGACACTTTTTCTTTGAGTTTGTCTTTCAGGCTTCGATCCTCATTGAGTTCGTCCATCCGGACATAATAGACAGAGCTCTGGCTTAGTATTGTCGTCTCCTTGGGACGGTGAGGTCAGGGTTTCTCATCGTGTGGCGAGATTTTGTGACAGGTGCTTCAGATCTACTCAAGGGTTCGAAGGCAATGATTCTAGTGAACCAACCTGTGGTTGGATGGTTAGAGGGACAGTGGTATCCCCTGCTCGCTAGGGTTCAAGTCCTGGTGCTCGCATTATTCCTGGATTTATTCCAGGATTTTTTGGCAACACGCTTTCAGTGGGAGGAGAAGTTCCCTTCGACAACAAGGCGCCTACGGTGACTTCGTAAATCTCAAGATGATATGCTGGCTCGGTCTCTCGGAGGTGCTCATAGGGGTAGGGTGTGCGTGTGTGCGTTCATAGGGGTGAGTGTATGCGTGTATGTATGAGCGCTTGCTTCTGTATTGTGTTAAAAAAATGGCAACGAGTGTGGCTCCAGGACGTCGGTGCTTAGGGTCACGTCCATGAAGACTTCTTGGTTGCCATCGACAAAGTCAAGACGTCTCCGGTAGGGTAGCCGCGACGGCGGTGCGCCGACAACTCGTTTTGGCAGCGGTAGTGGTAGTTCAGTGGTCGTAGAATCTCGATGTAATTTTTATTTCGTTTGAGGTGCTTTGTACTTTCCATGAACTTTGATAACATATCTGAATTTTTTAAATTTTTTTTAGCAAGATACAAGAACATCTATCTGTAGAGATACTAATTCATGAGCTTTAAAAAAAGATAAAAGCTCTCATGATTTGAAGCATCCTGGTGCTTTGAGGGTTGTGGGATCGCGGGGCCCCACCTGTAAGGATGTGTGCTACTTAGTTTTATTTCTTTTTTTACATTTTAATTCATGAGCTTTTATTAAAAATTGTGAATATTAAAAAACATACAAACTTTAAAAAAAGATTCATTAATATTTATTAAATTCATAGATATTTTTAAGGTTTACAATCATTTTTACTCTTTGTGAACATTTTTCAAATTTGAAAACTTATTTAATTTACAAAAAAATTAAGTCCATAAATATATTTTAAATTCATGAATGTTTTCTAAAATTTACGGCTTTGAAATTTGTATTTTTATAATCCTTGAACACCTTTTAACTTACAGTTTTTTTTCAAATAAAAAAGATAGCCACTTTTCTGAGCTAGCAGTAGGGAGAGCGAAAAGAATTAAACGAATGAGAGGAGCAAAGAGTCAAGCTGAGCAAGTGTGAGTTTCGTGGGCTCCTCTTGCGAGCGTTATAATAACATTCTACGGTTTCAGCTTGGAATAGAAGCTGCCAAGAGGCTTAAACAACCACCATCGACCAACACCGAGGTCACAACATGTATAGACACCACAAACGCACCAAACGGCTCCATTCTCTTGTTGAACAAATATTGTCTCTGATAGCAACCCGGACGATATACGGAATGAAAAACACCTCCATAACATAATTAAATCACAAGCCAATACGGATAAAATAAAATAAAAATCAATTGCAATAATCTACTAGATATAAAAGAATTAATCCCACGAGTGAAGAACGGCGCGGCGAAACAAGCGTTACCCTCTAGTCTAGTCTAGTAATAAATGATCCATGGCTTTATCTTGTCCACTGTACCAAAAAGTAGCACCTTTGCGTAGGGACCTTACCTGCTCATGGGCCGGCCATCTGGTGGTAAAGCCGAATCTTCATGGGCTAGATCGGCCGCTCAAGCCCAACTTTCCAGTCCATCTCGCACAGTGAGGGGGAAAATGAAGGTAAATCTTCAACTCCGACAGGTCCAAAACCCAAAGCCCCAGCCAGCCATGCCGAGCGGCGTGGCCATCCCCATCCCCTACCCCAAACCCCCGCAATCCCCTCGCCTCCTCCACCGCAGCCGCCACTGTTCCGGCCACCGCCTCCTCCTCGCCACCTCCTCCCCCTTCCGCCCAGACCCCCCACCCCTCGCCTGCCCCAGGCGCAAGCGCAGCTCCGTCGCCGCCATCCATGCCTCCTCCTCCGACCCCGCCCTCCATTCCTTCCCCTCCTCCCCGACCCCGCCCCCGGCCTCGGCCCCTCCGGAGCCCCCCTCCACCGTGGCCCGCGCCGGCCGCAGCAAGAAGAAGCCCGCCGGCGGGCGCATCGAGGGCGGCGGCGACGTGCGGCGCGAGGCCAAGTCCCGGGCCAAGCGCCGCAGCCGCCGCCTCTCCGAGAACGCCTTCTACCGCCGGAAGCGCCGCGCCGCCTCGGGGCAGGCCGACGCCTTCACCGACGAGGAGCTCGAGATGATCGGCCTCGGCTACGACCGCTCCGTCCGCTTCATGGACGGGCCCGACGACCCGCGCCTCCGCCACCCGCACGACTGGTACAGGTTCGGCGCCTTCGGGCCCTACTCCTGGCGCGGCATCGTCGTGGGGCCGCCCATCCGCGGCCGCTTCTCCGACGACCGCGTCTCCCTCATGTCCGAGGTGGCCGACCACGACGAATGGGACCGCAACGAGCAGTTCGAGATGTCCAACCAATTCTCCCACCGTCTCAACGAGCTCGATGATGCCGTCGGCTTCCGGTACTACTGGGTCTTCGTGCGGCATCCTAGGTGGCGCCCCGACGAGCCACCATGGCAGCAGTGGACGCTCTCGGCCGAGGTCGCCGTCCAGGCCAGCAAGGACCAGCGGCTGGATAAGTGGAGCCTCATGGGCCGGTTTGGTAACTCCACACGCGAGCTGATCACGCGCTGTGCGGCCTGGACGCGCCCGGACATCCTATACGTCAAGCGGCCGCTGTACCAGTCGAGGTTCGAGCCACAGGAGGAATTCTTCAGCCGGCTCCGCCCGTTGGTTGATCCCTCAACCGAGAACCAGTTCTTGTTTGACCTTGAGCAGGATGGCAGGGTCATTCAGACGACCTACTTTGGTGGCCTTTGCAGGATTGTGAAGGCAAGCCCGAAGTCTTATGTGGATGATGTTGTAAATGCATACTCAAAGCTGAGTGAGGCGGACAAGTCACGCTGTCTGGAGTTCTTGCTCACAAACCATCCCATGGAGCTACTCCACCCGTACACCAAGGAATGGAAAGTGAAGCTAGAGGAGATGGAGCTTGGGTGTGATGCGCCTGATGAGAGTGACGATGAGGGTGGTGATGAGACTGGAAGTGAGGTCATTGATTGGGTTGAGGATGAGGAGGTTGATGTGATTGATGATACTGAGGATGACGATTATGAAGATGAGGAAGTGGTCGACGTCAGTGAAGAGGTGGAAGCAGATGAAATAATAGAAAGTAGTGAGGAGAATGAGGACTACTGGGACGAGCAATGGGATAAAGCGATGAAAAGTTCTGATAAAATGGAGAAACTGGTCAAGGACAGGGTTGAGAAATCATACGAGTATAATAAGCGGCAAATGCAACAGCAGAAAGATATGGAATCGCAAATGAGAACTTCAAACACAATGATTATGCAGCAGGAGCAGGCCGAGGAGGATGAGGTGAAGCTGGTACAGCAAGAAAGTGCAAGGAGCAGAAGTGCGCTGGTCAGAGTGAAGCGCGAGCCCCCTCCAGGGCTCTTCCTGAGGGCGGCCGTCCGGCCATTCACTTACAGGAATCTTGTCAAGGAAATTGTTCTGATGAGACACCAAATTATTGATGGAGAGATAGTTTAGCTTCAAAATTTCAGCAACTGGAGAATTGCAGAGACTGCACAAACAAGGTTCTGAAGAAGTATCTTCCTTGGTTATTTACAATATTTAGCCATATTTAGGGGTGTTGATCTCTCTGCAGTTCTGACCCTAGGGAATACACAAGTCATGTAATTCTTCCCCTGCAAAAGTTTTTAATGAAATTTGAAGCTAATGTTTCTGATATATTGGGTTCTCCCCAGTGAAGTTGGAGTATGGCACTATGGCTTAGTTGGAATCTGGGGTTGATTTTTCTTGGTTTGGTTATTATAACAACTGTTACTATCTAATGTGACGAGTATGGAGTTATTTCCGTATCACTTGCTCCTCTTATAATCAACAAAAAAACAGAATGCCCAACCAAAACTCATAAGAATAGACAGCCACAAAGGCCTACAGCAAACTGGGCATCAAGGCGATGCTGCTAAACTATAGGGTGACTGTTCTAGGCAATCTGCTTACACATATAAACGCAAAGATTCATAAATTTCTCAAAAAATTGGCAATTAAGTGTTTAACTCAGGTAAAACAATGGCTGGTCTGATCTCAGCTGAATGTGAAGTTTTAGCCATCTAGCAACTTTTCTTTTTCCCGAAGACATTCTGAACATGCCCTGAAAGTTGTCCAGCAACCATTCCCCCTTTTCCAAAAGCTACTAAAAAACCATGACAAGAACTCCATGCCGACAAATTAACATGATTTTTAGCTTCCCCTCAAAAAATTCTGCGGGAGCCTTCAAGAATCCGCAGAGCCAGCTTTACATTAAAAAAAATAGTTGTAAAGCTCGACGATCAAACCGATATCCCATGATCGAAAGGGCCCTTGCCTTGAGATATAAAAATCCCCCTCAAGTTTTGTCAAAAGGTGAATGATCAGCAGACAGGATTAGAAGGCCTACACATGACGCTAGAATAAACAATGGCTAAGAGGCTTCAGCTGGAATGCTCTTTAGGCGGGCGGCAATAAGTGAAAAAATGATTTAACCTGATGCATGCACCACATCTAAGCTTTAAGCCACCAAATTTGCTTTAAGATGTTGATTATTACACCAACCAGCAATGAGAAACTGCTGCCCCTCACTGGAGTCTTACTCACCTTTTGAAGAAGCAATGTTGGGAGTTGCTCAACTATTCCCCACCAATGGCAGCTCTGTTTTGGATGACCTGCAAGCACTATTCCTACTGCAAACCATGCTGCAACTTCTTGAGGAGCTGATGGCTAATGATTCAACAGTTAATGAAATTCCCTCCTGCTATGTGCCAAAGCTCATTATTCCAAAATGGGAAAGGCTATGGCCCTGTAGCTACAAGCAAGTGGTTGCAGGGGGCATCAGCATGCACCTTCTGCTTGATATGCTAATTTTCTGTTGAACCAGTACACACCGAGTTAAGAGTTTTCAATACTCATTGACTTCAAAACTCAAATCTATATAACAACATTGACACCATAATGCAGTGATACTTTAGAACTGAAGAATTTCAAAGCTATCTACAGCCCTACACCATATATATTAATATTCCCCCCGGCTTCCTTTGAGAATTAGCTCATATCTAATATCCTGACTTGCATATTTTGTTAACAGAATTTATGCTACAGCATGAGAGAGAGAGACTGAATCCAAGTTCACTGAACATTCCACTAGATTCTCGCGTTCTGCCGCTACGGTATACGACACTGCAGCTCTACGGTCAGTGACCCATACAGTGTACGTCTTTGCTCCAGCATTGCAGTATTGCACGCATGGCAATGATGCTAGGAAAGTTCTGTAGCATCTTCTGGATGACACCCTCATCCTGCTGCCTTTTCCCAATTTTCTTCTGCAGCAGTGGCAACCCAATCTCCAAACATGGCATGTTCTCCCACAGAAGCCTCTGATTATCAGTAGAATAGATGGGACCATTGGACCCAGGAAAACCTAAGTACCCCCTCTTTGCAGCATGGTTCCAATTTTTAAATCGGTTCAAGTATGAAATCCAGCACCAAAGTGCGTACTAAGACTCCTCGAATGTTTAAGGACGGTTACGCCAATGTTTTTCTATGATAAAGGCTCCGAGGTCCCCCATTTTGATTCCATCTTCTTTGTGTGCAGCTAAAGCATGAATGGGTGAAGCTAATGATTTACCCCACTATTATTCCCCCCAAAAGCCCACTAACACGCTTGTTTAATCAGTATTATGGGTATTAAACTCACTGCCTCTCTGTGACACCTGTCTTGTTTAAGTTTTTTTACAGCTAAAAGTTGGACTAAAGTGGTTGGAGCTATCCTAGTGATCTGATGGAGGATCTGGTTCCTGCCAAGGCATTCTATTCGGCTGCAGGTGGGAAGCTGCCCCTGCACAACCACCAAAGATCAAAGCATATCTCTGTCCTGTATAAATCTCTGATCAGTTGCTAACTTCTGGTGGAACTAGCTGCTGGCATGGAGCCGGATCACAGAGGCCTGATGGCGATCGTGCGTGAAGAGCCGCCGCCGTCGGAGGAGCCGATGGACCTGCTGTCGAGCGCGTGGTGCAGCTCGGCGATCCAGGTTCTTCAGACGGGTCCGAAGGAGGAGGATCGCTCGTTGGCGCTGGTGGAGCACCCTGTCATAGGGCTTGATGATGATAGGAGAGACCTGTCGCAGCTGCAGGTAAGTGTAGGTAACTTCAGTGTACTGTAGCAAATAACATTTTGTCAGGAGATCACGCTCAAAGATGACAAGCAATGGATGCCCCGGGTGGTTTTGCAGAGGAGTGATCGTAGCTTGGTTGTTGACGACAGCAGCTTCGGTGGCGCGGCGCAGCCGCAGTGGAAATACGACGATCTGAAGGTATTCAGTTGATGCGGTGATGTGATGATCATGGTGTTTTCAGTCTGATGTTAACTGTGTGTGTGTGTGTCTTTTGGTGGTGTTTTTCAGTCATGGATATGGTTGCAGAAGGCAATTCACCCGGAGCTGGACTACGACAACAAGAAGAAATGGGTGAGTGGAAGGTTTAATTATAGCATGATTTGCAAGACAAAACATAATCTTGACGTAAATGGAACGAATCGTGCGGTAGAAGAAGCCAGATGGCAAATGGTTTGTTGATTGATTTCCAATTAACGCGCGTATCGAGGAGATTTAAATGACGCACGATATGTTTCCGTGATCATGTTGGCTCTGTTGTTGGATCTTAAATATTTGAACCTGGTGCGTGTGGACGCAGCTCCCGCGCAAGATGGCGGCGCCATGGAGCGGCATCTCGCTCAAGAAGTGGGTCAAGGAGCGGAAGCAGAAGCGCAAGGAGGAAGCGCGCCTGCACAGGGCCGAGGTCCACGCCGCGGTGTCCGTCGCGGGCGTTGCGGCCGTGCTCGCCACCATCGCCGCGGAGAACTCCGCGCCGGCGGCGCGCGGCTCGGCGTCGGCGTCGATGAGGGAGACGGCGGTGGCCTCGGCCGCCGCGCTCGTGGCGGCGCAGTGCGCCAAGGTGGCCGAGGCCGCGGGCGCCACGCGGGACCAGGTCGCCGCGGCCGTCAACGCCGCGGTGGCCGCCACGGACGCCAGCAACGTGATCACGCTCACCGCCGCCGCCGCCACCTGTAAGCCCTCTCGACCGGCCGGGGACGTTTCGAGATGTGACATGGTTCAGATCACGAGATCATTTCTTTGCGCGTTGAATTGACAGCACTGCGCGGCGCGGCGGCCTTGCGAGGAAGGCGCGGAGGCAGCGGCGGCCATGGGCAGAGCGAGAGGGCGGACCAGGGTGGCACGGCGCCGTGGCAGGACGACCTGGACTTCGACTTCAACTACGCGAGGTCCAAGGCGGCGCTGGCCAAGGGCGACGAGTTGTTCGTGGCGATGCCGGACGGTAAGCCGGCCGCCGTCGCGTCAATCTTCCATCGTGCGTGTCGTTCCATGACCAACAACGTCTCTTGGTTGCCGCGCGTGCAGGGAAGTGGAAGCTGCACACGGTGTCCGCCGCCACGGACAGGAACGGCAAGGTCGTCCTCCGGATCAAGAAGATGAACCTGGTCATGCAGGCCTTCTCCAACGCGAAAGAATGTAAGCAGCCACCTCGATCGAACACAAACACTTTTCTTGAGCAAGTTCCTGAGCCACGTACAATAACCAAGACGTTGGTACGTTCACAGGCGTGGTGGAGGACGTCCGGCCGTGCGCGCCGGAGAAGGCGAGCCGGGAGGAGGACGCGACGTACCCGGTGGAGGTGAGGACGAGCAGGGGCAAGGTGGAGCTCCGCGCCGACGACTACGCCGTGTACAAGAGGTGGGTCACCACCGTGACGCACATGCTCACCTCCTCCACCGCCATCACCATGCGCAATTAACCATCGATCGATCCCTGCCGACCGATCGAAACCAATCCACTGACGTACGTGCGCGACCGGAAGTAACACGGGTCGTACGTGTACATGTGTTCTGTTTCAGATCTCACGTTCCTGGTTTTAATCCCCTCCCAGACTGTAACTAAATTTAGCCTCTTGATGTGGTGACTTCGTCAATGTCAATTTTTTGTTGGCTCAGTCTTTAGGAGGTGCTCGCAAAAATAGAGTATGGATGCGTACCTATGGTCATAAGGGATGAGTGTACGCAAACATTTGTGTCTGTATTGTTTCTAAAAAATGCACCAGAGCAACTATAGCAGATGGGCAGACTCTATAATGGTGTAGAGGTACTTAAAAAATGGAGTATTTGTAGTGCTCTCCAGAATTAAATGGCGAGATTCTTTGTGGTAGAATCAACCCACCAGGGTTCAAGTCTTAAAATTGGCACTGTTACTTGCATTTTCTCTAGATTTGTTTCAGTCTTTTTGGCGATGTCCGTCAGTGTGAGGAGACGTTCTCGTCAACTACGAGGCACATGTGATGACTTAGTCAAGCCCAAGATGTTATACCAGCTCATTATCTTGGAGGTATTCATAGGGATAGAGTGTGTGTGTGCGCGTGTGTTTGTAGGGGTCAGTATATATGAGCATCATATTGGTATTCTGCTAAAAAAATCGAACTCTCTAAACTAAAGTGTTCATATTATTTTTCATGTGACACCCACTTGTTAATGGGTTATATTTGTTCTTCATATACATGCCCCATCCAACCCGTTGCACCTAGAGGAGGATGGTCGTGCAACTGAGCCGACGAGGGTGCCAGTTGAGGACGTCGACAGCCACGTGGAGCTCAGTGCAAGAGGGTGGAGGCAGCCGAAAATCGCTTGCGGGGCTAAAATGGAAGCCATGTGACGTCTGCTAGCACCTGAAGGTGACTCGCACGTAAAATGGGGGCAGAGAGAGCTGAAATCCCATTCCTCCCAAAACCGCAAGATAGAGAGGCATCTATATTTGCCCATCTACCTCTAAACATATAGTCTAAGTGGTTCCATTTTAAAAAAAAGTCTAAGTGGGTGTTTTCATAGGACTGTAATTTGTAAGGATAGATGATGAGACTTCAGGTAGCGTGTCCATATCTCTTTTTTATTATTATTTTGAAAGTTCTTTTAAAGTATGGAGGAGTTTGAAGAACCTACTATAGCCCACTTTGATTTGCGAAATTGCAAAAATTTAGGAGCAAAAGATATGCAGGATGCTACAAGATTTTGTTCCCACCAAAGTGTGATTGATTGCACCAAAAACAAATAATTATTGGCATGAGGTTTGAGTGGATGAACTATTTCCTACGGAACAGATTTTTCTTAGGAGAAAATTACATATGATTCAATCCTGCGAATGAAACCAACATAAGAAAAATTCTATTAAGCCCTCTTTGATTTGCAGGATTCTCAAAACTCAGGAATAGGAAAAATACATGATTGGAAGGGCATGCCCACTTGAAATAACCCTATTGATGTTTGACTACATGAGGTTAGGACCTTTAGGAGGTTGGCTAAAGGGTGGAGTGGGAATATAGAAGCTTTCCTTAGGAAAATAAGAATGGGCTTATGATAGAATACGGTACTTTAGATATTAAGGTTGAATCTCAAGAACTCTCTGATAATGAGAAAGATAGGATGAATAGTATTCTCAGAGACCTTCATGAAGTTTGGCAGCTGGGAGAGATTAAATCTAGCAAGAGGTCTAGGGATAGAGAAATTCTTGAGGGGGGTAGAAATAATGGATATTTCCATGAAGTTGCTAACCAGAGGAGGAGAAAAAACTTATACATGTTTTTGAAGGAAATATGCCCTAGAGGCAATAATAAAGTTGTTATTTTATATTTCTTAATCATGACAAATGTTTATTATTCATGCTAAAATTGTATTAACCAGCAACTTGATACATGTGTGGATACATAGACAAAACACCGTGTCCCTAGTAAGCATCTACTAGACTAGCTCGTTAATCAAAGATGGTTAGGTTTCCTAACCATGGACATGAGTTGTCATTTGATAACGGGGTCACATCATTAGGAGAATGATGTGATGCACAAGACCCATCCGTTAGTTTAGCATATTGATTGTTCAATTTTATTGCTATTGCTTTCTTCATGTCAAATACATATTCCTTCGACTATGAGATTATGCAACTCCTGGATACCAGAGGAATGCCTTGTGTGCTATCAAACGTCACAACGTAACCGGGTGATTATAAAGATGCTCTACAGGTATCTCCGAAGGTGTTTGTTGGGTTGGCATAGATCAAGATTAGGAGTTGTCACTCCGAGTATCGGAGAGGTATCTCTGGGCCCTCTCGGCAATGCACATCATAAGAAGCCTTGCAAGCAAAATGACTAATGAGTTAGTTACAAGATGATGTATTACGCAACGAGTAAAGAGACTTGCCGGTAACGAAATTGAACTAAGTATGTGGATACCGACGATCGAATCTCGGGCAAGTAACATACCAATGGACAAAGGGAATTATGTATGTTGTCATAACGGTTCGACCGATAAAGATCTTCGTAGAATATGTAGGAGCCAATATGAGCATCCAGGTTCCGCTATTGGTTATTGAGCGGAGTGGTGTCTCGTTCATGTCTACATAGTTCTCAAACCCATAGGGTCCGCACGCTTAAAGTTCGATGACGATATAATATTATATGAGTTATGTGATTTGGTAACCGAATGTTGTTCGGAGTCCCGTATGAGATCACAGACATGACGAGGAGTCTCGAAATGGCCGAGAGGTAAAGATCGATATATATGACGATGGTATTCGGACACCGGAAGTGTTCCGGAGAGTACCTGGTACTTATCGGGTCACCGGAAAGGAGTTTCGAGCACCCTCGGCAAAGTTATGTGCCTTATGGGCCAAGTGAGGGAACACAACAGCCCTGGTGCGCCCCTATAGAGGCCAGCCCTATGAGGAGGAGAAGGAAAGAGGGGAGGGCAAGGAAAGTGTGGATTAGGATTCCTACTTCCTTCCCTCCCCCCTCTTTCCTTCCACCTCGGTTATATATGGCAGGGGGGCGCGCGGCTTAGGAGGGACTCCAATTAGGATTCCTCCTACTTGGGAGCCTCCTATGGCTGCTCCTCCCTCCCTCCCAACTATATATATGAGGAGGGGGCGCCTAGCACATAACAGACAATTGTCTAGCCGTGTGCGGCGCCCCCCCTCCACAGATTACACCCTCGGTCATATTCTCGCGGTGCTTATGCGAAGCCCTGAGCGGATCACTTCACCGTCACCGTCACCACGCCGTCGTGCTGACGGAACTCATGTACTACCTCGACGTCTTGCTGGATCAAGAAGACGAGGGACGTCACCGAGTTGATCATGTGCAGAACTCAGAGGTGTCGTGCGTTCGGTACTTGATCGGTCGAAGCTAGAAGAAGTTCGACTACAGCAACCGCGTTGTCAAACGCTTCCGCTTTCGGTCTACGAGGGTACATAGACACACTCTCCCCCTCCCGTTTCTATGCATCTCCTAGATAGATCTTGCGTAAGCGTAGGAAATTTTTTGAAATTGCATGCTACGTTTCCCAACAGTGGCATCCGAGCCAGGTTTATGCGTAGATGATATGCACGAGTAGAACACAAAGAGTTGTGGGCGGTGATCGTCATACTGCTTACCACCAACGTCTTATTTTGATTCGGCGGTATTGTTGGATGAAGCGGCCTAGACAAACCTTACATGACCACGTTCATGAGACCGGTTCCATCGACAGACATGCAACTAGTTGCAACTAGTTTTGCATAAAGGTGGCTGGCGGGTGTTTGTTTCTCCAACTTTAGTTGAATCGAATTTGACTGCGGCCGGTCCTTGTTGAAGGTTAAAACAGCAAACTTGATAAGTCACCGTTGTGGTTTTGATGCGTAGGTAAGAACGGTTATTGTTAGAAGCCCATAGCAGCCACGTAAAACTTGCAACAACAAAGTAGAGGACGTCTAACTTGTTTTTGCACGGCATGTTGTGATGTGATATGGTCAAGACATGATGTGATATACGCTATTGTATGAGATGATCATGTTTTGTAAAAGTTACTGGCAACCAGCAGGAGCCTTATGGTTGTCTCTTTATTGTATGAAATGCAAACACCATGTAAGAAGAAGGTATCCCGAGGGGAACATGTCAAGTATCCGCCTCGCATCGAACTCTATTTTCTGTATGTTAATGAAAGGTTTAGACTAAAGCGGGGTAGAGGAATTGGTCAACTCATCAGGCTCATGACCTGAAGACTGCATGTTCGAATCCTGTCCCCGCCTAATCACGTGTACGATTCAATGAAATAGCTATTTGGAGTCCACTGATGATTTGCTAATTGTTTTATGATCCTTGACTAGCTATATAGACCCTAGGAACTTGCATGTGTTATTACTGCTGTATAAAGGAAAGGTGGCTCACGTTACCACTCTCCCCTATTCCTACGGGAAGGAAGAGTCCATGAAATGCAAGTCGCTACCAGTTTCCTATTTTGGATGAATACCATCCCACCATTTGACCTCGAAGTAACGAGTACTCAAGGAATCCTCTAGAATTCCAGTCATGATGATCAGGTACCCGGAGTACATCACCCTCATCAGGAAGAAAAGAGAGAGAAGTGGAGTAAAATGGATTCAAATGCCGCATTGAAAGTGAACAAAAGAAACCAGTGGAAATAGAAAGAAAATGAACAAGTGTATCAATTCATGAGTTAAGGAATACTATTGGGAAGATTGGGTGACTAATATCCTGAGAAAACGATCTCTTGCTTCCCTTGAAACATGCTGAGAGGACCATTTCGATTAGTGAGAAGCTCAGTTCATGGGTCATGACGACAGATCATATCGTGTACCAGTGCACTGTTCTTTAGATATCCATGTTCAGTGAACAAGAATGTAGTGAGGGGTGCTACTTTAGTGTTATTCCTAGACTGATGAAGTGAAGACTTCAGGCCTCGCTAATAGTGGACCAACTGAGAATTCTTTGGAAAGTCTCTTATTGCTAGTGTTGTACGCTTTTTATTCCTTCGCCCGACATGCTTTCGTGATAAAATAATCATAGCAACATAGCGTGAGGTTCCATAGGTTGATGAGCCTGATCAGCCGTGTAAGCTATTTACTACAGCCGTCTTAGATGGCCCCAGGTATCCTCTTCGGCTTGATCTTTCCTTTGCTTCGATCGTTCTACTATGGTTTGGATTCTAGTTGAAGCGTGTGACCATCTATTCAGATGAGCAGACCGAGTAAGAAACCACTAAACGGAGAGCAAAGAGATCAATCTCTATCTATGAGTTTCTCAACCAAGATCCACTATTCAACCAAGACCCGCTAACTGATATCTTCAGTGTTGAGATAGAATGACTGTAGACCGTCTTCTCTATTTTAGTTAGCCTTACTTATTCCAATTCCTAATCTATACCATAAAGCAAAGCCCTTTTTGCGCAAGGTTCTCTCCTACGTATACAATTCTCGCTTTACTTTATCACTATGCGTTAGCAATAGTTGTAGAAGCAATAGTTGGCGAGACGACCACGACGCTACGATGGAGATCAAGGTGTCAAGCCAGTGATGATGGAGATCATGACGATGCTTTGGAGATGGAGATCAAGAGCACAAGATGATGATGGCCATATCATGTCACATATTTTGATTGCATGTGATGTTTATCTTTTATGCATCTTATTTTGCTTAGTACGGTGGTAGCATTATAAGATGATCCCTTAACTAAATTTCAAGGTATAAGTGTTCTCCCCGAGTATGCACCATTGCGACACTTCGTCGTGTTGAGACACCACGTGATGATCGGGTGTGATAAACTCTACGTTCACATACAACGGGTGCAAGATAGCTTTGCACATGCGGAATACTCGGGTTAAACTTGATGAGCCTGGCATGTACAGACATGGCCTCGGAACACTGGAGACCGAAGGGTCGAACGTGAATCATATAGGTGATATGATCAACATAGAGATGTTCACCATTGATGACTACTCCATCTCACATGATGATCGGACATGGTATAGTTGATTTGGATCACGTATCATTTAGATGACTTGAGGGATTTCTATCTAAGTAGGAGTTCTTAAGTAATTTGATTAATTGAACTTAATTTATCATGAACTTAGTCTTGATAGTATTTGCATATCTATGTTGTAGACCAATAGCTCGTGATATAGCTCCTATATTTTTTTGATATTTTCCTAGAGAAAAGTTGAAAGATGATAGTAGCAATGATGCGGACTGGGTCCATGATCTGAGGATTATCCTCGTTGCTGCATAGAAGAATTATGTTCTTGATTCACCGCTAGGTGACAAACCTGTTGCGGGAGTATATACATACGTTATGAACATTTTGCAAGCTCGATATGATGACTACTTGATAGTTTGGTGCGCCATGCTTTACGGCTTAGAACCTGGACTTCAAAAACGTTTTGAACACCACGGAGCATATGAGATGTTCCAAGAGCTGAAATTGGTATTTCAGACTCATGCCCATGTCGAGAGGTATGAGACCTCTGACAAGTACTTTGCCTACAAGATGGAGGAGAATAGCTCAACCAATGAGCATGTGCTCAGAATGTCTGGGTACTACAATCACTTGAATCAAGTGGGAGTTAATCTTCCAGATAAGATAGTGATTGATAGAGTTCTCTAGTCACTATCACCAAGCTACTAGAACTTTGTGATGAACTATAATATGCAAGGGATGACGAAGACGATTCCCGAGCTCTTCGCTATGCTGAAATCGGCAAAGGTAGAAATCAAGAAAGAGCATCAAGTGTTGATGGTTAACAAGACCACTAGTTTCAAGAAAAAGGGCAAGGGAAAGAAAGGGAACTTCAAGAAGAATGGCAAGCAAGTTGTCACGCCCAGGAAGAAGCCCAAAGCTGGACCCAAGCCTGAAACTGAGTGATTCTACTACAAAGGGAATGGTCACTAGAAGCGGAACTGCCCCAGATACTTGGCGGATAAGAAGGATGGCAAAGTGAACAAAGGTATATTTGATATACATGTTATTGATGTGTACTTTACTAGTGTTTATAGCAACCCCTCGGAATTTGATAATGGTTCAGTTGCTAAGAGTAGTAACTCGAAACAGGAGTTGCAAAATAAACAGAGACTAGTTAAGAACGAGGTGACGATGTGTGTTGGAAGTAATTCCAAGGTTGATACGATCACCATCGCACATTCCCTCTACCTTCGGGATTAGTGTTGAACCTAAATAAATGTTATTTGGTGTTTGCGTTGAGCATGAATATGATTAGATCATGTTTATTGCAATACGATTATTCATTTAAGTCAGAGAATAATTGTTGTTCTGTTTATATGAATAAAACCTTCTATGGTCATACACCCAATATGAATGGTTTATTGAATCTCCATCGTAGTGATACACATATTCATAATATTGATGCCAAAAGATGCAAAGTTGATAATGATAGTGCAACATATTTGTGGCACTGCCGTTTAGGTCATATTGGTGTAAAGCGCATGAAGAAACTCCATGCAGATGGACTTTTGGAATCACTTGATTATGAATCATTTGATACTTGCGAACCATGCCTCATGGGCAAGATGACTAAAACTCCGTTCTCCAGAACAATGGAGCAAGCTAATGACTTACTGAAAATAATACATACCGATGTATGCGGTCCGATGAGTGTTGAAGCACGCGGCGGGCATCGTTATTTTCTGACCTTCATAGATGATTTGAGCAGATATGGGTATATCTACTTAATGAAAGACAAGCCTGAAACACTTGAAAAGTTCAAAGAATTTTAGAGTGAAGTGGAGAATCATCGCAACAAGAAAATAAAGTTTCTACGATCTGACCACGGAGGCGAACATTTGAGTTACAAGTTTGGCCTTCATTTAAAACAATGTGGAATAGTTTCACAACTCACGCCACCTGGAACACCACAGCGAAATGGTGTGCCCGAACATCGTAACCGTACGTTATTGGATATGATGCTTTCTATGATGTCTCTTACTGATTTACCACTATCGTTTTGGGGTTATGCATTAGAGATAGCTGCATTCACGTTAAATAGGGCGCCGTCTAAATCCGTTGAGACGACACCGTATGAACTGTGGTTTGGCAAGAAACCTAAGGTGTCGTTTCTTAAAGTTTGGGGTTGCGACACTTATATCAAAAGGCTTCATCCTGATAAGCTCGAGCCCAAATCGGAGAAGTGTGTCTTCATAGGATACCCTAAGGAAACAATTGGGTACACCTTCTACCACACATCCGAAGGCAAGATTTTTGTTGCCAAGAATGGAACCTTTCTAGAGGAGTTTTCTCTCGAAAGAAGTGAGTGGGAGGAAACTAGAACTTGATGAGGTAATCGTACCTTCTCTCGAATTGGAAAGTAGCACATCAGTGAAATCCGTTCCCATGATGCCTGCACCAACTAGAGAGGAAGCTAATGATAATGATCATGAAACTTCAGATCAAATTACGACTGGACCTCGTAGGTCGAACAGAGCATGTTCCACACCAGAGTGGTACGGTAATCCTGTCCCGAAAGTCATGTTATTGGACCATGGCGAATCTACGAACTATGAAGAAGCTATGATGAGCCCAGATTCCGACAGATGGCTTGAGGCCATGAAATCTGAGATAGGATCCGTGTATGCGAACAAAGTGTGGACTTTGGTGGATTTGCCAAATGATCCGCAAGCCATTGAGAATAAATGGATCTTCAAGATGAAGACGAGCACTGATGGTAGTGTTACTATCTGCAAAGCTCGACTTGTCGCAAAAGGTTTTTGACAAGTTCAAGGTGTTGACTACGATGAGATTTTCTCACTCATAGCGATGCTTAAGTCTGTCCGAATCATGTTAGCAATTGCCGCATTTTATGAAATCTGGCAAATGGATGTCAAAATTGCATTCTCTTAATGGATTTCTTAAAGAAGAGTTGTATATGATGCAACCAAAAGGTTTTGTCGATCCTAAAGGTGCTAACAAAGTGTGCAAACTCCAGCGATCCATCTATGGACTGGTGCAAGCATCTCAGAGTTGGAATATACACTTTGATAAGGTGATTAAAGCATATGATTTTATACAGACTTATGGTGAAGCCTGTATTTACAAGAAAGTGAGTGGGAGATCTGTAGCATTTCTGATATTATGTGTGGATGACATATTGCTGATTGGAAATGATATATAATTTTTGGATAGCATAAAAGGATACTTAAATAAGAATTTTTCAATGAAAAACCTCGGTGAAGCTGCTTACATATTGGGCATCAAGATCTATAGAGATAGATCAAGACGCTTGATAAGATTTTCAATGAGTACATACCTTGGCAAGATTTTGAAGGAGTTCAAAATAGATCAGTCAAAGAAGGAGTTCTAGCCTGTATTACAAGATATGAAGTTGAGTAAGACTCAAAACCCGACCACAACAGAAGATAGAGAGAGGATGAAAGTCATTCCCTATGCCACAACCATAGCTTCTATAAAGTATGCCATGCTGTGTACCAGACCTATTGTGTACCTTGCCATGAGTTTGGCAAGGGGTACATTAGTGATCCAGGAGTAGATCACTAGACAGCAGTCGGAATTTATCCTTAGTTACCTAAGAGGACTAAGGAAATGTTTCTCGGTTATGGAGGTGATAAAGAGTTCGTTGTAAAAGGTTACGTCGATGCAAGCTTTAACAATGGTCCAGATGACTTAGAGTCTCAATCTGGATACATATTGAAAGTGGGAGCAATTAGCTAGAGTAGCTCCATGCAGAGTATTGTAGACATAGAAATTTGTAATATACATACGGATCTGAATGTGACAGACCCGTTGACTAAACTTCTCTCACAAGCAAAACATGATCACACCTTAAGTACTCTTTGGGTGTTAATCACATAGCGATGTGAACTAGATTATTGACTCTAGTAACCCTTTGAGTGTTGGTCACATGGCGATGTGAACTATGGGTGTTAATCACATGACGATGTGAACTATTGGTGTTAAATCACATGGTGATGTGTACTAGATTATTGACTCTAGTGCAAGTGGGAGACTGAAGGAAATATGCCCTAGAGGAAATAATAAAGTTGTTATTTTATATTTCCTTAATCTTGATAAATGTTTATTATTCATGCTAGAATTGTATTAACCGGAAACTTGATACATGTGTGGATAGATAGACAAAACACCGTGTCCCCAGTAAGCCTCTACTAGACTAGCTCGTTAATCAAAGATGGTTAAGTTTCCTAACCATGGACATGAGTTGTCATTTGATAACGGGATCACATCATTAGGAGAATGATGTAATGGACAAGATCCATCCATTAGCTTAGCTGATCGTTTAGTTTTATTGCTATTGCTTTCTTCATGTCAAATACATATTCCTTTGACTATGAGATTATGCAACTCCCGGATACCGGAGGAATGCCTTGTGTGCTATAAAACATCACAACGTATCTGGGTGATTATAAAGATGCTCTACAGGTATCTCCGAAGGTGTTTGTTGGGTTGGCATAGATCAAGATTAGGATTTGTTACTCCGAGTATCGAAGAGGTATCTCTGGGCCCTATCGGTAATGCACATCATAAGAAGCCTTGCAAGCAAAGTGACTAATGAGTTAGTTACAAGATGATGTATTACAGACGAGTAAAGAGACTTGCCGGTAACGAGATTGAACTAGGTATGTGGATACCGACGATCGAATACCGGGCAAGTAACATACCGATGGACATAGGGAATTACGTATGTTGTCATAACGGTTCGACCGATAAAGATCTCCGTAGAATATGTAGGAGCCAATATGAGCATCCAGGTTCCGCTACTGGTTATTGACAGGAGAGGTGTCTTGGTCATGTCTTGATACGTCTCCAACGTATCTATAATTTATGAAGTATTCATGCCATGTTTACAACAATTTTATATGGTTTTGTTATGATTTGCATGGAACTAACCCGGACTGACGCAGTTTTCAGCAGAACTACCGTGGTGTTGTTTTTTGTGCAAAAATGGAAGTTCTCCAGCTGAAACTTTTTGATGATTTTTTTGGAACAAAAGAGACCCTGAAGCTTAGTGGGAGGGCCAGAAGAGCCACGAGGAGGGCCCAACCCACCAGGGCACGCCTGGTGGGCCTGGCTTGCTCCGATGGGTTGTGCTCACCTCGAGGCCCATCTTAGCGTGAAACCAATGCCAAAAAATCCTATAAATAGAGAAACCATCAGGGGTTAACCTAGATCAGAGGTTCCGCCGCTGCAAGGCTCTGTAGCCACCGAAAACCAATCTAGACCCCGTTTTGGCACCCTGCCGGAGGGGGGGAATCATCTCCGATGGCCATCTTCGTCATCCCGGCGGCCACCATGATGAGGAGGGAGTAGTCCACCCTCGGGGCTGAGGGTTTGTACCAGTAGCTATGTGTTTAATCTCTCTCTCTCTCTCTCTCTCTCTCTCTCTCTCTCGTGTTCTTGAGATGTCACAATCTTGATGTATCACGGGCTTTGTTAATATAGTCGGATCATATGGTGTTTCCCCCTCTCTATCTTGTTGTGATGAATTGAGTTTTCCCTTTGATATTTCTTTGTTATAGGATTGAATACTTTTATGGATTTGAGAACACTTGATATATGTCTTGCAATTGAATACCTGTGGTGAAAATGGGGTATCGTATTGATTCACTTGATATACGTTTTGGCACTCAACTCGTGGATTCCCGAGGTGACGTTGGGGTAATCTATGCATAGGGGTTGATGCACGTTCTTGTCTTTGTTTCTCCGGTAGAAATCTTGGGGCACTCTTTGAAGTTCTTTGTGTTGGATTGAGTATTATGAATATGAATTTTCTTTGGTGTTATTTTAGTACGAACTCTTGGTTAGATCGATCGGAAAGAATAGCTTCGTATTATTTTAGTACAAACTCTAGGATCTATTGATCAGAAAGAATAGCTTTGAGGTGGTTTCGTACCCTAAAAACAATTTATTCTTATGTTCTCCGCTATATAGGAACTTTGGAGTGATTCTTCATCGCACTTTGAGGGATGGTTATAATATCCAATTATATTAGCACTGTTGGGAGGTCGCACTAGCGAAAGTACGGACCCTAGGCCTCATTTTCAAGCATTGCAATACCGTTTTTGTGCCCGTTTACTATTTGCTACCTTGCTGTTTTTATTTATTCATAATATACAAATATATTTCTACCATCAATATTACACTTTTATCACCATCTCTTCGCCGAACTAGTGCACCTACACAATTTGCCAATGTATTAGGTGTGTTGGGGACACAAGAGATTTATTGTATTTGATTGCAGGGTGGTTTGAGAGAGACCATCTTCTCCTACACCTCTCACGGATTGATAAATCTTAGGTCATCCACTTGAGGGAAAATTGCTACTGTCCTACAAAACTCCGCGCTTGGAGGCCCAACACGTGTCTACAAGAATAAAGTTGCGTAGTAGACATCAAGCTCTTTTCTGGCGCCGTTGCCGGGGAGGTGAGTGCTTGAAGGTATATCTTTATATCTTGCAATTAATATTTTAGTTTCTTGTTTTATCACTAGTTTGATTTATAAAAGAAAACTACATAAAAATGGAATTGAGGTTGCATCATATTATTGATCATCTTTATAGTATCTTTCTTGAAAATGATGGATCGGAAAGTTGTGCTCAATTGATAGAAGAAGAATTTAATAGAACGTTTGGTATAAATGATGAGCATGATTGCAATATTGTTAGTATGAATTCTTTGAATATCCATGATGCTAATGATATGCAAAGCCATAAGCTTGTGGATGCTATATTTTATGAATATGATATTTTTAGTCCCCCAAGTTTTAATGAGAAAATTTATTATGATGATTGCATGCCTCTATGATGATTATATTGATGAAAGTGGATTTGGAGAGGTCGTGACTTTATTTAATGATGAATCCACTATGTTGGAGGAGGTTGCAATTGATTATGACAACAAATTTCCTATCTATGATGATTATGGTAATGACATGTATGCTATATTGAATAATGATAACCATGGAACTTCTCATCATGATTTTAATTTTCAATCCCATGATAGTTATTTTGTTGAGTTTGCTCCCACTACTATTCATGAGAATAAATTTTCTTATTGATACGTCTCCAACGTATCTATAATTTTTGATTGCTCCATGCTATATTATCTAGTGTTTTGGACAATATTGGGCTTTATTTTCCACTTTTATATTACTTTTGGGACTAACCTATTAACCGGAGGCCCAGCCCAGATTTGCTGTTTTTTTTGCCTATTTCAGTATTTCGAAGAAAAGGAATATCAAACGAAGTCGAAACGGAACGAAATCAACTGGAGAAGTTATTTTTGGAAGGAAACCCACCGGATAGACTTGGACTCTACGTCAGAAGATACGGGAGCTGGCCACGAGGGTGGGTGGCGTGCCCACCCCCCTAGGGCGCGCCCCCTGCCTCATGGGGCCCCCGCAGCTCCACCGACGTACCCCCTGCACCCATATATACCTACGTATCCTAAAACTTCCAGAAAAGAGATTAGATCGGGAGTTCCGCCGCCGGAAACCTCCAAAGCCACCAAAAACCAATCGGGACTGTCGGTGTCAAAACCGGCGGATCTCGGGTAGGGGGTCCCGAACTGTGCGTCTAGGCGGATGGTAACAGGAGACAAGGGACACGATGTTTACCTGTGTTCGGGCCCTCTTGATGGAGGTAAAACCCTCGCCCTGCTTGATTGATATTGATATTGTGGATGTTTACAAGAGTGGATCTACCACGAGATCAAGGAGGCTAAACCCTAGAAGCTAGCCTATGATATGATTGTAAGGGTTGTTGTGATTGTTGTCCTACGGACTAAAGCCATCCGGTTTATATAGACACCGGAGAGGGCTAGGGTTACATAGAGTCGGTTACAATGGTAGGAGATCTACATATCCAGATCGCCAAGCTTGCCTTCCACGCCAAGGAAAGTCCTATCCGGACACGGGAAGTCTTCAATCTTGTATCTTCATAGTCTTGGAGTCCGGTCGATGATGATAGTCCGCAAATGATAGTTCGGCTGATGATGGTAGTCGACTATCCGGACACCCCTAATCCAGACTCCTCAAGAGCCCCTGAACCAGGCTTCAATGACGATAAGTCCGGCGTGTACATTGCTTGGCATTGCAAGGCGGGTTCCTCCTCCAAATGATAGAAGATTGGGAACACCAGATAGTGTCCGCTCGCAAAATAAATTCCACATTCCACCGTAGAGAGAATAATAATATATACACAAGCTCAATCTGCCGACGCTTTCCGTGGCATGACGTCACACCACTACCAAGCCATTACTCAATTGTTTTTACTTTACCACCTCAGCGCATTTAGCGAAGCGGTTTCCTTGGCACGCCTTGTCGGGCAGAGATCGTGTTTCCCTTAATCCGGATTCTCATCAATACGGGCGTGGTAACCCAACGCGCCCGCTCGCCACGCCTCTATCGAAGGCGAGTCCCAAACGGTCACGGAGACGGCTCTTGGTATTCTCCCTCTTTATAACGGGACCAAGGCTCGTTTCTTTTTCTTCCATCGAATCCTCTCCATGCTCCAAGTTCCAACACCTAGAGCTCCAGATTCGAGCGCCGGACTTTCAACGATGTCCGCCCGACCTCCGTGGCGGTGGATGCCCTCCTCATCACGGAGGAGGACGTGCTAAAGCTGCGGGATGCCAAGTACTGTCTTTTGAGATTTCAGACAGCTGCCCGCCGACGGGCAGGCCATCCCCACCCCGAGCCCGCGAGTATGTTGTTTTTGTATCCCACCTCCGTCGGGGTTTAGGCTTCCCGATGGATCCTTTTGTGAGAGGGCTCATGTTTTATTATGGGTTGGAATTCCACGATTTGGCTCCGGAGTCCATCCTCCATATCTCCGCATTCATTTTCATCTGCGAAGCCTTCCTCCGCGTCACCCCTCACTTCGGTCTGTGGCTGAAGACCTTCAATGTGGCGCCGAAGATGATCGGGGGGCGTCAAGAGGAGTGTGGTGGGGCGGCCATAAGTAGGAGGGCCGACGCCCCGTGGCCTGCTGGCTCCTTTCAAGAGGAGCTCGGCCTGTGGCAGCAAGAATGGTTCTATATTACCGTTCCGAGGGGCCGCAGACAAAAGCCGCCGCCCCTATTCCGCCCTGGACCTCCACAACGATTGATGTCGTGGGTCAACCAAGGGCTCAATTGGGGGCCGTCAAAGGACGTGCCCCTATTGCAGGGCCGTATTCGAGATCTCTTAACGAGGGAGATCGATATGTTGATGGTGATGCAGGTTATGCTAATTAGGCACCTCCTGCCCTGCAAACGCCGTCCTCTCCGGCTATGGGAGTTCAATCCGGAGGGCCCACGGATTCTTCAACACTTCATGGGTATGACACCCTTGGAGATGTATAACTTATTCTTCGGATCGCAAGAGGTGCGTCCGGAATTGACCGAGGATGCTGGACTAAGCTGCAATCGCCCGGATACTCAAGTAAGTAGTTCCAAATCCGGACATACCATTTGTTGTCCTTTCGATGACCCGCCTTATGACTGATCTCCTTCTACACAGGAGTGGATAGCGGAAGCAAAATTGATACGGTGTCCGACCCCCCCCCCCCCCTGAGACCAAGCCGGATCCCATGCTGGTCCGGATGCTGGAGGTTGCGCCTTCAGAGGAAGGCGAAGGGTAAAGCGAGGAAGCTACTGCCCCACCTAAGGAGGTTCTTGAAAGAGGGGGGATCGAGAATCCCTCCCTCCAAGGGGAGAAGAAGACTGCCTCCGAGGACCCGGGGGCAAAAGCCCCTAAACGGGGGAAGAAATCTTTGCTAGAGGGTCCTGCGTCCGGGGAGGCCCCGTCCGCACAATCTCCCTTAATGAGTCAGCCCTCCAGTGAGCCGTAAGTAAAAAGAAAGGAGTTTTATAATAAGGACATCCCTATTTGTGCTTCGAGGATAACTAAAGCGCATTTTGTAGTTCGGATCTCCGCCCTTCGCAAATGAGCTCGTCTTCGGGGACCTTCTTCCGGAGATGATGGAGAGCGAGACGCCTGCTCGGGCGCCGTCGGATAGGGCGGACGAGCCTGAAGTGTCGCCACGGAGGGAGCCCCGGGTGTGGCAAAGCCGGTAGTTCGGCGCCAACCGGTGTAATGGTCAAGGATTTGCTTGAGAAGGCGTCTATCTCGTAAGATCAGCATGCATTGATGAGCATGGTGATTGAAAGGATTGCGTCACCAAGGCGGATTGCATGATGCCGTCAGAGTTTATCGGCGGGTTTGAGGTATGTAAAATGACACACCTTTTAACAGTTTTGCATATAGAATGCGCCTGATAGATAGTAGCCCCGAGACTCGGTAGGTTGTCGATATCGACAGCGCGTCGAGGATCAAAATCGCAGGTTTGAAATTCCGGCGTTTGGCGCAGGTGGCGGGTCGTCCGGGCAAGCGGACTGATGGAGTTGCTGAACTAAAGCGGCAACTCGATGTGGCGGATGAAGACATCGCTGATCAACAAAGCGACTTGATGAGTCGCAAGGTAAGTGTTATCACATGACACATGGTAAGGAGCCAAGCCAACTCCTTACAAAATTTGCATGAAATGCGAGATAGTGCCGCTGCCGTGGAGAGTCTTCGGGCCGAACTTGCTCAAGCCAAGGAGCAGGCCAGAAGGAGTGATGCGGCAGCCTCGAAGGCGGCCAAGGATTTAGCGGCCGAAAAGGCCGCACACTGCCGGAGCAGGGAAGAGGTAGCCAAAATGGCTGTGAAGTTAAAAGAGGCTACCGACCGCAATGAGGCTCTTGGGAAGGAGCGCTTAGCGGGGCAGGAAGACCTGCGGAAGGCCACCGCGGAAGCCAAGAATGCCCGCCTGCAATGCGGGCCATGAAGGAAGAGCTGCGCCAGCCGGGAGATTGTAGCCGGCAAGCCTTTTCGCTGCGCCCAAGGTTCACGGATTCAAAATATGCTCACTGGGCCAACTGTGGTGTCCGGAGGACTCTTATATGGACTTAGCAGCGAAAAGCGGCGGATGTCTGTTGTGCATTTTCGCCGAAGGATCACCCGACGGAAGAGCTGTTTTGGTCTCAATTCCATAGTCCGGAGCGTTCACTTCCGCCGACCGACCGCTTGGCCGAGTGGGCTGAGCTAAATAGGTTGTCCGGCTTGCTATGACGGATATAGTGACCCATATCTGGCGGATAGGCCCAAGCCAAGAGTTACTTTGGCTTGTTGCAGCAATTTCTTGGGGCGGTGCCGCATATCAAGGCGATGAAGCGATCGGCCTGCATAGAGGGTGCGCGGATGGCGCCGCCGCAGGAAGACACATTGGACAGAGATGGATGCCACCGCTGTTGCGACCCGGGTTCGGATGATAACCGGTTACCCGCCGAGCACTATTTTGGCGGTGCTGCGTGGTGCTCGTGTAATAGAGTCGCAGTGCTCAAAAATGTTACGCTCAAATGAACGCTTGTAAAATGATATTTATGATGTAAGCGCCTTTTAAACTTGTGCGCTCAAGTAATAGAGTATCTCCTCTGCGGCCGCTCATGTATACGTGTATAACCCGAAAGATGGCGTCGTCGGCCAGATCCCCACGCACAAGGTGCGGGGTGTTCGCAAAAATAGCGATTTTCACACTTAATCCGGCGCCTCGGTCCTGTAAAGGAGGTGGTAGCGTAGCAAACGAGGCAACCGGACTATAATGCTTTATCACTTTCACTTAGCCATGGAGTTCGAGGGTGGGGCTACGACATAGCCCCAGGGGCACCGCGCTCTCCAATTCGGGCGATATGTGCTGGCCGAAATGGCCCTTCACAAAGCGGAGGAATCCTAAACATTCCCATTGTCGATCGAGTGGTTGACCAGTCTCTCATTGATCATGACAGTTTTGGCTTTCTCTTCATCGAGGTGCTCGCCAAATTAATGGGCACAATCGCAGAGTTCTCCGGAGCCGCGTTAGCCGATAATACGGAACGTAAGGCAGCAAAACACGTGAGCCGGGCAAACCCAACATTTGACCAAAGACATGATTCGAGCTGATGCATATAAGGCCTAACTCAAGACATCAACACTCCAAGGTGTTCGGTCTTTATAATAGCGGCAAAAACAAAGCCCTAAGCCCCTTGTGTCCGTGCACGGCAGATTCTTCGGCGCGCCGATCCCAAAACGCCGCCTCCACTCTAGTTATAATGATAAACCAGGGGATTATAGCAACAAGAGACAGAAGAAAGGTTTACGAGGGTCTTAGTCTAAAAGAGTCCTTGCAACGGGTCCCTCGCACGCCTCTACTGTGTCTCCGTTGCCGTATCTGGGACGGGTATGCACGTTGTTCATCTGTAAAAAGAGAAGAACTTGGTTGGAAAAGAAATCGTGCGAGAAAGTTCATAAAAATTGAAATATAGGTTAAGAAAGCTGAGCCTGTGCTAGCTCATTGTGGCTTGTATGGGCAAACCCTTGTGAAGGGGTGTGCGGCTAGGTAGCCCCTAGCTTATTTATTCCGGACTCGTCTAGCCGTGTCCGGGGTCTCAGGCGACCCTTTGATGAAACGATGCCACGTGGACCGGGCATTTGAAGCGTAAGAGACGCGGAATGTGGTATTGTATGGAAGTGGGCGAGAGCTTCTCGTCCCAGTGGTGCTTGATAGCTGGCTTAAGTGCGGCTATGTCGTATTGTAATAGGGTCTATCCCCACTTGCGGATTGTGTCCGGATATAGCAGGTTTAAGTCACTGCCGCCGTCCATCAACACATGCGTTTAATTGCAGTCCGTCTATTATGGGATCCGATATCAGGGCAGTCTATCCTGCGCTCTGGATACTTCTGGACTAATCCAGGTGGTCGAAAGTGATTGGTTTTGACGCCCAACCTTGGTCCATCGGGTGGATCGTCCAACACTTGTCTTGGCGAAAGTGCCGTGTTGGCTTTCCGTGTTATCACGTGAAGCGAAGTTTACTGTTTTGACTTCTCGAGGGAAAGTCCTTTGACTTCCGGTGCTCTGCTGGTGGGGCTCGTCATTGTCCTCGCCATGATCGAGCCCCTTGTGTCCGCATTAAGTCCGCTTGGACTGTTTAAAACCCAACAATTTTGGTTGGTATGGTTTGCGTGCCTTCCGGGTATCGTGGATTTGACATATCCGATCTAAAATTTTGTTTAAATTTGATAGCTCGTCTCTGTTCTCCTTAAGAGGCCGTGTTGTATTGTTCGCCACGAAGCTTTTGAATCCGGCGTTGACCGCTGCGTTCCTGGGCTTTTTTTTTTATTCCGCGCTGATCTTTCCTGCGCCGTGATTTTCCGTTTCCATCTCTGATCTCGGATGTACTCGGGTCGCTGGTGCTGCATCTTGCTAGCCAGCTGTCTTCTCCTGCGCAAAAGCGCGTCATGAGGCTTGTTAGCGCGGCCATTGTTCTTGGCTTCTCTTGGCCGAGGTGTCTGGCAAGCCATTCGTCACGGACGTTGTGTTTAAAAGCTGCTAGGGCTTCTGCGTCCGGACAGTCGACTATTTGGTTCTTTTTGGTAAGGAACCTGTTCCAGAATTTGCGCGCTGATTCTCCGGGCTGTTGGGTTATATGACTCAAATCGTCTGCATCCGGAGGGCGGACATAAGTCCCTTGAAAATTTGCTCTAAACGCGTCCTCAAGCTCTTCCCAACTTCCAACAGTATTTTCTGGGAGGCCTTTGAGCCAATGCCGAGCTGGCCCTTTGAGCTTGAGGGGTAGGTATTTTATGGCGTGGAGATCGTCTCCTCTAGCCATGTGTATGTGTAGTATGTAGTCTTCTATCCAGACTCCGGGTCTCATGTGCGTCAGATGCCTCTATGTTTATGGGTTTAAACCTGCTGAAATTCATGATCCAAAGACTCATCGGTGAAACATAGCGGGTGTGCGGCGCCCCTATATTTGGGTGTGCTGTTATCTTCGAACACTTGTCGTGGTATGTTACCTCCTGGGTTCCTCTTTTTTGGCCCGTAGATGGACCTAGTTGGGCCGTCCGTTTTACCAGTATTATAATTCGGCTTGTGTGCAGCCCCGCTTGTCGTTTTGGGCCTGCTGTCGGCCGTCTATCCGCCAGCGGCCTCTTTATTTTTGACCGTGAAGGCTCGATGGCTTCCTCGTCAAATTCGCAGCAACTTGCGCCGGGTAGTTCTTGGTTTGATGGCGTTGCCATATTTGTCTCATGGTCTTGAATACTTTGCTCCACTTCATTCTCGAGCGTGTCTTCGCTGTTTTGAGCTTCCGCTTCGCTTCTTCAAACTTCTTGCAGTGGCGACTAGTTTTTGCGTATGTTCTTATGCTCGTGTTGTGGCGGACTGTTGATTGCTCCGTGAAGGGGTTGACTATCCGGCTCGTCCTGTTCGTCGTCTCACCGGCTTGCCCTGCTCTATCGCTGGGTCGTTAGGAAGGCTGCTTTGATCGAGGCGGACTTAGGGCGGCGCTTATGCCGCCGTTTTGGTTCTTTATCGGCGAGATTATCCTCTGCCGCCCCCGTTGTTCCTCGTTATCTCTTCCTTCGGGTGTCCGCCATGTATATGTCGATGACGAGGTGGTCTTCCAAAGGTCATGTAGGCACTGGTTCTTAGTAGTCTCCGCATCGCCGCCCATACCGCCGATGTCTTGAGTCGTATTCGAGTACGCTTGTTAAATCGCCGACGATAGCTACGAAGTGGGTGGTGGGTGGATCTGAATTTCTTCGTCATCCGCAGACCAACCGCCCCGGCCGTAGTTCGCCAGGCTCTCCGGATAGCGAGAGATGCTTCAATGAATTTATGATATCGCCAAGGGCGAGTGCTGAAAGATGTCCGCAGCGGTGAATTCCATGATCGGCGCCAATCGGATTCGACCGGCGGGAGCGCAGGAGGTGCGGGTCCGCAGGAGTCCGCACCTCGGAGTCATGGGCTTTATGCGGGACAAGGTAAGTGTTCGCTCCATCGCCAGAGGAATTGCGGCTCCCGAGGCGGTGTCCATCCATCCGCCCTCGATTCGAGCGATCGCCCCGGACTAAGAGTCGGAGCGGATCCGGTGCGGCCTCAAGGTACTTGTCCGGCGGCGAGTTAGGTCATGCCCATCGTGACAGCTGCACGCTTCGGGTTGTGGCTCGAGATCCATCGAGATCAAGTCCCCGCGGATATCGGCCGTGAAATTTAGGCTTCAAACCTGACTGACGGCCAGGGCGAAGCTTCGATCTGCTCCAGACGGCCAAGCGAAGTTGGCCCGCAGCAGAAGCCGCCAATACGAAGATCTGTCCGGGAGAAAAGTCTCACCGGACTGCATCGTTGTTGATTGAAGAGGCCATCAAGCCTATCGGTGATGACACGAGGAACTCTCAATGAAAGCACCAATGTCGGTGTCAAAACCGGCGGATCTCGGTAGGGGTCCCGAATCTGTGCATCTAGGCGGATGGTAACAGGAGACAAGGGACACGATGTTTACCTGTGTTCGGCCCTCTTGATGGAGGTAAAACCCTACGTCCTGCTTGATTGATATTGATATTGTGGATGTTTACAAGAGTGGATCTACCACGAGATCAAGGAGGCTAAACCCTAGAAGCTAGCCTATGATATGATTGTAAGGGTTGTTGTGATTGTTGTCCTACGGACTAAAGCCATCCGGTTTATATAGACACCGGAGAGGGCTAGGGTTACATAGAGTCGGTTACAATGGTAGGAGATCTACATATCCGTATCGCCAAGCTTGCCTTCCACACCAAGGAAAGTCCTATCCGGACACGGGGGGAAGTCTTCAATCTTGTATCTTCATAGTCTTGGAGTCCAATCGATGATGATAGTCCGCAAATGATAGTTCGGTGATGATGGTAGTCCGACTATCCGGACACCCCTAATCCAGACTCCTCGGGGACCTGTTCCGGCACCTCACGGAGGGGGGAACCTCACCGTGGCCATCTTCATCATCCCGGCGCTCTCCATGACGAGGAGGGAGTAGTTCACCCTGAGCTGAGGGTATGTACCAAGAGCTATGTGTTTGATCTCTCTCTCTCTCTCTCGTGTTCTTGATTTGGCAGGATCTTGATGTATCGCGAGATTTGCTATTATAGTTGGATCTTATGTTTCTTCTCCCCCTCTACTATCTTGTAATGGATTGAGTTTTCCCTTTGAAGTTATCTTATCGGATTGAGTCTTTAAAGATTTGAGAACACTTGATGTATGTCTTGCCGTGCGTATCTGTGGTGACAATGGGATATCACGTGATTCACTTGATGTATGTTTTGGTGATCAACTTGCGGGTTCCGCCCATGAACCTATGCATAGGGGTTGGCACATGTTTTCGTCGTGATTCTCCAGTAGAAACTTTGGGCACTCTTTGAGGTTCTATGTGTTGGTTTGAATAGATGAATTGAGATTGTGTGATGCATATCGTATAATCATACCCACGGATACTTGAGGTGACATTAGGGTTTTGGTTGATTTGTGTCTTAAGGTGTTATTCTAGTACGAACTCTAGGGCTGTTTGTGACACTTATAGGAATAGCCCAACGGATTGATTGGAAAGAATAACTTTGAGGTGGTTTCGTACCCTACCATAATCTCTTCGTTTGTTCTCCGCTATTAGTGACTTTGGAGTGACTCTTTGTTGCATGTTGAGGGATAGTTATGTGATCCAATTATGTTATTATTGTTGAGAGAACTTGCACTAGTGAAAGTATGAACCCTAGGCCTTGTTTCCTAGCATTGCAATACCGCTTACGCCACTTTTACCACTTGTTACCTTGCTGTTTTTATATTTTCAGATTACAAATACCTTTATCTACCATCCATATTGCACTTGTATCACCATCTCTTCGCCAAACTAATGCACCTATACAATTTACCATTGTATTGGGTGTGTTGGGGACACAAGAGACTCTTTGTTATTTGGTTGCAGGGTTGTTTGAGAGAGACCATCTTCATCCTGCGCCTCCTATGGATTGATAAACCTTAGGTCATCCAATTGAGGGAAATTTGCTACTGTCCTATAAACCTGTGCACTTGCAGGCCCAACAACGTCTACAAGAAGAAGGTTGTGTAGTAGACATCAAGCTCTTTTCTGGCGCCGTTGCCGGGGAGGTGAGTGCTTGAAGGTATATCTTTAGATCTTGCAATCGAATCTTTTTTTCTTTTTTTAGTACTAGTTTAGTTTATAAAAGAAAACTACCAAAAATATGAAATTGAGTTTGTCTCATACGCTTCATCTTTTTAATATCTTTCGTGAGAATGATGGAAAGGAAAATTGTGCTCAATTGCTAGAAGAAGAATGCATTAAAATGTTTGGCACTAAATATTTGAATGATGAGCATGATTGCAATGTTGTTAGTATGAATTTCTTGAATATCCATGATGCTAATGATATGCAAAGCCACAAGCTTGGGGAAGCTATGTTTGATGAAGATGATATTTTTTGTCCCCCAAGATTTGATGAGAAAATTTACTATGATGAAAGCATGCCTCCTATCTATGATGATTATTGTGATGACACGTATGCTTTAAAGAATAATAATAACCATGAAACTTTCCATCTTGATCTTAATTTTCAATCACATGGTAGTTATTTTGTTAAGTTTGCTCCCACTACTATTCCGAATGAGAAGAATTTTGCTTATGTGGAGAGTAATAAAATTTCTATGCTAGTAGATCATGAAAAGAATTTTTAGGTTTTGTTTATATTATTGAATTCATTCATGATGCTACTGAAAAATATTACGAGGGAGGAACATATGCTTGTAGGAATTGCAATAATATCAAGTTTCCTCTCTATGTGCTTAAGATTTTGAAGTCATGCTTGTTTTACCTTCCTATGCAAGTTGATTCTTGTTCCCGTAAGTTGTTTGCTCACAAAATACCTATGCATAGGAATTGGGTTAGACTTAAATGTGCTAGTCATATTCTTCATGATGCTCTCTTTATGTTTCAATTCTTATCTCTTATGTGAGCATCATTGAAATCATCATGCCTAGCTAGGGGCGTTAAACGTTAGCGCTTGTTGGGAGGCAACCCAATTTTATTTTAGTTTCTTGATTTTTGGTTCTGTTTAGGAATAAATAATCCATCTAGCTTCTGTTTAGATGTGGTTTTTTGTTTTAATTAGTGTTTTTGCCAAGTATAACCTCGGGGAAGACTTGGGTGAAGTCTTTATGATCATGCTGTAAAAAACAGAAACTTTAGCGCTCACGAGATTAGCTAGAACTTTTTACTAGAAAGTGATATTTAGTTCATTCTTTTTGCAGATGATTACTAGACAAATTCTGCAGGACCACCAATTTAATTTATAATATTTGGAGTTCCATAAGTTTGCGTTAGTTACAGATTACTACAGACTGTTCTGTTTTTGACAGATTCTGTTTTCATTGTGTTGTTTGCTTATTTTGATGAATCTATGGCTAGTAAAATAGTTTATAAACCATAGAGAAGTTGGAATACAGTAGGTCTAACACCAATATAAATAAATAATGAGTTCATTACAGTACCTTGAAGTGGTGTTTTGTTTTCTTTCGCTAACGGAGCTCATGAGTTTTCTGTTAAGTTTTGTGTTGTGAAGTTTTCAAGTTTTGGGTAAAGATTCGATGGACTATGGAATAAGGAGTGTCAAGAGCCTAAGCTTGGGGATTCCCAAGGCACCCCAAGGTAATATTCAAGGATAACCAAGCGTGTAAGCTTGGGTTTGCCCCGGAAGGCATCCCCTCTTTCGTCTTCGTTCATCGGTAACTTTACTTGGAGCTATATTTTTATTCACCACATGATATGTGTTTTTCTTGGAGCGTCATTATCTATTGTGTTATTATTTGCTTTATGTTGTTTATAATAATGTTTTGCATCTTTAGTTTCAATAAAAAAAGTCAAGGATAGCCTTTGCCATGCTTATTTTGCTAGTATACATGTTGCTGTTTGAAAACAGAAAGTTTACCGCTGTTGCAAAAATTCCCTAGAAAAGTCAGAGAATGATATAATGATGAAACCTTTTGAATAATGATATCTGATAAATTTACTACAGTGGGAATTTTATTTCATAATTTTTGGAGTTAGGGAAGTATGATGAATCTTGCATTCTTTACAGACTGTACTGTTTTGACAGATTGCTGTTATGTTTGCATTGTTTGCATATGTTTGCTTGTTTAATGATTCTATTTGAGGATAGGAGTATTAAATATGCAGAGGCATTTAGTATGCAATGTTGAATAATAATTCTAGTGATTTGTTACATTAGAAAATGATAAGGTTTTGCATTGGTTTATACTAACCTATCTCACGAGTTCTTGTTGAGTTTGTTGTGAATGAAGCTTTTGATAAAAAGAGAAACCATGATATGAGAGGAATTAAGGAGACACAAAAGCTCAAACTTGGGGATGCCCAAGGCACCCCGAGATATTATTTCAAGAAGTCTCAAGCATCTAAGCTTGGGGATGCCCCCGTTGGCATCCCACCTTTCTTCTTCAACAACTATCGGTTAGTATCGGTTGAACCTAAGTTTTTGCTTCTTCACTTGAGTTGTGCTATCCTTGCAATGTAGTTTTATTTAGCTTGGCTTGCTGTTTGAATAAAATACCAAGATCTGAAATTCTTAAATGGGAGAGTCTTCACATAGTTGTATAATTATTCGACTACTCATTGATCTTCACTCATATCTTTTGGAGTAGTTTGTTGTTTGCTCTAGTGCTTCACTTATATATTTTAGAGCATGGTGGTAGTTTTATTTTGGAGAAATATATGAACTATCATGCTTCAGTTATATTATTTTGAGAGTCTTAAATAGCATGGTAATTTGTTTAAATAATCCTAATATGCTAAGCATACATGATTTGTAAGAATTCTTATGAGTGTGTTGAATACTATGAGAAGTTTGATGCTTGATAATTGTTCTGAGACATGAAGATGGTGATATTAGAGTCATGCTAGTTGAGTAGTTGTGAATTTGAGAAATACTTGTGTTAAAGTTTGTGATTCCTGTAGCATGCACGTATGGTGAACCGTTATGTGATGAAGTCGGAGCATAATTTATTTATTGATTGTCTTCCTTATGAGTGGCGGTCGGGGACGAGCGATGGTCTTTTCCTACCAATCTATCCCCCTAGGAGCATGCGCGTAATACTTTGCTTTGATAACTTGTAGATTTTTGCAATAAGTATATGAGTTCTTTATGACTAATGTTGAGTCCATGGATTATATGCACTCTCACCTTTCCATTTGCTAGCCTCTCTAATACAGCGCACTTTTCGCCGATATCATACACCCACCATATATCTTCCTCAAAACAGCCACCATACCTACCTATCGTGGCATTTCCATATCCATTCCGAGATATATTGCCATGCAACCTTCCACCGTTTCGTTTATTATGACACGCTCCATCATTGTCATATTGCCTTGCATGATCATGTAGTTGACATCGTATTTGTGGCAAAGCCACCGTTCATAATTCTTTCATACATGTCACTCTTGATTCATTGCATATCCCGGTACACCGCCGGGGGCATTCATATAGAGTCATATCTTGTTCTAAGTATTGAGTTGTAATTCTTGAGTTGTAAGTAAATAAAAGTGTGATGATCATCATTATTAGAGCATTGTCCCAGTGAGGAAAGGATGATGGAGACTATGATTCCCCCACAAGTCAGGATGAGACTCCGGACGAAAAAAATAAAAAAAATAAAAAAAGAGGCCATAAAAAAAGAGAAAAGGCCCAAAAAAATGAGAGAAAAAGAGAGAAGGGACAATGTTACTATCCTTTTACCACACTTGTGCTTCAAATTAGCACCATGATCTTCATGATGGAGAGTCTCCTATGTTGTCACTTTCATATACTAGTGGGAATTTTTCATTATAGAACTTGGCTTGTATATTCCAATGATGGGCTTCCTCAAATGCCCTAGGTCTTCGTGAGCAAGCGAGTTGGATGCACACCCACTTGGTTTCTTTTGTTGAGCTTTCATATACTTATAGCTCTAGTGCATCCGTTGCATGGCAATCCCTACTCACTCACATTGATATCTATTGATGGGCATCTCCATAGCCCATTGATACGCCTAGTTGATGTGAGACTATCTACCCCTATTTTTGTCTTCTCCACAACCACCATTCTATTTCACATATAATGATATATCCATGGCTCACGCTCATGTATTGCGTGAAGATTGAAAAAGTTTTGAGAATGTCAAAAGTATGAAACAATTGCTTGGCTTGTCACCGGGGTTGTGCATGATTTAAATACTTTGTGTGGTGAAGATATAGCATAACCAGACTATATGATTTTGTAGGGATAACTTTCTTTGGCCATGCTATTTTGAGAAGACATAATTGCTTTGTTAGTATGCTTGAAGTATTATTATTTTTATGTCAATATGAACCTTTGTCTTGAATCTTTCGGATCTGAATATTCATACCACAATTAAGAAGAATTGCATTGAAATTATGACAACTAGCACTCCGCATCAAAAATTATCTTTTTATCATTTACCTACTCGAGGACGAGCAGGAATTAAGCTTGGGGATGCTTGATACGTCTCCAACGTATCTATAATTTTTGATTGCTCCATGCTATATTATCTAGTGTTTTGGACAATATTGGGCTTTATTTTCCACTTTTATATTACTTTTGGGACTAACCTATTAACCGGAGGCCCAGCCCAGATTTGCTGTTTTTTGCCTATTTCAAGATTTCAAGAAAAGGAATATCAAATGAAGTCAAACGAACGAAATCAACTGAGAAGTTATTTTGGAAGGAAACCCACCGGATAGACTTGGACTCTACGTCGAAGATACGGAGCTGGCCACGAGGGTGGGGGCGCCCACCCCCTAGGGCGCCCGCCTCGTGGGGCCCCGCAGCTCCACCGACGTACCCCCTGCACCCATATATACCTACGTATCGTAAAACTTCCAGAAAAGAGATTACATCGGGAGTTCCGCCGCGAAACCTCCAGAGCCACCAAAACCAATCGGGACCTGTTCAAAGACTCCCGGGGGGGGAACCCTCACCGTGGCCATCTTCATCATCCCGGCGCTCTCCATGACGAGGAGGGAGTAGTTCACCCTGGGCTGAGGGTATGTACCAAGAGCTATGTGTTTGATCTCTCTCTCTCTCTCGTGTTCTTGATTTGGCGGGATCTTGATGTATCGCGAGCTTTGCTATTATAGTTGGATCTTATGTTTCTTCTCCCCTCTCTGTCTTGTAATGGATTGAGTTTTCCTTTGAAGTTATCTTATCGGATTGAGTCTTTAAAGATTTGAGAACACTAGATGTATGTCTTGCCGTGCGATCTGTGGTGACAATGGGATATCACGTGATTCACTTGATGTATGTTTTGGTGATCAACTTATGGTTCCGCCCATGAACCTATGCATAGGGGTTGGCACATGTTTTCGTCGTGATTCTCCAGTAGAAACTTTGGGCACTATTTGAGGTTCTATGTGTTGGTTTGAATAGATGAATTGAGATTGTGTGATGCATATCGTATAATCATACCCACGGATACTTGAGGTGACATTGGAGTATCTAGGTGACATTAGGGTTTTGGTTGATTTGTGTCTTAAGGTGTTATTCTAGTACGAACTCTAGGGCTGTTTGTGACACTTATAGGAATAGCCCAACGGATTGATTGGAAAGAATAACTTTGAGGTGGTTTCGTACCCTACCATAATCTCTTCGTTTGTTCTCTGCTATTAGTGACTTTGGAGTGACTCTTTGTTGCATGTTGAGGGATAGTTATGTGATCCAATTATGTTATTATTGTTGAGAGAACTTGCACTAGTGAAAGTATGAACCCTAGGCCTTGTTTCCTAGCATTGCAATACCGTTTACGCTCACTTTTACCACTTGTTACCTTGCTGTTTTTATATTTTCAGATTACAAATACCTTTATATACCATCCATATTGCACTTGTATCACCATCTCTTCGCCAAACTAGTGCACCTATACAATTTACCATTGTATTGGGTGTGTTGAGGACACAAGAGACTCTTTGTTATTTGGTTGCAGGGTTGTTTGAGAGAGACCATCTTCATCCTGCGCCTCCTACGGATTGATAAACCTTAGGTCATCCAACTGAGGGAAATTTGCTACTGTCCTATAAACCTGTGCACTTGCAGGCCCAACAACGTCTACAAGAAGAAGGTTGTGTAGTAGACATCAAGCTCTTTTTTGGCGCCGTTGCCGGGGAGGTGAGTGCTTGAAGGTATATCTTTAGATCTTGCAATCAAATCTTTTTTTCTTTTTTTAGTACTAGTTTAGTTTATAAAAGAAAACTACCAAAAATATGGAATTGAGTTTGTCTCATACGCTTCATCTTTTAATATCTTTCGTGAGAATGATGGAAAGGAAAATTGTGCTCAATTGCTAGAAGAAGAATGCATTAAAATGTTTGGCACTAAATATTTGAATGATGAGCATGATTGCAATGTTGTTAGTATGAATTCCTTGAATATCCATGATGCTAATGATATGCAAAGCCACAAGCTTGGGGAAGCTATGTTTGATGAAGATGATATTTTTTGTCCCCCAAGATTTGATGAGCAAATTTACTATGATGAAAGCATGCCTCCTATCTATGATGATTATTGTGATGACACGTATGATTTAAAGAATAATAATAACCATGAAACTTTCCATCTTGATCTTAATTTTCAATCACATGGTAGTTATTTTGTTAAGTTTGCTCCCACTACTATTCCAAATGAGAAGAATTTTGCTTATGTGGAGAGTAATAAAATTTCTATGCTAGTAGATCATGAAAAGAATTTTTTAGGTGCTGGTTATATTATTGAATTCATTCATGATGCTACTCAAAATTATTATGAGGGAGGAACATATGCTTGTAGGAATTGCAATAATATCAAGTTTCCTCTCTATGTGCTTAAGATTTTGAAGTCATGCTTGTTTTACCTTCCTATGCAAGTTGATTCTTGTTCCCATAAGTTGTTTGCTCACAAAATACCTATGCATAGGAAGTGGATTAGACTTAAATGTGCTAGTCATATTCTACATGATGCTCTCTTTATGTTTCAATTCTTATCTCTTATGTGAGCATCATTGAAATCATCATGCCTAGCTAGGGGCGTTAAACGTTAGCGCTTGTTGGGAGGCAACCCAATTTAATTTTAGTTTCTTGCTTTTTGGTTCTATTTAGGAATAAATAATCCATCTAGCTTCTATTTAGATGTGGTTTTTTGTTTTAATTAGTGTTTGTGCCAAGTATAACCTTTGGGAAGACTTGGGTGAAGTCTTTATGATCATGCTGTAAAAAACAGAAACTTTAGCGCTCACGAGATTAGCTAGAACTTTTTACTGGAAAGTGATATTTAGTTCATTCTTTTTGCAGATTGGAAAGAATAACTTTGAGGTGGTTTCGTACCCTACCATAATCTCTTCGTTTGTTCTACGCTATTAGTGACTTTGGAGTGACTCTTTGTTGCATGTTGAGGGATAGTTATGTGATCCAATTATGTTATTATTGTTGAGAGAACTTGCACTAGTGAAAGTATGAACCCTAGGCCTTGTTTCCTAGCATTGCAATACCGTTTACGCTCACTTTTACCACTTGTTACCTTGCTGTTTTTATATTTTCAGATTACAAATACCTTTATCTACCATCCATATTGCACTTGTATCACCATCTCTTCGCCAAACTAGTGCACCTATACAATTTACCATTGTATTGGGTGTGTTGGGGACACAAGAGACTATTTGTTATTTGGTTGCAGGGTTGTTTGAGAGAGACCATCTTCATCCTGCGCCTCCTACGGATTGATAAACCTTAGGTCATCCAATTGAGGGAAATTTGCTACTGTCCTATAAACCTGTGCACTTGCAGGCCCAACAACGTCTACAAGAAGAAGGTTGTGTAGTAGACATCAAGCTCTTTTCTGGCGCCGTTGCCGGGGAGGTGAGTGCTTGAAGGTATATCTTTAGATCTTGCAATCGAATCTTTTTTTCTTTTTTTAGTACTGGTTTAGTTTATAAAAGAAAACTACCAAAAATATGGAATTGAGTTTGTCTCATACGCTTCATCTTTTTAATATCTTTCGTGAGAATGATGGAAAGGAAAATTGTGCTCAATTGCTAGAAGAAGAATGCATTAAAATGTTTGGCACTAAATATTTGAATGATGAGCATGATTGCAATGTTGTTAGTATGAATTCCTTGAATATCCATGATGCTAATGATATGCAAAGCCACAAGCTTGGGGAAGCTATGTTTGATGAAGATGATATTTTTTGTCCCCCAAGATTTGATGAGCAAATTTACTATGATGAAAGCATGCCTCCTATATATGATGATTATTGTGATGACATGTATGCTTTAAAGAATAATAATAACCATGAAACTTTCCATCTTGATCTTAATTTTCAATCACATGGTAGTTATTTTGTTAAGTTTGCTCCCACTACTATTCCGAATGAGAAGAATTTTTCTTATGTGGAGAGTAATAAAATTTCTATGCTAGTAGATCATGAAAAGAATTTTTTAGGTGCTGGTTATATTATTGAATTCATTCATGATGCTACTGAAAATTATTACGAGGGAGGAACATATGCTTGTAGGAATTGCAATAATATCAAGTTTCCTCTCTATGTGCTTAAGATTTTGAAGTCATGCTTGTTTTACCTTCCTATGCAAGTTGATTATTGTTCCCATAAGTTGTTTGCTCACAAAATACCTATGCATAGGAAGTGGGTTAGACTTAAATGTGCTAGTCATATTCTTCATGATGCTCTCTTTATGTTTCAATTCTTATCTCTTATGTGGGCATCATTGAAATCATCATGCCTAGCTAGGGGCGTTAAACGTTAGCGCTTGTTGGGAGGCAACCCAATTTTATTTTAGTTTCTTGATTTTTGGTTCTATTTAGGAATAAATAATCCATCTAGCTTCTGTTTAGATGTGCTTTTTTGTTTTAATTAGTGTTTGTGCCAAGTACAACCTTTGGGAAGACTTGGGTGAAGTCTTTATGATCATGCTGTAAAAAACAGAAACTTTAGCGCTCACGACATTAGCTAGAACTTTTTACTGGAAAGTGATATTTAGTTCATTCTTTTTGCAGATTGGAAAGAATAACTTTGAGGTGGTTTCGTACCCTACCATAATCTCTTCGTTTGTTCTCCGCTATTAGTGACTTTGGAGTGACTCTTTGTTGCATGTTGAGGGATAGTTATGTGATCCAATTATGTTATTATTGTTGAGAGAACTTGCACTAGTGAAAGTATGAACCCTAGGCCTTGATTCCTAGCATTGCAATACCATTTACACTCACTTTTACCACTTTTTACCTTGCTGTTTTTATATTTTCAGATTACAAATACCTTTGTCTACCATCCATATTGCACTTGTATCACCATCTCTTCGCCGAACTAGTGCACCTATACAATTTACCATTGTATTGGGTGTGTTGGGGACACAAGAGACTCTTTGTTATTTGGTTGCAGGGTTGTTTGAGAGAGACCATCTTCATCCTGCGCCTCCTACGGATTGATAAACCTTAGGTCATCCAATTGAGGGAAATTTGCTACTGTCCTACAAACCTGTGCACTTGCAGGCCCAACAACGTCTACAAGAAGAAGGTTGTGTAGTAGACATCACTTATGTGGAGAGTAACAAAATTTCTATGCTTATGCATCATGAAAAGAACGATTTATGTGATAGCTATATTGTTGAATTCATTCATGATGCTACTGAAAATTATTATGTGAGAGGAACATTTGCTTGTAGGTATGTCAATAATATCGAGTTTCCTGTCTATGTATTGAAAATGTTGAAGTTATGCTTGTTTTGCCTTCCTATGCTAGTTGATTCTTGCTCCCATAAGTTGTTTGATCACAAAATCCCTATGCATAGGAAGTGGGTTAGACTTAAATGTGCTAGTCATATGATTCATGATGCTCTCTTTATGTTTCAATTCTTATCTTTTATGTGTGCATCATTAAAATCATCATGCCTAGCTAAAAGGTATAAAAGAAAAGCACTTGTTGGGAGACAACCCAACACTTTTGCCTATTGTTTTTGTGTGTTCACATGATTAGGCTACTTTAGTAATCATGTTTTATTGCTTTTGTTTCAATAAAGTGCCAAGTAAAGCCTTTGGGATCATGTTGGGTGATAGTTGATTTGATCTTGCTGAAAAACAGAAACTTTTATGCTCACGAAAGTAAGTCTCATTTTTAAAAGAAGAGTGATTTTGAGTTCATTATTTTTGCAGAAGCTTAATATACAAACTTCTCACGTGGTCCTATTTTTTTCATAATTTTTGGAGTAGCAGAAGTATGGTAGTTATCCATATCATTACAAACTGTTCTGTTTTTGGCAGATTATGTTTTCAATGCATAGTTTGCTTGTTTTCTAGTTTCTATGGCTTATATTGCTCAATATAAATTGTGGAAATGATATGCTACATTAGGAATTGTGTTTAAACAATTATGAATCTTGTCTTTGACAGTACCAAAGTGAAATGGTTTGCTCTTTATCATACTAACCTATCTCACGAAGTTCCGTTAAGTTTTGTGTGATTGAAGTTTTCAAGTTTTGGGTGAGATGTCGATATGAGGAGAATAAGGAGTGACAAGACCCTAAGCTTGGGGATTCCCAAGGCACCCCAATGTGATATTCAAGGAAGATCCAAACAACTAAGCTTGGGGATGCCCCGGAAGGCATCCCCTCTTTCGTCTCCAACATTATCGGTAACCTCACTTGGAGCTATGTTTTCATTCGTCACATGATATGTGTTTTGCTTGGAGCGTCAATTTATTTTGTTAGGATTTGCTTGCTGCTATTTAGAATAATGTTTTGCATCTTTTATTTCAATAAAAGTGGCATTGATAGCCTTTACTATGCTTATTTTACAAGTCTACATGTTGCTGATTGAAAACAGAAAGTTTACCGCTGTTGCAAAGATTCCATAGAAAAGTCAGAATGTGATAAAATGTTGATTTTTTTGCAAAATAATCTTTTATAAATTTTCTACAGTGCGGTGTATTTTCATAATCTTTGGAGTTTAATAAGTATTCGCACTCTTGCATTCTTCATAGACTGTACTGTTTTGTCAGATTGCTGTTATGTTTGCATTGTTTGCATATGTTTGATTGTTTAATGATTCTATTTGAGGATAGGAGTATTAAATATGCAGAGGCATTTAGTATGCAATGTTGAATAATAATTTGAGTGATTTTCTACAGTAGAGAATGATAAGGTTTTTGCATTGGTTTATACTGACTTATCTCACGAGTTCGTGTTGAGTTTTGTGTGGATGAAGATTTTGAGATTTAGGAAACCTGTGATATGAGAAGAATTAAGGAGAAACAAAAGATCAATCTTGGGGATTCCTAAGGCATCCCAAGATAATATTTCAAGAAGTATCAAGCATCTAAGCTTGGGGATGCCCCGGTAGGCATCCCACCTTTCTTCACCAACAATTATCGGTTGAACCTAAGTTTTTGCTTCCTCACATGATGTGTGCTATCCTTGTAATGTCATTTTATTTTGTTTTGCTTGTTGTTTTAATAAAGTATTTAGTTTTGAAAGTTTTTAAATAAAATAGAGTCCTCAAATAGTTTCCTGGGAGGCTAGATAAGCGGCACTCACATACCGTCAACGAAGCTCTTTTCTATGGAATTGCTCTAGTGCTTCACTTATATATTTTTGAGCATGGCGTGCTTTAGTATTTTTGAAGAAATTCTCTCTTGCTTCACTTAAATTAATTTGAGAGAAAGAAATATTATGCTCATAATCTTCACTTACATTTGTTTGAGCTTATAAAAAGCAACACATTAAATTTAGTCCCAAAGTGATAGATATTCAAGAAGGATATAATGAAAACTTTCATGAAGATCATTGGACAAATAAACTTGATTCCTCGTAATAGTTTTGAGATATGATGATGTGATATGTGAGTCATGTTGATGAGTAATTATGCTTTAGTAAGAATATTGGTGTTAAGGTTTATGATTCCCTATGCAAGCATGAAAGTCAATACTTGTGCAATGAAATTACATCCTACTTGTGGTGCATTATTCGGTGTTAATTATGCTCGATGCTCGCTTATGAAATTATTCGTTTCTTGGTTGGTCACTTCTCAATCTTTTGCTAGCCTTCATTTTGCACTAAGTATGATCACTACTTGTGCATCCAAAATCATTTAGACCAGTTTTGCCACATGAGTGCACCATACCTGCCTATATGCGGTATTCTTTTGCCGTTCTAAGCAAATTTGTATGTGCCATCTCTAATTTTCAAAATAAATTTCTCTTTTGTGTGTTCGTACCGCTCGCGAGGCGGTGAGGGGTGGCCAATATTTTCCATGCTAGATGTGTTATTGTCACGATGAGTGTTTATTCACTTGTCATTGCACGAGATTAAGGCAAAGGTATTAGGAATGCCCAGTCCCAAAATGAAAAAATGAATTTACTTTATGTTGTCAAATAATAAATTCCTTGGAAAGTGTTGGCATGGAGGGCACCCGTGGATACGGTTAGCCATGGAAAGTGAAAGTATGGTGGAAAAAGGAATAAACTTTATTTTCTATTTTGGGAACCGCCTATGATATATCTAGCATGCAAAGTGTTGGGAGCTCTAAGTCGTTTTCGTTGGTGGGAAAAGTATGCCTCTCAAAATGTTTTTATCTCTCTATTTTCGCTTTGAGCTATGGCACCTCTACAAGTCCCTACTTCCCTCGGTGAAGGGCCTTTATTTTACTTTATGGAATTTATATTTTTAATTTGAGTCTCCATCTTCTCTTATAAAGCACCAACTAGGAGGCACTATGATCGTCCTTGAGCATTGGGTGTAGCTAATATGCAATTGTGTTTCATGAATGGATCAATGATTGAGCATGATGGGCTAGGGATAACTTATTTTAGCGTTGATATTTTGAAAGACATGGTTGCTTGTTGGTATGCTTGAGTATCAAAATCCTCATGTCAAAATTAGACTATTGCTTTGAACCATATAAAAGTCCAAATGTCCATGCTACAAAAGAAAAGATTTTATGATGAATATGATAGGTAGCATTCCACAACAAAAATTCCATTTTCAATTGCTACTTTATCATGATAAGTTTTATGAGAAAGAGTTGTTGTTATGATGCTAGGAAAAGTGATTGAAATTATCATTGATCAAAATTATGCACTTTGCTAGAATTCACACTTCATAAATTATTTCTTTTATCATTTACCTACTCGGGAACAAGTAGGAGTTAAGCTTGGGGATGCTGATACGTCTCTAACGTATCTATAACATATGAAGTATTCGTGACATGATTACAACAGTTTTATATTGTTTTGGTATGATTTGCATAGAACTAACCCGAACTGACGTTGTTTTTAGCAGAACTACCGTGGTGTTGTTTTTTGTGCAGAAATGATAGTTCTCCAAATGAGCTGAAACTTTTTGACGATTTTTTTGAACAAAAGAGACCCCCGAAGCTTCATGGGAGGGCCAGAAGAGCCACGAGGAGGGCACAACCCACCAGCGCACGCCTGGTGGGCCTGGCTTGCCCCGGTGGGTTGTGCTCACCTCGAGGCCCATCTTAGCGTGAAACCAACGCCATAAAATCCTATAAATAGAGAAACCATCAGGGGTTAACCTAGATCAGAAGTTCCGCCCCCGCAAGGCCCAGTAGCCACTGAAAACCAATCTAGACCCTGTTTCTGCACACTGCCGGAGGGGGGAATCATCTTCGGTGACCATCTTCGTCATCCCAGCGGCCACCATGATGAGGAGGGAGTAGTCCACCCTCGGAGCTGAGGGTTTGTACCAGTAGCTATGTGTTTAATCTCTCTCTCTCTCTCTCTCTCTCTCTCTCTCTCTCTCTCTCGTGTTCTTGAGATGTCACGATCTTGATGTATCGCGGGCTTTGTTAATATAGTCGGACCAAATGGTGTTTTCCCCTCTCTATCTTGTTTTGATGAATTGAGTTTTCCCTTTGAGATTTGTTTGTTATCGGATTGAATACTTTTATGGATTTGAGAACACTTGATATATGTCTTGCAATTGAATACTTGTGGTGACAATGGGGTATTCTATTGATTCACTTGATATATGTTTTGGCACTCAACTCGCGGATTACCGAGGTGACATTGGGGTAATATTGCATAGGGGTTGATGCACGTTCTTGTCTTTGTTTCTCCGGTAGAAATCTTGGGGCACTGTTTGAAGTTCTTTGTGTTGGATTGAGTATTATGAATATGAATTTTCTTTGGTGTTATTTTAGTACGAACTCTTGGTTAGATCGATCGGAAAGAATAGCTTCGTGTTATTTTAGTACGAACTCTAGGATCGATTGATCGGAAAGAATAGCTTTGAGGTGGTTTCGTACCCTACAAACAATTTATTCTTATGTTCTCCACTAGATAGGAACTTTGGAGTGATTCTTCATTGCACTTTGAGGGATGGTTATATGATCCAATTATATTAGCATTGTTGGGAGGTTGCACTAGCGAAAGTACGGACCCTAGGCCTCATTTTCAAGCATTGCAATACCGTTTTTGTGCCCGTTTACTATTTGCTACCTTGCTATTTTTATTTATTCAGATTACAAAATACTATATCTACCATACATATTGCACTTGTATCAGCTTCTCTTCGGTGAACTAGTGCTCCTATACAATTTTCCATTGTATTAGGTGTGTTGGAGACCCAAGATATTTCTTGTATTTGATTGAAGGGTTGTTTGAGAGAGACCATCTTCATCCTACACCTCTCACGGATTGATAAACCTTAGGTCATCTACTTGAGGGAAAATTGTTACTGTCCTACAAAACTCTGCGCTTGGAGGCCCAACATGTGTTTACAAGAATAAAGTTGCGTAGTAGACATCAAGATCTTTTCTGGCGCCGTTGCCGGGGAGGTGAGTGCTTGAAGGTATATATTTAGATCTTGCAATTGAATCTTTTAGTTTCTTGTTTTATCACTAGTTTGGTTTATAAAATAAAACTACATAAAAAATGGAATTGAGGTTGCATCATATTATTGATCATATTTATAATATCCTTCTTGAAAATGATGGATTGGAAAGTTGTGCTCAATTGATAGAAAAAGAATTCAATAGAATGTTCGGTACAAATGATGAGCATGATTGCAATATTGTTAGTATGAATTCTTTGAATACCCATGATGCTAATGATATGCAAAGCCATAAGCTTGGGGATGCTATATTTTATCAATATGATATTTTTAGTCCCCCAAGTTTTAATGAGAAAATTTATGCCTCTTATTTATGATGATTATATTGTTGAAAGTGGATTTGGAGAGGTCTTGACTTTATTTAATGATGAATCCACTATTTTGGAGGAGGTTGCAATTGATTATGACAACAAAGTACCTATCTATGATGATTATGGTAATGACATGTATGCTATATTGAATAATGATAACCATGAAACTTTTCATCATGATTTTAATTTTCAATCCCTTGATAGTTATTTTGTTGAGTTTGCTCCCACTACTATTCATGAGAATAAATTTGCTTATGTGGAGAGTAACAAAATTTCTATGCTTATGCATCATGAAAAGAATGATTTATGTGATAGCTATATTGTTGAATTCATTCATGATGCTACTGAAAATTATTATGAGAGATGAACATTTGCTTGTAGGTATTGCAATAATATCGAGTTTCATGTCTATGTATTAAAAATATTGAAGTTATGCTTGTTTTGCCTTCCTATGCTAGTTGATTCTTGCTCCCATAAGTTGTTTGGTCACAAAATCCCTATGCATAGGAAGTGGGTTAGACTTAAATGTGCTAGTCATATGATTAATGATGCTCTCTTTATGTTTCAATTCTTATCTTTTATGTGAGCATCATTAAAATCATCATGCCTAGCTAAAAGGCATAAAAGAAAAGCGCTTGTTGGGAGACAACCCAACACTTTTACCTACTGTTTCTGTGTGTTCACATGATTAGGATACTGTAGTAATCATGTTTTATTGCTTTTGTTTCAATAAAGTGCCAAGTAAAGCCTTTGGGATCATGTTGGGTGATAGTTGATTTGATCTTGCTGAAAAACAGAAACTTTTGCGCTCACGAAAATAAGTCTCATTTTTAACAGAAGAGTGCTTTGAGTTGATTCTTTTTGGCAGAAGTTTAATATACAAATTGCTCACGCGGTCCTATTTTTTTCATAATTTTTGGAGTAGCAGAAGTATGGTAGTTATCCAGATCATTACAAACTGTTCTGTTTTTGATAGATTATGTTTTCAATGCATAGTTTGCTTGTTTTCTAGTTTCTATAGCTTATATTGCTCAATGTAACTTGTGGAAATGATATGCTACAGTAGGTTGTGTGGAAACAATTATGAATCTTTTATTTGACAGTACCAAAGTGAAATTGTTTGCTCTTTATCATACTAACCTATCTCATGAAGTTCCATTAAGTTTTGTGTGATTGAAGTTTTCAAGTTTTGGGTGAGATGTCGATATGAGGATAATAAGGAGTGAAAAGACCCTAATATTGGGGATTCCCAAGGCACCCCAATGTGATATTCAATGAAGATCCAAGCAACTAAGCTTGAGGATGCCCTGGAAGGCATCCCCTCTTTCGTCTCTAACATTATCGGTAACCTGACATGGTGCTATGATTTCATTCGTCACATGATATGTGTTTTGCTTGGAGCGTCAATTTATTTTGTTAGTATTTGCTTTTTGTTATTTATAATAATGTTTTGCATCTTTTATTCAATAAAAGTGGCATTGATAGCCTTTACTATGCTTATTTTACAAGTCTACATGTTGCTGATTGAAAACAGAAAGTTTACCGCTGTTGCAAAAATTCCCTAGAAAAGTCAGAATGTGATAAAATGTTGAAACTTTTTGCAAAATAAGCTCTTATAAATTTTCTATAGTGTGGTATATTTTAATAATCTTTGGAGTTTAAGAAGTATTGGTACTCTTGCATTCTTTACAGACTGTACTGTTTTGGCAGATTACTGTTATGTTTGCATTGTTTGCATATGCTTGCTTGTTTAATGCTTCTATTTGAGGATAGGAGTATTAAATATGCAGAGGCATTTAGTATGCAATGTTGAATAATAATTTTAGTGATTTGCTACAGTAAAGAATGATAAGGTTTTTGCATTGGTTTATACTAACTTATCTCACGAGTTCTTGTTTAGTTTTTTATGGATGAAGCTTTTGAGATTTAGGAAAACCGTGATATGAGAAGAATTAAGGAGACACAAAAGCTCAAGCTTGGGATGCCCAAGCCATCCCAAGATAATATTTCAAGAAGTCTCAAGCATCTAAGCTTGGGTATGCCCCGGTAGGCATCCCACCTTTCTTCACCAACAATTATCGGTTAGTATCGGTTGAACCTAAGTTTTTGCTTACTCACATGATGTGTGCTATCCTTGGAATGTCATTTTATTTTATTTTGCTTGATGTTTTAATAAAGTACTTAGATCTGAAAGTTTTTAAATAAAATAGAGTCCTCAAATAGTTTCTTGGGAGGCTAGGTAAGCGGCACTCACATCCCGTCAACGAAGCTCTTTTCTATGGAATTGCTCTAGTGCTTCACTATATCTTTTTGAGCACGGTGTGCTTTAGTATTTTTGAAGAAATCCTCTCTTGCTTCACTTAAATTAATTTGAGAGAAATAAATATTATGCTCATGATCTTCACTTATATTTGTTTGAGCTTATCAAAAGCAACACATGAAAATTAGTCCCTAAGTGATAGATATACAAGAAGGATATAATAAAAACTTTCATGAAGATCATTGGACAAAATAAAATTGATTCCTCGTAATAGTTTTGAGATATGATGATGTGATATGTGAGTCATGTTGATGAGTAATTATGCTTTAGTAAGAATATTGGTGTTAAGGTTTATGATTCCCTATGCAAGCATGAAAGTCAATACTTGTGCAATGAAATTACATCCTACTTGTGGTGCATTATTCAGTGTTAATTATGCTCGACGCTCGCTTATGAGATTATTCGTTTCTTGGTTGGTCACTTCTCAATCTTTTTCTAGCCTTCATTTTGCACTAAGTATGATCACTACTTGTGCATCCAAAATCATTTAGACCAGTTTTGCCACATGAGTCCACCATACCTGCCTATATGCGGTATTCTTTTGCCGTTCTAAGCAAGTTTGTATGTGCCATCTCTAATTTTCAAAATAAATTTCTCTTTTGTGTGCTCGTACCGCTCGCGAGGCGGTGAGGGGTGGCCAATATTTTCCATGCTAGATGTGTTATTCTCACGATGAGTGTTTATTCACTTGTCATTGCACGAGAGTAAGGCAAAGGTATTAGGGATGCCCAGTCCTGAAATGAAAAATTAATTTACTTTATGTTGTCAAATAATAAATTCCTTGGAAAGTGTTGGTATGGAGGGCACCCGTGGATATGGTTAGCCATGGAAAGTGAAAGTATGGTGGAAAAACGAATAAACTTTATTTTCTGTTTGGGAACTGTTGGGGATATACTTGTTGGGTATGACCCGCCCAGGAGGGGCCGGGTTATACCGCTGGTGGTTTGTTATGACAAAGCCCATAAAGATGTTGAAGATGGTAGTTCACGAAGCATGCTTACTGAAGTACCAAAACCCAAAGGCGACTTAAGGTCCAACAGGTGTAAACCGCCATATATGTATGACTTGTATTATAAGGCATGTATAGTCAGTTACTGAGCCGGACACGTTGTGTATGAGCCGGCCGGGACTCCATGAGCTGCTGGGCGTCAAACTGTGTATATAAAGGGACAACCAAGCGGCGGTTTAGGACAAGAAACAAGAGATCGAAAGCTAGGCCAAGCGTATTCGCTCCTTGGTAATCGAGACATAAGCAATACCACCTCAAACTGGATTAGGCGTTTACCTTCACCGCAAGGGGCCGAACCAGTATAAACTCATCGTGTCCTTTGTCCCATTTAACCCCTTTAAGCTAACCTAGTTGCGATGGCTCCACGACTAAGTCCTTCTGCTAGGACATCTGGCGTGACAATTCCACGATAGGAAGGTGCCCACCATGGGGCCAGCGCGCGGTGGTTTCGAGTTCTTACAGGGCAGCTTCGAAGGGATCAAGGGATACGTTGTGGGCCGGATGACCAAGAGTCATCGAGGCAAGCTCTACGTCGACAATGCAGGCTGGGGCCCCGAAGCCGGCTCAATCGAGTATGGGTACCGGGTCCCCTTCGGTGTAATCCACATCTTCACCGGCAAGATCGGCGAACCGGGCCCTGAGCCGGACATCTGCACCGACATCATCGAGACGACTCAGCGTGCACGATCCGCCCGGGTTCAACCCACCGTGAAGCACTCCTTCGTTGGATTTATCCATGGGGCGGAATTTGAGGAAGGATCTATGTATGGCGATGAGACGACCATCTACTACGATGGTGAATCGTCCACAGGCGAGACTAATTCAATGTATCAGCTGCAAGACGGCCGACTTGGGGGCAATTCCGATGGTGACAGTATTCCGTACCCCTATGGGCTGTCGAACAGGGTGGCGATCTTCATGGCCGGTACACAGCCGGTGCATGGTTCAACGGCTGCCGCGGCTATGACCTCTAATTCAGCGGCTGCGGCGGTGGCTGGTGCTGGCGGCTCAACGCGCCCACCAGCTCAAGTTTTAACAGATTTGTTGGAGGCTCTAGTGATTCTGATGGGGGTGGAGGTAACCCCGGACAACCAGGAACAACACAAGGTGGATGTGGCTAAAATGCGAGATGAGATAGCTCAGGCCAAAGAAGAGCTGGTGGCTGAGAATTCTAGGATGACTGCGGAGCGGGCTGTTTTGGACGCCCAGGCGCAGCGGATTCCTACCGGCTCACTTTGGATCAGAACGCTTCAAACGAGATCATGAGGAGGAGGTACCAGAGTCGTTTGCCCCCGATTTATGATGTGAGAAACCTCTTCAATACACCTGGAGCAGGGACCAGTAATCTGCCGGAGGTGAACCGAATGGTGGCAATGCATGGGGCTGGAGCGCCGGCTCAGCTGTGCACAACAGATCCACCTCGTTTGAATACTACCCTGCTGCAGTATGTGCCGACGTGTGACGCCCCCGATTTAATCGTACACTAATCATGCACGCAAATGTGTACGATCAAGATCAGGGACTCACGGGAAGATATCACAACACAACTCTACAAATAAAATAAGTCATACAAGCATCATAATACAAGCCGGGGGCCTCGAGGGCTCGAATACAAGTGCTCGATCATAAACGAGTCAGCGAAGCAACAATATCTGAGTACGTACATAAGTTAAACAAGTTGCCATAAGATGGCTAGCACAAACTGGGATCTGATCGAAGAGGAGCAGGCCTCCGCCTGGATCCTCCTAGCTACTCCAGTCGTCGCCGCCGGGCTGCACGTAGTAGTAGGCACCTCCGGGTAGTAGTCGCCATCGACGGCGGTGGCGTCGCTCTGGGCTCCATCGTGCTGTTGCAGCAATCGAGTAGAGGTAGGGAAAAGGGGAACAAGGCAACCGTGAGTACTCATCCAAAGTACTGCAAGCAAGGAGCTACACTACATATGCATGGATATATGTGTAAAGGGCCATATCGATGGACTGAATCAGAGAATGCCGAATAAGAGGGGGATAGCTAGCCTTAACGAAGACTACGCTCGGACACCTGTCTTGCAATGTAGAGGAGGGCAATCAAGTCCTCCAAGTAACATCACATAGCAATAATCCTACCCGCGATCCCTCCTCATATCCCCGAGAGAGCGACCACCGCTTGTATCCGCACTTGGAGGGTGTGTTTTATCAAGTATCCGGTTCTACTTGTCATAAGCTCAAGGTACAACTCCAAGTCGTCCTGCTATCAAGATCACGGCTATTCAATAGATTAACTTCCTGCAGGGTGCACCATCTTACCCAAAGACGCTTGATCCCATTTGGCGGACACACTTTCTGGGTCATGCCCGCCGCGGAAGATCAACACGCCGCAGCCCCACCTAGGCACAACAGAGAGGCCAACACGCCGGTCTAAACCTAAGCGCGCAGGGTCAGGGCCCATCGCCTCGAGCACACACACGCTATGCGTCTGTGGCCGAAGCAGACCTAGCCTAACAGCGTTCCAGTCAATCCAGCGCGCCGCTCCGTCGCCGACGTCTGAAGTGCTTGGTGATACCACGACGCCGGATACCCATAACTACTCCCGCGTAGATGGTTAGTGCGTATAAGCTCGTAGCCAACTCAGATCAAATACCAAGACCTCGTTAAGCGTGTTAAGTATCCGCGAACGCCGAACAGGCCAGGCCCACCTCTCTCCTAGGCGGTCTCAACCTGCCTGCCGCTCCGCCACAAAGATCCATCCAGAGGGCCGTCGGGACAAGGGTCCTTTCAGCCCCAAATCCGTGAATCACTCATGGTGCTCCACAAGTCGACCGACTTTAGTCTCCACATGTATCATGTATAAAGTATATAGTATATACCGTGATCACCTCCCGAGTGATCACGACCCGATAGTATAGCACGGCAGACGGACAAGAATGTAGGGCCACGATGAAAGTACTAGCATCCTATACTAAGCATATAGGATTGTAGGTAAAGGTAACAACAAAGAGTAACAAGGACAGGCTATGCATCGGGATAGGTATAATCGAAAGCAAGAATATGCTACACTACTCTAATGCAAGCAGATAGAGGAGAGTAGGAGATATCTGTGATCGGGGGGCTTGCCTGGTTGCTCCGGCAAGAGAGAGGGGTCGTCGACACCGTAGTCGATCACAGGGGGTACCGGCAGCGGCCTCGGGGTCTACCGGAAAAAGTAACAGAGAGGGAACATAATAAATAACAGAGCAATCAAAGCATAACATGACAAATGCGGTGCTAGAGGTGATCTAACGCAGGGATAGGTGATACCGGTGAAGGGGAAAACATCCGGAAAATATCCCGGTGTTTCGCATTTTCAGCGAGGGGCGAAGGGGAAAGTTGCGAGTTCGATAGGTTAGGGGGTGTGGCGGACGAACGGACTACGATCCGGAATCGCCTCGCTGCTCGAGTAACTTTCATGTACAAAGTTTTTCATCCGAAGTTACGGATTATTTTATATCATTTTCAAAGTTTTAATAATATTCTGAAATTTAATATTAAATCTAAATGAGACATGATATACCTATTGTACCCACTAGCATCTAGCCCTAGTGGATGACAAGTGGGGCCATGGGTCTAGTCAAGATGCATTATCGTGATTGACGATCAACATTGATAGTCAATGTGGTCACGGGTCCCACATGTCATAGGCTAGTGGTTAGTTAAACTAGTCAGGTAGGTTATTTAGCAGGTTAATTAACTTAATTAATTAATTACTTTTACTCCCATTTTATTTTTATTTTTCTTTTCGTTTCTTTTTCGTTTCTTTCCGCGGGTCAGCGGCCCATGAGGCCAACCGGGGCGGGCGCTATCGGGCGTGGTCGCCGTGCGTGGGTGCTGACCGGGCGGCGCGGTGTAGCACCGCTGGGCGAGCAGGCCGAGCCCGGGCGTCTGGGCGCCAGCGCCGTCGGTGGAGGGCGATGGGCGGAGGCGAAACAGGTGCCATGCGGCCGCAGCGATCTTGGCGGCAGAGCCGGCGAGGTTATGGCTCGTCTTGCGCCAACGATAGGAACGGGCGGCGACGGAAGGAGAAGGAGGGTGGGGTGCGTGGTCTCGGACTGGGTCGGCGCGGTCCGTCGTGGTGAGCGTGGTCGGCGTGCACGGGGACAGAGCGGCGAGAGGCGGACGGGGATCCTCACCCGCGTTGCAGGGAAGGCCCGGTGCAGGGCGAACGCGATGGCGGGGAGCGGTGGAGTCGAGGAGGCGTTCCGGCGGTGATCCGACGACGGCGCGGGGCGATGCGGGGTCGGTGTTGAGCATGTCGGGCGGCGGGGAGGAGATGAGGAGGCGGCCGGCGGGATCCGAAGACGGCGCGGGGCGATGCGGGGTCGGCGTTGAGCACGTCGGGCGGCGGGGAGGAGATGAGGAGGCGGCCGGCGGGGTCCAAGACGGCGCGGGGCGATCTGGGGCCGGGCGTTGAGCACGTCGGGCGGGAGGAGATGAGGAGGCGGCCGCGGGTCCAAGACGGCGGGGTGATGCGGGCCGGGCACCATTTTCGGGGGCGAGCGCCGGTGAGGTAGAAGCGGGGCGACGGGGTCGGCAGCGGGGCGCCGGGCGTCGAGTCGTTGCCCGATCCGAGGGATCGGGAGTGGGGGCGATGGATCGGGAGGGCGTGGGGGCGAGAGGAGTGGGGGAGGAGGGTTAGGGTTTCCCCTCCAGGGATAAGGCAGGCGGGTCGGCCGGGTTGGGCGGTGGGGCCGGCTGGTAGGCACTGGTGGGCAGGTGGCCCGATGGGGGGGGTTTCCTTTTCCCTTTTCCTTTTTTTGTCTTTTCTTTTATTTCTTCTTTTCGGTTTTATTAAAGTTTTAATTTATTTCAATTTTGAAGAATGTGAGAACAGCACCTAAATATGGTATGTTAAAGATACCACCGCCACATTAATTTGGACAGCTAAATAAAATAGTTTAATATTTTACAAAATACAAAAGGCTTTTAATTACTTTCTTTTCTGTTGTTTAATTTTCCCTTGAGCAATTAAACATTTTATAAAAAGGTGGTTTCACCACCATAATTACCTATGTATTATTTGGTTCACTCCGAACATTTAAAATTTATTATTTGAAAACTTTTATTGTTTGCTCGATTTTGAATTTGAAATTCGAACTAGGTTCCGAACTAACGCGAGTTTATCCACAGTAACCGAGGTGACGTGGCATCATTAGCGGGGATTACTGTAGCTTAATTACCCGGGCGTCACAATTCTCCTCCACTACAAGAAATCTCGTCCCGAGATTTAAGAGGGAGTAAGGGGAAAGGTCTGGGTACGAAATCCTAACGAATCTTCTCGGTCTTGGTTGATCTTCTTGAAGAGGTCGATCCATTACCTTGACATCTTCATTTCTCTCTCAGGTCATCATGGTGATGCCGCCTTTTCTCGAACTCCAACGTATTTACGAATAGGTAAGGGGTTATTCGGCGAATCGAACCTCTGCAAGGTTGACTATCGATAGCTAACATCGAGGAAGGTGGCGGAAAGTAACTCTCGAACTGGAACTTAAGAAAATATCGAGAGCAAAGTAAGAAGGTACCATGAGAAGTTTCGAGCGGTAGGCAACCATTCGATGCACGAAACAAAGTGTAAAGGGGTCCGAGTAATGGTAATAAGTTTTGTGTCCGTGAATCTTTAAAATAATTAACTCAAGCTCAAGGCGAGCATGGTTGAGAAAGCGAGAGGATACAATTTACCAAAGGCATTATGTATCGGAGGAAAGGCTCACAAGGTTATTGAATATGAAGGGCGTTGTCGATAAAATCCAACAAAGGATCCGTGGTCCACAAGGGATCCGACGTGAGCATCAGTACTCAACTAGAGGTAGAAGAATGCAAGGAGATCAAATTATAGAAACAACTGACTAACTCAATTGTCAAATGCAAAGGAATTATGATTCCCAAATCAAGGGATCAGAAGCAATGCTCTGATTAGGGATGGATAAGTTGAATAGCCTTAGGGTACAATCAACGACAATTGGATTGGTCGAGAACCAATTCCAGTTAAAAGAATGGCAGCTCAGCCAGAAAGGTAATTTATAAGGATCAATGATGATTGCGGATATTCGCAAACATATTGAGTCAACAGACTCAAAATGATAATGACGAGGAATGTCAATATGACTACGGGACTTATGGGATTAACCATAATGCAAGCAAGCAAGAATTTCAAGAGCCAAAGGCCCCAAAGGATTTTCGGAAGATCGAATATTATTTTGAAGACTTTGTGAAACACATGAACAACTGGGGATGAGCGGATACTCGACAAGTGCGAGGATTTATATGAAGGGGTATTCATGTGGCAAAGAACTGCTAGGCAGTAGGCACAAAGTATTCTCGGAACAATAGAGAAAACTTCGGGGTATCTTGTAATAACAAGATCAATGGGGGATGACCGTATGAATGGCAAGTGTAAGTAGTTTTCCATACGGATTTATCGGTGGTCGGAATAGCAAAAGTGATGGGCACAAAGTCTCGAGAGAACATCGAGAGTATCTTCGAATCTTCCGATTAGCGATCGATCATCTCAAGTGAGGGCTCTCCGGAGAAAGTACTTGCGAGAACCTAAAGTTAGTTTTGTTTTTAGCAAATTCATTTAACCCGAATAGAAGAGAGTTCAGAGTCTCAGAGTAAAGGTCGAGGAGTAAAAGATCCTCCTACCACCCAACGGCGACGTGTGCCCGTAAGACACACAGCCATGTTAGTAAAAGTTTTGCAATGTCTAGACTCAACTTCGCCAAGGAATTGGAAAGGGGATTCCTACAGCGATCGGCTCGATACCAACTTGTCAGGCGCTTCGATTTAATCGTACACTAATCATGCACGCAAATGTATGCGATCAAGATCGAGGACTCACGGAAGATATCACAACACAACTCTACAAATAAAATAAGTCATACAAGCATCATAATACAAGCCAGGGCCTCGAGGGCTCGAATACAAGTGCTTGATCATAGACGAGTCGTGAAGCAACAATATCTGAGTACAAACATAAGTTAAACAAGTTGCCATAAGACGGCTAGCACAAACTGGGATACAGATCGAAGAGGAGCAGGCCTCCTGCAGGGATCCTCCTAGCTACTCTGGTCGTCGCCGGCGGGCTGCACGTAGTAGTAGGCACCTCCGGGGTAGTAGTCGCCATCGACGGTGGCGTCGCTCCTGGCTCCATCGTCAGTTGCAGCAATCGAGTAGAGGTAGGGAAAAGGGGAACAAGGCAACCGTGAGTACTCATCCAAAGTACTACGCAAGCAAGGAGCTACACTACATATGCATGGATATATGTGTAAAGGCCATATCGAGGGACTGAACTGCAGAATGCCGTAATAAGAGGGGTATAGCTAGTCTTAACGAAGACTACGCTCGGACACCTGTCTTGCAGCAATGTAGAGGAGGGCAATCTGAAGTCCTCCAAGTAACATCACATAGCAATAATCCTACCCGCGATCCCTCCTCATATCCCCGAGAGAGCGACCACCGGTTGTATCCGCACTTGGAAGGGTGTGTTTTATCAAGTATCCGGTTCTACTTGTCATAAGCTCAAGGTACAACTCCAAGTCGTCCCTGCTATCAAGATCACGGCTATTCAATAGATTAACTTCCTGCAGGGTGCACCATCTTACCCAAAGACGCTTGATCCCATTTGGCCGGACACACTTTCTGGGTCATGCCCGCCGCGGAAGATCAACACGTCGCAGCCCCACCTAGGCACAACAGAGAGGCCAACACGCGGTCTAAACCTAAGCGCAGGGTCAGGCCCATCGCCTGAGCACACCTGCACGTTATGTCTGCGGCCGAAGCGACCTAGCCTAACAGCGTTCAGTCAATCCGGCTACGCCGCTCCGTCAGCCGACGTCTGAAGTGCTTGGTGATACCACGGCGCGGGATACCCATAACTACTCCGCGTAGATGGTTAGTGCGTATAAGCTCGTAGCCAACTCAGATCAAATACCAAGACCTCGTTAAGCGTGTTAAGTATCCGCGAACGCCGAACAGGCCAGGCCCACCTCTCTCCTAGGCGGTCTCAACCTGCCTGTCGCTCCGCCACAAAGATCCATCCAGAGGGCCGTCGGGACAAGGGTCCTTTCAGCCCCAAATCTGTGAATCACTCATGGTGCTCCACAAGCCGACCCGACTTTAGTCTCCACATGTATCATGTATAAAGTATATAGTATATACCGTGATCACCTCCCGAGTGATCACGGCCCGATAGTATAGCACGGTAGACGGACAAGAATGTAGGGCCACAGATGAAAGTACTAGCATCCTATACTAAGCATATAGGATTGCGGTAAAGGTAACAACAGAGTAACAAGGACAAAGCTATGCATCGGGATAGGTATAATCGAAAGCAAGAACATGCTACACTACTCTAATGCAAGCAGTATAGAGGAGAGTAGGCGATATCTGTGATCAAGGGGGGGGGCTTGCCTGGTTGTTCCGCAAGAGAGAGGGTCGTCGACACCGTAGTCGATCACATGGGGTACCGCAGTGCCTCGGGTCTACCGGAAAAAGTAACGGAGGAGAACATAATAAATAACAGAGCAATCAAAGCATAACATGACAAATGCGGTGCTAGAGGTGATCTAACGCAGGATAGGTGATACCGGTGAAGGGGAAAACATCCGGAAAATATCCCGGTGTTTAGCGTTTTTAGGCGGAGAGGGGCGAAGGGGAAAGTTGCGAGTTCGATAGGTTAGGGGGTGTGGCGGACGAACGGACTGCGTATCCGGAATCGCCTCGCGCTCGAGTAACTTTCATGTACAAAGTTTTTCATCCGAAGTTACGGATTATTTTATATCATTTTCAAAGTTTTAATAATATTCTGAAATTTAATATTAAATCTAAATGAGACATGATATACCTATTGTACCCACTAGCATCTAGCCCTAGTGGATGACAAGTGGGGCCATGGGTCTAGTCAAGATGCATTATCGTGATTGACCACCAACATTGATCGTCAATGTGGTCGTGGTCCCACATGTCATAGGCTAGTGGTTAGTTAAACTAGTCAGGTAGGTTATTTAGCAGGTTAATTAACTTAATTAATTAATTACTTTTACTCCCATTTTATTTTTATTTTTATTTTCGTTTCTTTCCGCGGGTCAGCGGCCCATGAGGCCAACCGGGGCGGGCGCTATCGGGCGTGGTCGCCGTGCGTGGGTGCCGGACCCGGGCGGCGCGGTGTAGCACCGCTGGCAGAGGCCGAGCCCGGGCGTCGGGCGCCAGCGCCGTCGGTGGAGGGCGCAGATGGGGCGGAGGCGAACAGGGATGCCAGCAAGGCGGCGCAGCGCAGATCTTGGTGGCGAGCCGGCGAGCCATAACCCGTCGCGTACAACGATAGGAACGGGCGGCGACGGACGGAGAAGGAGGGTGGGGTGCGTGGTCTCGGACTGGGTCGGCGCGGTCCGTCGTGGTGAGCGTGGTCGGCGTGCACGGGGACAGAGCGGCGAGAGGCGGACGGGGGTCCTCACCCGCGTTGCAGGGAAGGCCCGGTGCAGGGCGAACGCGATGGCGGGGAGCGGTGGAGTCGAGGAGGCGTTCCGGCGGTGATCCGACGACGGCGCGGGCGATCTTGGGGCGGGCACCATTTTCGGGGCGAAGCGGTGAGGTGAGGTAGAAGCGGGCGACGGGTCGGCAGCGGGCGCCGGGCGTCGAGTCGTTGCCCGATCCGGAGGGGATCGGGAGGTGGGGGGGGCGCGATGGATCGGGAGGCGTGGGGGCGAGAGGAGTGGGGAGGAGGGTTAGGGTTTCCCCGGGGATAAGGCAGATGGGTCGGCCGGTGGGCGGTGGGCCGCCTGGTAGGCACTGGTGGGCCGGTGGCCCAAAGGGGGTGTTTCCTTTTCCTTTTCCTTTTTTGTCTTTTCTTTTATTTCTTCTTTTCGCTTTTATTAAAGTTTTAATTTATTTCAATTTCGAAGAATGTGAGAACAGCACCTAAATATGGTATGTTAAAGATACCACTGCCACATTAATTTGGACAGCTAAATAAAATAGTTTAATATTTTACAAAATACAAAAGGCTTTTAATTACTTTCTTTTGCTGTTGTTTAATTTTCCCTTGAGCAATTAAACATTTTATAAAAAGGTGGTTTCACCACCATAATTACCTATGTATTATTTGGTTCACTCCGAACATTTAAATTTTATTATTTGAAAACTTTTATTGTTTGCTCGATTTTGAATTTGAAATTCGAACTAGGTTCCGAACTAACGCGAGTTTATCCACAGTAACCGAGGTGACGTGGCATCATTAGCGGGGATTACTGTAGCTTAATTACCCGGGCGTCACACGACGCCACCAGGTCATTATTCTAACCCTTTGGATAATATGATCGTTGCGGCGACATGATTGGCAGCTCTCCCAGTTGAAGGCGAGTCTCCAGCTGCGATTGAAATGCGGAGGGCTAGAGAACTGTCGGATGTGGGGTTCCGCCAAACCCTTAAGGTTCGAACACTGGGGTGCGCGCGAAGCCTTTCCCTCCTACCGATCTACGCTCTAGCTCGCTAGGATCTTGCGGACGAACTCGACGGAATCACAACACAGAGAGACACAAGGTTTATACTGGTTCGGGCCACCGATGTGGTGTAATACCCTACTCCAGTGTGGTGGTGGTGGATTGCCTCTTGGGATGTTGATGAACAGTACAAGGGAAGAACAACCTCCTGAGGTTGAGGTGTTCTTCTGCGTATGAATTTGTGGCGTGAGAGTTCGAGCTCTCTGTTCTCGATCCCTCAAGATGAGATCAGATGCCCCTACTGTGGTGGCTAGCACTACTTATATAGGCCCTGGTCCTCTTCCCAAATATCGAGCGGGAAGGGAGCCAACCACGGCGGGCAAATTTGAAGGGGGACAGCTAGTAAAAGCTATCCTGACAAAAGCGGTCTTCGCCTGCTAAAAGCTCTAGGGTGACGCCGTCTTGGGCTCCATGATGACCTCCGCCTTGCCGTCCTCCTGGTCTTTTTCTCGTTGCACCAATATGGCAACCTTTGCCTGATGCCTCGGTACTCTTCGCCTGCGCTTGCCTCCTTAGCACCAAAGAGGAAATGGGGACACTGCGCGCACTGGTGCCCGCCTGGCACCTTCGTCATGGCTTACGTCACGAGAGTCTCGCGAGGTTCGCCCCGCCTTGATATCTCCGCTCCTCGTGAGCCTGCCTGGCTAGGTGATACGTCTCCAACGTATCTATAATTCTTGATTGCTCCATGCTACTTTATCTATTGTTTTGGACTATAATGGGCTTTATTTTCCACTTTTATATTATATTTGGGACTAACCTATTAACCGGAGGCCCGGCCCAGAATTGCTGTTTTTTTGCCTATTTCAGTGTTTCGAAGAAACGGGATATCAAACGAAGTCCAAACGGAATGAAACCTTCGGGAACTTGATTTTCTCACCGAACGTGATCCAGGAGACTTGGACCCTACTCCAAGGAGTGCTAGAGGTGGTCACGAGGGTGGGGGGCGCGCCCCTCCCCCCTGGGCGCGCCCCCTGCCTCGTGGGCCCCCTGACGCTCCACCGACGTACTCCTTCCTCCTATATATACCTACGTACCCCCAACAGATCGGGGACGGAGCCAAAAACCTAATTCCGCCGCCGTACCTTCCTGTATCCATGAGATCCTATCTTGGGGCCTCTTCCGGAGCTCCGCCGGAGGGGGCATCCACCATGGAGGGCTTCTACATCAACACCATAGCCCCTCCGATGAAGTGTGAGTAGTTTACTTCAGACCTTCGGGTCCATAGCTAGTAGCTAGATGGCTTCTTCTCTCTTTTTGGATCTCAATACAATGTTCTCCCCCTCTCTCGTGGAGATCTATTCGATGTAATCTTCTTTTTGCGGTGTGTTTGTTGAGATCGATGAATTGTGGGTTTATGATCCAGCTTATCTATGGAAAATATTTGATTCTTCTCTGAATTCTTTTATGTATAATTAAGTTAGCTTTGCAAGTCTCTTCGAATTATCCATTTGGTTTGGCCAATTCGATTGGTAGTTCTTGCAATGGGATAAGTGCTTAGCTTTGGGTTCAATCTTGCGGTGACCTTACCCAGTGACAGAAAGGGTGGCAAGGCACGTATTGTATTGTTGCCATCGAGGATAACAATATGGGGTATTTATCATATTGCATGAATTTATTCCTCTACATCATGTCATCTTGCTTAAGGCATTACTCTGTTTTTTTAACTTAATACTCTAGATGCATGCTGGATAGCGGTCGATGAGTGGAGTAATAGTAGTAGATGCAAAATCGTTTCGGTCTACTTGTCACGGACATGATGCCTATATACATGATCATTGCCTGTATAACCTCATAACTATGCTCAATTCTATCAATTGCTCAACAATAATTTGTTCACCCACCGTAGAATACTTATGCTCTTGAGAGAAGCCACTAGTGAAACCTATGCCCCCCGGGTCTATTCTCATCATATCAATCTCCATCACTTTATTTACTTGCTTTGCTTTTACTTCTCACTTTGCATCTTTATACCAAAAATACCAAAAATATTATCTCTATCAGATCTCACTCTCGTAAGTGACCGTGAAGGGATTGACAACCCCTAAGCGTTGGTTGCAGTAGCTATCGCTTTTGTGCAGGTACGAGGGACTTGCGTGGTCTCCTCTTGGATTGATACCTTGGTTCTCAAAAACTGAGGGAAATACTTACGCTCTGTGCTGCATCACCTCTCCTCTTCGGGAAATCCAACGCAAGCTCGAGACGTAGCAAGAAGAATTTCGGAGCCATTGCCGGAGGTCTACGCAAAAGTCAACATACCAAGTACCCATCACAATCCCTATCTCTCGCATTACATTATTTGCCATTTGCCTCTCGTTTTCCTCTCCCCCACTTCACCCTTGCCGTTTTATTTGCCCTCTCTTTCCCAATCTCCTCCTCTCTTTTGCTTGCCCTTTCGTTTCTCGTTTGGTTGGATTAGATGCTTATTTATTCCTAAACAAAGAAGCCAATATCTATGGATCTTGATCCGCTTGCCAATCTTTTTAAGAGATCCAATTATGATGAACCAATTCCTAGTGATTTGGATGCACTAGATTATCTTTATAAGGTTTTGCCTGAAATCCGTGAAGTGACTCGCGATAGATCTTTGAATAAAAAGCATGATTGCAATGATTTTCTTTTAAATTCTTTTGATGTCAATTGTGCTAATAAGATGCAAAACCCTAAAATTGGGGATGCTAGTTTTGCTATGTCTACTACTTATTGCAATGATCACGATTGGGGTGATTCTTCTTATGATCTTGAAAATTTATTTAAGCCCCATGATAAATATGAGATTGATAATATTGTTTGCAATAATATTGAAAGTGGGCTTGGAGAAATCATGACTTTAGTTAATGATAATCCCACTATTTTGGAAGAGTGTCAACTTTGCATACATGTGGATCATGTTAATAATATGTTATGTGGTAGCTATTTTGTTGAATTTGCTTATGATCCTACATGTAATTATTATGAGAGAGGAAAATATGATTGTAGAAACTTTCATGCTATTAAATTACCTCTCGCTATGTTGAGATTGCTATTGTCTCTTTCCGCTTCCTTGCATATGCTATTTTTTGCTTGCCTTGATTTGTTTGCCTATAAGATGCCTATGCATAGGAAGTATGTTAGACTTAGATGTGGTTGTCACATGTTTTATGATGCTCTCTTTGTGCTTCAATTCTTGTCTTTCTTGTGAGCATCATTGAAATCTCAATGCCTACCTAAAAAGGCTTTAAAGAAAAGCGCTTGTTGGGAGACAACCCAATTTTTTACTTGCTTCTTAGTAATAAATAATCCATCTAGCCTCTGTTTATATGTGGTTTTATCTTTTAATTAGTGTTTGTGCCAAGTTGGACCTATTGGATCTTCTTGGATGATAGTTATTTGATGTTGCTGTAATTTCCAGAATCTTTGTGCTCAGTGCCCGAATTGTTAAAAATCACCAGAACGTGATATAATACTGATTCCAATTGCTGATGATCAATAAACAAATTGTCCAGGTCTTCTAATTTTGGTAGAATTTTTTAGGTTCCAGAAGTTTGCGTTATCTACAGATTACTACAGACTGTTATGTTTTTGACAGATTCTGTTTTGCGCGTGTTGTTTGCTTATTTTGATGAATCTATGGCTAGTAAAATAATTTATGAACCATATAAAAGTTGGAATACAGTAGGTTTAACACCAATATAAATAAAGAATGAGTTCATTACAGTACTTTAAAGTAGTCTTTTCTTTTCTTTCTCTAACGGAGCTCACGAGATTTCTATTGAGTTTTGTGTTGTGAAGTTTTCAAGTTTTGGGTGAATTCTTTTGATGGATTATGGAACAAGGAGTGGCAAGAGCCTAAGCTTGGGGATGCCCATGGCACCCCCAAGATAATCCAAGGACACCAAAAAGTCAAAGCTTGGGGATGCCCTGAAGGCATCCCTCTTTAAATCCACTTCCATCGGTAATTTACTTGGAGCTATATTTTTATTCACCAACATGATATGTGTTTTGCTTGGAGCGTCTTGTATTATTTGAGTCTTTGCTTGTTAGTTTACCACAATCATCCTTGATGTACACACCTTTTGAGAGAGCCATATATGAATTGAAATTTGATAGAATACTCTATGTGCTTCACTTATATCTTTTGAGCTTGATAATTTGCTCATAGTGCTTCACTTATATCTTTTTGAGCGTGATAATTTTTGCTCTAGTGCTTCACTTAGATCTTTTAGAGCACGGTGGTGGATTTGTTTTAAAGAAACTTGATCTCTCATGCTTCACTTAGATTATTTTGAGAGTCGTTAATAGCATGGTAATTTGCTTAATGTTAATATACTTGGTGTTCAAGATATGTGAAACTTTCTTTTGAGTGCGTTGAATACTAAGATAAGTTTGATGCTTGATAATTGTTTTGAGATATGGAGGTAATAATATCAAAGTCATGCTAGTTGAGTAGTTGTGAATTTGAGAAATGCTTGTGTTGAAGTGAGTAAATCCCGTAGCATGCACGTATGGTTAAAGTTGTGTAACAAATTTGAAGCATGAAGTGTACCTGGCTTGTGCATCCTTATGAGCGGCGGTCGGGGACGAGCGATGGTCTTTTCCTACCAATCTATCCCCCTAGGAGCATGCGCGTAGTACTTGAATTTTTGATGACTTCTAAATTTTTGCAATAAGTATATGAGCTCTTTTGACTAATGTTGAGTCCATGGATTATACGCACCCTTACCTTTCCGCTATTGCTAGCCTCTTCGGTACCGTGCATTGCCCTTTCTCACATTGAGAGTTGGCGCAAACTTCGCCGGTGCATCCAAACCCCGTGATATGATACGCTCTATCACACATAAACCTCTTTATATCTTCCTCAAAACAGCCACCATACCTACCTATTATGGCATTTCCATAGCCATTCCGAGATATATTGCCATGCAACTTTCCACCGTTTCGTTCATCATTATTATGACATACATTACTTTTGTCATATTGCCATTGCATGATCATGTAGTTGACATCGTATTTGTGGCAAAGCCACCATGCATTATTTTTCATACATGTCACTCTTGATTCATTGCACCATCCCGGTACACCGCCGGAGGCATTCATAGAGTCATACCTTGTTCTAGTTTTGAGTTGTAATCCTCATGTTGTAATCAATAGAAGTGTGATGATCATCATTATTAGAGCATTGCCCAAAAAAGGAGAAAGGCCAAAAAAAGGCCCAAAAAAAAAGAAAAGGGCAATGCTACTATCTCTTTTTCCACACTTGTGCTTCAAATAGCACCTCGTTCTTCATGTAATGAGTCTCATATTTTGTGCTTCAAAGTAGCACCTCGTTCTTCATGTAGTGAGTCTCATATATTGTGCTTCAAAGTAGCACCATGTTTTTCATATAGTGAGTCTCATAAGTTGTCTTTTTCATACTAGTGGGAATTTTTCATTATAGAACTTGGCTTGTATATTCCTACGATGGGCTTCCTCAAATGCCCTAGGTCTTCATGAGCAAGCAAGTTGGATGCACACCCACTAGTTTTCTTTTGTTGAGCATTCATAGCTCTAGTGCATCCGTTGCATGGCAATCCCTACTCCTCATGTTGACATCAATTTATGGGCATCTCCATAGCCCGTTGATTAGCCTCGTCAATGTGAGACTTTCTCCTTTTTTGTCTTCTCCACACAATCCCCATCATCATATTCTATTCCACCCATAGTGCTATATCCATGGCTCACGCTCATGTATTGCGTGAAGGTTGAAAAAGTTTGAGATTATTTAAGTATGAAACAATTGCTTGGCTTGTCATCGGGGGTATAGAAGTTGGGAACATCTTTGTGTGACGAAAATGAAGCATAGCCTAACTATATGATTTTGTAGGGATGAACTTTCTTTGGCCATGTTATTTTGAGATGACATAATTATTTTGATTAGTATGCTTGAAGTATTATTATTTTTATGTCAATATGAACTTTTGTCTTAAATCTTTCGGATCTGAATATTCATATAACAATTAAGAAGATTTACATTGAGATTATGCCAAAGTATCACTCCGCATCAAAAATTCTCTTTTTATCATTTACCTACTCAAGGACGAGCAGGAATTAAGCTTGGGGATTCCTGATACGTCTCCAACGTATCTATAATTTTTGATTGCTCCATGCTACTTTATCTATTGTTTTGGACTATAATGGGCTTTATTTTCCACTTTTATATTATATTTGGGACTAACCTATTAACCGGAGGCCCAGCCCAGAATTGATGTTTTTTGCCTATTTCAGTGTTTCGAAGAAACGGAATATCAAACGGAGTCCAAACGGAATGAAACCTTGAGAACGTGATTTTCTCACGAGCGTGATCCAGAGACTTGGACCCTACTCCAAGGAGTGCAGAGGCGGTCACGAGGTGGGCGCGCCCCTCCCCCAGGCGCGCCCCTGCCTCGTGGGCCCCGACGCCCACCGACGTACTCCTTCCTCCTATATATACCTACATACCCCCAACAGATCGGGGACGGAGCCAAAAACCTAATTTCACCGCCGTACCTTCCTGTATCCAGGAGATCCCATCTTGGGGCCTGTTCCGGAGCTCCGTCGGATGGGGCATCCACCACGGAGGGCTTCTACATCAACACCATAGCCCCTCCGATGAAGAGTGAGTAGTTTACTTCAGACCTTCGGGTCCATAGCTAGTAGCTAGATGGCTTCTTCTCTCTTTTTGGATCTCAATACAATGTTCTCCCCCTCTCTCGTGGAGATCTATTCAATGTAATCTTCTTTTTGCGGTGTGTTTGTTGAGACCGATGAATTGTGGGTTTATGATCCAGCTTATCTATGGAAAATATTTGATTCTTCTCTGAATTCTTTATGTATGATTAAGTTATCTTTGCAAGTCTCTTCGAATTATTCGTTTGGTTTGGCCAACTAGATTGGTAGTTCTTGCAATGGGAGAAGTGCTTAGCTTTGGGTTCAATCTTGCGGTGACCTTACCCAAAGGATGTAAAGGGTTGCAAGGCACGTATTGTATTGTTGCCATCGAGGATAACAAGATGGGGTATTTATCATATTGCATGAATTTATTCCTCTACATCATGTCATCTTGCTTAAGGCATTACTCTGTTTTTTTAACTTAATACTCTAGATGCATACTGGATAGCGGTCGATGAGTGGAGTAATAGTAGTAGATGCAGAATCGTTTCGGTCTACTTGTCACGGACGTGATGCCTATATGCATGATCATTGCCTGGATAACCTCATAACTATGCTCAATTCTATCAATTCCTCAACAGTAATTTGTTCACCCACCGTAGAATACTTATGCTCTTGAGAGAAGCCACTAGTGAAACCTATGGCCCCCGGGTCTATTCTCATCATATCAATCTCCATCACTTTATTTACTTGCTTTGCTTTTACTTTTCACTTTGCATCTTTATACCAAAAATACCAAAAATATTATCTCTATCAGATCTCACTCTCGTAAGTGACCGTGAAGGGATTGACAACCCCTAAGCGTTGGTTGCGAGTAGCTATCGTTTTTGTGCAGGTACGAGGGACTTGCGCGTGGTCTCCTACTGGATTGATACCTTGGTTCTCAAAAACTGACGGAAATACTTACGCTACTGTGATGAATCATCCTCTCCTCTTCGGGGAAATCCAACGCAAGCTCGAGACTTAGCACTAGGCCACTCCAGAGGAGGCCTTGCATCGTCCGCCTCGCGAGGCTTGGACCCTCGCGAGGGTCTTGGATGCCTTGTTGATGAAAATGGGCGTCTGACCGCTATATTAGCCACCAGGCCGCAGTATCAAGTCTGGGGACCCCCATTCCCAAAACGCCGACAGGAACTTCTTCAGACAGCATTGGTCCAACAGGAGGTTTATTCTTACTGCCGTGAGAGGATTCACTTAACCCCTTGCCCGAGTCGGAGTTATAGCAGGCACGTCGATTCACCAGCAGTCTCAAGCAGTGACAAGCGCTGTAACCAGCCTCGTGGACATGACCCGGCGCGTAATGGTGCTAATGCTCAGGCTTTGGTGGATCAAGGCAGAGCACGTCGGGAGGCTGAGCTGGCGGCTCAGCAAGTGGCTCATCAACATTCTCCGGGTTATCCGATGACTTCGGTGGAGACAGGCGTGACCTCCAGAACCTTGGGTGTACCATGTTTAGTGCCGGCTCTACATAACGTGTGTTGCCCAAGGATTTCAAGGGCCCTCGTAAGGTGCCTAACTACACAGCAGATCAGCCCCCTGAAGCTTGGGTTGAAAGTTATGATATGGCAATGGAGCTGTTGGATGTTGGCGATGCTGCATGTGCTAAGTACTTCACTATGATGTTGGATGGAACGGCTCGTACTTGGTTGAAAGGGTTGCCAGCCAACTCCATTGGATCATGGGCCGAGTTAAAAGCCCGGTTTTTCTAGAATTTTAAAGACACGTGCAAGCAGCCTATGTCAATTCTGGATTTGGACTCCTGTGTCCAAGAAGAGGGCGAGTTAACAACCCATTGGTTGCGCCGGGTCTCAGCCATCCTGCACTCATCAGATCATATCAACATCGGTTCAGCAGTTCTAATGTTGGAGAAAACGTTTTATGCCCCTTAAGCAGAAGCTGGGGCGGCTCAAACGCCATTGCAGTGACATGGGGGAGCTCATGGCAGCTCTGGTCAAGTATGCCGAATCTGACAGTACCAAGGACCCCGAGTCTGATGAGGAAAGGCCAGGTAAGGGAAAGAAGAGTAGCAGCACCAAAGGGCAGCAGCATAACCCGGCGAATCAAGGGGGCAATGGTAAGCGCAAGGCTGACAGTAGTTTGGATTTTGTGGACAACACCAACACGCAGAATAATGGTCATCGTCGTAAGGGAAAGCCAAACCCTCGGTTTGGAGGGCAAAATTTCAACCTTGAAGACATGATGAATCAGCCCTGCCCAAAGCATGGTACGCGGGAAAAGCCGACCGCTCACCTCTGGAAGGATTGCTTCATCATGAGAGAGTACAGAAATTCAAAAAAAATAGAACAATCATGGGCCAGATGGCGGCTCAGGACCCGGCTCTCACGGTCCGGGTTACGATGGTGGCGGTTCAAGCTCCGGTTTCCAAGGCCAAGGCAATCAGGGTGGTTATAATCAACAGTTTAGTCAGGGGGTTCTGCAGCAGTAGCAGTCTGGTTATCAGAGTAACCCGAAGCAATTGAATAGTGGGCAGTACCACGTCTTCACCACTAGTTTATGTAAGCGGGATCAGAAGCTCCATAAAAGGGTAGTGAACGCCGTTGAGCCGGCAGTTCCTCGTTACTTGCGCTGGTCTGAGCAGCCCATTGTGTGGAGTCGTGAGGATCACCCGCCCCGGGTTGATAATCTGGGTCACCTGGCGCTGGTGGTGTCACCTCAGGTTGGGGGGTACAAGTTCACTAAGGTACTCATGGATGGAGGCAGCAGCATCAATATCCTTTACTATGATACTCTTCGTCGCATGGGATTGACTGACAAAAATTTTAAACTGTCCAATACTGTTTTCCATGGAGTGGTGCCTGGTAAGTCGGCGTATCCTGTAGGCAAGATCGCTTTGTAAGTAGCCTTTGGGGATGAACATGATTCCAGATACAAAAACTTTGACCTTTGAAGTTGTCAAGATCCAGAGCCTGTATCATGCTCTGTTTGGAAGGCCGGCTTATCCTGAGTTCATGGCAAGACTATGTTATGTTTATCTGCAGCTCAAGATGCTGGGTCACAAGGGTGCCATCACGGTACATGGAAGCCGGAAGATAGCCTTGGAGTGTGAAGAAGGCGACGCTGCCTATGCTGAGTCTGTCTGTGCAATAGAGGAATTGAAATTTTACAAGGATAATGTTGACCCGGTGAATATGACATCTTTGAAGAAGCCAACCACAGAACATGACCCCTTGTTGAAGTTTAAATCGGCAGATGACACTAAGTTAGTCGACTTCGTTCCTGGCGGCTCATCCAAGCAGTTTAGCATCAATGCTAATCTGGATCCGAAATAGGAAAGCGCGCTCATCGAGTTCATCCGTGAGAACCAGGACATCTTTGCATGGAAGCCTTCAGACATGCCAGGTGTACCGAGGGAACTCGCTGAGCACACTCTTAATATTGATCCAAAGTTTAAACCGGTCAAGCAATTCCTTCGCCATTTCAATGAAGAGAGGTGCAAGGCTATTGGTGAGGAGGTACCCGGCTCTTGGTGGCTGGGTTCATTGTTGTAGTTTTTCATCCTGAGTGGTTGGCTAACCCGGTGCTAGTCCTTAAGAAAAATGGTACTTGGTGTATGTGTATGGATTACACGGATTTGAACAAAGCCTGTCCAGCTGATCCTTTTGCTCTCCCCCGTATTGATCAGATTATTGATGCTACAACGGGTTGTGAGTGTTTGAGCTTTTTGGATGCTTATTTCGGTTATCATCAGATCAAGATGGCAGTTAAGGACCAGGAGAAGACAACCTTCATCACTCCTTTTGGAGCCTTCTGTTACGTGTCTATGCCTTTTGGCCTCAAGAGTGCCCAGGCGACTTATCAGCGGTGTGTACAGAATTGTCTTCATGATCAGATTGGGTGCAATGTTTATGCCTACGTGGATGATATTGTGGTGAAGTCCAGGAAGAAGGAAACCTTGATAGATGATTTGAAAGAAACCTTTGATAATCTCCGGGTCTACAGGATGATGCTTAACCCGACAAAGTGTGTCTTTGGTGTGCCAGCAAGCAAGCTCTTGGGTTTTCTGGTTTCAGAATGGGGTATTGAAGCTAACCCGGAGAAGATAAGGGCTGTCACCTCTCTGGCTAAACCGGCGTGTATCAATGATGTTCAACGTTTGGCGGGTCGTACTACGGCCTTAAGCCGGTTCATAAGCCGGTTGGGTGAAAAGGCCATCCCTCTTTACCAGATGATGAAGAAGACAAATCACTTTGTTTGGAGTGATTCGGCTGATCAGGCGTTTGAGGCCTTGAAGAAACAGTTGGTTGAGCCGCCGGTTCTTGCTGCTCCCATCGATAAAGAGCCTTTGTTGTTATATGTGGCTGCCTATGGCAGAGCTGTCAGTGTAGCTATCGTGGTGAAATGGAAGGAGTTAGGCAAGGAGCATCTGGTTCAGCGGCCGGTTTACTACATCAGTGAGGTGCTTATTTAGTCCAAGCAGAGGTATCCACATTGGCAGAAGCTTGTATATGGGGTGTTCATGGCTAGTCGCAAACTCAAGCAATATTTTTTGGGTCATCCCATCACTGTGGTTAGTTCTGCTCCTTTAGGGGATATTATTCAAAACAGAGAAGCCATAGGTCGGGTAGCCAAGTGGGTCATCAAGTCTCAAGCACTAGTGGATTTTATCAACGATTGGACAGAGTTGCAGATGCCTGAGGAGAAGCCATGTAGCACTTATTGGACTATTCACTTTGATGGATCCAGGCAGTTGGAGCGCTCGGGGGCTGGAGTTGTCTTGACTTCCCCACGAGGTGATAAATTTTCCTATGTTCTCCGGTTGATGTTTCCTTGTACTAACAATGCAGCAGAGTATGAGGCGTAGCTCCATGGTCTTCGGATGGCTAAGGAGATGAACCTAAGCCGGGTGAGGTGTTTCGGCGACTCAGATCTGGTAGCTTAGCAAGTTTCAGGCACTAGGGATTCCAAGGATCCACTCATGGCGGCTTATAGTCGAGAGGTTGATGCTATCGTGGGTCATTTCAAAAGTTACCAGGTTGAACATATTAATCGCGGGAAAAATGAGGCGGTTGATGCTTTGAGCCAGTTAGGGTCCCAGCGTAAGCCGGTGCCACCTAACACTTTCCTGGATATTCTGCATAACCCTTCAATCAAATTGCCTACAGAGGAAGATCTTGCTATTCCTGACCCAGAAGCACAACTGGTGGTGGCTCTTCATGCTATTCCTGATTGGATAGTTCCATATTTGGCTTATATGACCCTGGGCCAGTTACCTGAAGATGAAACTTTGGCTAGGCAGATAACCCGGTGGTCTAAGTCAAAGACTATTGTCAATGGAGAGTTGCATCATCGCAGTGTCACAGTGGCGTTTCAATGTTGCGTTTCTCCTGAGGAAGGTTGTGAGATTCAACGAGAGATTCATGAAGGAGATTGTGGTCATCATGCCGGCTCTAAGTCTCTTGTAGCCAAGGCTTTCCGTCATGGGTTTTATTGGCTGACGACTCATACTGATGTAGAAGATTTGTTTAGTAAATGTGACGGTTGTCAGAAATTTTCACGACGAGCTCATGTGCCGGCTCAAGAATTGAGGATGATTCCAATTGCTTGGTCGTTTGCAGTTTGGGGGCTTGATATGGTTGGGCCTTTCAAAAGATCCAAAGATAAAAGACCCACCTTTTGGTAGCGGTTGACAAGTTTACAAAGTGGGTTGAAGCAGAGCCGGTTAGTAAGTGTGATGCAGCGACGGCGGTGCAATTCATCAAAAAGGTGATTTTTTGTTTTGGCTTTCCCCATAGCATTATAACTGATAATGGAACTAATCTATCCAAGGGTGCTATGAAAGAACTTTGTCAACGTGAGCATATCCGACTTGATGTATCATCAGTGGCTCACCTCTAGTCCAATGGTCAAGCTGAGAGAGCCAATCAAGAGATTTTGAGAGGCATCAAGCCCCGGCTTATGGTTCCTTTACAGAGGACGCTGGGTTGTTGGGTGGAGGAGTTACCCTCGGTGTTATGGAGTATCAAGGCTACCCCCAACATATCTACGGGTTACACGCCTTTCTTCATGGTTTATGGAGCAGAGGTGGTTCTCCCTAGTGACATCCGTCATGATTCGCCTCGTGTGGCGGCTTATGTTGAGGCTGATAATGAAAAAGCACGTCAGGATGCACTTGACCTGTTGGATGAGGAGCGTGACCTTGCGGCGGCTCATTCTGCGATTTACCAGCAAGATTTGCGTCATTATCACAGCCGTCGGGTTAAAACCAGAACCTTTCAGGAAGGCGACTTTGTGCTCCGGCTTATCCAGGATCAGACTGATATGCATAAACTATCCCCACCTTGGGAAGGGCCTTTTGTGGTCAGCAAAAAATTGAACAATGGGTCATACTACCTTATCGATATTCGAGGCCACAAGGACTCACGCACGTCGGAGGAGGAGACCCGTCGGCCGTGGAATATTGCTCATCTTCGGCCTTACTATACTTGAGCCTCCGGCTGTGGTGATGTACATATTTTGACAATGTATATATTATGATGAATATAATAAAGCTGGCACCCCTGATAATTCAGGGCCTCTGTCGTTTCATTTTGATAATAATGAGTCTTTATTGTCATATCATATGGTCACTTGGGGGCTTCCTGCTCATCGAGCATAGCTATGACTACCCTCTTGATCCGGCTTGTACGCCATGATTACTAAATACTTGGGGGCTTCCTACTCATTGAGCATAGGTGTAATTACCCTATTCATCCAGCTTGTACGCCTGGAATGAAATATTACTTGGGGGCTCTTTGTTCAATGGACAAGAGTTTTTTGACCCTTGTAATAGGCTTGGAAGCCAGGCTTGGAAGCTAGGTGTATTCACCTAAAAACCTGGGTTATCCTGCCTTTTAAGTTTGCCACTCCGCCCAGATTGACTGGAATGACTCGCCGTACTTTTGACAAGTTAATATTATACAGACCCTGAACTTGTCAAAGTTAAGACGACAATTGGTCATGTGAGGCCCGACTTATAAGGTTAAGGGAAGGTTTAACTCAGCGGCTGTGCAGCCCTTTGAAAGCACTTGATTTGAAGGTTTGGCAGCCTGTGAAAGCCTTATTTTGTCTTTTGATTGATTTTTTTATTTGAACATTTTTTTAGGTTCATTTTTTGTGACATGTTGATACATGGTTGAACACCAATGAGGGCTATGATGCCTTATGGTTCACATATGAATCTATCCGGAGTTTGTTAACCCGACCTGGCTTTGGACTATAAGTCGCCAGTGTATAATGATCTTATATACTTAGAAGCGATGTGCTCTAAGTTTTGGGATATTAATCCTTGCTGCATACGGCGGTATATGTCAATTGAACAAGGCATTGTGCGCTCAATCTTTTGGGTTGTAACCCTCACTGAACATGTATGATAAGCCGGCAGTATGAGCAAATATCACAGGTATGATATTTTGTTATAATTATATAAGGTTATGATTGAACCGGCCCTGGTTATGGACTGTCTTAGTCACCAGTGGTTTTTTAGGGTGTTATGACCCGCCCTGGGGTAAACCGCTAGGGTACTTGTGATCTATTTTGTATGCAGGTAAAATAATAAATCTAGCATACATAGTTGATGAAACCATGAGCATAAGTGGCCGAGCTTCAAGTGGTAAAACGGCAGTGTTATGCGAAATAAAAAATGCACGATGGCATGGCAGATCAAGAGTTTAACTAGCCTATTACAAGGTTTCTGATAGCCCAATGAGAATAAGTGTTTTGGAGCTGTCAACACAGCAAAGTATTCTACTTAATAAACCGGCTTATGACTGTTGGCGGGTTGAAGCCTCTGGGTCTTCCCGCACCTCTTCTTCATCTTCAGCTCCTTGCTTATCCATCAGCTAGAAGTCAGGCGTAGCCCAGTTGATACCGGTCAACGCTCTAAACATAGCTTCATCATCAATAAGGTTTCATGGATCAATGTGAGGAGCGAAGCTGCTTTTACGTATCGGCGGGATGAGATCTGTTGGCTCGTGAACCGGCACGCTCACTCTCTTGTTTTCAGCGTCATAAGCCGCCTGTTATGTGGATAGACTGGTTTGATCAGCCATCTTGCTTGCTAAAGGACTCATGGCTCTTGCTATTTCTGCAAAGTCATCAGCACTGAAGGCAGATCCGTCTTCTTTAACACTGGGGCAGCCATTGGCCAAATCCTTCGGGTCAAGATCGGCTTGCCATGCCTTTGCCCGGCTTAAGGCAGTCAAGGCGCCGGCTCTGGCAGCTCCCTGTTTTAAATCATCAATCCTTTTTGGCAGCACAGATAACTGCTTTAGTGTATCCTTGATAAGTGTTGAGGGGGATTTCTTATGCAGTGTGGCAGCAATGGTTCGTTGGGTGCCAGTATACAACTGTTCTACAAGAGCATACACAGCTTTAAGACATGCATGTCTAAGCCCAACTTAGCGCTTCGAGAACCTATATCAGTAAAATTATGGGTAAGCTGGCAGCCGTATATAATATGGTTATCAAGGTGCAGGGGAAATATGTTCTTACCAAAGATGGCTGATGACATAATATTGATTTGTTGCTTTAAGCCAGATAGCTCCTCAATCACCGGTTTGAGTGCGGCCTCAGCATCTTCTGCTCTCTTCAATAGAGCTGCCTTTTCAGTTTCCCAGCCATCTTTGTCAGTATTGAAGTTTTGCTTGAGTTGCTCAATGTTCTCTAAAGCAGTCTTCAATTCTGATTTGGCCTTGGATGTTTCAGACTGTTGATTTTTTACATCGGCCTTCAGATCATTGAGTTGTGAGTCCTTCTCAGAAAGATCAGACGGTAGGATAAGCATGGATAGATTCATGAGTATAATTATTGTTGAAGTCCCAAGCACAATACATGTATTTTCCTTGGGACTTGGGGGCTAATGTATCTTACTCTTAAGAATTTTTGAAGTCCCAAGCACAATACAAGTATTATACTTGGCACTTGGGGGCTAATGCATATTTCTCTTTATTAAGACAGAATTATTGGCTGACCCGGACAAATGATGTAATGATGTGATCTGGTTTACAAAGACTACAGATTGGATTATTAATTTCAAACAGGATGGTTAGTCCCAACTTATTCATCACTGATTAAGCCGACCCTTGGGGGCTACGGATGCAATATTTGATTCTTGCTACTTCAAGTCCCGGCTTAACATATTTATTAAGTCGGCCCTTGGGGGCTACTGTCGGTGTCAAAACAGGCAGATCTCGGGTAGGGGGTCCCGAACTGTGCGTCTAGGATCGATGGTAACAGGAGATGGGGGGCACGATGTTTACCCAGGTTCGGGCCCTCTCTATGGAGGTAATACCCTACTTCCTGCTTGATTGATCTTGATGAATATGAGTGTTACAAGAGTTGATCTACCATGAGATCGTAATGGCTAAACCCTAGAAGTCTAGCCTGTATGACTATGGTAATGAATATATGCCATCCGGACTACGCCCTCCGGTTTATATAGACACCGGAGGGATCTAGGGTTACTAAGAGTCAGTTACACAAGGAGAAATCTTCATAGTTGATCCCAAGCTTGCCTTCCATGCTAAGGAGAGTCCAATCCGGACACAGGTAGAGTCTTCGGCCTTCATGTCTTCACAGCCCACCAGTCCGGCCCACGGATAACAGGCCGGACGCCCGAGGACCCCTTAGTCCAGGACTCCCTTAGTAGCCCCCGAAACAGTCTTCAATAACGAAGTGTTCGGCACACAAATTGTCTTCGGCAATGCAAGGCGGGTTCCTCCTCCGATGACCTCCAAGTGATGTATTCGGCCGTTGATCAATGTCGCTCCCCTCGGCTTCTGCGCGTTAAATAACTTTATCTTCCATGTGTCGAGAAGATGTGAAAGGTCAGGGTATTTTTGCAAATAGCACCCCATCCATGCAAGGAAGAGCGCCTATTTAAAGAGATTGGATCTTAGACCCATTCGGCACCACGCAGAAAGATCCCCGGAGACTGCTAGGAGAAACCATTCCAACATGGTTAGCGTTCCCAGCTCCTCCTCCCGTTCCGGCCCAGAGAAAGGCGAGTGGGAGAGGTGTTCTGTGTCCCACAGTCATTTAGCGAAGCTGCAAATGCAGGAGTTTCTTCCTCTACGCATCTGGTCCCTGTCCGAGCGGGGCTGACCTCTTTTAATGGTGAGACTCAAGCAGAGAACTTTCCCAATCCATCCGGGGGAGCGAGTGTGTTGTTGGAAATATGCCCTAGAGGCAATAATAAATTAGTTATTATTATATTTCCTTGTTCATGATAATTGTTTATTACCCATGCTATAATTGTATTGATAGGAAACTCAGATACATGTGTGGGTACATAAACAACACCATGTCCCTAGTAAGCCTCTAGTTGACTAGCTCGTTGATCAACAGATGGTTACGGTTTCGACCATGGACATTGGATGTCGTTGATAACGGGATCACATCATTTGGAGAATGATGTGATGGACAAGACAATCCTAAGCCTAGCACAAAGATCGTGGTTCGTATGCTAAAGCTTTTCTAATGTCAAGTATCATTTCCTTAGACCATGAGATTGTGCAACTCCGGATGCCGTAGGAATGCTTTGGGTGTACCAAACGTCACAACGAATCTGGGTGGCTATAAAGGTGCACTACGGTATCTCCGAAAGTGTCTGCTTGGGTTGCACGAATCGAGATCGGATTTGTCACTCCGTGTAACGAGAGGTATCTCGGGCCCTTTCGGTAGGACATCATCATAATGTGCACAATGTGACCAAGGGGTTGATCACGGGATGATGTGTTACGGAACGAGTAAAGATACTTGCCGGTAACGAGATTGAACAAGGTATCGGTATACCGACGATCGAATCTCGGGCAAGTATAATACCGCTAGACAAAGGGAATTGTATATGGGATTGATTGAGTCCTTGACATCGTGGTTCATCCGATGAGATCATCGTGGAACATGTAGAGCCAACATGGGTATCCAGATCCCGTTGTTGGTTATTGACCGGAGAACGTCTCGGTCATGTCTACATGTCTCCCGAACCCGTAGGGTCTACACATAAGGTTCGATGGCGCTAGGGTTATAAAGGAAGTTTGTGTGTGGTTACGAATGTTGTTCGAGTCCGTATGAGATCCCGGACGTCACGAGGAGTTCCGGAATGGTCCGGAGGTAAAGATTTATATATGGGAAATCTTGTTTTGGTCACCGGAAAAGTTTCGGGTTTTTCCGGTAACGTACCGGGACCACCGGGAGGGTCCCGGGGGTCCACCAAGTGGGGCCACCAACCCCAGAAGGCTGCGTGGGCCAAGTGTGGGAGGGGACCAGCCCTAGGTGGGCTGGGGCGCCCCCCACCAAGGCCCAAGGCGTGGGAAGAGTGGGGAGGGGCAAACCCTAGGTCCAGATGGGCCTTAAGGCCCACCTAGTGGGCGCCCCCCTCTCTCCCCCCTTGGCCGCCCCCCTTGGATAGGATATAGGGCTGGCCGCACCCCTTGGGGGTGGGAAACCCTAAAGGGGGCGCAGCACCCTTCCCCCCTATATATACTTGAGGTTTTGGGGCTGCCATGAGTTTCTCTCCCTCTAGGCGCAGCCCTACCTCTCTCCCTTCTCCTCTCCCGCGGTGCTTGGCGAAGCCCTGCAGGATTGCCACGCTCCTCCACCACCACCACGCTGTTGTGCTGCTGCTGGACGGAGTCTTCCTCAACCTCTCCCTCTCTCCTTGCTGGATCAAGGCGTGGGAGACGTCACCGGGCTGTACGTGTGTTGAACGCGGAGGTGCCGTCCGTTCGGCACTAGGATCTCCGGTGATTTGGATCACGACGAGTACGAATCCTTCCAACCCGTTCTCTTGAACGCTTCCGCTTAGCGATCTACAAGGGTATGTAGATGCACTCTCCTTCCCCTCGTTGCTAGTTTCTCCATAGATAGATCTTGGTGACACGTAGGAAAAATTTTGAATTTCTGCTACGTTCCCCAACATGTGTTTCGTCCCCTATCTGCTAAGAGGTATCGGATTTCCAATCCATCCGTTCCTCCGAGGGTTGCTGGAATACTATGGTCTCCAGCTGCACAACTTCACCCCCCTCCTCCATTCTGCACATTGTGGGTAATGTTGCTTTATGCGAATTATTCCTAGGCATTGAGGCCCATTTTGAGCTGTGGAGGAAGTTGTTCTGTCTTGTCCCGCGCAACCATGAGGGGTCAATATTTGAAGTGGGCGGAGCCGAAGTATGGCGCATCACCGATACCGGATATCTGTCCGGCACACCAAGGAAGGCATCTGAAGAATGGCCATCCGAATGATTCTATATTGAGGACGTCGCTCTCCCCGGCCCAGTTCGAAAGGGTCTCCCAGAATTTGCAAGTGTTTCATTGAGGAAACGCCACAGCTGGCACCCCCTAAGCCTTGAAGAAGAGGATAGTGTGGAGGTTCGTCAGCTCCTGGGCAAGATAAGGATGCTTGCCCAGTCCGACTTTACAATAGTAGAGGTAATGGAGACCTCCATAGCGCGAGGGGTTCAGCCACTTCAATACAGAGGGCTCCCAATGTGGCACTACAACGGGGAGGACGACGCCTCCCGTTATGGTCGGAAAGGTCCGGACATTCCTGCCGCTCTAGCCAAGATACTGGCTGAGCTGTTTAAAGGGGAGGAAAAAGAATTTCTTCGCATCAATCGCAGAGAGGGGTACTCTATGTACAACCCTCCCAGCTGGGTAAGTCCCAACCCCTTTGCCTTTATTCACTCCGTTCTCATGGCCATTTCTAACGAATCCCCAATCCGTCTTACTTTGAAACAGCACTGGCGGAAGGTAACCGAGGGGCTTAATAGCCATGCCCCACAGCCGGAGAGCCACAACCGGGAGCTTGATCCTGGGTTTGAAGAGGACCCGTATATATTCGTGGTACTCACGGAAGGGGTGTTTTACCAGGCGAGCTATGACGGCACAGAAGTGGCCATCATCGCCGATTATCCTGGTCTTCTTCCAGCTTCCCACGTAAGTAATCGGGAGAAATCCCCCTCGAAAGAGCTTCCTTGCACTCCCTCACCCACCGCACTATCTCATGCTTCAAAGGGGAGGCGTTCGGCGCGTCATGCTACGCCAGGGATGATTCCAAGAAGAGCAGCTCCCGCGCCGAGCAAGGCCTCGAAAAGGAAGGTTGGCGAAGACCAGGCCGACCCTTCGTCGAAGAGGTATGGATTTAAAGGTATGCTTTGGCAGTTGTACCCAACCGTGATTGTTATGTTGGTCCTGTATCAGGAAAAAGGTTCACCGGACTATATCCGGGGATTCAGTCGGTCGCACTCCCAACAACCGGGATTTAGATCCCACCGGAGAGGTGGGGGCCGCTATGGGGGCAACGCCTGACTGTCCTTCGGCCGAGGGTTCGGAAGACATGTCCGTTACCAACTCGGAAGTAGAGAACGCCATGAATCATCGGCGCTGCAGGGCTGTCCTACGAGACCCCAAGTTCTCGGAAGAGGCATTCAATGCCTTCAGCTCGGCTGACACATATCTCCTAGCTGCTCGAGATGGGCTTAGAAAAGCCACAAAGCAACATTTGACAGATGTGCAGGTAAGTTTTTTCTTCGTCCGAAAAGGATAACCATATGCCCGTAGCCCCCGAGACTGAAAGCAGTTAGTACAACTGACTTAAGGATCGTTGTATAACCAGGTCCTTACCAAGAAGAATGCCCTGCTAGCCCAAGAGCTGGAGCAGTGTCGGGCGCAGCTGAATGTTGCTACCACCGAACTGGAAAACTTCAAGAAGGCGTCTTCTGGTAACATTCCCCTCCATCGAGGAATGATAGTTGTATACCAACTGTACTAATGTAGTTGCTGATTGCATAATAGGATCGCCCGATCAACTCGAAGAGAAGTTGAAGATCGCCCAAGAAGGGGAAAGAGAGGCAAAAAGGCTACACGCCACAGGCGAGCGTGTGTTGACCCGAGTCAGGGGCGAGAAGAACAAGCTATGGGATTCCAACACCGCATTGGGCGAAGAATTGAAAGATGTGCAAGCCCAGCTAGCCGACTCCGTGAAGGAGAACATGACGTTGCGGGGCGGTATATTCAGTATGTGTCTAAACTGTTTTGAAAGTGGTTCGGAGATAAATAAAACTGATATAGTTATGATTGCAGGTATATTGACGGGCTGTCCCGACGAGGAGGTGTTCGGATCATCAAGTGATCTACTGCAAAGGCTGTCGCAAGTGCACGAGCAGGCTCGGCTGGCAATGCGGAGTGTTACCAAGGCCCTATGGCCATCCGCCTCCCCTCCAGGAAGTATGGAGGACCTTGTAGAGTTGTTCAAGGGAGCACGACGGCGTATTCGACTATGGAAGATATCGGCCTGCCGAGAAGGTGCGCGAGAGGCCTGTGCCATGGTGAAAATGCGATATACCAAGCTGGATCCTAATCACATGGCCCGGGTCGGACCGCTAGGGTCGAATGGGGAAGAAATCCCCGTTAGTTTAATATATGACCAAGTAGAGGTGGCCGCCAAATATTCCCAACAGGATTGTAAGTTAGAATGCCTGTTGGACGGTATAGAGGAGGAAGTATTTGAGTCCAAATGACTATGTACCTTCCTTACCATGTGTAATTCTATCTGAATTGTATAGCATTTGTCATGGCAGACCTTTTCGCTTCAATAGACAAAGCGTAGGGGTCACAGGGGTCATAGTTGGTAAGGAAGGTACATAGTCATTCCCGAGGGTGTGGAGTGTTTCCGAATACCCTCGCGGCTGAATAGACCGGGGTATGCCTGGAAAACTAGGCGTAGGGGTCATAGTTGCTTGAACAGACAAGTTGTATCCTGCTAGTTATGTTATATTACATTGAGATCGTAAGAAACATCTTCCAGAGAGAATAGTTCTGTTAAGGGTTCCTTTCCCTGGGTGTGCATGTATTAATGTACATGTCCGAATTGTGATGGAAAAACCATAGTGTATGTAGCTTCTGGGGGTTCGCAATGGAGTAAATGCAACAAACATCTTTAATTCACCGACCGAATATTCCCTTAAGAACGCTAGCTTTCGGCTTCACCCAGTCTGAGGTACACATCCGGATGACCCAGCAGTAACAATCGCAGAGGTGCTCCCTTTATGCCCTAGCCGAACTAACGGGAACGTAGGGCATAAGCACAGGAGCCAGGCAACCCAGCTTGGCCAAAACTTAAGTCATACCAATGCATATAATGGCGAAGAAAAGGTACATATGGAAGAACTCATATGTGGATAGCTTTATGCTCGAATAATAATAGTAAAAAGCTTCTGTCCAAGAAGCACCCAGGTATAATGGACATACATATTTTAAAGATGTATGTGTCAGGGGTGTGCGGTCTAGCCGTACCAAAGCTTTAAAGCGAGAAAGGAAAAAGTAATCGAAAAAGAGAGAAAAAATAATGGAAACTACAGGGGAGAAGGAGGCGAACAAGGAGTTCGGCGCTAGGCATAGAATCTTCGGAGTTTGGCCGCGTTCCAGGGGTTCGGCTCGAGGCGATTGTCTGATGCATCACGAAGACGGTACGCTCCACCGGTGAGAACTTCGTCAATTGTGAAGGGACCCTCCCATTTGAGCTTGAGTTTGTCCTTTTTCTTCTCCGGCAGGCGTAGAACGAGTTCGCCAACGTTGTAAATCTTGGCCCGTACTTCTCTGCTTTGATAGCTTCGAGCCTGTTGTTGGTAAAATGTTGAACGGGCTTTTGCGACATCGCGCTCCTCCTCCAGGGCATCTAGGTTGTCCTGCCGATCAAGCTCGGCTTCTCTCTCTTCGTACATACGCACTCGAGGTGAGTCGTGAATAATATCGCAGGGCAACACGGCCTCTACGCCATACACCATGAAGAAAGGTGTGTATCCGGTAGTACGATTGGGTGTGGTCCGCAACCCCCAGAGTACGGAGTCGAGCTCCTCAACCCAGTGCTTTTCTGATTCTTTCAAAGACCGCACAAGTCTAGGCTTGATGCAGCTCATAATAAGACCATTGGCTCGTTCGACTTGACCTTTGGTTTGCGGGTGGTAGACGGAGGCGTAATCAAGTTTAATACCCAGATTAGTACACCAAGTTTTTACCTTGTCAGCTGTGAAGTTAGAGTCGTTGTCGGTGATGATGCTGTGTGGGACACCATAACGGTGCACAACATCGGATATGAAGTCTATCACCGGGCCCGACTCAGCCGTTTTGACCGGTTTAGCCTCTATCCACTTAGTGAATTTGTCCACCATAACCAGCAGATATTTTTTCTTATGGCTTCCCCCTTTAAGGGGTCCAACCATATCCAGTCCCCAGACCGTGAAAGGCCATGTGATGGGGATAGTCTGTAAGGCAGTTGGGGGCATGTGGCTTTGGTTGGCGAAGAGTTGGCACCCAACGCAGCGTTGGACAAGCTCCCTGCGCATCTGCTCGGGCCGTCGGCCAATAAAACCCTGTGCGGAAGGCCTTGCTAACAAGGGCCCGGTCTGCAGCGTGGTGTCCGCCTAGACCAGCGTGAATTTCTGTCAAAAGCTGCCACCCCTCCTCCTCGGAGATACATCTTTGAAGCACTCCGGTAGTACTTTTCTTGTAGAGCTCCCCGTCGTGAACCTTGTAGGCCTTCGAGCGCCGGACAATGCGGCGGGCCTCATTCTGGTCTTCGGGCAGCTCCTTCCTATTAATGTAGGCCAAGAAGGGTTCGGTCCATGGGGCAATTACTGCCATAACGAGATGGGCCGATGGTGTAATTTCGGTGGCTGGGCCCCCGATGATATCGGTGTGTTCAGAGTCTGGGGTTGTGTTCGGATCTGGACTATTGTTGCCGCCCTCCCCTTGCCACACCATGATGGCTTGAAAAGCCTTTCCAGGAAGATGTTAGGTGGGATGGGGTCGCGCTTAGCGCCAATGCGAGCAAGGACGTCCGTCGCCTGGTTACTTTCCCGGGCGACGTGATGAAATTCAAGCCCCTCGAACCGAGCCGTCATTTTTAGGACGGCATTACGGTAAGCTTTCATCTTTGGATCTTTGGCATCCAAGTCTCCGTTTATTTGAGATGTTGCGAGGTTTGAGTCCCCACGCACCTCCAGGCGGTGTATGCCCATGGATACAGCCATCCGAAGACCATGCAATAAGGCCTCATATTCGGCTGTGTTGTTGGAGTCTGTGTATAATATTTGGAGCACATACTGGACGGCATCTCCAGTGGGGGACGTTAACACGACGCCCGCTCCCAGCCCCGCCAACATTTTGGAGCCGTCAAAATACATAACCCAATTGGAATATGCGCCATACTCTTTGGGGAGTTCGGCCTCTGTCCATTTGGCGACGAAGTCAGCCAGCACTTGGGATATGATGGCTCGACGTGGCTTGTATGTTATGTCAAATGTAAGTAGCTCTATGGCCCATTTGGCGATACGTCCCGTGGCGTCACGGTTGTTTATTATGTCATTGAGCGGGACTTCAGAAGCCACCATGATTGAACACTCCTGGAAGTAGTGTCGTAGCTTTCGGGATGCCATGAAGACTGCGTATGCTATCTTTTGGTAATGGGGGTACCGGGATTTGCATGGTGTGAGGACAGTAGATACGTAGTATATTTGTTTTTGGAGCGGAAATTTGTGTGCGTCCTGTTCTCGTTCGACGATGAGCACGACGCATACCACCTGATGTGTTGCCGATATGTATAGCAACATGGGTTCGCCGGCGTTTGGTGCGGCCAGGATTGGGTTGCTTGCTAGGAGGGCCTTTATTTCCTCCAGTCCGACAGTCGCCGCGCCTGTCCATTCGAAATTATCGGTGCGCCGTAAGAGGTGATACAGTGGTAGTGCCTTTTCTCCTAATCTGGAGATAAAGCGACTTAATGCTGCCACACAACCAGCTAGTTTTTGGACTTGTTTGAGGTCTGTTGGCATAGCCAACTGTGACAGAGCTCAGATTTTAGCTGGATTTGCTTCTATTCCTCTATTGGAAACGATGAAGCCCAGCATTTTTACAGCGGGGACGCCGAAGGCACACTTTTCCGGGTTGAGTTTAATGTCATATGCGCGGAGATTGTCGAATGTAAGACGTAAGTCGTCTATTAGTGTTTGGACGTGCCTGGTTTTGATGACGACGTCATCGACGTAAGCTTCTACTGTCTTGCCGATCTGCTTCTCCAGGCATGTTTGAATCATGCGTTGGTATGTGGCGCCGGCGTTCTTGAGCCCAAAAGGCATGGTGTTGAAGCAGAATGGCCCATACGGGGTAATAAATGTTGTTGCAACTTGATCGGACTCCTTCATTTTCATTTGATGGTATCCAGAATATGCATCGAGGAAACACAGTGAGTCGTGTCCTGCGGTGGCGTTAATGATTTGATCAATGCGGGGAGGGGGAAGGGATCCTTAGGGCAGACCTTGTTGAGGTCTTTGAAATCGACACACAGGCGCCAGGATTTGTCCTTTTTTGGTACCATCACCAGGTTTGCCAGCCAGTCCGGATGTTTGATTTCTCTAATGAATCCGGCTTCAATAAGCTTGGCCAGCTCCTCCCCCATGGCTTGTCGCTTGGGTTCAGAAAAGCGCCATAGTGTTTGCTTGACCGGTTTAAATCCCTTTAATATATTGAGGCTATGTTCGGCCAGCTCACGTGGGATCCCTGGCATATCTGAAGGGTGACAAACGAATATGTCCCAGTTTTCGCGTAGGAATTATCGTAGTGCGGCGTCAACTGTTGGGTTCAGCTGTGCTCCGATAGATGCTATCTTCTTGGGGTCCGTTGGGTGGACCTGGAATTTGACTATTTCTTCTGCTGGTTTGAAGGAGGTGGATTTGGGGCGTTTGTCGAGGATTATGTCGTCCATGTCCACCGTGGAGCGCAGTGCGGTTAATTCTTCGGCCGCGAGAGCTTCGGATAGCACTTCAAGGGCCAGGGATGCGGTTTTATTTTCAGCACGGAGTGCTATGTCCAGATCACTGACGAGAATGATTATACCATTTGGTCCAGGCATTTTGAGCTTCATATACCCGTAATGAGGTATAGCTTGGAAGTGCGTAAAAGCATCCCGCCCCAATAGGGCGTGGTACCCGCTGCTGAAAGGGGCCACTTGGAAAGTGATTTCTTTGGACCGATAATTCTCCGGCGTGCCGAATACCACGTCAAGTGTAATTTTTCCCGCGCATCGTGCCTCTCGACTGGGAATGATTCCTCGGAAGGTTGTGCTACTTTGCTTGATGCGGCTCCTGTCTATTTCCATTTTGTGGAGTGTGTCCTCGTAAATGAGGTTTAGTCCGCTGCCACCGCCCATGAGGACCTTGGTAAGTCAAAATCTGTCCATGATGGGACTGAGGACTAATGCGGTTAGCACTCGGACTGTCCTGTACTTCGGCTCGTCACCGGCATTGAATGTTATAGCCGTGTCGTTCCAAGGGTTTATTGCAGCGATTTGGCAGACTTCGGCGAGGTCACGAAGTGCTCTTTTGCGTTTGTTGTTTGAAGAGAATGTCTCGAAGACCGTCAATACTCTTGTGTCGTCGTCTTCTGGAGGGTGTTGTTCTGGGGCGTCCTTGATAAGGATGTCCTCGCCGCTCTTGGCTACCTGCCGGAGTATCCAACAAGCTCTAAGGCTGTGGTTTGCCACGATATCTGGCGTTGTGTGTATTTTGCATGGGCCATCGAGCCATCCCTCCAGAACGGTGTGTGCCGCATAATGGGTTTATGTGTCTTGACTGTTGGACTGGCATGCCGCGGGGGCGCACCCTCTTCGTCTGTAGGAGGAGTTTAGTTGGGACCGACGATTCCCAGCAAGCTGCCTGAGTTTTCCAAGCGCTTTCCATCGTCTATACTTCTGTACGATAGTTGCTAAGTCGGCGAACTTCAGTATGCGGCAGCGATTGATGGCGTTGAGGATTCCTTCGTCCGTCCAATTTTTGCAGAACGCTGATATCGCGTCCTCGTCGTGGCAATCTTTTACCCTGTTTTTGACAAGGAGGAATCTGGCCCAGAAGTGGTGACCCGTTTCGTGAGACTGCTGTTTTACGCTCATAAGGGCGTCTATGTCCGGGTGGGTGGGTGGAATTAAATCCGAACCCTGACCTGAACGATTATCCGGAGTCTGAAGACCTTCCTAACTCAACAGTCCATGTTCCGGAATATCTTCAGATTGTTTGGGACTGCCATCCGATTCTATGGTCGGAGGGTTGGTCGCATCCTTTCGCTGGTAGGTATCCGACTCTTCTTGATCGGCGATCCGAACACAGTCAGCCTTCAATAAAGGAAGACTCGTCGTCCTGCTCCTCGACTATCGCTATCTGGTGGGTGACCGGTGGAGTTTTGATTTCTCCTTGATCAGTTTTAAGCCCGATCCGATCATAATCTGTGGCGATTCCCAAAGCGGTGATGCGATCTAGGAGTTCGTTCAAGGACGAATACTCTGTAAGATCCATCTGCTCGGAGTGTTCGGAGTTGATGCGAAGGGGATTTTCGATGGCTCGAGAGGTCATCGTCGGCCCAACGGCCGAACGGGCGATCATAGTAAAGCCGTCCAGCCGGAGGGCTTGGCCTGGGGCCAGGACTCCTCCGGAGGTGATGTTGTCTTTATGGACAAGGGGAGCCATCGAACCTTTCGTCGACGTCACAGTGGAACTCTCAATGAGAGCACCAATGTCGGTGTCAAAACCGGCGGATCTCGGGTAGGGGGTCCCGAACTGTGCATCGAGGATCGATGGTAACAGGAGACGGGGGACACGATGTTTACCCAGGTTCGGGACCTCTCAATGGAGGTAATACCCTACTTCCTGCTTGATTGATCTTGATGAATATGAGTGTTACAAGAGTTGATCTACCACGAGATCGTAATGGCTAAACCCTAGAAGTCTAGCCTGTATGACTATGGTAATGAATATATGCCATCCGGACTACGCCCTCCGGTTTATATAGACGCCGGAGGGATCTAGGGTTACATAGAGTCGATTACATAAGAAGAAATATTCATAGTTGATCCCAAGCTTGCCTTCCACGCTAAGGAGAGTCCAATCCGGACACGGGTAGAGTCTTCGTCCTTCATGTCTTCACAGCCCACCAGTCCGGCCCACGGATAACAGGCCGGACGCCCGAGGACCCCTTAGTCCAGGACTCCCTCAGCTACACATGCAAAGTTGAAGTGCTGGTATTATAAGTCCCGGTTCATACTGAAAGCATAAACCGGCCCTTGGGGGCTACTGGATTGAATCTATGCAACTATTGAAGTCTACAACATATTCACATTCTGTCATATCCTATAGACTTGGCGACTGATAGACAGTTAATTATGAAAAAGAATGGTGATTAAATTACCTCATAGCGTTCCTTCATCAAATTGACCAAGTCGGCTTCAAAGTCACGGCTGGTGTACAGATGGTTCAAATAACCAGAGTGGATGTCTTGGGCATTGAACTGGGCGTAGCTCTCCAAGTCAACCTTCCACTTGCCTTTATCTTCAGCAGAAATTTCTTCTTTGGCGCTATTCTTAGATAAGACAGTAGATTGACCAGGGGCTGTGAATCCAAACCCAGTAACAACAACATCATCAGTCTTCTCCTCAGCGGGCTTAATCGGGCTTGGTGGCTTAGAAATCACCGGTTCAACATCCATATGGTCTATGGAGGCTTCATGGTCTTGAGGTGGAGGATCATTAGTAATATCTTCAGCAATTGGGTGAGAGAGTTCTGGTTGTTGCTGCTCCAGCTCAGATAGATTGACATCGTCGACCGGCTTATTCAGCTTCGCCTTCTTGCTGGGTTTGGCCTGGCCCCTGAAAATAAGAAGTATAAAGAGGTCAGTATAATGATCAGGTATAAGGTTTGAATAATGGAATATATTCTTACCCAGGTAAAGTCTTGAAAGCTAGGATTTGAGTTCCCATTAACTCGCCAGAGGAAGAAAGAGAAGTCCCCTGATAGTTTGAATCAGACGGGTTAAGAGGTGATATGTCTCCGACGTATCTATAATTTTTGATTGTTCCATGCTATTATATATTCTGTTTTGGATGATTAATGGGCTTTATTATACACTTTTATATTATTTTTGGGACTAACCTATTAACCGGAGGCCCAACCCGAATTGATGTTTTTTTGCCTATTTTAGTGTTTCGCAGAAAAAGAATATCAAACTGAGTCGAAACGGAATGAAACCTTCGGGAACGTGATTTTTGAAACAAACGTGATCCAGAGGACTTGAAGTGGACGTCAAGCAATCAACGAGGAGGCCACGAGGCAGGGGTCGCACCTACCCCCCTGGGCGCGCCCTACACCCTCGTGGGCCCCTCGTGGCTCCAGCGACCTACTTCTTCCTCCTATATATACCTACGTACCCCCAAACCATCAGGAGAGGAGGCAAAACCCTATTTCCACCGATGCAACCTTCTGTACCCGTGAGATCCCATCTTGGGGCCTTTTCCAGCGCTCCGTCGGAGGGGGCATTGATCACGGAGGGCTTCTACATCAACACCATAGCCTCTCCGATGATGTGTGAGTAGTTTACCTTAGACCTTCGGGTCCATAGTTATTAGCTAGATGGCTTCTTTCTCTCTTTGGATCTCAATACAAAGTTCTCCTCGATTCTCTTGGAGATCTATTCGATGTAATATTATTTTGTGGTGTGTTTGTCGGGATCCGATGAATTGTGGGTTTATGATCAAGATTATCTATGAACAATATTTGAATCTTCTCTGAATTCTTTTATGTATGACTGGTTATCTTTGCAAGTCTCTTTGAATTATCAGTTTGGTTTGGCCTACTAGATTGATCTTTCTTGCAATGGGAGAAGTGCTTAGCTTTGGGTTCAATCTTGTGGTGCTCGATCCCAGTGATAGTAGGGGAAACGACACGTATTATATTGTTGCCATCGAGGATAAAAAGATGGGGTTTATATCATATTGCATGAGTTTATCCCTCTACATCATGTCATCTTGCTTAAATCGTTACTCTGTTCTTATGAACTTAATACTCTAGATGCATGCTGGATAGCGGTCGATGTGTGGAGTAATAGTAGTAGATGCAGGCAGGAGTCGGTCTACTTGTCACGGGCGTGATGCCTATATACATGATCATACCTAGATATTCTCATAACAATGCTCAATTCTATCAATTGCTCGACAGTAATTTGTTTACCCACCGTAATACTTATGCTATCTTGAGAGAAGCCACTAGTGAAACCTATGGCCCCCGGGTCTATTCTCTATCATAGTAATCTACTATTATTTCTATTATTGTTTATTTTGCTTTCTTTACTTTTAGTCTTTATCATAAAAATACCAAAAATATTATCTTATCATCTCTATCAGATCTCACTTTTACAAGTGGCCGTGAAGGGATTAACAACCCCTTTATCGCGTTGGTTGCAAGGTTCTTATTTGTTTGTGTAGGTACAAGGGATTTGAGTGTGGTATTCTACTGGATTGATACCTTGGTTCTCAAAAACTGAGGGAAATACTTATGCTACTTTACTGCATCACCCTTTCCTCTTCAAGGGAAAACCAACGCAGTGCTCAAGAGGTAGCAAGAAGGATTTTTGGCGCCGCTGCCGGGGAGTCACTTCAAGAAATATGTCAACTTGCGACCATCACTATTGGTTACTGAAATTCACTACCTTCTTTATGATATGTAAAAGATCGTTGGTTCTTTGACCAAACTTCTGGTCACTAGCAGCCTCCCCAGGCCACGCAGGATCCATTGTGGCAAGCTGACGTGGATAAGAATCAGCCCGGTCCAATTCAGTGTTTATATGGGCCGAGCCCATTAATTCAGCCCATTTAGTATATTTATTTCTGTTAATTTTTGTCAGCTACATGGGCCAAGCCCAACTGGTGAGCCTGTCAATTTGTCCTTTCAAGAATATATGTACAGTTTTGTGCAGCCCATTTCTAGTTTACATTCAGCCTTTTTATACATTCAAATAATAATTCAATCCTGGAGTTGGTCACTCTTTTCAGCCCATTCACATATTCATACATATGATCCTCCTTTTTGACAAATTTTGCAAATAATTTCATATTTCAGCACTAAATATGTTTACATCACAGGCCATAAAGCCCTACAAAATAGTATCACTTGTTCCTATATAAAACTATCAAATGATATGTACAACAAAACAGAATATAGAAAATTTAGTTCAACAAAAATAGGTTTTATTTCTCTTCCATCTTCCAGAACACACAACACCTGTGAAAATAAAGATGCCACAACAAAAATGGAAGGATCAGCCACTAGAAGCATATTGAATACAAGGGAAACAATCAAACTAAAGAAATGAAAGGCACGCACTGTGAAAATTTTGACAGCACGAATATTTTTTATATTACCATAACAAACAGAAATGTAATCTGATTGCACAAGACACATGGAATTATCACACACCCAGACGAGCGAAGCATTAACTTGTGAGGATCAGACAAACAAAGCATTCACGCTGATGATTAACTTATAAGCCCAGCCACCCTCAATCCTCAATACAACACTAAGTTTTACTACTCCTGGCAACCGAATACACTACAGTCCAGAGGCACCTCAACGCATTACTGTCACAGTGGGGATGAAAGGTGCTTGTTAATTAAACAGACACCTAAATTTTAGCACAACTAGGAGAAGGCGTCCAAGCACAAAACAGACACAGCCATTCCCTCCTTGCTGCAAGGCTCGGTTCAAAACAGAGTCTTCAACCAAGGGATGGGAGAAGTAAGCAGTAGTACTCGTCAATGTGAAAATCAGATTTGGGGGGGGGGGGGGGTTGATGATAAACTCTGGCACTAAACTGAAAATTAAACTTGAACTGAACATTGTATACTGTACGTTTGGTAGTGCTTCACTTCCTGATTTAATTAGCATCTTCTGTAGTATTATTAAAACTTTCCTAAATTATACAGTAAGCACTCGTTAATCTAAGAAATATTGTACAGATTTTGGGCGTTTATAAACACTGGTACTGATCTCGAAATGTACACTTAAACTGAACACTGTTAACGTTACTTTCACGCATTCAGTACCATTTCGTCCCCAGCCCAGGCAAAACATCAAACATGCAGCATGCAAACCGATAAAAGCACATGTAGAGAAAACGCAGTTCAGCATGTTCTGAATATCTTCACCAAGCTCCATTTCTGACAGTACTTACAGAGTTTATTGGTTGCAGAGTCATCTGTGCATAGACCTCGTCATTGTCCTTGTCAACCTGTGCAAAAAAAGCAGCATTCATCAGGATTAAATGGTTATAATGCTTAAGGCCACTAACCCCTACACCTGAACCTGAAGATGAACCAAGTACACCTACATGCATGGTGATGTTGTGGACTTGACACAGCAGCTGCGATGGCAGGCTTGGGTAGGGTAGTTCGGGGTGCGGGAGTTGGGTGTCTTCTTGGTGGTCGCTGCGACCTTCAAGATCAAAAAACCTCAGCAATCCATGTATGAAATTAAGTGATCTAAATCAGATGACATATACAGGTCTGATGGGTTTTCTTGTAGATTGAACCCTCAGAACACATGATAGGAAAGACAGAACATGTATTGTGAATGATAGCATGCAATATATATGGTCAATCTGGGGGTTCTACAAAACATTAAGATAAGAAAGAAGTTCTTCCCTGGACTGGTTAGTATTAGAAGCTCTAGCGCAAAATCGACTCCAGGAAAGATCGACAATCCAAATCATAGATATAGAGAAAAGTAATACTTAAAAACGGGAAAATGTCTAAACAGCAAGCTAGCTGCATGTTATACAGCGTCAGCTTATTTCACTGCTCCATGGATGGAGCTTACAATACACTAACCACTTAGACGCACTAATGCAGATTAAAGGGATATGCATGTTTTGTGCCTATTGGTTTAGGTAGATCTATTCTGGATACCAATGTTTATCTCCTTAGACCTTAGGCATTCCATCGAACTGGTATGCTACAACGAACTGAATAATTCAAGGAATCACCTAGTAGTGGCAAGAATATACAATTGTACAAATCAGTGCAAAAAGACTACTACGCAACAGTAATTTCCTAGAGTAGGCAATGTAAAAAGATGTGAATCTCAAATCTATAGCAGCTGCGGTGGTTCAATATAGTTTATGAAATATAATTTAAAGGAGAGCAGACTGCCTTTATATGATTTTGGTTACTACCAATTGTCAGTACGATTGCATTAGTGCGTCAAGACGCCGAACAATTTATGCTGTCGTGCCAACAATTTATGCTACAAGCCAACAATATATAAGCCCGTGCCAGTGCTGCTGCTCCGCTGCTCTGCTCCTTATGCTGCCACCAGAGCTCCCCCGATTAATACATTTGTTCAGTATAATGGAGTCCTTAAACAAGCAATGATATTTTATCAGTGTTGAACAAGCAACTCCGGTATAAATTTGAACAAGCAATGGAATTTTTCAATGCTGGAGATACAGTCAAAACTGTAATCACAAAGAATGATTGAGTGCATTGGAGATACAGTCAAACATTTGTTCTTGAACAACCAATGATACTTCTGTAATTCAGTAACAAATCTTACAGTTTCATTAAGAATTCGACACGAGGAAATTTCAGTAAGGAATTGATAGGGCAAATTTCAATAATAACTAGCATAAGTGTACAATAAAGTAGTGTATGCTTCAGTGTGCCATTCTACTGCATTGCTTAGTAGTGCATGGTTCTCCGGCGACTCAAGTGCAGAAGTGGGTAGGATATTCTACACCTGAAGCGTACAACTTCAACAAGCATAGCACACAGTAGCAGAATTAGATAGCCTGATCCTGATGAAACAACCAATTATTGCTGCTTGATCCAGTTCGGAATTCGACAGATCATTTCACCCAAACCTCCTAGCCTCAAACTAAAGTGGATCAACACAATTACCTTCCCACGTGGATGCTGCGCAGCTATGCAGCGTATACCAATCAAAAGTAAACTCAAACAGAACTCACCAACTCGATCCGGTTGAGAATTTTGGGGCCATTTCATCCCAAACCTCTCAGCTTCACACAACTAAACCAATGTCCCAGGAAGGAATCACAAGAAATTTTACCACATACAGTACAAGCACAACGAAGTAGCATACCGGACAGTAGAGCAGGTAGCGGGGGAGGAGAGGGGGGCGGAGGAGCGGCCACTTGCCTTGGCTACGTAGTCCATCTCTACAAACTTGAAGGCGATGCCGAGGCAGCAGAAGAGGACCGAGACGTTGGAGCAGGCGCGCGAGAAGTCCCCCGCCGCCATCGCGAGCTGTTGCTGCTGCTTGGCGACGACCGTGAACTGCTCAAACAACGCGCCGATCCGCCGTAGCGGCTTGTCCGCCTCGTTGGACCCCATCAGCATCGGTGGTGCTTAGCACCGCCGCAGTGGTGCCCACGGCGTCGAGGATCTCGCGGTTTCTCCGGGACTGGCTCGCCGCCGCCAACGCCGCCAGGGCAGATGTTACCATTGCGTCGCCAGGGCCGCAGCCACGCGGTCGATGGGCGCCATGCGGAAGCAGTTGCGGATCTGGGCCCCGACGGCACGGTCCCCCTCCGCCAACGGCACCCAGCCGCCGGCCACCATGGAGGGGTTGGCCATCGAGGAGGAAGGGGTCTCAGGCTATGGTTTGGTCTAGAAGTGGGGAGTGTCGCTCGAATCGGCATAGAGGAGGCCGGGATTGGGGGAGGTCTGCGGTGGCGGCTGGGTTGGAAGCGGTTGCGGATCGATCCAGAGAGGAGGAGGAGTCGTGGAGTCGTGGGTTGGAGGGGATCGATCCAGAGAGGAGGAGGAGGAGGAGTCGTGGATCTTGCCGGACAGAGGGCGCCGGAGGTGGCGGCGGCCAGGGAGGAGTGGAGCGCTAGGGTGAGAGAGAGAGAGAGAGAGAGAGAGAGAGAGAGAGTGAACTGCTCGAACAACGCGCCGATCCGCCGTAGCGGCTTGTCCGCCTCGTTGGACCCCATCGGCATCGGTGGTGCTTAGCACCGCCGCAGTGGTGCCCACAGCGTCGAGGATCTCGCGGTTTCTCCGGGACTGGCTCGCCGCCGCCAACGCCGCCAGGGCAGATGTTACCATCGCGTCGCCAGGGCCGCAGCCACGCGGTCGACGGGCGCCACGCGGAAGCGGTTGCGGATCTGGGCCCCGACGGCACGGTCCCCCTCCGCCAACGGCACCCAGCCACCGGCCACCATGGAGGGGTTGGCCATCGAGGAGGAAGGGGTCTCAGGCTATGGTTTGGTCTAGAAGTGGGGAGTGTCGCTCGAATTGGCATAGAGGAGGCCGGGATTGGGGGAGGTCTGCGGTGGCGGCTGGGTTGGAAGCGGTTGCGGATCGATCCAGAGAGGAGGAGGAGTCGTGGAGTCGTGGGTTGGAGGGGATCGATCCAGAGAGGAGGAGGAGGAGGAGTCGTGGATCTCGCCGGACAGAGGGCGCCGGAGGTGGCGGCGGCCAGGGAGGAGTGGAGCGCTAGGGTGAGAGAGAGAGAGAGAGAGAGAGAGAGAGAGAGAGAGAGAGAGAGAGAGCATGAGGGGTTGGGTGGGGTTCGCGAGAGAGAGAGAGAGAGAGAGAGAGAGAGGAGGGTTGGGTGCGTGGGAGGAGTGCGCATTGTGGGTTGGGCGACGTGGGTGAGATAGGCGGGCCGTTGGATCCAAGAGCATCCGACGGTGATTAGGCACGATCCACGTGAGATGCTCTGGACCAATCAGAACATAGTATACAAGTACCACATTTTTACCATCTAAATTGGTCATAATAAGTAAGGTGCTAAATCATATTGGCTATTTTATGACGTGAAAAATAAAAATAAAAATAGAATACCTTCTCATGTATCATCAAATTTGACCTTACTTTTCAGGAATAATGACAAATCGAAATAAGACAAATATCTTTTAAAAGAGTTAGGAGAAATTAGTTTTTTAAATCATTTTCCATTTTTCAAGCGTCCAAAAAGAGTTTTTTGTAAAATACCTACCATATATTTGTTGCAAAATTGTACCAAATCAATTTTCTAAAATACTAGCCCATATATAATGCACAATTGACCAGATGGTTGAGTATCCAAAGCTTTTATCCACCTCTCGTGAAAACGACAAATATCCACCAATTCAGCTGGAAGCGGGTCAAATTTGAACTGCAGCTACCTCATAGTTTGCTCATGTTTTTTTTCCAAAAATCATTTCTAGGTACATAAGTATATATTTAATCGGAGAAACACCAAAAAAAATTCCAAGATTCAACCACTAGCTAGGAACAGGCATGCCCGCTGTTTTGACCGCATTTTGAAACGCGCATGAAAAATTAAAAAAATTAAAAAATTGGAAAACCTTCGCATTGTGTCACTATATGTGACCAAGTTATCAGGAAAAATAATAAACTTGTAGTACGGTAATTGTTTTTAAAAAGTGTTCTCAGAAACGAGCCATCATGTGTGGAGATCAATGGCTTTCAAGCCAAATGATCAATCTTATGGCCACATTTATGGCATAGTTTGTTCAAATGATCTCATATTGTGCACGAGGGTGGATATTGGGATGTCAAAGAATGTTGCCCAAGGAAGTTTTCATTTTCTTTGGACGAAAAAATCATTTTATATTTTTCGAGTGCCCAAAATGATTTCTTTTGTGAAGGACCTACCATATATTTGTTGCAAAATTGGACCAAATCATTTTTATAAAATAATAGGCCATATTTAATGCACAATTGATCAAATGGTTGGGTGTCAAAAGATTTGATCCACTTCTCGTGAAAAAGACAAGTTTTCGCTGATTCAGCAGGAAGCGGGTCAAATTTGAACTGCAGCTGCCTCATAGTTTGCTCCTTATTTTCTGTAAAAATCATTTCTAGGTATATAAGTATCTATTTAATTAGAGAAACATCAAAAGTTTTCCAAGATTAACCACGAGGTAGGAACGGTTAAGCCCGCCTTTTGACCGCATTTTGAAACGGACATAAAAAAATCAAAAAAATCAAAAAATTGGAAAACCTTTGCATTTTATCATTATATGTGACTAAGTTGCTAGGAAAAATAATAAACTTGTAATACAACAATTATTTTAAAAAAGTGTTATCAGAAATGAGCTATCATGCGTGAGGATTCATGGCTTTTAAGCCAAATGATCAATCTTATGGCCACATTCATGGCATAGTTTGTTCAAATGATCTCATATTGTGCACAAGGGCGCATCTTGGAATTCCAAACAATGTTGCCTAAGGGAGTTTTCATTTTCTTTGCACGGAAAATTCAATTTCCATTTTCCGAGTGCCCGAAATGAGTTTTTTTTATGAAGGACCTACCATATATTTGTTGCAAAATTGGGCCAAATCAATTTTCTAAAATACTAGGCTATATTTAATGCACAATTGACCAAATGGTTGGTGTCAAAAACTTTGATCCACCTCTGGTGAAAAAGACAAATTTCCGCCGATTCAATAGGAAGCGGGTCAAATTTGAACAGAAGCTACCTCATAGTTTGGTATTTATTTTTTCCAAAAATCATTTCTAGGTACATAAGTATCTATTTAATAAGAGAATCATCAAAAAATTTCCAAAATTCAACCACTAGCTAGGAACGGTCAAGCCCGCCGTTTTGACCGCAATTTGAAACGGGCATAAAAAATTCAAAAAAAAACAAAAAATTGGAAAACCTTCACATTGTGTCATTATATGTGACCAAGTTTCCAGGAAAAATAATATACTTACAATATGGCAATTATTTTAAAAAAGTGTTCTCGGAAATGAGCTATCATGCGTGAAGATTCATGGCTTTCAAGCCAAATGATCAATCTTATGGCCACATTCATTGCATAGTTTGTTCAAATGATCTCATGTTGTGCACAAGGGTGCATCTTCGAATTACAAACAATGTTGCCTAAGGGAGTTTTCATTTTCTTTGCACAAAAAATTCATTTTCCATTTTCCGAGTGCCTGAAATGAGTTTTTTTGTAAAGGACCTACCATATATTTGTTACAAAATTGGACCAAATCAATTTTCTAAAATACTAGGCCATATTTAATGCACAATTGACAACATGGTTGGGTGTCAAAAGTTTTGATCCACCTCTGATGAAAAACACAAATTTCCGCTGATTCAGGAGGAAGCGGGTCAAATTTGAACTGTAGGTGCCTCATAGTTTGCTATTTATTTTTCCCAAAAATCATTTTTAGGTACAAAAGTATCTATTTAATCAAAGAAAGACGAATTTTTTTCCAAAATTCAACAACTAGCTAGGAACGGTCATGCCCGTCGTTTTGACCGCATTTTGAAACGGGCATAATAAATTAAAAAAAAATAAAAATAGGGAAACCTCGGCATTGTGTCATTGTATGTGACCAAGTTACCAGGACAAATAATAACTTGTAATACGGCAAACCTTTTAAAAAATTGTTCTCAGAAATGAGCTATCATGTGTGAAGATTCATGACTTTCAAGCCAAATGATCAAAACTTATGGCCACATTCATGGAATAGTTTATTCAAATGATCTCATATTGTGCACAAGGGTGCATTTTGGAATGTCAAACAATGTTGCCTAAGAGAGTTTTCATTTTTTTGGACGAAAAATTCATTTTCCATTTTTTGAATGCCCAATATTTTTGTGAAGGATCTACCATATATTTGTTGCAAAATTGGACCAAATCAATTTTCTAAAATATTAGGCCATATTTAATGCACAATTGACAAAATGGTTGGGTGTCAAAAGTTTTTATCTACCTCTCGTGAAAAAGACAAATTTCCGCCGATTTAGAAGGAAATTGGTCAAATTTGAACTGTAGCTGCCTTATAGTTTGCTATTTATTTTTCCCAAAAATCATTTTTAGGTACAAAAGTATCTATTTAATCAGATAAACACCAAAATATTTCCAAGATTCACCCACTAGCTAGCAACGGTCATGCCCGCCGGTTTGATCGCATTTTGAAACGGGCATGAAAAAAAAATTGGAAAACCTTCGCATTGTGTCATTATATGTGGCTAAGTTATCAGTAAAAACAATAAACTTGTAATACGGTACATATTTAAAAAAATGTTCTCAGAAACGAGCTATCATGTGTGGAGATCAATGGCTTTCAAGGCAAACGATCAATCTTATGGCCAAATTCATGGAATAGTTTGTTCAGATGATCACATATTATGCACAAGGGTGCATATTGGAATGGCAAACAATATTGCCTAAGGAAGTTTTCATTTTCTTTGGACGAAAAAATCATTTTCCATTTTTCGAGGTTCCAAAATGAGTTTTTTTTGTGAAGAACCTATCAAACAATTATTACAAAATTGGACCAAATCAAATTTCTAAAATACTAGGTCATATTTAATGCACAAGTGACCAAATGGTTGCGTGTAAATTTTTTTTGATCCACCTCTCGTGAAAAAGACAAATTTCGCATATTCACTTTCCATTTTTTGAGTTCCAAAAATGAGTTTTTTTGTGAAGAACCTAACAAATATTTGTTGTAAATTTTTTTCTCCATTTTTCAAGAATATTAGACCGCATTTTATGAACAAATTTGCGTACACTAGAAACATTTTTATAGATATTAAACGGTTTTTAGTTACATCATTAACATTTTTAATAAATATTTTGATGTCTAATATTTTGAACACGTGTCTACATTTTTAAGACACATTGTACATATTGTTTATATATGTTTAACTTTTGCAAATACATGATTAACATATTTTCATGTATTCTCCATAAAAAATATCTTTCCATACATAGGTTTTGATGTCTATATTTGTTTTTACACATTGTATACATTTTTGTATACATATAAAACATTGTTGATATTGGTTAGAAAAATTTAAATACATGATTAACATTTTAGAAAATCTTGTTTTGTTATCTACTTTTCCATATATATATATTGTAAAATTTCCGTATATACGCATCTTGATGATTATTTTGCATACACATGAAACTTTTTATACATATCTAATATTATTTATGATTATCTTTTTATATGCATGAAACTTTTCAAATGCACACATTTAGTTTTTAAACACGTGATTACATTTTTTGAAATATCTATTAACATTAACATTTTATTTGAATTACATGTTTAGTTTTGTAATTGCTAAACCATATAGCAAGATTCACGAAGGAGTTCATTATTTTCCTATTCTAATGAAGAACTTGTTATTTTCCCATTTTCGTTGGGCCGAATATATGTTTTTTTAGTAATATGAGGGCATCCCGCATTTCTTCCTGGAAGGGCCGAGGCCTACATGGCACACATATTTTTTTTAAAAAGAAGGTGGCCTCGTTCCACCGAGGCCCAAGCCCACCTTGAGCGACACCTTAAGTACAATGCATCCACGTTCACAACCTCATGACCATTTATATTGGTCGTAATCAGGTAGAAAGAAGGTCGTTGACCACTCTTGTCTGCTTTATGACCATTTGGTGTAAGGCAATTTCAGGGGTTGAGCCCTTCCAAGCAAAATGGCCATGGATTTATGACCAATTCAGTCGGGGTCGCTGAGAGAAGGTCGCTAGTTGACATATTTCTTGTAGTGAGTCTACGCACAAGTCAAGACATACCAAGTACCCATCACAAACTCTTATCCCTCGCATTACATTATTTGTCATTTGCCTCTCGTTTTCCTCTCCCCCACTTCACCCTTGCCGTTTTATTCACCCTTCTTCTGTTCGTCTTTTCGTTTGCTTTGATGTCTTACTTGGCTCGTTTGCTCGTTTGGTTGGAATAGTTGTTTATTTATTGCTAAACAGAGAACCTAAGATTTATGGATCCTCATCTGCTTGCTAATATTTTTAAGAGATCCAATTATGATGAACCAATTGCTAGTGAGTTTTGTGCACTAGATTATCTTCATAAGTCTTGCTTTAAATCCGTGAATCTGAAAATTGTGATGAAGTGCTTTATGAAGTGATTCACGATAGATCTTTGAATAAAAAGCATGATTGCAATGATGTTATTATAAATTCTATAAATGTCAATTGTGTTAATGATATGCAAAACCCTAAGCTTGGGGATGCTAAGTTTGCTATGTCTACTACTTGTTGCAATGATCATGATTGGGGTGATTCTTCTTATGGTCTATAAAATTTATTTAAGCCCCATGATGAATATGAGATTGATAATAATGTTTGCAATAGTATTGAAAGTGGGTTTGGAAGAGTGTCAACTTTATATCCCACATATTTGGATAATGTTCAATCTTATGAAGTTTTTGATAAAAGTGGGTTTGGAGAGGTCATGACTTTAGTTTATGTTATTCCCACTATTTTGGAAGAGTGTCAACTTTGCATGCATGTGGATCATCTAGAGAATATGTTATGTGATAGCTATATTGTTGAATTTGAATATGATCTTACATGTATTTATTATGAGAGAGGAAAATATGGTTGTAGAAGTTTTCATGTTACTAAATTACCTCTCTTCATGTTGAGATTGCTATCGTTACTTTCCTCTTCCTTGCATATGCAAGTTTTTGCTTGTCTCGCAATTTTTTTTGCTTATAATATGCCTATGCATAGGAAGTATGTTAGACTTAGATGTGTTTGTCACATGTTTTATGATGCTCTCGTTGCGCTTCAATTCTTGTCTTTCATGTGAGCATCATTAAAATTATCGATGCCTAGCAAAAAGGCTTTAAAGAAAAGCGCTTGTTGGGAGACAACCCAATATTTTTCCTTGCTGTTATTCAATAAATAATCCATCTAGCTTCTGATTAGATGTGTTTTTATGTTTTAATTAGTGTTTGTGCCAAGTGAAACCTATAGGATCTTCTTGGATGATAGTTATTTGATCTCGCTGAAAATTCCAGAAACTTTCTATTCACGAAAACAAAGCAACAACAACAACAACAACAACAACAACAACAACAAAGCCTTTAGTCCCAAACAAGTTGGGGTAGGCTAGTGGTGAAACCCATAAGATCTCGCAACCAACTCATGACTCTGGCACATGGATAGCAAGCTTCCACGCACCCCTCTCCATAGCTAGCTCTTTGGTGATACTCCAATCCTTCATGTCTCTCTTAACGGACTCCTCCCATGTCAAATTCGGTCTACCCCGCCCTCTCTTGACATTCTCCACGCGCTTTAGCCGTTCGCTATGCACTGGAGCTTCTGGAGGCCTGCGTTTAATATGCCCAAACCATCTCAGACGATGTTGGACAAGCTTCTCTTCAATTGGTGCTACCCCAACTCTATCTCGTATATCATCATTCCGGACTCGATCCTTCCTCGTGTGGCCACACATCCATCTCAACATACGCATCTAGTGCTTCACTTATATCTTTTAGAGCACGGTGGTGGTTATATTTTATAGAAATTATTGATCTCTCATGCTTCACTTATATTATTTTGAGAGTCTTAAACAGCATGGTGAATTGCTTTAATTATGAAATTAATCCTAATATGATAAGCATCCAAGATGAGCATAATAAAAACTTCCATATTGAGTGCATTGAATACTAGGAGAAGTTTGATACTTGATGATTGTTTTGAGATATGGAGATAGTGATATTAAAGTCGTGCTAGTTGAGTAGTTGTGAATTTGATAAATATTTGTGTTGAAGTTTGCAAGTCCCGCAGCATGCACGTATGGTAAAGGTTGTGTGACAAATTTGAAACATGAGGTGTTCTTTGATTGTCATCCTTATGAGTGGCGGTCGGGGACGAGCGATGGTCTTTTCCTACCAATCTATCCCCCTAGGGGCATGCGCGTAGTGCTTGGTTTTTGATGACTTGTAGATTTTTGCAATAAGTATGTGAGTTCTTTATGACTAATGTTGAGTCCATGGATTATACGCACTCTCATCCTTATGAGTGGCGGTCGGGGACGAGCGATGGTCTTTTCCTACCAATCTATCCCCCTAGGAGCATGCGCGTAGTGCTTGGTTTTTGATGACTTGTAGATTTTTGCAATAAGCATGTGAGTTCTTTATGACTAATGTTGAGTCCATGGATTATACACACTCTCAACCTTCCATCATTGCTAGCCTCTTCGGTACCGTGCATTGCCCTTTCCCACCTTGAGAGTTGGTGCAAACTTCGCCGGTGCATCCAAACCCCGTGATATGATACGCCCTATCACACATAAACCTCCTTATATCTTCCTAAAAATAGCCACCATACCTACCTATCATGGCTTTTCCATAGCCATTCCAAGATATATTGACATGCAACTTTCCACCGTTCCATTTATTATGACACGCTTCATCATTGTCATATTGCTTTGCATGATCATGTAGTTGACATCGTATTTGTGGCAAAGCCACCATGCATAATTTTTCATACATGTCACTCTTGATTCGTTGCATATCCCGGTAGACCGCCGGAGGCATTCATATAGAGTCATATTTTGTTCTAGTATCGAGTTGTAATCATTGAGTTGTAAATAATTAGAAGTGTGATGATCATCATCCATAGAGCATTGTCCCAAAAAAGAGAGGAGAAAAAGGCCAAATAAAAAAAGGAAGGCCCAAAAAAAGGAAAATAAAGTAAAGTAAAAAGGGGCAATGCTACTATCCTTTTTCCACACTTGTGCTTCCAAGTAGCACCGTGATCTTTATGATAGAGAGTCTCTTGTTTTGTCACTTTCATATACTAGTGGGAATTTTTCATTATAGAACTTGGCTTGTATATTCCAACGATGGGCTTCCTCAAATGCCCTAGGTCTTCGTGAGGAAGCAAGTTGGATGCACACCCACTTAGTTTCCTTTGTTGAGCTTTCATACATTTATAGCTCTAGTGCATCCGTTGCATGGCAATCCCTACTCCTTGCATTGACATAAATTGATGGGCATCTCCCTAGCCCGTTGATTAGCCGCGTCAATGTGAGACTTTCTCTTTTTTTTGTCTTCTCCACACAACCCCCATCATTATATTCTATTCCACCCATAGTGCTATATCCATGGCTCACGCTCATGTATTGCGTGAAAGTTGAAAAAGGTTTGAGATTACTAAAGTATGAAACAATTGCTTGGCTTGTCATTGGGTTTGTGCAAGATGAGAGCATTCTTATGTGACGAAAACGAAGCATGGCCAAACTATATGATTTTGTAGGGATGAGCTTTCTTTGGCTATGTTATTTTGAGAAGACATAATTGCTTGATTAGCATGCTTGAAGTATTATTATTTTTATGTCAATATTAAACTTTTATCTTGAATCTTTCGGATTTGAACATTCATGCAACAATAAAGAAAATTACATTGAGAAATATGCTAAGAAGCATTCCACATCAAAAATTCTGTTTTTATCATTTACCTACTCGAGGACGAGCAGGAATTAAGCTTGGGGATGCTTGATACGTCTCCAAGGTATCTATAATTTTTGATTGTTCCATGCTATTATATATTCTGTTTTGGATGATTAATGGGCTTTATTATACACTTTTATATTATTTTTGGGACTAACCTATTAACTGGAGGCCCAACCCAAATTGTTTTTTTTTCTATTTTAGTGTTTCGCAGAAAAAGAATATCAAATGGAGTCCAAACAGAATGAAACCTTCGGGAACGTGATTTTCGGAACAAACGTAATCCAGAGGACTTGGAGTGGACGTCAAGCAATCAACAAGGAGTCCACGAGGCAGGGGGCACGCCTACCCCCCTGGGCGTGCCCTCCACCCTCGTGGCTCCACCGACCTACTTCTTCCTCCTATATATACCTACGTACCCCCAAACCATCAGGAGAGGAGCCAAACCCCTATTTCCACCGCCGCAACCTTCTGTACCCGTGAGATCCCATCTTGGGGCCTTTTCCGCGCTCACGAGGGGGCATTGATCACGGAGGGCTTCTACATCAACACCATAGCCTCTCCGATGATGTGTGAGTAGTTTACCTCAGACCTTGGGTCCATAGTTATTAGCTAGATGGCTTCTTCTCTCTCTTTGGATCTCAATACAAAGTTCTCCTCGATTATCTTGGAGATCTATTCGATGTAATCTTCTTTTGCGGTGTGTTTGTCGAGATCCGATGAATTGTGGGTTTATGATCAAGATTATCTATGAAAAATATTTGAATCTTCTCTGAATTCTTTTATGTATGATTGGTTATCTTTTCAAGTCTCTTTGAATTATCAGTTTGGTTTGGCCTACTAGATTGATCTTTCTTGCAATGAGAGAAGTGCTTAGCTTTGGGTTCAATCTTGCGGTGCTCGATCCCAGTGACAGTAGGGGAAACGACACATATTGTATTGTTGTCATAGAGGATAAAAAGATGGGGTTTATATCATATTGCATGAGTTTATCCCTCTACATCATGTCATCTTGCTTAAAGTGTTACTCCGTTCTATGAACTTAATACTCTAGATGCATGCTGGATAGCGGTCGATGTGTGGAGTAATAGTAGTAGATGCAGGCAGGAGTCGGTCTGCTTGTCACGGACGTGATTCCTATATACATGCCATACCTAGATATTCTCATAACTATGCTCAATTTTATCAATTGCTCGACAGTAAATTGTTTACCCACCGTAATAGTTATGCTATCTTGAGAGAAGCCACTAGTGAAACCTATGGCCCCCGGGTCTATTCTCTATCATATTAATCTACCGTTACTTCTAATACTATTTATTTTGCTTTCTTTACTTTTAGTCTTTATCATAAAAATACCAAAAATATTATCTTATCATCTCTATCAGATCTCACTTTGCAAGTGGCCGTGAAGGGATTGACAACCCCTTTGTCGCGTTGGTTGCAAGGTGCTACGTCTTGAGCTTGCGTTGGTTTTCCCCGAAGAGGAGAGGATGATGCAGCAGAGTAGCATAAGTATTTCCCTCAGTTTTTGAGAACCAAGGTATCAATCCAGTAGGAGGCCACGCGCAAGTCCCTCGTACCTGCACAAAACAAATAGCTCCTCGCAATGAACGTGAATAGGGGTTGTCAATCCCTTCACGGTCACTTACGAGAGTGAGATCTGATAGAGATGATAGATAATTTTTTTTTTGTATTTTTGGTATAAAGATGCAAAGTAAAATAAAAAGGCAAAGTAAAGAGCAAAGCAATAATAGAGCGTAGGAAGATTAATAAGATGAAAATAGACCCGGGGGCCATAGATTTTACTAGTGGCTTCTCTCAAGAGCATAGGTATTTTAGGTGGGTGAAAGAATTACTGTTGAGCAATTGACAGAATTGAGCATAGTTATGAGAGTATCTAGGTATGATCATGTATATAGGCATCACGTCCGAGACAAGTAGACCGACTCCTGCCTGCATCTACTACTATTACTCCACTCATCGACCGCTATCCAGCATGCATCTAGAGTATTAAGTTAACGAAAACAGAGTAACGCCTTAAGCAAGATGACATGATGTAGAGGAATAAATTCATGCAATATGATAAATACCCCATATTGTTATCCTCGATGGCAACAATAAATACGTGCCTTGCAACCCTTTCTGTCACTGGGAAAGGACACCACAAGATTGAACCCAAAGCTAAACACTTCTCCCATTGCAAGAACTACCAATCTAGTTGGCCAAACCAAACGGATAATATGAAGAGACTTGCAAAGATAACTCAATCATACATAAAAGAATTCAGAAAAGATTCAAATATTGCTCATAGATAATCTTGATCATAAATCCACAATTCATCGGTCTCAACAAACACACCGCAAAAAGAAGATTACATCGAATAGATCTCCAGGAGAGAGGGGAAGAACATTGTATTGAGATCCAAAAAGAGAGAAGAAGCCATCTAGCTACTAACAATGGACCCGAAGGTCTGAGGTAAACTACTCACACTTCATCGGAGAGGCTATGATGTTGATGTAGAAGCCTCCGTGGTGGAATCCTTCCGCATGGAGCTCAAACAGGCCCCAAGATGGGATCTCGTGGATACGTAAAGTTGCGCGGTGGAATTAGGTTTTGGCTCCAGATATGATCCGACGGGGTAATGAGGTATATATAGGAGGAAGAAGTACGTCGGTGGAGCCTCGAGGGGCCCACAAGGCAGGGGCGCGCCCTAGGGGGGGCGCGCCCTCCACCCTCGTGGCCTCCTCGTGGCTTTATTGACGGAGGGTCCAAGTCTCCTGGGTCTTATCTGATGAGAAAATCACGTTCCCGAAGATTTCATTCCGTTATGACTCCATTTGATATTATGTTTCTTCAAAACACTGAAATAGGCAAAAAAACAACAATTCTGGGATGGGCCTCCGGTTAATAGGTTAGTCCCAAAAGTAATATAAAAGTGGAAAATAAAGCCCAATATAGTCCAAAACAATAGAAAATATAGCATGGAGAAATTAAAAATTATAGATACGTTGGATACATATCACAAGGTTCTTATTTGTTTGTGTAGGTACGAGGGACTTGAGCGTGGTCTCCTACTGGATTGATACCTTGGTTTTAAAAAACTGAGGGAAATACTTATGCTACTTTACTACATCACCCTTTCCTCTTCAAGGGAAAACCAACGCAGTGCTCAAGAGGTAGCAAGAGGTTGTCGGAAATGACCCGCCTTGGGATAAAGTATATCAGAAATATGTACGACCGCTGGGCGGCGTTTGCGAACTGGTGTGTTTGGTAAGCCGGAAGAAGTAATCACACCACCACCACTATGCCGGGTGGTGCGGCGAGCTTCATGTTGTTGTTTCTTCAAAAGAAAGTTGGGATCAAAGTGAGCTAGAGAGAAAATCTTACTTTCCGACTTGCTTGTCGGGTTTTATGTGTTGGCAGAGGTTCTGAGCCAGAGGAAAGAATAATTACCTCTGCGTCACCTGCACGGCTGGCTTCTACGTCGTCCTGATAACAATCATTGTCAATGAGATGTATAATGATGGGGGTTATGTGGAGAAGACAAAAAAGGAGAAGGTCTCACATCAACGAGGCTAATCAACGGGCTATGGAGATGCCCATCAATTGATGTTAATGCAAGGAGTAGGGATTGCCATGCAACAGATGCACTAGAGCTATAAATGTATGAAAGCTCAACAAAAGAAACTAAGTGGGTGTGCATCCAACTTGCTTGCTCACGAAGACCTAGGGCATTTGAGGAAGCCCATCGTTGGAATATACAAGCCAAGTTCTATAATGAAAAATTCCCACTAGTATATGAAAGTGACAACATATGGAACTCTCTATGAAAACATGGTGCTACTTTGAAGCACAATATATGAGACTCGCTATATGAAGAACATGGTGCTACTTTGAAGCACAAGTGTGGAAAAAGAGATAGTAACATTGCCCCTTTTATTTCTTTTTTTTTGGCCTTCCTTTTTTTCTTTGGCCTTTCTGTTTTTTTTGGGGACAATGCTCTAGAAAATGATGATCATCACACTTCTATTTATTTACAACTCAATGATTACAACTCGATACCAGAACAAAGTATGACTCTATATGAATGCCTCCGGTGTACCGAGATATGCAATGAACCAAGAGTGACATGTATGAAAGAATTATGAGCGGTGGCTTTGCCACAAATACTATGTCAACTACTTGATCATGCTAAGCAATATGACAATGATGAATGTGTCATGAAGAATGGTATGGTGGAAAGTTGCATGGCAATATATCTCGAAATGGCTATGGAAATGCCATAATAGGTAGGTATGGTGGCTGTTTTGAGGAAGATATAAGGAGGTTTATGTGTGAAAGAGCGTATCATATCACGGGGTTTGGATGCACCGACGAAGTTTGCACCAACTCTCAATGTGAGAAAGGGCAATGCACGGTACCGAAGAGGCTAGCAATGATGGAAGGGTAAGAGTGTGTATAATCCATGGACTCAACATTAGTCATAAAGAACTCACATACTTATTGCAAAAATCTACAATCCATCAAAAACCAAAGCACTATGCGCATGCTCCTAGGCCCTAGGGGGATAGATTGGTAGGAAAATACCATCGCTCGTCCCCGACCGCCACTCATAAGGAGGACAATCAAATAACACCTCATGTTTCAAATTTGTTACATAACATTTACCATACGTGCATGCTACAGGACTTGCAAACTTCAACACAAGCATTTCTCAAATTCACAACTACTCAACTAGCACGACTTTGATACTATCACCTCCATATCTCAAAACAATTATCATGCATCAAACTTTTCTTAGTATTCAACGCACTCAAAAGAAAGTTTTAGAAATCTTGAATACCAAGCATATTATTATTAAGCAAATTACCATGCTATTTAAGACTCTAAAAATAATCTAAGTGAAGCATGAGAGATCAATAATTTATTTAAAACAAATCCACCACCGTGCTCTAAAAGATATAAGTGAAGTACTAGAGCAAAACTATCAAGCTCAAAAGATATAAGTGAAGCAGATAGAGTATTCTAACAAATTCCAATTCATGTATGGCTCTCTAAAAAGGTGTGTAAAACAAGGATGATTGTGGTAAACTAACAAGCAAAGACACAAATAATACAAGACGCTCCAAGCAAAACACATATCATGTGGTGAATAAAAATATAGCTCCAAGTAAAGTTACCGATGGAAGTGGACGAAAGAGGGGATGCCTTCCGGGGAATCCCCAAGCTTCGAATTTTTGGTGTCCTTGGATTATATTGGGGGTGCCATGGGCATCCCCAAGCTTAGGCTCTTGCCACTCCTTGTTCCATAATCCATAAAAAAATTCACCCAAAACTTGAAAACTTCACAACACAAAACTCAACAGAAATCTTGTGAGCTCCTTTAGCGAAAGAAAACAAAAGACCACTTCAAGGTACTGTAATGAACTCATTCTTTATTTATATTGGTGTTAAACCTACTGTATTCCAACTTCTCTATGGATCCTAAACTATTTTACTAGCCATGGATTCATCAAAATAAGCAAACAACACACGAAAAACAGAATCTGCCAAAAACAGAACAGTCTGTAGTAATCTGTAACTAACGCAAACTTATGGAACTCAAAAAATTCAGCCAAAATAGGAAGAACTAGGCAATTTTTTAATTGATCAGCACAAATTTTAATCACTATTTTATCACGTTCGAGTGATTTTTAGCAATTGTTTTCGTGAACCGAAAGTTTCTGGAAATTACAGCAAGATCAAATAACTATTATCCAAGAAGATCCTATAGGTTTAACTTGGCACAAACACTAATTAAAACATAAAACCACATCCAAACAGAAGGTAGATGGATTATTTATTTTCTAAACAGAAAGGGTAAATATTGGGTTGTCTCCCAACAAGCGCTTTTCTTTATAGCCTTTTTAGCTAGGCATTGAGATTTTGACGATGCTCACATAAAAGATAGGAATTGAAGCACAAAGAGAGCATCATAAAACACGTGACAAACACATCTAAGTCTAACATACTTCCTATGCATAGTCATCTTATAGGCAAACAAATTATCATAGCAAGCAAAAACTAGCATATGCAAGGAAGCGGAAAGAAACAATAGCAATCTCAACATAATGAGATGTAATTTATTATCATGAAATTTTCTACGACCATATTTTCCTCTCTCATAATAATTACATGTGGGATCATAAGAAAATTCAACAATATAGCTATCACATAACATATTCTCAACACGATCCACATGCATGCGAAGTTGACACTCTTCCAAAATAGTGGGATTATCATTAACTAAAGTCATGATTTCTCCAAGCCCACTTTTATCAAAAATTTCATAAGATTGAATATTCTCCAAATATGTGGGATCTAAAGTTGACAATCTTCCAAACCCACTTTCAATATTATTGCAAACAATATTATCAATCTCATATTCATCATGGGGATTAAATAAATTTTCAAGATCATAAGAAGAATCACCCCAATCATGATCATTGCAACAAGTAGCAGACATAGCGAAACTAGCATCCCAAGCTTAGGGTTTTGCATCTTATTAGCACAATTGACATCAAAATAATTTATAATAAAATCATTGCAATCATGCTTTTTATTCAAAGATCTATCATGAGTCACTTCACGGATTTCAGGCAAAACCTTATAAAGATAATCTAGTGCATCCAAATCACTAGGAATTGGTTCATCATAATTGGATCTCTTAAAAAGATTGGCAAGCGGATGAGGATCCATAGATATTGGCTTCTTTTTTTAGGAATAAATAATCAACTATTTCAACCAAACGAGCAAACGAGCCAAGTAAGACATCAAGGCAAACGAAAAGAGAGGGCGAATAAAACGGCAAGGGTGAAGTGGGGGAGAGGAAAACGAGAGGCAAATGGCAAATAATGTAATGCGAGAGATAATGGATTGTGATGGGTACTTGGTATGTTGACTTTTGCGTAGACTCCCCGGCAATGGCGCCAGAAATCCTTCTTGCTACGTCTTGAGCTTGCGTTGGTTTTTCCCGAAGAGGAGAGGATGATGCAGGAGAGTAGCGTAAGTATTTCCCTCAGTTTTTGAGAACCAAGGTATCAATCCAGTAGGAGGCCACACGTAAGTCCCTCGTACCTGCACAAAACAAATAGCTCCTCGCAACCAACGCGAATAGGGGTTGTCAATCCCTTCACGGTCACTTACGAGAGTGAGATCTGATAGAGATGATAGATAATATTTTTTGTATTTTTGGTATAAAGATGCAAAGTAAAATAAAAAGGCAAAGTAAAGAGCAAAGCAATAATAAAGCGTAGGAAGATCAATATGGTGAAAATAGACCCGGGGGCCATAGTTTTCACTAGTGGCTTCTCTCAAGAGCATAGGTATTTTACGGTGGGTGAACAATTCTCGTTGAGCAATTGATGAATTGAGCATAGTTATGAGAGTATCTAGGTATGATCATGTATATAGGCATCACATCCGAGACAAGTAGACCGACTCTGCCTGCATCTACTACTATTACTCCACTCATCGACCGCTATCCAAAGATGCATCTAGAGTATTAAGTTAACAAAAACAGAGTAACGCCTTAAGCAAGATGACATGATGTAGAGGAATAAATTCATGCAATATGATAAATACCCCATCTTGTTATCCTCGATGGCAACAATACAATACGTGCCTTGCAACCCTTTACATCACTTTGGTAAGGACACCGCAAGATTGAACCCAAAGCTAAACACTTCTCCCATTGCAAGAACTACCAATCTAGTTGGCCAAACCAAACAGATAATTCGAAGAGACTTGCAAAGATAACTCAATCATACATAAAAGAATTCAGAAAAGATTCAAATATTGCTCATGGATAATCTTGATCATAAACTCACAATTCATCGGTCTCAACAAACACACCGGACACCGCAAAAAGAAGATTACATCGAATAGATCTCCACGAGAGAGGGGGAGAACATTGTATTGAGATCCAAAAAGAGAGAAGAAGCCATCTAGCTACTAACTATGGACCTGAAGGTCTGACGTAAACTACTCACACTTCATCGGAGAGGCTATATGTTGATGTAGACGCCCTCCGTGGTGGAATCCCCTTCCGGTGGAGCTCTGATACGTCTCCAACATATCTATAATTTTTGATTGCTCCATGCTACTTTATCTATTGTTTTGGACTATAATGGGCTTTATTTTCCACTTTTATATTATTTTTGGGACTAACCTATTAACCGGAGGCCCAGCCTGTAATTGCTGTTTTTTTTTGCCTATTTTAGTGTTTCAAAGAAACGGAATATCAAACGGAGTCCAAACGAAATAAAACCTTCGGAACGTGATTTTCTCACGAACGTGATCCAGAGACTTGGACCCTACTCCAAGGAGTGCCGAGGCGGTCACGAGGTTGGTGGTGCGCCTCCCCTGGGCGTGCCCCCTGCCTCGTGGGCCCCGACGCCCACCGACGTACTCCTTCCTCCTATATATACCTCACGTAGCCCCAACAGATTGGGGACGGAGCCAAAACCTAATTCCACCGCCAAATTCCAGATCCACGAGATCCCATCTTGGGGCCTGTTCTTAGAGCTCACGGAGGGGCATCCACCATGGAGGGCTTCTCGTCAACACCATAGCCCCTCCGATGAAGTGTGAGTAGTTTACTTCAGACCTTCGGGTCCATAGTTAGTAGCTAGATGGCTTCTTCTCTCTTTTTGGATCTCAATACAATGTTCTCCCCCTCTCTCGTGAAGATCTATTCGATGTAATCTTCTTTTTGAGGTGTGTTTGTTGAGACCGATGAATTGTGGGTTTATGATCCAGCTTATCTATGGAAAATATTTGATTCTTCTCTGAATTCTTTTATGTATGATTAAGTTAGCTTTGCAAGTCTCTTCGAATTATACGTTTGGTTTGGCCAACTAGATTGGTAGTTCTTGAATGGGAGAAGTGCTTAGCTATTATTTCGATTAGTATGCCTGAAGTATTATTATTTTTATGTCAATATGAACTTTTGTCCTGAATCTTTCGGATCTGAATATTCATACCACAACTAAGAAGATTTACATTCAAATTATGCCAAAGTATCACTCCGCATCAAAAATTCTCTTTTTATCATTTACCTACTCGAGGACGAGCAGGAATTAAGCTTGGGGATGCCTGATACGTCTCCAACGTATCTATAGTTTTTGATTGCTCCATGCTACTTTATCTATTGTTTTGGACTATAATGGGCTTTATTTTCCAATTTTATATTATTTTTGGGACTAACCTATTAACCGGAGGCCCAGCCCAGAATTGCTGTTTTTTTTTGCCTATTTTAGTGTTTCGAAGAAACGGAATATCAAACAGCATCCAAACGGAATGAAACCTTCGGGAACGTGATTTTCTTGCCGAACGTGATCCAGGAGACTTGGACCCTACTCCAAGGAGTGCCAGAGGCGGTCACGAGGGTGGGGGGCGCGCCCCCTGCCTCGTGGGCCCCCTGACGCTCCACCGACCTACTCCTTCCTCCTATATATACCTACGTACCCCTAACAGATCGGGGACGGAGCCAAAAACCTAATTCCACTGTCGTAACTTCCTGTATCCACGATATCCCATCTTGGGGCCTGTTCCGGAGCTCCGCCGGAGGGGGCATCCACCAAGGAGGGCTTCTACATCAGCACCATAGCCCCTCCGATGAAGTGTGAGTAGTTTACTTCAGACCTTCGGGTCCATAGTTAGTAGCTAGATGGCTTCTTCTCTCTTTTTGGATCTCAATACAATGTTCTCCCCCTCTCTCGTGAAGATCTATTCGATGTAATCTTCTTTTTGAGGTGTGTTTGTTGAGACCGATGAATTGTGGGTTTATGATCCAGCTTATCTATGGAAAATATTTGATTCTTCTCTGAATTCTTTTATGTATGATTAAGTTATCTTTGCAAGTCTCTTCAATTATCCGCTTGGTTTGGCCAACTAGATTGGTAGTTCTTGCAATGGGAGAAGTGCTTAGCTTTGGGTTCAATCTTGCGTGTCCTTACCTAGTGATGAAGGGGTTGCAAGGCACGATTGTATTGTTGCCATCGAGGATAACAAGATGGGGTATTTATCATATTGCATGAATTTATTCCTCTACATCATGTCATCTTGCTTAAGGCGTTACTCTGTTTTTAACTTAATACTCTAGATGCATGCTGGATAGCGGTCGATGAGTGGAGTAATAGTAGTAGATGCAGAATCGTTTCGTTATACTTGTCACGGACGTGATGCCTATATACATGATCATTGTCAGGATAACCTCATAACTATGCTCAATTCTGTCAATTTCTCAACAGTAATTTGTTCACCCACCGTAGAATACTTATGCTCTTGGGAGAAGCCACTAGTGAAACCTATGGCCCCCGGGTCTATTCTCATCATATCAATGTCCATCACTTTATATACTTGCTTTGCTTTTACTTTTTACTTTGCATCTTTATACCAAAAGTACCAAAAATATTATCTCTATCAGATCTCACTCTCGTAAGTGACCGTGAAGGAATTGACAACCCCTAAGCGTTGGTTGCGAGTAGCTATCCTTTTGTGCAAGTACGAGGGACTTGCGCGTGGTCTCCTACTGGATTGATACCTTGGTTCTCAAAAACTGAGGGAAATACTTACGCCATCTTGTGCTGCATCATCCTCTCCTCTTGGGAAATCCAACGCAAGCTCGAGACGTAGCAAGAAGAATTTCTGCGCCACAGGGGAGGCTTACGCAAAAGTCAACATACCAAGTACCCATCACAATCCCTATCTCTCGCATTACATTATTTGCCATTTTCCTCTCGTTTTCCTCTCCCCCACTTCACCCTTGCCGTTTTATTCGCCCTCTCTCTCCCAATCTCCTCCTCTTTTTCCCTTTGCCTTTTGTTTGCTCGTGTGTTAGTTTGCTTGTTCGTCGCGATGGCTCAAGATGCCACCAAATTGTGTGACTTCACCAATACCAATAATAATGATTTCCTTAGCACTCCAATTTCTCCTCTTGCCAATACCGAATCTTGTGAAATCAATACTGCTTTGTTGAATCTTGTTATGAAAGATCAATTCGCCGGCCTTCCTAGCGAAGATGCCGCTACTCATCTGAATGGCTTCGTTGATTTATGTGATATGCAAAACAAAAAAGATGTCGATAATGATGTCGTTAAATTAAAGATATTTCCTTTTTCGCTTAGAGATCGTGCTAAAGCGTGGTTTTCATCTTTGCCTAAAAATAGTATTGATTCTTGGAACAAGTGCAAAGATGCTTTTATCTCCAAGTATTTTCATCCCGCTAAGATTATCTCTCTTAGGAACGATATTATGAATTTTAAGCAACTTGATCATGAACATGTTGCACAAGCTTGGGAGAGAATGAAATTAATGCTACGTAATTGTCCTACTCATGGTTTGAACTTATGGATGATTATACAAAAAATTTATGCTGGATTGAATTTTGCTTCTAGAAATCTTTTAGATTCGGCCGCGGGAGGCACTTTTATGGAAATCACTTTAGGAGATGCTACTAAACTCCTAGATAATATTATGGTTAATTATTCTCAATGGCATACTGAAAGATCTACTAATAAAAAGGTGCATGCTATAGAAGAAATCAATGTTTTGAGTGGAAAGATGGATGAACTTATGAATTTATTTGCTAAGAGTGTTTCTTCTGATCCCAATAATATGCCTTTATCTACCTTGATTGAGAATAATAATGAATCTATGGATGTGAATTTTGTTGGTAGGAACAGTTTTGGAAACAACGCGTATAGAGGGATTTTTAATCGTAGGCCTTATCCTAGTAATCCTTCTAATAATTATGGAAATTCCTAAAACAAATCTTATGGAAATTTTAATAAGATGCCCTCTGAATTTGAGAGTAGTGTTAAAGAGTTTATGAATTCACAAAAGAATTTTAATGCTTTGCTTGAAGATAAATTACTTAAAGTTGATGATTTGGCTAGGAACGTTGATAGAATTTCTCTTGATGTTGATTCTTTAAAGCTTAGATCTATTCCACCTAAGCATGATATCAATGAGTCTCTCAAAGCTATGAGAATTTCCATTGACGAGTGCAAAGAAAGAACCGCTAGGATGCGTGCTTCCAAAGATGCCTTTATTAAAGCGTGTTTTTCTAATTCCTATGAAAATCAAGATGAAGATCTAAAAGTTATTGATACGTCCCCTATTAAATCTTTGTTTTGCAATATGAATCTTTATGAATCTGAATATGATCTTCCTTTACCTAGAAGGCGTTCTAAGAATTCGGAGTTTTTAGATCTTAATGATGAAATTGACAAAAGTGGGATTGAAAGAAATAAAAATTGAGATATTGCTAAACCCACTATTTTGGATCTCAAGGAATTTAATTATGAAAATTGCTGTTTAATTGATTGTATTTCCTTGTTGCAATCAATGCTAAATTCTCCTCATGCTTATAGTCAAAATAAGGCTTTTACCGAACACATTGTTGATGCCTTGATGCAATCTTATGAAGAAAAGCTTGAGTTGAAAATTTCTATCCCTAGGAAACTCCATTATGAGTGGGAACCTACTATTAAAATTAAAATTAAAAATTATGAGTTTCATTCTTTGTGTGATTTGGGTGCTAGTGTCTCTACTATTCCCAAAACTTTGTGTGATTTGCTAGATTTCCGTGATTTTGATGATTGCTCTCTAAACTTGCATCTTGCGGATTCCATATTAAAAAGCCTATGGGAAGAATTAATGATGTTCTTATTGTTCCAAATAGGAATTGTGTGCCCGTAGATTTTATCGTTCTTGATATAGATTGCAATCCTTCATGTCCTATTATTCTTGGTAGACCTTTCCTTAGAACGATTTGTGCAATTATTGATATGAAGGAAGGGAATATTAGATTCCAATTTCCATTAAAGAAATGCATGGAACACTTTCCTAGAAAGAAAATAAAATTACCATATGAATCTATCATGAGAGCCACTTATGGATTGCCTACCAAATATGGCAATACCTAGATCTATCCTTACTTTTATGCCTAGCTAGGGGCGTTAAAGATAGCGCTTGTTGGGAGGCAACCCAATTTTATTTTGTGTTTTTTGTTTTTGGTTCTGTTTAGGAAATAAAATAATCCATCTAGACTCTGTTTAGATGTGATTTTATCTTTTAATTAGTGTTTGTGCCAAGTTGGACCTATTGGATCTTCTTGGATGATAGTTATTTGATCTTGCTGTAATTTCCAGAATCTTTGTGCTCAGTGCCAGAATTGTTAAAAATCACCAGAACGTGATATAATACCGATTCCAATTTATTCTGATCAATAAACAAATTCTCCAGGTCGTCTAATTTTGGTAGAATTTTTTGGGTTCCATAAGTTTGCGTTAGTTACAGATTACTACAGACTGTTCTGTTTTTGACAGATTCTGTTTTGCGTGTGTTGTTTGCTTATTTTGATGAATCTATGGCTAGTAAAATAGTTTATGGTCCATAGAGAAGTTGGAATACAGTAGGTTTAACACCAATATAAATAAAGAATGAGTTCATTACAGTATCTTAAAGTAGTCTTTTGTTTTCTTTCTCTAACGGAGCTCACGAGATTTCTATTGAGTTTTGTGTTGTGAAGTTTTCAAGTTTTGGGTGAATTCTTTTGATGGATCATGGAACAAGGATTGGCAAGAGCCTAAGCTTGGGGATGCCCATGGCACCCCCAAGATAATCCAAGTACACCAAAAAGTCAAAGCTTGGGGATGCCCCGGAAGGCATCCCCTCTTTCGTCCACTTCCATCGGTAATTTACTTGGAGCTATATTTTTATTCACCAACATGATATGTGTTTTGCTTGGAGCGTCTTGTATTATTTGAGTCTTTGCTTGTTAGTTTACCACAATCATCCTTGCTGTACACACCTTTTGAGAGAGCCATATATGAATTGAAATTTGATAGAATACTCTATGTGCTTCACTTATATCTTTTGAGTTTGATAGTTTGCTCATAGTGCTTCACTTATATCTTTTGAGCTCGATAATTTTTGCTCTAGTGCTTCACTTAGATCTTTTAGAGAACGGTGGTGGATTTGTTCTAAAGAAACTTGATCTCTCATGCTTCACTTAGATTATTTTGAGAGACTTTAATAGCATGGTAATTTGCTTAATGTTAATATACTTGGTATTCAAGATATGTGAAACTTTCTTTTGAGTGCATTGAATACTAAGATAAGTTTGATGCTTGATAATTGTTTTGAGATATGGAGGTAATAATATCAAAGTCATGCTGGTTGAGTAGTTGTGAATTTGAGAAATGCTTGTGTTGAAGTTTGTAAGTCCTGTAGCATGCACGAATGGTTAAAGTTGTGTAACAAATTTGAAGCATGAAGTGTACCTGGCTTGTGCATCCTTATGAGTGGCGGTCGGGGACGATCAATGGTCTTTTCCTACCAATCTATCCCCCTAGGAGCATGCGCGTAGTACTTGAATTTTTGATGACTTCTAAATTTTTGCAATAAGTATATGAGTTCTTTTGACTAATGTTGAGTCCATGGATTATACGCACTTTTACCTTTCCGCCATTGCTAGCCTCTTCGGTACCGTGCATTGCCCTTTCTCACATTGAGAGTTGGCGCAAACTTCGCCGGTGCATCCAAACCCCGTGATACGATACGCTCTATCACACATAAACCTCCTTATATCTTCCTCAAAACAGCCACCATACCTACCTATTATGGCATTTCCATAGCCATTCCGAGATATATTGCCATGCAACTTCCACCATCATCATCATGACATACTTTACTTTTGTCATATTGCCATTGCATGATCATGTAGTTGACATCGTATTTGTGGCAAAGCCACCATGCATTATTTTCATACATGTCACTCTTGATTCATTGCACCATCCCGGTACACCGCCGGAGGCATTCATATAGAGTCATACCTTGTTCTAGTTTCGATTTGTAATCCTCATGTTGTAATCAATAGAAGTGTGATCATCATCATTATGAGAGCATTGCCCAAAAAAAAAGAGAAAGGCCAAAACAAAAAAAGAAAGGCCCAAAAAAAAGGGCAATGCTACTATCTCTTTTTCCACACTTGTGCTTCAAAGTAGCACCATGTTCTTCATGTAATGAGTCTCATATTTTGTGCTTCAAAGTAGCACCTCGTTCTTCATGTAGTGAGTCTCATATATTGTCCTTCAAAGTAGCACCATGTTTTTCATATAGTGAGTCTCATATATTATCACTTTCATATACTAGTGGGAATTTTTCATTATAGAACTTGGCTTGTATATTCCTACGACGGGCTTCCTCAAATGCCCTAGGTCTTCATGAGCAAGCAAGTTGGATGCACACCCACTAGTTTTCTTTTGTTGAGCATTCATAGCTCTAGTGCATCCGTTGCATGGCAATCCCTACTCCTCATGTTGACATCAATTGATGGGCATCTCCATAGCCCGTTGATTAACCTCATCAACCTGAGACTTTCTCCTTTTTTGTCTTCTCCACACAATCCCTATCATCATATTCTATTACACCCATAGTGCTATATCCATGGCTCACGCTCATGTATTGCGTGAAGGTTGAAAAAGTTTGAGATTATTTAAGTATGAAACAATTGCTTGGCTTTTCATCGGGGGTATAGAAGTTGGGAACATCTTTGTGTCACAAAAATGAACCATAGCCTAACTATATGATTTTGTAGGGATGAACTTTCTTTGGCCATGTTATTTTGAGATGACATAATTATTTTGATTAGTATGCTTGAAGTATTATTATTTTTATGTCAATATGAACTTTTGTCCTGAATCTTTCGGATCTGAATATTCATACCACAACTAAGAAGATTTACATTCAAATTATGCCAAAGTATCACTCCGCATCAAAAATTCTCTTTTTATCATTTACCTACTCGAGGACGAGCAAGAATTAAGCTTGGGGATGCCTGATACGTCTCCAACGTATCTATAGTTTTTGATTGCTCCATGCTACTTTATCTATTGTTTTGGACTATAATGGGCTTTATTTTCCAATTTTATATTATTTTTGGGACTAACCTATTAACCGGAGGCCCAGCCCAGAATTGCTGTTTTTTTGCCTATTTTAGTGTTTCGAAGAAACGGAATATCAAACAGCGTCCAAACGGAATGAAACCTTCGAACGTGATTTTCTTGCCGAACGTGATCCGGAGACTTGGACCCTACTCCAAGGAGTGCCAGAGGCGGTCACGAGGTGGGGGCGCCCCTGCCTCGTGGGCCCCCGACGCCCACCGACCTACTCCTTCCTCCTATATATACCTCGCACTTCTAACAGATCGGGACGGAGCCAAAACCTAATTCCACCGTCAGAATTTCCTCAGATCCACGATATCCCATCTTGGGGCCTGTTAGGAGCTCACGGAGGGGCATCCACCAAGGAGGGCTTTACATCAACACCATAGCCCCTCCGATGAAGTGTGAGTAGTTTACTTCAGACCTTCGGGTCCATAGTTAGTAGCTAGATGGCTTCTTCTCTCTTTTTGGATCTCAATACAATGTTCTCCCCCTCTCTCGTGAAGATCTATTCGATGTAATCTTCTTTTTGAGGTGTGTTTGTTGAGACCGATGAATTGTGGGTTTATGATCCAGCTTATCTATGGAAAATATTTGATTCTTCTCTGAATTATTTTATGTATGATTAAGTTATCTTTGCAAGTCTCTTCGAATTATCCGTTTGGTTTGGCCAACTAGATTGGTAGTTCTTGCAATGGGAGAAGTGCTTAGCTTTGGGTTCAATCTTGCGTGTCCTTACCTAGTGATGTAAGGGGTTGCAAGGCACGATTGTATTGTTGCCATCGAGGATAACAAGATGGGGTATTTATCATATTGCATGAATTTATTCCTCTACATCATGTCATCTTGCTTAAGGCGTTACTCTGTTTTTAACTTAATACTCTAGATGCATGCTGGATAGCGGTCGATGAGTGGAGTAATAGTAGTAGATGCGAATCGTTTGGTCTACTTGTCACGGACGTGATGCCTATATACATGATCATTGCCAGATAACCTCATAACTATGCTCAATTCATCAATTGCTCAACAGTAATTTGTTCACCCACCGTAGAATACTTATGCTCTTGAGAGAAGCCACTAGTGAAACCTATGGCCCCCGGGTCTATTCTCATCATATCAATCTCCATCACTTTATTTACTTGCTTTGCTTTTACTTTTTACTTTGCATCTTTATACCAAAAATACCAAAATATTATCTCTATCGATCTCACTCTCGTAAGTGACCGTGAAGGAATTGACAACCCCTAAGCGTTGGTTGCGGTAGCTATCGCTTTGTGCAGGTACGAGGACTTGCGCGTGGTCTCCTCTGGATTGATACCTTGGTTCTCAAAACTGAGGGAAATACTTACGCCATCTTGTCTGCATCATCCTCTCCTCTTCGGGGAAATCCAACGCAAGCTCGAGAAGTAGCAAGGTCCGGAACATGCCCCAAATGGGATCTCGTGGATACAGAATGTTGCGGCGGTGGAATTAGGTTTTTGGCTCCGTATCTGATCTGACGGGGGTACGTAGGTATATATAGGAGGAAGAAGTACGTCGGTGGAGCGTCGAGGGGCCCACGAGGCAGGGGGCGCGCCCTAGGGGGGGCGCGCCCTCCACCCTCGTGGCCGCCTCATGGCTTTCATGACGGAGGGTCCAAGTCTCCTAGTACTTATCTAATGACAAAATCACGTTCCCGAAGATTTCATTCCGTTTGGACTCCGTTTGATATTCCGTTTCTTCGAAACACTGAAATAGGCAAAAAAACAACAATTCTGGGCTGGGCCTCCGGTTAATAGGTTAGTCCCAAAAGTAATATAAAAGTGGAAAATAAAGCCCAATATAGTCCAAAATAATAGATAATATAGCATGGAGCAATCAAAAATTATAGATACGTTGGAGACGTATCACAAGGTTCTTATTTGTTTGTGTAGGTACGAGGGACTTGAGCGTGGTCTCCTACTGGATTGATACCTTGGTTCTCAAAAACTGAGGGAAATACTTATGCTACTTTACTACATCACCCTTTCCTCTTCAAGGGAAAACCAACGCAGTGCTCAAGGGGTAGCAAGAGGTTGTCGGAAATGACCCCGTCTTGGGATAAAGTATATCAGAAATATGTACGACCTCTGGGGCGGCGTTTGCGAACCAGTGTGTTTGGTAAGCCGGAAGAAGTAATCACACCACCACTATGCCGGGTGGTGCGGCGAGCTTCATGTTGTTGTTTCTTCAAAAGAAAGTTGGGATCAAAGTGAGCTAGAGGGTGAGAAAAGCTTACTTTCTGGCTTGCTTGTCGGGTTTTGTGTGTTGGCAGAGGTTCTGAGCCGGAGGAAAGAATAATTACCTCTGCGTCACCTGCACGGCTGGCTTCTGCGTCATCCTGATAACAATCATTGTCAATGAGATGTATAAAAAAGAGCCAAGAGAGTCAAGTTCTACCTCCGACTCATCATCATTGTCATCACCAATGTTTGAACCGACGGGTACGGTGGTTCTCTTCTTGGCAGGTTTCTTGGTGGCCTTGGTTTTGGTACGAGCCGGCTTGGCCGGTTTATCTTGCGGTTTCTTCTGCCAAAATGGAGAATCAGCCTGTTGAGATCAAAAAGATCATAAGTGGGCATAATTACTGAAAATGTTGATTAAGAAAAAGGTGTGCAACACTTACAGCTGGTGGCTTGTTGAAGGTGCTGAGAGGACTAAGTCCTATTTTACTGCATTCCTTTAAAGGTTCGTTCAGCAATTTCTTGGTGGCTTCAATAATTTCTGCATCAGACAGTTGAATGTCACAATGGCGCTGGGGATCTTTTACATCGCCAGTATATTCGCACATTAAGCCGGGGCGACGGCTTAAGGGCAAGATACTCCAGGACACCCAGCACCAGACAAAGTCTACACCGGTTAAGCCATTGGCATAAGGGCTCTGAGCTTTGAAAATGATGGCGCATATTTGGCCCGCTCCTTTGCGCTGATCCGTGAGGGGAGCGGATGTGTGCTGCTAAGTCGATGATCGCGGTAACCCAACAAAGGATTCTCGTCAGTTGGAGATGTGTCTTGACAATAGAACCAAGTTTGGTTCCAAGATTTGGGATGACTTGGCGGCTTAGCATGGGGAAAGCTCACTTCTTTCCTCTTTTGAATTGAAACCCCACCAAGTTTGGTGTTGGGCTCGTCAACGAACTCTGTCTGACGGTTTAAGTAGTAGAATTCTCTGAATAAATCAACTGTGGGCTCCTCTTGAAGATAAGCTTCACAGAATACTTGGAAATTGCAAATATTGGACATGGAGTTGGGTCCAATATCTTGAGGGTGAAGTTGGAAAAAATGAAGCACATCACGGAAAAACTTTGAGCCAGGTGGGCTAAACCCCCGACTCAGGTGATCAGCAAAAACAATCACTTCTCCATCCTTGGTTTTAGGAGGATTTTCTTCACCAGGGGCCCTCCAGTGGATGTCCTCTTTCTTGGCTAAGGCGTCAGTGGCAACGAAATTGTTCAGTTCTTCTTCAGTGACCCGGGATTGGACCCAGTTACAAGCAGTATACGCTTTCGCCATTTTTTGATGATCTAAAAGAAAAGCTATGCCGATTTAAGATTATATGGTTAAGCCGGCTATTGGTTTAAAGGCAAATAATAATGAAGCATACAAGGGTATTAAACCGGAGGATGACATTGAAGTTATAAAGATGAGATACTGGCGGCTTAAGAGGGGACTAATGGTACCTAGCGGGTTACGGTTTCTAAGTTAAGCGGCCCACATAATTATTAATTTACAGATCTGAGAAAGGAAACATTGCTAAGTGCTGGAAAAACAGGTTTCACAGATTAATGTTATGATTTTGGATCTATGGCACTTAAACTAATGGAAAAATATCTAGACCTAAATTACAGTGCTTGAGCAGTTCATGTGTCCAGATCGGATTTCTTATGCAAAAGGAGATGCTCTAATAGCAAAAATGAGTGCTCTGACTATCACCGCGCAGGAGGGATACCAAGTTTGAATCAAAAATCACAAGCTACAGCGAAGAACGAAGATGAACTCCAATGAACTCGTGGAAACCCTAATGGGATCTATGGGAAAAGAAAGGAGGAGAACTCACCAGAGTTGTTGAACAGCGGAGGCGCGCAGACGAACTCTGGTTGTCGGGGGATGGGTGCGACATATGCCAAAGGATGGCTTATCATGGTGGGAGCGAGTAGAACGTCGCCGGTGCCCAGAAGCGGGATGAGGCGTAGACACGAACGCCACAGTATTTTACCTGTGTTCGGGCTCTCCTAGGAGATAACACCCCTAGTCCTGCTCTACGGGGTCTCCGCATGATCACTAAGGCACAAGTGAATACACAGGTGCTCCTCGAGTTGTATGCTAGAGGTAGGAGAAGGCAAGGCTAGCTCTCTCCTTCCTCTTTGATCTGGTCTAATTCTAACAGGTTCGGAACCCTTTGCATGGGTGCCCTGGGGGGTTTATATAGGCCTACCCCCCCAGGGGTACATTGGTAATCCGGCCGGGTGTAGGTCCCGACCGTCAGCTTCTTCGGCCGCCGGCTTCTCCGCCGACTGCTGGGGCCCGCCGCCTGGTGGGCCCCGCCGACTAGTTGGGTACGGGGCCGACAAGTCGTACCCGCCGCTCCCGGGTCTTGTCGGCAGCTGATCACTGTTGTTGTATCTCTAATGACGCAGGCGTGGTCAGGGGGTCATGTCTACAGCTCCGCGCCTGGCGGGCGATTACTGTAGCCACTCCCTGTCTCATCTGGTTGATGGCGCGTGGGTCCCGAGGAAGGGGCGGGCCGACTCCTAGGGGCCGACCTCCCTCGGGTCCGACTGGTAGGGCTCTTGCTGTCTTCTGGACTCTCGCTGACTGGTGGGGCCCATCGTCCTTGGGGCCGTACAGACAGGCCGTCGTGGGAGCAGGACTCCGCCTACTTGTGGTGACGTTAGGGATGGCATGGCAACAGTGCCGCGCCGGGCGGAGATCTCCGCCGGTACAACGCACTATGGCCACGCCAGCCCCTGGAAAGGGGGAGGGGATGGGCTACACTGTAGCCATCCCATGTCCCGTCCCCCCTGATGAGGGCACGGGCTTCGCAGGCGCCGCGGGCCGACTCCTCGGGGCCGGCTTCTCTAGAAGCCGCCCGATAGGAGTCGGCTTGACTTGGCCTTGCCTCCAGGACTCGGCCGTTTATGGGCAGCCGGCTATTCCTCCAGCCGGCCTCCAGAAGGCGGCTCTTCATCTTGTTGTCTTGAGGGGCGCAGCCAGCCCCGATGTCTTGAAAGGTTCTGGGCTTCGGGTTAGCCTACCCGTGGCCCATTACTCCAACAGTAGTCCCTGAAGCTGGTGAGGCGCCGCGGGTGATTGGTCGAGGAGCCTTAGCAGTTTCCTTTTCCCAGCGTTTGAAGTAGAGCCTCTTCCATCTTCTGCCAGGCCGACTGGTAGGAGTCGGACTCGCCCAATCTGACTTGTCCAAAATTTTCAAACGCCTCGGCAGGATCCAAGTGGCTGCTAGCTAAGCTTCCAGGCCGCCGCCCGTTTTGGGCCTGCCACGTGATGACTAGCGGCCGGGCCAGTCTGCCCACCCACGTGCGCAACAGGACACGTCTGCCGGCGAGGCCCGCCACTACCACGCCTCGGCACGTGAGCGGATCCGCTGCGGCCGAGGTGGGCGGTTGAGGTTCCCGTGGAGTTACTGCGCGCAGTAATTTCGAGCGAAAAACGTGGGGGCGTGGGGTAGTGGGCGCAGTAAATCCCACGACCGCCCCCTTGGCTTCGCAACCCATAGGCCTATAAGTAGGCGGAGCACGCGCGCCCCTCCTCCTCACTACTTCCTCTTTCTTCTTCCTCTCGCCGACGCGCTTCCACGCCGCGCTGAGCACCGCGGCGCTTCGTTCCCGATGAGCTCCTCTTCCACCGTCACGCCCCCCGCGGTGTGCTCCGGCGCATGGGATGGCTCTGAGGTTCACGACGACCACGTCGATTTCCTCCGCAAGACGCGGCGGCTGCCCGGCAAGGATTTCGTGAGGGTTCGCCTTGCACCGGAGAGGGAGATCTCGCCGGTGCCGGAGGAGGGCGAGCGGCTCGTCTTCCGCTTGCACTGCCTGTGCGGCCTTGGCTTGCCGGCGAGCGGCTTCTTCCGGTCCTTCCTCGACTTCTACGGTCTCCAGCCGCACCACCTCACCCCCAACACGGTGGTGCTGCTGTCCGCCTTCGTCACTTTGTGCGAAGGCTTCCTCGGCGTCCTCCCCACCATCGAGCTCTGGGGGGAGTTCTTCTACTCCAAGCTCGGCGCCCGTCGCCGCAGCGCGCCGCCCAAAGGCGGGCGCGTTCATCGCGGTGCGAAGGTCGGGGGCCGACAATCCGTTTCCCCCCATCACGCTGATAAAGTCGGTGAACATGTGGCATTGGTCATACTTCTACGTGAAGAGCGTCTTCGCGGAGGGCGACTGGGTCAACTTGCCGGCTTACGCAGCCGGCCCGCCAGCTGGAAGGCAGCCCAACTGGTCATACCGGGCCAGGACGCTGACGCCTGCTGGAGCCGCCGCCATCGCGCGACTCCAAGTGCTGACGCAGTCGGAGGGCCTGACCGGGCCTGATTTTCTGGCCGCCTTCATGGCGCGCCGAGTGCTCCCGCTCCAGGGCCGCCCTCACATGATCTGCCAGATGAGCGGACATCGGGACCCGAGCCGGCTGTGCACCAAGGAGATGCCTCACGCAGAGGTAGCCTACATGGTGAACTATCTTGCGAACTGCGAGATCTCGGAAGAGTGGCGGTTCGGCAAGCAGCCGTACTAACGCGCCAACCCTCCGCCCATGGTGAGTTGTATCTTTTTCTTCTTTCTCTGACTCTTTGTCACCGAGTCCGTCTCGTCCAGTCTGACCAATCAACCTTTGAACAGAGCCCCCTCCTCCAGCCAGCAGCCGGCACCGCGGGGCCGGACCACGAATTCCTCCCCGACCGGGCGGAGAGCAACGTCGACGACCCTGACTTGGGGGTGGCGGCCTTGGAGGACGACACCGAGGGGGGAGGCGGCAAAGCAGGCGGCTCGAGGCTCGGAGCCAGCCTCGAGGACTGGCCTGACGACAATGCGGGGAAAGTCGCCCCGCACCACCAGCCGGGAGCCGGCCAGCCGGGCGCAAGCTCTTCTGCCGCCGGACGCCCAAGGCGGCGCGAAGAAGCGCAGGGCCACGCCGAGCTTATTCGACTGTCGGCTGAAGAAGCCCAAGGGCTCGGCCGCGGCGACCAAGCGGGATGAAGCGGCCGCAAAGGCCAACCGCTTCTGGGGGGAGGTGAAGACGCCGCAGCTGGTTTCTGCGTAATGCTACCTTCCCTTGCACCTTCATCTTTTCTTCGTTGATTTGGTCTGAGTTTCTTTGTTTGCTTCCCTTGGTCAGGGCTCCCCTCTCTCTTGAGAAGGTGGCTGTCGCCTCCATCGTGGGGTCGGCGGAGACTTCCGCCACCACTCGGCGGATCGACCCCGTCGCCGACCTCCGGGAGGCGAGGGAGCGGAACGTGCGAGAAGTGCGCGAAGAGCAGGAAGCCACCCTCCTGGAGAAGGCGGTGGCTGAGAAGGCGGAGGCCGCCGCCCTGAAGAAGCTGGCGGAGGCCGAGGCCGCCGACGCGGGGAAGAAGCAGGCTGAAGAAGCCGCGCACCATCAGTCGGCGGTTTTTGTCATTCCCCTGAACTCCGCGCTGCCACCTCCGGAGTTCATGGCACAGACTAGGGGAGCTGGCGGCGAGAACCCGATCATGGAGAGGGATGGCGGCGACACCGCCATGCCGGACGTGATCGTGCCGCCACCGCCGCCGTCCGGGAATGCGCAAGGCGGGCAGCCGGCGGACCCGCCGGTGCCGCCAAATGACGACGAGGTGGTGGCGGGCCTGGTTCTCGAGGTTGGCACACTGACGTGTCGCCGCCTTGCAAAGGCGGCTTCGGCGCCGCGCCCTCTGGAGACTGGCGCCGCAAGCTCCTCGATCTCGGACGCCGAGGCGACGAGCGCCGCGCCCACTGGGTGGGTGCGAGGAGGCGGGACGGGCCCGTTGAATCGGGCGCTTTTGGATGTCCAAACCAATATTCGAGCCAAGGGCGAGGCCATCCGGAACTGCAACAAGGCGCATCTGGCATCGCGAGAGGCCGTTCGGGTGTGTTTCCTTCTTCTTTGCTTCTGTTTCTTATGCGTCTCGGTAGGTGCGTGCCAGCGCACCCACTGGGTGTAGTACCCGAGTTTCGGGCTGGCTGCTGAGCAGGCGGCTCGGAACTCTAATCGGCGAGTTCCAAGCACTAACACTTGTCTGAAATTATTGTCACAGGTTTACCACAATCTCCGCGTGACCGCCTTCAACTCCAACGACCAGGAGCTGGCTCAGCGGACCACCGACTTGTCGGAAAGCCGGAGTAAGTCATGTTCTTTTTCCTGCGGGGGCGCGCTGGCGCACCCGCGGGCTGTAGTCCCCGAGATTCGGGCCGACTGCTGAGCAGTCGGGCCGGATCTCCCCGGCCACTGTTCTTCTTTCTGTGGATGACTCCTTTTTTCGCGGGGGTGCGCTGGTGCACCGTGGGCTGTAGTCCCCGAGATTCGGGCCGACTGCTGAGCAGTCGGGCCGGATCTCCCCGGTGACTGTTCTTCTTTGTTGGTGACTAACACCTTGTTTTCTTCTTTCTTATGCAGAAGCCAACGCCACCTTGCAGCAGCAGCTGGGCGAGGCCAACACTGTGCTGCGCGCTAAGGAGGAAGAGCGCAGCAAGCTGGCTGAGGAGCGTGACTGGTTGGTCACGCAACTGGCAGAGCAGAAGGAGCTCCTCAAGAAGGCCCAGAAGGAGGCGGAGGACAGGGAGACCTTCCTCCTTGCTGAGTTTGCGACCGAACACTCCTCCTGGACTGACAACGAGGCGATGCTGACTTCCGGCTTCCACGAGATCAAGGATATAGTCGATGGTGAGCCTCCCTCATTTTTCTTCTTTGAGTAGCCGGCTGTTGGTCAAGCCGGCTTCTGGTCTTTAATTTTGTTCTTCGCTTTTGTCTTGGCAGACTTCTTCCCTGGCCACTCGGACGCTGCCAACCAAGCCATCGAAGCTGATCGCGAAGGGTGGAGGGCGGACGGCGCGAAGATCGCTGCCGATGCCCCCAAACCCTTAGCGAGCAGATCCTGAGCATCGAGGCCCGTCTTCGGCCGGCTCACCGGATGTTGCGCCGGCTTCAGCGTGTTGGCGCCCAGGCGATCGCCGCCCTGTGGCCGGACATGCCGGCACCGCGCACCCCCAGCCGGACTGCCGACTTGCTGGAGGTAGCGGTCGGCCGTCTTGAGGCCTGGAAGGGCTCTTTGGCCCGGGCTGGAGCGCGTCGGGCCTTGGAGTTCGTCAAGGCATGGTACCCTGGGCTGAGTCTGACCCAGCTGGCCACATTCCAGCTGGAGGCTCAGGAGGAGTTGGCAGTAGTGGAAGACGATCTCGTCAAGTGCGCGGCGTCAATCGCCGAGTACACCGACACCAGCATCTTCGTCCCGGAGTGGGTTGAAAACAGCGACGAGCCGCCACCGGAATGGTTCGGGCTGAACCTGGACAACGGCGAGGACTCGGCGGAGGTGATCGACTCCAGCGGCGAGGAAGAAGGCGAGGCGGAGGAGGGAGGTGAAGAGGAGGCGCCAGAGGTCGGAGCGGATGGCCAACCTCATCTTGACCGTGCCTCCAGCAATGAGCCGCGCCCAACTGAGCCACTGCCGCTGGAGGCGACCAAGCAGAGACTGACATCGCCGACTCCTCCGATCCTCTGAACCCTTCTGCCGCTTCCTAGGCCGCCACTTTATCTTTACTTCACCTGTCTATTAGTCTCGATGAACTTGTTAATTTTGCACAATTCCGCCCGCGGGGTGTATCTTGAACTTCTGTTGAAGATCAGCCAAGGGCCTTTGCTATGTAAAATATTTTTCCGAGTTCTATTTTTTTCTTGCTTACTGCTCTTTGGCTTTTTCCTTTGCTGCCTTCCCTTGGTTGCCGCCTTGTTACCAAACAGCGCTCATGGATCGATGCTGGGTCAAGTACTTAGCTACTTTGGGAAGGCAAGTACTTAGCCGTTTAGAGTTCTTTAGCAAGTTAAGTAGAAAATGGCAGACCGGCAGCTCAACAGTCGGTCGTAAGAGGCGGCAAGCCGGCTTAAACTATGCACATGCTTTGTGTCCTTAGCCATTTTTCATGCGGGCACCCTTTCTACCTTACTCCTGCCCAACGTACAGTCGCTCTGCGAGCTACGGCTTCTGGCAGGAGACGGCTTAAGTGCCACACATTACTTGTCCGGCTGCAGGAAGCATTTTATAGTACAAGACGGCAAGTCCCCGGGCCGACTAGTCGGACCCGGTGCCAAGCGGCATAACACAAAATAACATAGGCATAATTCTTATCATATAGATAAAAGAGGGCAGTCCCCGAGCTCTTCTCAGGGGACCCGGAGTCTTCGTACGTTAATACAAAAGGTAGCATGGTACATACCGCATCAACTGTAAAATCTTCGGAGAAGATTTGCATTCCATGGCTGCTCCGTCTCCTTGCCGGAGTCGTCTCTCTTGCGCGCCCGAGGCTTCTGAGCGTCGATCAGGTAGTAGGAGTCGTTGCACAACACTTTGCTGATGATGAAGGGGCCTTCCCAAGGCGCTGAGAGCTTGTGCTGGCCAGCTGTACGCTGGATCAGCCGGAGCACAAGGTCTCCTTCTCGGCTTGACCTTCCGATTGTAGTATCGGCGCAGGCTCTGCTGGTAGATGCTGGACCGGCTGAGTACCAACAGCCGGCCCTCTTCCAGTAGATCGACGCCGTCTTGTCATGCTTCTTCCGCCTCCTCTTTGGTGTACATGGTGACTCGAGGGGAGTCGAATTCTATGTCCGTTGGGATGACGGCTTCGGCACCGTAGACGAGGAAGAAAGGCGTGAAGCCGGTTAACTTGTTTGGAGTTGTGCGCAGGCTCTAGAGGACGGCTGGCAGCTCGTCGAGCCAGCAGCCGGCCAAACGCTCCAGAGGCTCGACCAGTCGGGGCTTGATGCCGGACAAGATGAGGCCGTTTGCTCGCTCCACCTGGCCGTTTGACTGTGGATGGGCAACAGACACTAAGTCCAGTCGGATGCCCTGTGTCGCGCAAAAACGGGCCAAGGCGCCTTTGGCAAAGTTTGTGCCATTGTCGGTGATGATGTTGTGCGGTATGCCATACCGGACAGTGATGTCGGAGATGAACGTCACAGCAGTCGGACTGTTCAACTTCTTGATTGGTTTGGCTTCTATCCACTTGGTGAACTTGTCCACCGCGACAAGCAGATGAGTCATGCCACCTCGCGCTGTTTTGAATGGTCCCACCATGTCCAGGCCCCAGATGACAAAGGGCCAGGCAATGGGAATATTCTTGAGTACAGAAGCCGGCTGATGTGGCTTGGAACGGAACATCTGACACCCTTTGCATTTTTGGACCAAGTCCTTGGAGTCTTCTAGAGCGGTCGGCCAGAAAAAACCATGGCGGAAAGCTTTGGCGACAAGTGCCCTTGAAGCCGCGTGGTGGCCACACTCGCCTTGATGGATATCTTTGAGAATCGCTTGGCCTTGCTCCGGCTCCACGCAGCGCTGGTAGACACCAGTCACATTGCTCCTCACAAGCTCTCTGTTGACTATGGTGTAGGCTGCTGCCCGGCGTTGCACTTGCCGGGCCGAGATCTCATCAGTCGGCAGCTCTTTGTTCACCAGGAAATTGAGGATGGGATGGGCCCACGAAGGTGCTGCGATTTCTTCGACTGTCGGGACTGTAACTTGGACGAGGGCGGTTGGGCCGGGAGGCGGCGGGTTGGAGTCGGCAGCCGCTTGCTGGGTCGATGAAGACCCCAGGTCGATTGGTGCAGTCCCCGGGCCGAGCTCTGAAGTCCCCGGGCTGGCCGCTGCATTCCTCGGGCCGGGTTCCAAAGTCCCCAGGCCAGGTGCGACTGTCGCGGCCCCCGGGCCACCTGCCAGAATTCCCGTGCCGGCCGCTGGAGCTCTCAAGTCGGATCCGACTGCATCAGGAGGAGCCGGCACAAAGATAGAATCTGACTCTGGCGATGGCTTGACAGACGGCTTAAGGAGGCGTTGAAGGGCGATGCTGGTTGGTAATGCTTGACGGGTTGAGCCGATTCATGCCAGGGCATCTGCTTGCTCATTGTCGTTTCTTGGCACATGGAGAAACTCGCACCCTTCAAAATATCCACTGAGTTGCTGCACGAGGAAACGGTAGCTCGCCATGTTTGCATCTTTGGCGTCCCAGTCGCCTGACGACTGTTGGACCACCAAATCAGAGTCACCATAGCACAGGATCCGGCGAATGCCGAACTCTTTGGCAAGCCGGAGCCCGTGAATAAGTGCCTCGTATTCGGCGACGTTGTTGGAGGCGGCGAAATGGATTTGCAGCACATATTTAAGCTTGTCGCCCTTGGGAGAGGTGAAGACGATGCCGGCTCCCAAACCGGTGCGCATCTTGGAACCATCAAATGCATCCGCGAATGGGTGGAGTCGGGCGCTGGCGGCAGGTACTGGGCCTCGGCCCAGTCGACAAGGAAGTCGGCCAGTGCTTGTGACTTGATGGCGGTGCGAGGCTGGTAATAGATGGTGTAGGGGGGAAAATCTATGGCCCATTTGGCCACTCGACCCGAAGCATTTCGGCTTCCAATGATCTCGGCCAGTGGAGCTGTGCAGACCACGGTGATTGAGTGCTCTTGAAAATACGGCTTCAATTTCTTGGCGGCAAAGTGCACGCCGTAGCACATCTTCTGGTAGTGGGGGTAGTTTTGCTTGGAGGTCGACATTACTTCACTCAAATAATATACCGGTCTCTGGACTGGTAGTGCCTTGCCTTCCTCCTTGCGCTCTACCACAATGACTGTGCTGACCACTCGGCTGGTGGCGGCGATGTAGAGGAGCATGGGCTCCTTAGGAGTCGGAGCCGCCAGGACAGATGGAGTAGTCAACATCTTCTTGAGCTGGAGAAAAGCTTCGTCCGCCTTGTCGTTCCACTCGAAAAAAGTGGTTTTCTTCATGAGCTGGTACAGGGGAAGAGCCTTCTCACCCAGCCGACTGATGAATCTGCTGATGGATGCCAAGCAACCAGTGAACTTCTGCACATCCAGCAGCCGGGTGGGTATTTCCATCCTCTCGATGGCCTTGATCTTCACAGGGTTGCACTCTATGCCGCGTTCTGGTACCAGGAATCCAAGAAGCTGGCCGGCTGGTACTCCGAAGACTCAGTTCTCTGGGTTAAGCTTGATTTGAAACCGGCGTAGGTTCTCAAAGGTCTCCTTGAGGTCTTCTAGTAGCGCTCCACGCTTCTCCGCCTTCACCACCACACCGCCCACGATACGCATGCTTTGCCGAAGTTTCTTGAGGAGGCACTTCTGCATGCAACGCTGAAACGTGGCGCCGGCATTCCTCAAGCCGAATGTCATGGTCAAGTAGCAGAAGGCTCCAAATGGCGTAATGAAGGCGGTCTTCAGTCTGTCGGCCGGATTCAGCTTGATCTGGTGGTATCCTGAATATGCATCCAAGAAACTCAACAGCTCCCATCCGGTTGTGGAGTCTATCACTTGGTCGATCCTCGGCAAAGCAAACGGGTCCTTGGGGCATGCTTTGCTGAGGCTGGTGTACTCAATACACATACGCCACTGCTTGTTTTTCTTCAGCACAAGGACCGGGTTGGCCAGCCACTCTGGAAAGAACACCTCCATGATGAAGCCGGCTGCCAGCAACCGGGCTATCTCTTCTCCAACGACTCTTCTCTTCTCTTCTGACAGGCGGCACAAGGGTTGCCTGACTGGTTTGGCATCAGGCCGGACGTGTAACTTGTGCTCGGCGAAATCCGTCGGGACACCCGGCATGTCTTTCGGGGACCATGCAAAGATATCCTGATTCTCACGGAGGAAATCGACGAGCTCGCCTTCCTATTTGCTGTCGAGGTTTGTACCTACAACAACATACCTCTCCGGGTGCTCCGGGTCCAAGGGTATCTTCTTTGTCTCTTTGGCCGGCTTGAACGAGCCCTCAGCTTCTGACTCCTTGGGATCGGGCGACATCTCTGGCTGCTTGCCTGCCATTGCCACGACCCGGTCAAGGAGCCGCTTCTCAGCTGCGATCATGAGGGACTCGGCCAACCGACTGCTCTCACTGTGGCAAAGCGGATGACTTCTTGTAGTCACCGGCTATGGTCAGAATCCCTTGAACTCGACATCTTCATTTTGAGGTAGGCATAGTGGGGGACCGCCATGAACTTGGCCAGAGCAGGTCGGCCAAGTAGTGCATGGTATGGGCTCAAGGTCCACCACTTGAACCAGATCGCTCTCGGCGAAGTGATCTTTGTCCCCAAAGAGGACGCCTATCCGGATCTTGCCGATTGCGCGCAGAAAGGCCGTGAACTATGCTATGGAAAACAGTCCGGATGGATCAAGCTGCCTTTGTTTGATTCCTAACTTCTCCATGGTGTCTTTGTACAGATGTTGATGCTGCTGCCGCCATCTATCGTAACTCGAGAAACAAGCGGCTCGCCTCTCAGAGTAAAGGTGGCATCCAAAACCAGAGCGTAGGAGCCGGATTGGGCATCACTGGGTGGTCGGCTCGCTCCACCGATGGGCTTCTCGACCAATGCATGAACTCGGGTCTCTGATGCTATCGCATTCACTTCTTACTGCTGCAGCCGCCTGCTGCGTCGATCATCGGCCACGCTGGTGAACACGACATAGGCTCCATGCTCTTCTAGATACTCATCTTGTATGGCTCCGACTGGTCTGACCGCCGGCTGCTGGGGCGGAGGAGGAGGCGGCTGCCCAGCAGGTGGGGGAGGAGGCGGCTGCCCAGCAGGCGGGGGAGGCAAGAGGCCATCTCCCTTGGCGATCCTGGTGAGCCAATGGCACTTTCGAGTGGTGTGATTGGACGGCTTCGCACCACTATGGAATTTGCAGGGTGCATCCAGAGTCTGCTCATATGAGAAAGCCGGCGGCCAATTGGGCTTGCCGCCCTTCTGGCGTTTGGGTGGAGGCTGCCCTTCCGGCTACTGGTCTTCGACTGCCACCACCTGCCGGCTGGTGGAAGCCGGCAGCCTAGCCTTGCGCTTGTGGTCGTTCTGCTGTTGACGCCGACTGGTGTCACCAGTCGGGGTTCGAGGAGCCTGAGGGGCCACTTTACCAGATGCATCGACTTGGATCTCTGCCTTCATGGAGGAGTCGGCCATGGCGTATTTGTCCGCTATGATCAGCAGCTCGTCGAGAGTCGCCGGCTCGTCGCAGAGGAGTCGGTGCTTGAGGAGGGTGCCTTCTCTGCACCCGGTGGTGAAGTACTCAATGGCCTGCACCTCGTGCACGCCTTCGGAAGAGTTGCAGAGCTCGGCCCAGCGCGTGAGGTAGTCGCGAGTCGACTCGTTGGGGCCTTGCATGCACAAGGAGAGCTGGCGGGGCTTGGGCGGCCGCTTGTACATGCTGGTGAAGTTGCGGACGAAGGCGTCGGTGAAGTCGACCCAGCTGTTGATGCTGCGGGGCTTCAGACTGTTCAGCCATGTCCGGGCTGTGCCTTGGAGCATGAGCGGAACGTATTTCACAGCAACGCGCTTGTTGCCGTTTGCTATGCTGACGGCTGTGGAGTAGTCGACCAGCCAGTCCTCCGGCTTCACGGAGCCGGTGTATTTGGGCGTGTCTCTTGGGAGCGTGAACCCTTTGGGGAAGGGCTCATCTCGAATGCGGGGGCCGAAACACGGCAGACCCAAGTCATCTTCCTCTTCTAGCGCCAGGGACCGATGGAGACGGTCGATCCGGTGGCGGGCATTTTTCTCTCCGACTCTCTCTCGGCGGCCAAGGCAGTCGCCGAGTGTCGGGTGATCAACAGGCGGCAGGGATACGCGCCTTTCCCTGCAAGGGGGAGGAGGCAGACAGTCATCCCGCCATTCCACTGCTCTTGGGCGGCCGTCTTGGTCACGCTCTATGGTGACACGAGTCCGACTACGGCTGGCAGCTGGCTCCTTGTCTCTTCTTCCGCGGACGCCACCAGTCGGTGTCCGAGAGGTCACGCCTTGATCTCGGCGGGGAGGCAGCTCGTCGTTTTGCCAGTGTGGCGCCTCGGTGTGGCAGCCGTGTCGAGGAGCCGCTGGACGCGCTCCGCCATCTGGCGACGTTCTTCGCCCTCGAACTTGTCCAGCTCTTCTGATGTCGCCTGGGCAGCTCGGATGTTTTCCGCAGGCATGGCGTAGACAGGGCGATCTGCCCCGAACAGGTTGGCGATGGCCACTCCGCGCTGCTGGACCGTGCCAAGGCGGCTGGGCCCACCTAGTGCCGGCGTACCACCCACAGCGGTCCATCTCACGCTGATAGGCTTCCGACAGGCGTCTCATGCTGGCAAGCCTCTTGGCGCCCTCGATGAGCTGGACGCGGCGTGCTTCCAGCATCTCAGCGTCGGCGTCTTCTGGGATGGGCGCTGTCGGTCTTGCGATGCCCGAAGCGGTCGCGAGCACCTCCGCCGAGTGCTTGCCGTGACCGATGACAAGCACCTCCGTGGACGGTGCTTCCGCCGCCTCCGCCGAGGGAGAGGCTCGTCGAGACCACCACGCCAGGTGGGGAATGCGTCAAGCGACGCAGTGTCGGAGTCGACCAGCATCGGGTCAGTGGAGCCTACAGACTCCAGGTCCACAGCTGGCTCGCTAGTGACGTGAAGTTGATCGAGGAGGCCCACGAGGCGGCTCTCGGGGCCGTCTGTGCCCTCGTCGGATGCGGGCTCGCCGGAGAGGTGGACCTCGCCAATGAGATCAGCGAGGCAACTTGCCGCGCAGGCAACTTCCGCGCCATGCAGCGCGTCGACGCAGACTCCGTCTGGCGTGCCGGGCTGGCTGCGCTCGCCAGGGACAAAAGGGTTCCCGTCCAGAACAGGTCTCCGGACGATGGTGCACCTCACCCCAAGGTGGGCACCAAATGTCGGGGGTTGGGTGCGACATATGCCAAAGGATGGCTTATCATGGTGGGAGCGAGTAGAACGCCGCCGGTGCCCGGAAGCGGGATGAGGCGTAGACACGAACGCCGGCGTACTTTACCCAGGTTCGGGGCTCTCCTAGGAGATAACACCCCTAGTCCTGCTCTCATGGGTCTCCGCGATCACTAAGGCACAAGTGAATACACAGTGCTCCTCGAGCTGTATGCTAGAGGTAGGAGAAGGCAAGGCTAGCTCTCTCCTTCCTCTATGATCTGGTCTAATTCTAACAGGTTCGGAACCCTTTGCATGGGTGCCCTGGGGGTTTATATAGGCCTACCCCCCAGGGGTACGTTGGTAATCCGGCCAGGTGTAGGGCCCGGCTGTCAGCTTCTTCGGCTACCAGCTTCTGCGCCGACTGCTGGGGCCCGCCGCCTGGTGGGCCTCGCCGACTGGTTGGGTACGGGGCCGACAGGCCGTACCCGCCGCTCCCGGGTCTTGTCGGCAGCTGATCACTGTTGTCGTGCCTCTAATGACACAGGCATGGTCAGGGGGTCATGGCTACTGCTCCGCCGCCCGACGGGCGATTACTGTAGCCACTCCCTGTCTCGTCTAGTTGATGGCGCGTGGGTCCCGAGGAAGAGGCGGGCCGACTCCTAGGGGCCGGCCTCCCTCGGGTCCGACTTGTAGGGCTCTTGCCGTCTTCTGGACTCTCGCTAACTGGTGGGGCCCATCATCCTTGGGCCGTACAGACAGTCCATCATGGGAGCAGGACTCCGCCTACTTGTGGTGACGTCAGGGATGGCATGGCAACAGTGCCGCGCTAGGTGTAGATCTCCGCCGGTACAGCGCATTATGGCCACGCCAGCCCCTGGAAAGGGGGAGGGGATGGGCTACACTGTAGCCATCCCATGTCCCGTCCCCCCTGATGAGGGCACGGGCTTCGCAGGCGCCGCGGGCCGACTCCTCGGGGCTGGCTTCTCTAGAAGCTGCCTGATAGGAGTCAGCTTGACTTGGCCTTGCCTCCAGGACTCGGCCGTTTATGGGCAACCGGCTATTCCTCCAGCCGGCCTCCAGAAGGCGGCTCTTCATCTTGTCGTCTTTAGGGACGCAGACAGCCCCGATGTCTTGAAAGGTCCTGGGCTTCGGGTCAGCCTACCCGTGGCCCATTACTCCGACACTGGTCGATTCAGGTTGATGCAGCGGCCGTTGTTGAGGCAGTGGCGAAGGTCGACGGCGGCGGCGGAGCTCGGGTGCTGAGGCAACGCGAGGTGGAAGAAAAAGACGAGGAGGCAAGGGGGAAAGTGAAAGGGACCCCTGGCCCTATTTATAACATCGAAAGGATAAGTGGCATGCGCAGGAATCGAGGAGGCTGAAAAATGGATATGCGACGGCACAGACGCAGACGCCTCGATTTTCGGAAGCTTACTAAAAGAGAAGGTATATTAAGATTTGGGCCTTGTGTAATATTAATGACAGATGACGTCACGACGGGTTACTACGATCTTAAAAGATGACGTCACGGCGGGTTATAGGGCCTCGCAAGAATAAATGAAGAATGATTTTTTTTCTAAGTGTTGAAGATTGATATGAACAAGTTCAAATCAACCTGGGGCCTAATGTTGGGGATATAACTGTTGGGTATGACCCGCCCAGGAGGGGCCGGGTTATACCGCTGGTGGTTTGTTATGACAAAGCCCATAAAGATGTTGAAGATGGCGGTTCATGAAGCAGGCTTACTGAAGGCCCAAAACCCAAAGGCGACTTAAGGTCCAACAGGTGTAAACCGCCATATATGTATGACTTGTATTATAATGCATGTATAATTAGTCACCGAGCCGGACACGTTGTGTATGAGCCGGCCGGGACTTCATGAGCCGCTGGGCATCAACCTGTGTATATAAAGGGACGACCCGGCGACAGTTTAGGACAAGAAACAAGAGATCGAAAGCTAGGTCAAGCGTATTCGCTCCCTGGTAATCGAGACATAAGCAATACCACCACAAACTAGATTAGGCCTTTACCTTCACCGCAAGGGGCCGAACCAGAATAAACTCCTCGTGTCCTTTGTCCCGATTAACCCCTTTAAGCGAAGCTAGTTGCGATGGCTCCACGACTAAGTCCTTCTGCTAGGACATCTGCCGTGACAATTCCACGACAGGAACCGCCTATGATATATCTAGCATTGAAAGTGTTGGGAGCTCTAAGTCGTTTTCGTTGGTGGAAAAAGTATGCCTCTCAAAATGTTTTTTATCTCTCAATTTTCGCTTTGAGCTATGGCACCTCTACAAATCCCTACTTCCCTCTGCGAAGGGCCTTTCTTTTACTTTATGAAATTTTAATTTTAATTTGAGTCTCCATCTTCTCTTATAAAGCACCAAATAGGAGGCACTATGATTGTACTTGAGCATTGGGTGTAGCTAATATGCGAGTGTGTTTCATGAATGGATCTATGATTGAGCATGATGGGCTAGGGATAACTTATTTTAGCGTTGATATTTTGAAAGACATGGTTGCTTGTTGGTATGCTTGAGTATCAAAGTCCTCATGTCAAAACTAGACTATTGCTTTGAATCATCACTGGTGCGCGTCGGTGCTATACAAACGGTTTCTAACCACTTTCCGCGATGGCATTTGGAACCGTCGCCAAGTGAGTGTGGGCGATAGGGGGGTCATTCCCACACGACCCAGAAATCGTCGGGGATAGGCCCTCCTGGGACACAGGGTGGGGCCGTGTGCGATCGGGCGAGGCATCAAAACCCAATCATTTCTGTAGGTATGTACATCCCACACGGTAATCTAAGAAAAACATTTCCGTAGGTATGTACATCCCACACGGTGAATCCCAGAAAAACATTTTTGTTCGTTTGTATATCACACATAGTCAATCCAAGGAATATGTTTCCGTTCTTATGTACATCCCACACAATCAATCCAGGGAAAACATTTCCGTTCGTACGTACATCCCACACAGTTTTATGTGTAGGCTCGTGTGTGAAAGGTGTAACTATCACACACGGTCTGCCTTGGTTAACTGTTTGCTTTTATCAACTATATCACACATGATTTGATGAAGAAAACTGTGTGGCATTGGGCTATCCATCGCAAGCGCTTTTATTGCTAGAACCATTTGCAAAGGTCCATGGCACATTTAGCAGGTTTATTAGTTTACATTTAATAATTCCAATATTACACAAATTCACATTTCATATCGAACAACTGTTTGCCAATTTCATACCAGGAACATAAATATATTATAACATCGCAGTACGGTAGCTACATGAAAACATCACAGTACAACATATAGCTAGTTCAACTTCATAAGAAAAATATATTCATTTCCCTAATCGAGATCATCCAGTCTCGTCTTATCCACCTCTGCTTTTAGTTCAGTAAGAACCTGTTTTGCACGGGCCAACTGGGAAAGTGCCTCCTCCTTCGCCAACACCATCTTAGCAAAGTCTGATTTAAAAAATCTGAGCTCATTCTCCACCTTCAACTTTTTATCCTGCATCTTCAAATATTCTTCAGCGTTGACAACAGTTTCTCTAAGCCTACGTCTGTTCTCTTCCTCATACATGCTCCAGAGCTTCACTAGGCACATCTTCAAAGACTGTGGCCACTCCTGATCAACCCACTCCAAGTAAGAACACTTCCGCTCATCCTATAATATTTAAAACTAGATCAATAACAATTGTAGGGGAAATGGGTTTATAGCAACATAGAAAATCACCAATGCTTATTTTGAAAAACTGAAGAAACATGTTAATTATGACATATCTTCTCAAAAGATCAATGTGCAAATGAATTAATTGCTACTGAGACAACAACCAAATTCTGGAACATCAGAAGCTATAATTAACTACAACGACGCTACAAGTTCTTACTCGTGTACAATAAATAAAAAATTGAACATTTTATGAGGAAGGTAAATATAACTGCAACAACATAGCGACAGTGTTTGGATGACAGCAAATTGATACTAACAGGTGTGTACATGCACAAATTTAGTGAACTAATAGCACTAAGGCCGTCCACTATGTATGCCAAAACTGGGGTAAAGACAACTGTTGCTACATCTCGCACCGGTGCCCTGCACTGGCGAGGCGATGCAGCGGAAAAAATCAGGGACCCGGATTCCGGAGCACGTAGTTGCTCTGATGCCCAGTTCCTTCGTGCCATAAAGATTTAGTATTTTACTGCTTGGCTGCTCGGATGTGTGGACCAAAGTTGGCTGCACAAACTGCTGAAGCGGTGCCAAATAATTTTCTGATGGCACCGCTGACAAGATGGCAACAATTTAAGATACTAGGTACAAACTATGACACTGTCTTAGGATGCATTTGGTTGAAGGTGTGGTATGAATGGGTTGGGACCGTGACAGTGTCTGAATCACATCTAACAAATGATTTGTAACAACGAAAGAGGGTCTAACCTTCTCTGCACATGCCAGAAACTTCCTCCCACTGTCCACAGATTCAAACGCAACTAGCTTCACGCATGGAGATTGATGGTGACAACGAGCAGATAGATCTTCAGCCACCCTGCTCCGTTCATTGCCACTGATGGTCCTAGGGAGCTACAAGAGGAAGAAATGGCTCAGACCGTCGGGTAAAAATCCTTTTTCATTGCAAGTCATAGCCCGAGAGAGAGAGAAGAGAGGCATACCCGGGTGGTGAAGGAGTCGTCGCCGGAGGAGGAACCGCTAGAGAGGTCTTTGAAGAAGACCATGGCGACCCCGGCGGTAGGACGCGAGACGTCGAGAGCGAGGAAGCGGCTATAGCTTAGGAAGGAATGAAGGAAGGAGGAAACAAGGGAAATGTGACTTGTGGTCGGGGAGAAAAGGGGTGGGGAAGGGGGGAAGGGGGCGGGGTAGATATTTTGGCGGTAGGCCAAAATTTTGGAAATGTGGAGGGAAACTTTGCGCGTGGTGCCGTCGGACCATTCACTTTGAACGATTGTGTGCATCGCAAACGATTTTTTTGCTTTACACGCATGGGATGAGTTTGATAATTCAGATTTTGGTGGAAATTTCCCCGGGTACGTCATTGCATAATTTAACATCGCTTGCTAATTTGGGCACACAAAAGAGCGTACAGCAGACAGACCACACTTATTGAATCGAGAAATTTTAGTAATTAAACAGAGCCAATTGACCTAAACATTGCTCTAACAAAAGACCAGCATTGAAAACAAAGCCTAAGTACGCATAATTTTAACAAATCCGCCGCCGTGACGGCCTATGCATCGCCGGTGTGAGATGAGACGTCGATGACTTGTCCTGGCGACATGCCACCGTTGGTGGACTCCGTGTACCCCTTGCTGAAGTCGACCGCGTCCTCGTCCTCGTCCTCGTCCTTGTCCTCGGTGCCGCCCTCAAGGTTGTAGTACTCGTAGTAGTGGCTGCGCCAAAGCCCGCATTGGTAATCCACCGCCGATTCCTCGATGGACAGACTCTTCTCTACCTCGACCTCGGCCACGCGCAACTCCTCCTCCTCCCAGCGCTCCTCGATCTCCGCCGCCTCCTGCATCTCCACCTCCCACTCGGCGACCTCATGAGGAAGCAGGTGCTCCATGGCCACCGCTGCCTTTTCAGATGTGGGTTGCATGCTGGAGTCCGAGGTGGCCTGGAATATCTTGGTGTGTGCATCCTCGATCTTGGCGTGGATGGCCTCGACCCAGGCCAGGGCGGCATCGGACGGCAGCTCGAGCACTCTCGGCGTTTGCAGTCACCGTCGCAGCAGCCGCTGCAGCCGTTTCGGCTGCTGCAGCTGCCCTGTCAGCTGCCGCAGACGCCCTCTCGGTGGAAGCGGTCACGCTCAATGCGAATGCGGCGGCACTCTCGGCATAGGCGGTCGCGCTCTCGGCGCAGGCGGCGGAGCTCGGGGGACGCGACCATCGTACGGGCCTTCATGAAGTGTTTCCACAGCGTCATCTTTGCAAGAAGGGGGTGCGGCACTGGGGATCGGGAGCAGACGAGCGGGCGAAGCTTAAGTAGGGAGACTTAAATAGACCAAGATATTTTCATCGCAAACGGTTCTTATAAAACAACTGTGTGTGATGTTGTAGATATTTTTTATTAGCTGTGAAAGACGAATTTGGAGTAAAGTGGCAACGGATGGTGTTTTAAATGAACGAGAAATTTTGTAGTACTAATACAACTGTCATGTCAAATTTTGGAAAATTCCAGGGGTCATTTGACCTTTTAAGACATTTAAGTGATTTTCTAGCCATTTAATGACCGTAATTGAAATTTGAACTACATGTACATGCAACAGCTAACCGTAACGGTTTGAAAACTCATATTTTGTGTACTTGTGTGTGATTTAATTCCATGTGCAGTAAATTGGAAGGAATTTTCAAACATATTGGTCTAACGGCTATGACACAATTAAGCATGGAGTGACATGGCATTTTAATTCCAAAAAATTAAAAAAATCATAAACACATGAAACCTTGGTTGATGTAATGTCATGCCACCAAGATGATGTGGTAAAAAAATTGGCATGTTTGACAAAAGTTTGGACACACATCCCTCACAAACTGGAGCAACTCACTAGAAGGCTCGTGGTTCCGAGAGGGAACAATGCATGTTTGATGATGAATGGGAGATAGCTTCCTCTTACGGCCTTTAATTTTTTTTCTACATCTAACGTGCACTACTACAACTGCAATGTGAAATTTTGGAAAATTCTAGGGGTCATTTGACCTTTTAAAGACATTTAAGTGATTTTCTAGCCATTTAATGACCGTAATTCAAATTTGAACTACATCTACATGCAACGTCTAACCAAAACGGTTTGAAAAATCATATTTGTGTACTTGTGTGCGAGATAATTCCATGTGCAGTAAATTAGAAGAATTTTCAAACATATTTGTCTCATGACATGGACACATGCATACGTAGGCATGGAGTGACATGGCATTTTAATTCCAAAAAATAAAAAATCAGAAACAAATGAAACCTTGGTTGATGTAATGTCATGCCACCAAGATGATGTGGTAAAGAAATTGGCATGTTTGACGAAAGTTTGGACACACACCCTCACAAACCGGAGCAAGTCAGTAGAAGGCTCGTGGTTCCGAGAGGGAACAATGCATGTTTGATGACGAACAGGAGATAGCTTCCTCTTATGGCTGTCAATTTTTTTTCTATGTCTAACATGCACTACTACAACTGTAATGTGAAATTTTGGAAAATTCTAGGGGTCATTTGACCTTTTAAAGACATTTAAGTGATTTTCTAGCCATTTAATGACCGTAATTCAAATTTTAACTACATCTACATGCAACGCCTAACCAAAACGGTTTGAAAAAAATCATATTTGTGTACTTGTGTGTGAGTTAATTCCATGTGCAATAAATTAGAAGGAATTTTCAAACATATTTGTCTCACGACATGGACACATGCATATGTATGCATGGAGTGACATGGCATTTTAATTCCAAAAAATAACAAAAAATCAGAAACACATGAAACCTTCGTTGATGTAATGTCACGCCACCAAGATGATGTGGTAAAGAAATTGGCAAGTTTGACGAAAGTTTGGACACACACCCCTGATAAGCCACAAGTATAGGGGATCGCAACAGTTTTCAAGGGTAGATTATTCAACCCAAATTTATAGATTCGTCACAAGGGGAGCCAAAGAATATTTGAAGGCATTAGCAACTGAGTTGTCAATTCAACCACGCCTGGAGATTAATTAACTGCAGCAAGTAATCTATAGCAAAATAGTTTGATAGTTTTGATAATAGTGACAACAGTAACAGTAACGGTAATAGTGATAGCAGTAATTTTGTAGCAAGTGTAACAGTGATGAAAGAAGTAGTAACTTAGCAGAAACAATATAAGATAACTTCACAGGTATTGGATCGGCGAATTGTTGGATGATATTCATCATGTGACAGTTATAACCTAGGGCGATACGGCACTAGCTCGAGTTCATTGATATAATGTAGGCATGTATTCCGTAAGTAATCATACGTGCTTTATTAAAAGAACTTGCATGACATCTTTTGTCCTACCCTCCCATGGCAGCGGGGTCCATATTGGAAACTAAGGGATATTAGTGCCTCCTTTTAATAGAGAACCGGACAAAGCATTAACACATAGTGAATACATGAACTCCTCAAACTGCGGTCATCACCGGTAGTGGGCCCGGTTGTTGTCACTCCAGGGTTGCCGGATCATAACACGTAGTAGGTGACTATAACTTGCAAGATCGGATCTAAAACTTGGATATAATGATGAATTCATAAACGGTTCAGATCTTAGTTCATGGCACCCGAGCCCAAAGTGACAAGCATTAAGCATGGCAAACTCATAGCAACATCAATCTAAGAACATAGTGGATACTAGGGATCAAGCCATAACAAAACTAACTCGATTACATGATGAATCTCATCCAACTCCTCACCGACCAGCGAGCCTACGAAGGAATTACTCACTCCCGATGGGGAGCATCATGGAATTGGCGATGGAGATGGGTTTGTGATGACGAAGAATGAAGATTCCCCTCTCCGGAGCCCCAAACGGACTCCAGATCTGCCATCCCGAGGAAGAACAGGGCTTGGCGGCGCCTATGTCTCGTGGATCATGATTATTCTTTCTCCCTGATGTTTTTCTAGAAATATGTGATTTTATAGTATCAGGGGGATCGTCTGCGGGGCCACCAGGTGGGTACAACCCACCTGGGCGCGCCAGGAGAGGGAGCGTGCCCTGGTGGGTTGTGCCCACCCAGGTGCCCCTCTGGCAGGTCTTGGCTCTAGAAATTCTTATTATTGATATAAAAAATCCTCGCAAAGTTTCATTCCATTCCGAGAACTTTTATTTCTGCACAAAAACAACACCATGGTAGTTCTGGTGTAAACAACGTAAGTCCGGGGTTAGTTTCATTCAAATCATGCAAATTAGAGTACAAAACAAGAGGAAAAGTGTGAGAAAAAGTAGATACGTTGGAGACGTATCAACTTCCCCAAGCTTAAACCTTTGCTTGTCCTCAAGCAATTCAGTTGATAAACTAAAAGTGAGAAAGAAAAACTTTTACGAACGCTTTTGCTCTTGTTTGCATAAATAAGCTTAAACAACGCCTAGGTTTTCAGCCAACATTATAACTAACCATGTCGACAATAACACTTGAAGATTATATTAACTCATATCGATGACATAATCAGCTAGCGAGCAATAATAAGATATCTCAAACAACAACACGTTGTCAAAACAACCATGATATAATATGACAATAGTGGTATCTCGCTAGCCTTTTCTGAGACCGCAAAACATAAATGCAGAGCACCTCCAAAGTTCAAGCAGCGACTAAATATTGTAATTCATGGTAGAAAAGATCTAGTCATGATGCACCCAACATTAGCTATACATAATGCATAAATCATGACAGCTGTGCTCTTCTCAGTTTATGGCGCTTGTTTTAGAAGGTGGTGACACAGCATAAAAGTAAATAGAAAGTCCCTTCACAGAGGGAGGCAGTGATTTGCAGAGGTGCCAGAGCTCAGTTTTTAAAACAGAGATAAATGATATTTTGAGACATAATGCACCCTTCTTATTCACTTCACGACCATCAGTTATCAACATCTTCCATGCTAAGAATGCTAGTGGCGGTTCCCAAGCGATAAAAGTAAAGGTTTTGACTCCATTTGGAGTTTTTGTTTGATTATTTAAGAGATGAAATATTTTTCATGTTTGCAGTTTGGGACTGGGCATCCCTATTACCACCCATTTTCTTGTGCGATGGCCAGTGAATAAACACTCGACCTGAGAATAACCCGCTTAGCGTGGAAGATATCGACCACCTCCTGTCATTCCATGAATGATCCAGGTACATAAAAAGATAATTTTTAGAAGTTTTTAGAGGTGGCACATGCAAATTTACTTAGGACGGTAGGGTAATACCGTATATAGGTAGGTATGGTGGAGTCATCTGGAATAACTTTGGGTTCAAGGTTTTTGATGTACAAGCATAATTCCCACTTAGTACAGGCGAAGGCTAGCAATTAAGATTGAGAAGCGGCCAGCTAGAGAGCAACAACGATCATAACCATGCATTATGCATAAGTAACATTGGACACTAGCATGAGTAGGATATGAACACCATGAACATAAATATCATAGAGGCTATGTTGGTTTTGATTCAACTACATGCATGAACATGTGCCAAGTCAAGCCACTCAAACATTCAGAGGAGCATACCATATCATCATACAACATCACAATCATCTTAATGCTATGTTGATATCCAAGATAAATCATTATTAACTCCAGACAACTTATGCATGGCATGAGAAACTATAATCTCTAATTGTCATTGCAAATATGTTTAATCATAATGGTCTGATTCATGGATACTAGGCTAAACATATTTACACAAACAGAACAAGTCAAGTTCATACCAGTTTCTCTCTGCCATGGCCGGTTCATCGAATATCGTCATTATTGCCTTTCACTTGCACGACTGAACGTTATGAAAATAATAGTGTAGGAGTGCCATGGACTAAGCTGGAATCTGTAAACATTTTATTCAACAGGAGAAGACAAGGTAAAATGTGCTCTTTAGTTCAACAGTTATTCATATGAGAGCCACTCAATATTTTCATCGTGGTCTTATCCTCGGTACAACCCAAATAAAAAGAAAAGAAATTCAGAGAAACACATTGAAATATTTTTGGAGTTTTTGGTTTTCTTCAACAAGCAAATAAAATGGAAAAGCAAAAATGAGAAAAACTATTTACACGGGAAATCTCCCAACAAGCAAAAGAAGAACAAGGAAATATTTTTGGATTTTTCTTTTTAGTGCTACTACTAAGTATGCATAGAAAGTAAATTGCTACAACTATTTTTTTGGTTTTTCTAAAGTTTTTCAAACACACAAGAGGAAAACAAGAAAATAAATCTAAGCATGGATGATACAATGGAAAAGTGTGAGCACCAACGAATAAAATGATATGTAGACATAAATGTAATGTCGGTGAGAAACACGTACTCCCCCAAGCTTAGGCTTTTGGCCTAAGATGGAAATCAAACAGTAGCCTAGAGGGTAGTAGTCGGCGTGGTAGCTCACGGAGGCTCTTGGTGCAGACGTCTCGGCCTGCCCTGCTGCCACCACTGCTGCGTTATGAGCTCGGGCCTCGCTCTCAAGAACAAAATATCTCCCCTTGCTGTGATAATCAAAAAGAGCAGGCACAGGAAAATATGTTTGCACAATAGATGTTTGGTTAAACATTAGATTATAAGTGAAGTTATCAACCTTTCCCTTGAGAATCTTATGCTCTTTTAAGGTGTCAAAATCTAAGTACTACGTGGGTACGATAGGATCAAAGGGAAAAGGTGAAACACCCAACCCTCGTGCTAAACGCGTGGCGTAAATTCCACCATAGAACCAACCACTGTTAGCGTTATGCTGAAGTCTACGTGCAACAATTGCACCAAGGTTATGTTTCCTTTCACCAGTGAGAGAGGTGTGAATGAGGCTCAAGTCTGGCGCACAAAGTATGCTACAGTCTTGCTTGCCTACTATACATTTCTCGTTAAATAATGCAAAATACTGAATTGCAGGAAAGTGAATGCTCTTTATTCTTCCTTGTCTCACTCCCCTATTTTCACCGTAACAAAGGCTAGTCAAGAAGGACTCGAACTCATCTGTTGGTGGCTCATCAAGCGAACCCCAAAATGGAATTTTGCAATGGTAAGCAAAATTTTCCAATGGAATAGTAAATGAATTATCATAAAGCATAAACGACACCCTAGACTCACGTGGAAAATATTTAAATCCTTTAACAAATGATTCGGTGAGAAGTTGGCGTTGTTCACACTTACCTGAAAGGTAGGGACCGAGACCGGCATTGTGAACATATTGCTCAAATTCCCCCTTGATGCCCACATGCACCATATAATCATCACAAGGCCATAAGCATGTTTTGGTGGTGGTATCTCGTGTGGAACTTTCACTTGGTTCAACATAAGACCGGCGAGCAGAACTGTCACTAGAAGATGCCCCCGAGGATCGCCTCCTCGAAGAACTCCTTCCAAATAGGTTCATCATGTTCGCATACAATTTTCTGCAAATAAAAATTTTGAGGTGACAAAAATTTGTCAACAAAACTTTATGAAATTGATATCAACTACTCATAGGGATACATAGAGGCCATAGCAAGCATTCAAACTACTTAGAACACTAAGAATTGAACATGCCAGCACATCTACAGCAGCACCAAGAGTAGCTAATTATTCAAAGTATAAACCACTAAAACAAAAACTAATTGGACAAATGGTGGAGTCACATACCAAGCAACAATCCCCCGAAACAGTTTCGGAAACGGAGCTCAAGAACACGGGAGAGAGAGCAATGGAGATTTTTTTCTGGAGGTAAGTGATGATATGGCATGAAGAGGTAAGTGAGGGGGCCCACGTGGGGACCACAACCCACCAGGGCGCGCCTGGGGTTGCTGGCACGCCCAGGTGGGTTGTGCCCACCTGGTGCACCTCCCTCTGGTATTATTTGCACCAAAAATTCAAAAATATTCGGGAAAAAAAATCATGTTCAATTTTCAGGGCATTCTGAGAACTTTTATTTTTGGGTCATTTTTTATTGCACGGGAAATTCAGAAAACAGATAAAGCATGACATTTTATTTTATTTAACTAATAAAAACAGAGAATAAAAAGTAAGGAAAGAAAGTAGTGCTTACTAAATTCATCAACTTCATACCGCTCAAAAATGATTCATTAATAAGGTTGATCATCTCTTATTAACAACCACTTTCGATTAGCATGAAACCGAAGAACTTTCGTAAATCACTAAGTAACCTCAATGGGGATATGAATGATCCCAAAAATAAGCATTTCATATTTCTTTTTGACGGTAGGTAGAGGTATTTGAAGACTTCCAATAGTGATTGACGGAGATTTTTCAATAACATTAATACCATTCACTTGGAATTGTTTCTTCGAAAAGTGCACCGTATGCTCATTACCATTAATATGAAAAGTGACCTTGCTTTTATTGCAGTCAATAACAGCCCCTGCAGTATTCAAGAAGGGTCTACCAAGGATAATCGACATATTGTCATCCTCGGGCATCTCAAGGATAACAAAGTCAGTCAAAATAGTAACATTAGCAACAACAACGGGCACATCCTCACAGATACCGATAGGTTTGGCAGTTGACTTGTCATCCATTTGCAATGATATTTCAGTAGGTGTGAGTTTATTCAAGTCAAGTCTTTTGTATAAAGAGAAAGGCATAACACTAACACCAGCTCCTAAATCACAGAAAGCAGTTTTCACATGATTCTTTTTGATAGAGCAAGGTATAGTTGGTATTCCCGGATCTCCAAGTTTTTTAGGTACTCCATCTTTAAAAGTATAATTAGCAACCATAGTGGAGATTTTAGCTTCTGGTATTTTTCTCTTTTTTGTGATGATGTCTTTCATATACTTTGCATAAGGAGGCATTTTCAAGATATCAATCAAGCGAGTACGCAAAAAGACAGGCCTCAGCATTTCAGCAAAGCGTTAAAATTCTTCGTCATCTTTCTTCTTAGTTGACTTGGGTGGAAAATTCATAGGTTTTTTGAACCCACTGTTCTCTTTCTTTACCGTGTTTTCTAGCAGTAAAATCTCTTTTATCATACTTTTTATTTTTGGGTTGTGGGTTATCAAGATCAACAGGTGTTCTATCTCAACATCATTGTCTGGTTCTTTATCATCATTGTTTGGTTCTTTATTATTTGATTGAGTGTCTTCATGAACCTCATCATTATCTTTTTCATTATCACTAGGTGAGTGTTCATTACCAGATTGAGTTTCAGCATCTGAGATAGAAGTTTCATTATCATTATCAGGAGGTTTTTCTATTTCAGGTTCACTAGAAGTATGCAAAGTCCTATCATTTTTCTTTTTCTTTTTCTTTTTCTTTTTCTTTCTAGAAGGACTAGGTGCCCTAGTGTTATTTCTTTGTGAATCTTGTTCAATTCTTTTTGGGTGTCCCTTGGGATAAAGTGGTTCCTGAGTCATTTTACCTCCTCTAGTTGCAACTCTAACAACAAAGTCATGTATATTATTATTCATTTCATCAAGCAACTCTCTTTGAGATTGAGCAACTTGTTCTAACTGGGTTTGTACCATAGAAGTGTGCTTTCCAACACCTCTAACATCATTTGAGATTCTAAATAACAAGTCACTCAAGCGAGCAATCATATCATAATTATATTTCAATTGTTTAATAACATTTTCATTGAAGTGATCTTGTTTTCTAATGTAGTTTTCAAACTCATAAAGGCATTGACTAGGGTGCATATTGTGAGGATTACCATTATCACTGAATTTCATTAGAGAATTTACCTCTACCACCTTAGGCATTCGTGGTGTATTAAGCCCATGTATTTCTTCGGTAGGAGGTAAATTTTTAACATCCTCAGCTTTAATACCTTTTTCCTTCATAGATTTCTTTGCCTCTTGCATATCTCAGGACTGCGATATAATATACCCCTCTTCTTCGGAGTGGGTTTAGCCGGTGGTTCAGGAAGAGTCCAATCATCATAGTTTTTCAATATATTATTCAATAATTCTTCAGCTTGTCCAATAGTTTGTTCCCTGAAAACACAACCAGCACAACTATCTAGGAAGTCCCTAGAAGCATCAGTTAGTCCATTATATAAGATATCAAGTATTTCATTTTTCTTAAGAGGATGATCAGGCAAAGAATTAAGTAACTGGCAAAGCCTCCCCCAAGCTTGTGGGAGACTCTCTTCTTTAGTTTGCACATAGTTAAATATTTCCTGCAAGGAAGGTTGTTTCTTATGAGCAGGGAAATACTTTTCAGAGAAGTAATAAATCATATCTTGGGGACTACGCACACAACCAGGAGCAAGAGTATTGTACCAAGCTTTAGCATCACCCTTTAATGAGAACGGAAATAATTTGAGAATATAGTAATAGAGAGTTTTCTCATCATGAGTAAAAAGGGTGGCTATGTCATTCAACTTAGTAAGATGTGCCACAACAGTTTTAGTTTCATAACCATGGAAAGGATCAGATTCAACCAAAGTAATTAACTCTGGGTCGACAGAGAATTCATAAACATTATCATCAATAAAGATAGGTGAAGTAGCAAACTTAGGATCACATTTCATTCTATCATTCAGAGATTTTCCTTTATACTTGCATAATAATTTCGCTAGATCATCTCTATCCTTACAAGCAAGAATATATCTAGTTGTCTCCTCATTCATAACATAACCTTCAGGTACCTTGGGCAATTCATATCTAGGAAGGCTAGTTCTAGCAGGTGTTTCAGGAGATTCAGTTTCAAGCTCATCATCAGATTCAACAACATCATGTTGTATTACTCTAGCAATGTGTTCATCAAGAAATTCACCAAGTGGAAGATCATCAAGCAAGGTACTAGCATCATTGAGGGAGTCCTGGATTAGGGGGTGTCTGGATAGCCGAACTATCACCGTTGGCCGGACTCCTGGACAATGAAGATACAAGATTGAAGACTTCGTCCCGTGTCCGGATGGGACTTTCCTTGGCGTGGAAGGCAAGATTGGCAATACGGATATGTAGATCTCCTACCATTGTAACCGACTCTGTGTAACCCTAACCTGTCGGGGAAGCTGATCGTGTCCCGCGAACACCTATGGGACCTGGTCCCTTGTGGTTCGGAGGGGGAGCGGAGGATGCACAAAGAGCGGATCGAAGCGATGCACACGAGCAAATTTACCCAGCTTCGGAGCTCTCCGGAGAGATAATACTCCTACTGCTGCTTTGTGGATTATATTGTGTTCTTGCTAGGGAGCAAAGAGAGCTACAAAACCTAGCCTGAGTGTGGTCTCGTATGAGTCGAATGAACTAAGCCGGAGCCGAACCGAACCCTTTCTACGTTGCACTTGGGCCTCCTTTATAGGCACAAGGGGTCACCACAGTGGCAAGTAGACAAGGGTAAGATAGTAAAAACAGAGGTTGGTACACCGCTTTGTACAAAGGTACAATGATCTATACCTAACTCGACGGCAAGGGACAAGAGTCATAAATGCCCGCCTCGGCCGCTCGAACAAAGGTAACAGGACCGCTGGTGCGCCTCCGCTTGCCACGATGGTAGCTTGTCGCGCCGCTTATCGCTGCTCCCGCTGGCTGCAAAGCCCGCCGACACGCTGCTCTGGAAAACCCCGCGCGACACGCTGGCGGATGAGCTGGAGCGGAGATGAAGAGAGGTTGCTCGCCGCGCGTAACCCTTGTCGCGCTTGGGAGTCGGCGCCACCAAGCCTTCCCGGCAAGCTCCTCTTGTCGGGCCTTGTTTCTTCGTGCCTTGAGTGTTCTTCCCGGCAAGCTCCTCTTGCCGGGCCTTGATTACTTTGTTTCGAATGGCTCCAAAGGAGCCGCGAAGATCTTGATGGTCGCCAGCCAGCCCCGCCGCGTAGGTGCTGTAATCGCCCGTGCACGAAGTTCGGGTGCTAAGGGTACCCCTACTCTAGTACACCGGCAGAGCCCCGGCTCGGGCCACACACGGCGCCAAGCTCATGGGCCAGGCCCAAAACAGGCACGGGCACGCACGGTCCGGATTACGCCATTACTCGCCTCGACCCACCACGCCTCCCATTTAACGCCACGCACCGGACGTGGCGCCGTGGGAGATCGTGGGCCTTTCTTTAATGGAAAATCGAACGCCCACCCTCTCCTCTTTATAAGCAGGGGTACAGGGCAGGACGCCCACTTGCCATTGCTGTCACATCGAAACCCCGCCGCTTCCCCTTTCTTCGAGCCCAAAGAGAGCGACGCCCGCCTCCATTGCCACCGGTGCCACCAACACCGCCGACCTCCTCCACCACCTCTCCCCATGGCTCAAGGCCGACAAGGGAAAAGGCGGAATCGGCCGAGGCGCAGCGGCTCATGGCGCTGCAGTATGAGCGGGCCTCTTGATCCCCTCGCTGACAGAAGGAGCTGCGGAGCTGTATTATCTTTTCTCGGTCGACGGAGACCCGGCGATCCGCGACAAGAGTCATCTCCGCCGCCACATCCGAGAAAGTTTCCATCGGTACCCTTTCTTCGCTTTTTTCCATCAAGGGCTCGCCCGCCTTTTCTGAATTCTTTTGCGATGTCATGAACACATATGGCCTCCGCCTCCTTGATTTCACCCCCAACGCCGCCCTCACCTTAGCTGCTGCACACCTCTGCGAGAACTTTGTCGGGTCCACCCAAATGTAGCACTCTTCCGCCATTACTTCATGCCCTGCGAGAGAGAGAGAGCCGCTGTCGGAGGGATTGCATGGGTCTCTAGGATCGGCAAGAAGGAAGCATATCTTGACGGAGAGCTGCAGCAAGTGGGAGGAGGAGAGCTGATTGGTGTTGGATCTTAGAGGAGGAGCCACAGCCTTTCACCGCCTCGCGCCAAACTCCCATAGTGCGCGGCAATGATCGGAGCAACTTGGCGCGGAGGACGACAAGTTGAAGATTGCCGTGACTAGGCTGCTGCCTCCGCAAGCAGGGCTTACCGTAGGAGCTGTTGGCGTGGACTTCTTCGCCGCCGCATTGCGCCTTTGCAGGAGAGGAGGAGGCCTGCTTGGGAATTCCAAAATGCGGCGGATATTATGAGGCTGCGCCGGTCTGAACTGGAATTTTATCGTCTTGGAGCCGGACGGCATGCTGCAGGAGCTGTTCAAGCTCGACGCGATCACCCCGAGTGGTGCATGTTGCCGAGGGAGTCGTGCCTTTGTGCAACAACTCGCCGCTGATAGCATCCGCGCGATGATGCCGCCAGCGATTCCCATGGAATCGCCCCAACTTGGCAGAGCCCGCCGACGACGCCGTGCAGCAGTTCTTCGACAACTTGGTGGAAGTGCCGATCCGCGCCGACGAAAGCGTAAACGGCTCACCCGCGACACCACCGACGAGAGATGGCGCGACGCTATTAAGGTTGGAGGAGGCGGCAAGCTGCCGCCGCCGGCGGTTTGGGTTTACCGTCGAGGAGGCGGAACAGCCGAGGCGGCAAGCCTTGCCGACCGAGAAGAGCTCGCCGGTGAGGAGGAACAGGCCGAGCCCGACGCCAATCCGGAAGAGCCGCCGGGCGCTTCCTCCGCCGTCAAGCAGCTTGTCGCAGGAGGAGCCTCGCGCCCCGCCAAGGAGACGCCTCGCAAGACCGGAGAAGTGGCGGGCGGCAGACGGCCCAACCGCCTCGCCGCCCGACGCGCTTCATCATGCAAGTACCGCTGCCACGGAGCGCCGCATGCCGCCATGGCGACGGAGCGGGTCTTCGAGTCGCGCCCTCGCACCCGCCAAGCGTCCGAGGGAATCTTCTCCTCAATTGTCGCGCCGAGCGACTTGATCTCTCGCCTCAGCCCGAGGAAGAAGAGGAAGAGTAAGATCTTGTCGCAGCTACTTGTAATCCTCCAATTTATTGCTTTATTTTGTATCCGATCGCTTCACTCAACCTTCTCCTTCTTCAGACGCTAGCTCAGAGGGCGCCAAGAGGGCCAAGACCCGTGGTTGTCGCTCGATGATTCCCTGCATGGCTGTGGGGCACGTCTGGGACTCCCTTGCCGGACCCGCAACCCTTCAACAGAGCAGCCCCAAAGACAGCCCCCAGCAGTAAGTGTTTGGTTTACTTCTCATGGTTAGGTGTGCTTGGGTGCTTCTCCGTCACTGATATCTGGTTTGTTGAATTATGTAGGAGCAGAGCAGCCTCATCAGGAAGCACCGGAGGTCACTCCCGAAGTTCTGCTTGCTTCAACTACATCGCCAAGGGAGAACTCTCCACCAAGGGAGCGCTCTCCGGCAAGGGAGGCCTCTCCGACAAGGGGAGCTTCCCCGACAAGAGGAGCTTCCCCGACAAGGGCCAGCGCCGACGACCCTCCTGTTGTGGAGACCGCGGCAACAGATCCCATTGCAGGTAATTTTCTTGTTTGAAAACCTCCCTTGGATTCTCTTTCGAACGTTTGCTTGACTTGTTCCTTCTTTTTCTGACCATCAGATCCATCTGCCGGAGATCCGATGGAGACTGAGGCTGCCGGTGAGGAGGACGCTCGCGGCGACAATGTCGACGCCGCCAACATGGAGGAGTAGGCCGGCGCCGATGGGTCCGCCGACGAGGAGGCCGCCAAGGCTGCTGGCGCAGAGGTGGGAGGATCCGCGACGACCGACGGCCCCGAGGCGCGCAGGAGCGCCAGCGCTGCACCGACCGCCGATCCTCCCGCCACCGATGCCGCACTGCACCAAGAGCCCCAACCCGGCGCCTATCTCAAGGCCGCGAGGGTGTCTTTATCAAGCTCCCATGGGCATCAAGCTCCGTGGCACCGCCAAGGGGAGACCTTCGACGCTGAACCGCTTGCCTCCGCCGGGCTGTCGCTGGTCGATGCTCCGAGCAGCAGCAGCGGTGAGCCTGAAGAGGAGCAGCTGCTAAGGAGGTTGTTGTCGCTCTACCGCGCCCGACAAGCCAAGCTGGAGTCCAGGGAGGCGCTTGTCGCGAGGGCGGGAGCTGACTTGGAGAAACGCACGGAAGAGCTCCGGCGCGCCAACAAAGAAACTCTCCGGGATATAGCAGAGGCGCGGGAGCAGCTTGCCGAGGAGCGCACGCCTTCATCTTGGAGAAGGCCGAGGTCGAGGAGCAGCAGAGGCTTGCCGCGAGAAGCTCTCCGCAAGAAGAAGGAGAGCTGGCGCGCAGCGAAGATCAACCTCGGCGCTATGAGGAAGATCTCACCGCGCGCGAGCAATCGATTGGTGGGCCACTTCAGGAGGCAAAGGATGCTGCTGCGGCTGCCGAGGCCGCCAAGAAAGAATTGGAGACGAGGGTGGCTCAGCTGGAGTCCACCCTCCAGAAGAGCGCCGAGGAGGTCGCCGGGTTGAAGCGCGAGCGCGAGAAGGACGCCTACACCCTCGGCGAGTTGCAAGGTCGCTTTGCTGAAAAGATCAAAGAGCTCGATGCCGCCAAGGACTCCAAGGCGGATCTGGAGCTAAAATTGACCACCCTGACAGAGACGCTGAACGGCACCAAGGAGCGGGAAATGGGCCTGCTGGAGAAGATTAAAGCTAATGAGGAGCTGTTGGCGAATGCTGCGACTGCCCAGAATGATCTCAGAGATAGCATAATGCACTGGACAGAAGGTCTTGTGGACACCGCCGCCGGCATCCATAATGAGCTGATGGAGCTAGAAATGGTGGATCTTGGGTACTCCACCGACGAGAACCTCCAGCCCAGCGTCAAGCTCAGTCTATTCTTCAAGGGCGTGCTGACGGGTCTCCAGCGGCTCCGGGAGGAAATCCCAAAGCAATTGGCAGAGGAGTCACGCCAAGTTTGCGCCGGGCTCTCGTAAGGTGCCGATGAAAGTGGCCTTCCGCAACCCAAAGGCCGATTTCACCAAAGTTCTCAAGTCCCCGCCTCCATCTGCTGATGTTGAAGCGCCAAGGCCCTTGTCGCACTCCATTGTGGACAGGGTGAGCGAGTCAAGAGGCTCGATGGCGACCAAGGTGGACTAGGCCGCCAAGCTTATCTTTCTCTTGTCGCTGTAGATCATGTTTAGGCAAAAATTTATTAGATCTGCGACAAGTTATTATGTAATATACACTATCTTAGGCAATCGAATGCAATGTTATTTCCTTTACTTGATTTTTTCCTTGTATGTTTATGCCCCACGCTTTTAGGGGACTTGTCGGTGCAAACACCTTTGTCATGAAGCGCTGAGTGCGGAACTTCAGAGCTTCGTCATTGGCGATGCCGCCCGACAAGCAACCTTGTCGCGACTAGTTGCAGCACACTTAAGTTGTTGAGCGGACTCGAAACAAAGTAAGGGCGCAAACTAGTCGCGAATCGGTTCCTCCGCGCACAGGTTTTCCATACAAAGTACTATCGTTCGAGGAAGATAACTTAAAAATTTAAAACTGCTTGTTTAAACTTAGCAACTTAGCTTCTGTGTTGTCCATTTCCCGGCAAGGCGACAGTTCCTCGAGCGACGCTTGGTGGCCCACACCATTATCTTCTTCCCCCCGTTAACTTGTGGGTGGATGAACCTTCTTCTTGTTTGAGAAGAAAGAAGAGAAAATAAAGTTATGGAGCCTAGTGGCCCGTTACTGCTTACCGGGTGTGGACGCTGCACAAAATGTTAGAGAACACATGCATATAAGATTATGAAAGCATGTATTGACAAGTTGTGCGCAACACATAGGCTTTACTAATGCACGGGGTCTGCGCCCGGCTTTGTACAAAGGATTACATGCAACAGCGCAAGACTTGTATAAAGGGTGGTTGCCGGAACGGGTTCCGCAACCGCGCTTTACGGGTAAAACTTATGAAGATGCTCTATATTCCAGGAATTGCTCATCGAACGCCATCTTCGGTCTCAAGGCGGACAGCGCCGGCCTAGTGACTCGCTTCACCCGATAAGGGCCTTCCCACTTTGGCGCCAACTTGTTGGAATTCTTGGCGGATTGAACGCTACCAAGAACAAGGTTGCCTTCCTCGAAGCTTCTCGGCGTTGACTTTGCGGCTATGGTAGCGACGCAAAGCTTGTCGGTAACGAGCAGCTCGTCAAAGAGCTCAAGACGATCTTCCTCGAGGAGCAGCGTCATCTTGTCGCAGCTGCTCTTGCTCAAGCTCATCATAAGCGAGCACTCAAGGTGACCCGTATACGAGTTCCGTGGGGAGAACTGCCTCGCTCCATAGACTAGAGCGAAGGTGTCCGCCGCTGGCTCGATTTCGCGTCGTCTGATCGACCAAAGAACCACCGCAACTCCTCGATCCAGCTTTCTTCCGCGACTTGCGCAGCCTGTCGAAAGTTCTGGTCTTGAGTCCCCGTAGCACTTCAGCGCTTGCTCTCTCGCTGACCGCTGCTTCTCGGATGAGCAAAAGCAAAAGCAGATCTTGGCGCCAAGATCTTGGGCGATCGCATGAAGGTGCGGCTTAGAACTGTGTGCCGTTGTCGGTGATGATCCCGTTAGGAATCCCAAACGGCAAACAATTGACCAAGAACTTGATCGCTGATTGTGCTGTCACCTTCCTCATCGTTCCACTTCCGCCACTTTGTGAACTTGTCGATTGCGACGCATAAGTACTCAAAGCCCCGACAGCTCGGGGAAGGGGCCGAGGATGTCGAGCCCCTGCACCGAAAAGGGCCAGGATAAAGGGATCGCTTGGAGAGCTTGAGCTGGTTGGTGTATCTGCTTGGAATGGAACCGACACGCTTCACACTTGGTTACTTGTGCACAGCATCCTCGGAGGGCTTCGCCGAAGAAACCTTGCCGGAAAGCTTTGCTTGGCAAGTGCTCTTGCGCCAATGTGGTGACCACATATGCCACCATGTATCTCTCGCCAACAGCTTTTGTCCATCTTCCCAAAGAAATACACTTCAATTTCACTCCGCTGAGTCTTCTTCAGATAGGATGTTGTCAACAAACTGATACATACTTGACTGCCGGGCTACTTTTTCCGCTTCTTCTTGCTCTTCGGAAGTTCTCCGTCTCAAGGAAATGGACGATTTGTTGCGCCCATGCCGGAGCCTCGTGGCTCGACAACAAGGACTAAAGGCTCATCTACCATCAAGGGAACATTAGCTTCCACGGCAAGAACTCGTGGTTCCGCCAAGCTTGATGATCCCCGCAAGCTTGCCGGAGCAAAGCTTGTCGGGAGCGCTCTGCTTCAACGAAACAAACCATTGGGTTTGTCGGAGCGCATCGCTCCTCGCTGATATTTGCGCTGATTTTAGGGACCTTCTTGGCGGCGGCTCGGGAGCTCTGCCGAAAGTAGTCGCCGAAACCAATTTTCTCTTTTTGCTCTGTCCGTTGATGGTGTTACGGTTGGTTGAGTTAGCTTGAGCACAAAATTCCTGGTTCCACAGTAACTTGAGGTGGCGACTTTGACAAGCCATCAGAATATCATTCTCGAGCTCTTGGAACGTGTTCCATTTGCAGGCCTTCAAAGTGCTCTTCTAGCTTTCTCACTTCATCGACGAGGCTTCCATCAACGGACTCGATAATCTTTATTTACTTGGCGGACGACAAGTTGCGAGTCCCCGACAATGAGCTTCTTGATCCCAAGGTCTACCGCAATCCTTAGACCGCAAGCAAACCTTCATATTCTGCAGTATTGTTTGTTGCTTGTTCCTTGGGAAAGTGCATCCGGACTATGTACTTGAGGTGCTCTCCGGTGGTGCGATAAGTAGCACGCCGCATCGGCGCTTTGCAGCGAGAAGGCACCGCCAAAGTACATCAGCCACTCTTTATTTGCCTCCTTGACGGGATGCTCGCCTCGAATTTCTTCATCTTATGCTACGCCCACTCTGTTATGAATTCTGCCAATGCTCGCTTTGGATAATTGAAGTGCTTTCAAACTTGAGACCAAAGCTTGACAGTTCCAAAGGCCCACTCGACAATTCTGCTCTTGCTTCGGATTTTGCAATATCCTCTTCAGCGGAAAGCGAGTGACAACTGTTATCTCGTGTGCTTGGAAGTAATGGCGCAGCTTTCTCGAGGCCATGAGGAGGCCGAAAAGCAACTTCTGCACACCGGAATACCTTGACCTAGCCCCCTGTAAAAGGGAACTGACAAAGTAGACTGGGCGCTGCACCATCCTTTTTTGTATCTTGTCGCAACTCTGCGCTGATCTGTCCTTGCCGGGACCAGAGCTTGACGGTGAAGCCCCCTGCTTGTCGGTGGATGCGTCTGCCTCGGTTGCCGGCTCATCATCTGCTTCCCTCTCCGCTACTAACGCAGCACTAACCACTTGATTGGTTGCTGCTATGTACAGCAGCAACTTCTCTTGTGGCTTAGGTGCGACAAGTATTGGAGCGGAGGACAGGTACCTCTTCAAGTCTTGCAGCGCAGCCTCCGCCTCGGGAGTCCATTTCATTGGACCTGCCTTTTTCAAAATTTTGAAAAATGGCAGGGCGCGCTCGGCAGACTTAGAGATAAACCTGGTAAGAGCGGCCACGCAACCGGCAAGTCTTCTGACATCCTTGACGCGCTTTGGTGCTTCAATCTGCTCAATGGCCTTGATCTTGTCGGGATTGGCTTTAATTCCCCGCTGAGACACAAAGAACCCGAGAAGCTTGCCGGAAGGGACCCCAAACACGCACTTCTCGGGGTTGAGCTTGAGGTTGATCTTGCGCAGATTTGCAAATGTTTCATCCAAATCCTGAACCAGAGTTGCTTTGTCCTTGCTCTTGACCACTATGTCATCCATGTAGGCTTCTACATTTCGTATTTGTGGCTCAAAGGCATCATGGACTACTCTTGCAAAAGTTGAACCAGCATTCTTCAAACCGAAAGGCATCCGTATGAAACAAGACGCGCCACATGGTGTAATGAATGCGGTTTTCTTCATCCTCTTCGCCATGAAGATCTGATGATACCTGAATATGCATCAAGAAATGAAAGCAAATCACATCCAGCCGTGGAGTCAACAATCTGGTCAATACGTGGCAAGGGAAATGGGTCTTTGGGACAAGCTTTATTAACATCCGTGAAGTCAATACAAAGTCTCCATTTCCCATTTGCCTTATGCATAACTACCGGATTGGCCAACCACGGGATGGAGGACTCTCCGACAAGGCATGCTGCTTCCAACTTCTTGATTTCTTCGCTATGAACTCTTGGCGCCCAACGCCTGCTTCCTAACTTTTTGCTTGACGGGCCGCGCGTGAGGACAGACAGCTAGGTGGTGCTCAATTACTTTCGAACACCGGGATGTCGATGGTTGCCATGCAAACACATCGACATTCGCCCGCAGAAAGCAACGAGCTCGCCTTCCTATTTAGGGTCAAGCGTGGCAATCGACGGTGAAGGTACCACCAAGTGCCGCCCTCCTTGGCGGGCACCTTCTTGGTCTTCGGCGGAGCTGCCATCATCTTCTTGCACTTGCCAGTGGAGCTCGATGGTGCGTCCTCGACGGCAGCGCAACACTCCGAAGAGGTGCGCATGCCGGAGTGGGCATCAGAACTCTTGCCGGACTTGGTGGTCTTCTTCTTCCCCCCGGGAGCTTCGGCGGCAAGTGGTTTGCTATGTGTCGCGGCTGCCGCATCCCGGTAAATTTTGTTGGCGCAGATAAGCGCATCCTTCTTGTCGCCATGGACAGAGATGACGCTTATCGGGCCGGGCATCTTGAGTAAATTGTAGGCGTAATGAGAAGCTGCCATGAACTTGGCAAGCGCTGGACGGCCAAGTATGCCATTGTAGGGCAATGGGAAATCGGCAACGTCGAATGTGACCTTCTCAGTTCTCAAGTTTAGCTCACTGCCAAATGTTACCGGCAATGTGATCTTCCCTTTCGGCTTGCTCCTTCCCGGGTTGATTCCTTGAATGTGCCGCTCTTCGAGCTCGCTGTCAGGGATTTGAAGTTTCTGAAGCACTGCAGAGGAGATCAGATTCAGGCCGGCCCCGCCGTCAACCAACATCTTTGTGACCTTGAGGTTGCGGATAGTTGGCGATACCAACATCGGCAAGCACCCGACCGCAGTGATGCGATCGTGGTGATCCTCAATGTCAAAGATGATGGGCGGTTGGACCACTTCGCAGGTTTGCGCGACTCTATGGATGGTTCTCACTGATTAACCTCACGCATCCATTGCTTGAGTTGGCGTGCGAGGTATGCAGAGAAGCACCACCGCCAACGCAAAGGATCTCCGCTGCCTTCAAACTCTTGCTCGTCAGCTTCATCATCTTCCATATCTTCATCGCCTTCATCTTCGCTTCGTCCTTGTCGCGCCGCTGGGAGGTCTGGCTCCTTGCCGCTGCTTGGCCTTGCCAAGGCGTCCTCCCCGACCGGTCTCTTCTTACTTGTCGCACCAGCACCTTCCCGGGCCTTCTCCTTGTCTCGCCGGCCAGATTCTCGCCTTCGCAGTTCAACAAGCTGCTCGACTTTCTTGCAGCTCGGAGGTCGTGGCCCTTGGTGCGGTGAATTTTGCAAGATCGCTTGTTGGAGTTGTCATGTTTGTCGGCGCCGCCACAGCTTGGCGGTCGGTGTCGTGGCAACCTCCTTGCCGGAGCCACCAGCCTTGGCTTTGTTGGCGGCACCATCCTTGCCGGACTGCTCGACAACTAGTACTTCTTGGTTTTTCTTCTTTCGTTGTTTCGCCACGGCTCTTCCTTGCAGGGCGGTCTCCTCACCGCCGACTCTGCTCCCACATTCTCTCCTCGGGAGTCTTCTTCCTTCTTCAACATGCACACTTGTCGGCCAGTATGTAGAGCTCACGACGCCTTTCACTTTGCACATCGCCATCTCCTCCTCATCCCGCGGTTTCGCACATTCTGATGAAATGCACTGATCACCGCGGCAGGGTGGACATCTAGGATGTTGTAATGCACACGGCTGAATCTCTGGATGAATTTGCGCAGGGACTCTCCTTCCTTCTGGGCGAGCAGGTGAAGGTCACTCTCTTGGCCATGAGGCTTGTGGCCGCATGTGAAGGCGCCGACAAACTGGTGGCACAAATCCACCCAAGAAGAAACAGAGCTGTCCGGCAAGTGCATGAGCCAAGACCTGACGTTTGGCTTGAGTACCAGAGGGAAATAGTTGGCGAGGATCTTGTCGTCTCGTCCCCCCGCAGCCTGCACCGCGATGGTGTAGATGCTGAGGAACTCCGATGGGTGTGTCCTGCCATCAAATTTCTCCGGCACATCTGGCTTGAAGTTTTTCTTGTCGGGCCACTGGACTTGCCGCAGCTCACGAGTGAATGCAGGGCAACCTACCGCGTACGGCAAGTCACCTGGTTCCCCTGGCGCATGCATATCGATAGTGGGCCCGACGAGCTGGTCGGATTGACGCCGCGCTTCTCTTCGGCGCTCGATACGGGTTCGAGCATCTTCTTCTTGCCATTCTCGAAGAACTTGGTGCTGGTCGCAACGAGCTCGCGGATCCGACGACGCTGTGGAGTCGCTGTCGAGGTGGATCCGGCGAGTCGGCGATCTTGGCCTTCGGGAAGGGGAGTGTACGGTGATGCACCCCGCAAGTCTCGCCGCCATCGCTCGCGCCTTGTTGCCTTGCGCGCTGCGCAGGCGCTTTTGCCATGGACGCCGCCGTTGGCAAAGCCGGCGAGGCTCGATGGTGGCCTCCATTCGCCGATCTTGTCGGCCGCTGGAGGGTAGTCTAGAAGTAATCGAGCTCTTGCCAAGGCTTCTACCGGTGTGGTGGGGGCAATGGCGACGGAGCGAAGAACGAGACGTGCTCGGACTCCTAACCGTTAGGAGGAGCAGCGCCCGCCTCAGCCGACCGTACTCGCTGGTACCGCATGCCGTCGCGTGCATGCGGGTTTCGAGGGTCCCCGGATCCTCCAGCTTGGCCTTGATCTATCGGACGTATGGTGCTGCGAGCACCATGACGCTGTCTTTCCCGCGCCTCTTGAGAAGGATGCGGTGCGGACTCGACGCGAAGCTTGCGCCGCCTTGTCCTCGGATCTGGCAGCGCCGTGGGCTCTTTCGACGACGCCCGTTCCTCCGCCAGCGTCTTCTCCACCACTCGTCAGCTCCGATGGTGGTGGGTTTGACGCGGACGGCTCTGCTGCCGCCGAAGCCTTCTTCTTCGGTGGCATGTTGACGAAGGTGTTGATGAAGAAACTGCTCGTGTGAACTCCGGATCGGGTTCACACAGCCTCGACGCCCCCTACCTGGCGCGCCAAAGATGTCGGGGAAGCTGATCGTGTCCCGCGAACACCTATGGGACCTGGTCCCTTGTGGTTCGGAAGGGGAGCGGAGGATGCACAAAGAGCGGATCGAAGCGATGCACACGAGCAAATTTACCCAGCTTCGGAGCTCTCCGGAGAGATAATACTCCTACTGCTGCTTTGTGGATTATATTGTGTTCTTGCTAGGGAGCAAAGAGAGCTACAAAACCTAGCCTGAGTGTGGTCTCGTATGAGTCGAATGAACTAAGCCGGAGCAGAACCGAACCCTTTCTACGTTGCACTTGGGCCTCCTTTTATAGGCACAAGGGTCACCACAGTGGCAAGTAGACAAGGGTAAGATAGTAAAACAGAGGTTGGTACACCGCTTTACAAAGGTACAATGATCTATACCTAACTCGACGGCAAGGGACAAGAGTCATAAATGCCTGTCTCGCGCTGAACGAAGGTAACAGGACCGCTGTGCGCCTCCGCTTGCCACGATGGTAGCTTGTCGGCGCCGCTTATCGCTGCTCCCGCACTGGCTGCACAGCCCGTCGACACGCTTCTGGAAAACCCCAGCGGCGACATCGCTGGCGGATGAGCTGGAGCGGAGATGAAGAGAGGTTGCTGCCGCTGCAAGCGCCTTGCCGCGCAGAACCCTTGTCGCGCTTGGGAGCTCGGCGCACCAAGCCTTCCCGGCAAGCTCCTCTTGCCGGGGCCTTGTTTCCTTCGTGCCTTGAGTGTTCTTCCCGGCAAGCCCCTCTTGCCGGGGCCTTGATTACTTTGTTCTCGAATGGCTCCAAAGGAGCCGCGGAAGATCTTGATGGTCGCCAGGCCAGCCCTGCTGCAGGTGTCAGAATCGCCCGTGCACGAGTTCGGGGTGCTAAGGGTACCCCTACTCTAGTACACCGACATAACCCTATCTGGTGTCTATATAAACCGGAGGGTTTTAGTCCGTAGGACGAACAACAATCATACCATAGGCTAGCTTCTAGGGTTTAGCCTCTCTGATCTCGTGGTGGATCCACTCTTGTACTACCCATATCATCAATATTAATCAAGCAGGAGTAGGGTTTTACCTCCATCGAGAGGGCCCGAACCTGGGTAAAAACATCGTGTCCCTTGTCTCCTGTTACCATCCGCCTAGACGCACAGTTCGGGACCCCCTACCCGAGATCCGCCGGTTTTGACACCGACATTGGTGCTTTCATTGAGACCTCCTCTGTGTCGTCATCCTTAGGCCCGATGGCTCCTCCGATCGTCAACGACGATGCGGTCCAGGGTGAGACTTTTCTCCCCGGACAGATCTTCGTATTCGGCGGCTTTGCACTGCGGGCCAACTCACTTGGTCATCTGGAGCAGATCGAAAGCTACGCCCCTGGCCATCAGGTCAGATTTGGGAGTTTGAACTACACGGCCGACATCCGCGGAGACTTGATCTTCGACGGATTCAAGCCACAGCCAAGCGCGCCGCACTATCTCGATAGGCACGATCTAGCTCTGCCGCCGAACAGTTCCCTGGAGGCCACACCAGTGTCCGCTCCGACCCTTAGCTCGGAGCCGACTCCGCCGATCGAGGACGTGTGGTTGGACACTGCCTCGGGGGCTACGATCTCTACGGCGATTGAGCCGAACTCCATCCCTGTCATTTGCGAAGACCATGACTCCAAGGTGCCGGACTCCTCTACGGACTCCGAACCCTCCGCGCCCCCGCCAATCGAATCCAATTGGGCGCCGGTTATGGAGTTCATGCGCGACATCTTTCAAGCACTCGCCTTTGGCGACATCCTGAATTCACTAAAGTCTCTCTTTTGCTCAGAGAGCCTGGCCGACTACGGTCGGGAAGGTTGGGATGCGACGACGAAGAAATTCAACGCCCACCCACCACCCACTTTGTAGCCACTCGCCGAAAGCTTAAACGACGTGTTCGATTTCGACCAAGACATCGACGGTATGGACGATGATGTAGGAGACAACCATGAACCAGCACCTATAGGATATCGGACAGCCACCTCATCCCACGATGTATACATGGTGGATACACCTAAAGGAAGTGATGACGAGGAACAACGGACACTACGAAGGATAAATCCTCTCGGCAGTCAAACGGCAACGTAAACGCCGCACCAAGTCCCACCTCGACAAAGACGGAGCCACACGACCCAACCATAGAGCAGGGGCGAACCGTGCACGATTTAACATGCTATCGAGCAACCGTCCGAACAGGACAACTTGGATAAACAACCCGTCCCGGCGAAGATAACAGTCCGGACGATCTCACGCCGGACAAATTGTTGGAGCAGAAGAACCTCCACAAAGGCTCGCCGCCACCGTGCGTAGCCTGAAAAAGCGTAGCGAAGCTCAAAACATCGGAAGATGCACTCGAATCAGATGGAGCAAAGTACTCAACACCGCGAGAAATACGGCGACAGTCGCCAAACAAAGAGCTACCGAAGCGCAAATTACTACCCGAATTCGATGAGGAGGCCGTAGAGCCCCCGCAATCAAAGAACAAAGAGGTTGCCCGGCCGCATAGACGACCACATGGCAAACATGGAGCGGCAAGCGGCGCCGCACACAAGCCAAAGACGCGATCCGCATAAGGATTCACACAAAAGGATGGCCCGTTAGGTCCATCTATGGGCCGAGAAAGCAAGCTATTCCAAGCAATGCAACACGCCAAATATCCGAACATCACGGCACACCCAAATATAGGGGTGCCGCACACCTCGTGTTTCACCGATGAGGTGCTGGATCACGAATTCCCGGGATTCAAACCCGTAAACATAGAGGCATACGACGGAACAACAGACCACAGTCGGATTGAGGATTACATCCTCCACATACACATGGCTAGAGGAGATGATCTCCACGCCATAAAATATTTACCCTCAAGCTCAAAGGGCCAGCCCGGCATTGGCTCAAAAGCCTCCCCGAAAATACCATTGGAAGTTGGGAAGAGCTCGAGGATGCTTTTCGGGCAAATTTTCAAGGGACTTATGTCCGCCCTCCGGATGCAGACGATTTAAGTCACATAACTCAACAACCCGGAGAGTCAGCCGTAAATTCTGGAACAGGTTCCTCACCAAAGAGAACCAAATAGTCGACTGTCCGGACGCCTAAGCCTTAGCAGCTTTCAAACACAACGTCCGAGACGAATGGCTCGCCAGACATCTCGGCCAGGAGAAGCCGAGAACAATGGCTGGATTAACAAGCCTCATGACCCGCTTTTGCGCGGGAGAGGATAGTTGGCTGGCAAGATGCAGTACCAGCGACCCAAGTACATCCGAAGTCAGGGATGGAAATGGAAAACCACGACAAAGCAAGGACCAGCGCCGGACAAAGGGAAACAGCCCGAAGAGCACGGCAGTCAACGCCGGATTCAGAAGCTCCCGGCAGAATCATAAAAAACTGCCCCTCAAGGATAACAGCGACGATCTATCCAACTTAAAAGAAATCTTGGACAAAATATGCCAAATCCACAGCACTCCCATGAAGCCTGCAAACCATACCCACAGAGATTGCTGGGTCTTTAAGCAGTCCGGCAAACTCAATGCCGAACACAAGGGGCTCGACACACCAAGCGAGGTCGATGACGAACCCCACAAGCAGAGCACCGGAAAACAAAAGAATTTCCCACATGAAGTCAAAACAGTGAACTCACTTCAAGTGATAAAAGGGAAAAACAGAGCGGCGCCCATAGAAACACGCGCCGCACGGTCTATCCCAGCAGAGTCCCAACGTTGGTTGTCAAAACCAATCACCTTCGATCATCAGGATTATTCCGGAAGTATCCGAAACGCAGGATGGACTGCCTTGATATTAGATCCTATAATCGACGGACTCCAATTTACACAAGTCCTAATGGACGGAGGTAGCGATCTAAACCTGCTATATCAGGACACAATCCGCAAAATGGGGATAAACCCAACCAAAATTCACCATAGCAACACCTCCTTCAAAGGGGTAATGCCAGGCCTATATGCCCATTGTACGGGCTCCCTACTGCTAGAAGTTGTGTTCGGCTCACCCGACAACTTCCGCCGCAAAAAGTTAACCTTCCATATCGCCCCATTCGAAAGTAGCTATCAAGCACAACTGGGACATGAAACTTTCGCCCGCTTTAACGCAATACCGCATTATGCATCTCTTACACTTAAAATGCCCAGTCCACGTGGCATCATCTCATTAAAAGGGAGTATCAAGTGTTACTCGAGCATGGAAGAACGTGAGACTGCCTTGACAGCCCCACATTAATCCGGCTCCGCTAATCAAAGCACCTGAATAGGTCATTCGGACACCGGACATGGCTAGACGAGTCCGGCGTAAACATATAAATGCCTACTAGCGGCATACCCCCGTACAAGGGGCTGCACGCATGTACAACAAGAGACAATAAAGCTCAACTTTATTCACTTTTCGAACCGTACTCTGTTTATTTAATATAAAGTACATTTTTCGCACGATCTTTTTTCTTTTCAACTAAGTTCTTCTCTTTTACAGATGAACACCGTGCTATACCCGTCCAGGACACGGCACAATGGAAGCACATGCGCAGACGTGCAGTAGGGACCCGTTGCAAGGATTCTTTTCAGATTAAGACCCTGCATAAACCTTTTTTACTGTCTCTTGTTGATACACATCCCCTGGTTTCTTGCTATAACCGAGGAGGAGGCTGGCGTTTTGGCATCGGCCGCACCATAATTTTTGCGCGTACCTGGACACCAGGGGCTTCGGGCATTATTCTGCCCGTTTTCATAAAGACCGAATACCTTAGCGAGTGTTCGGCGTCTCGAGTTAGGCCTTATATGCATCAGCTCCGAATCATGTCTTTGGTCAAATGTTGGGTTTGCCCGGCTCCTGTGTTTTGCTGCCTTACGTTCCGTTCTATCGACTAACGCGGCACTAGGAGAACTACTGCGATTGTGCCCCGGTTCGGCCAGGTGAGCACCTCAGTAGAGAAAGCCGAAAACTGATTGTCATGATATAGCGTGAGACTGGTCAACCACTCGATGACCCACCGGAATGTTTAGAATTCCAAGATTAACGAAGGACTGCTTTCCGGTCAGCACATACGCGCCCCGAATTCGGGAGAGCGCGGTGCCCCTAGGGGCTATATAGTAGCCCCACCATCGAACTCCTATGGCTAAGTGAAAGTGATAAAGCATTATAGTCCGGTTGCCTAGTTTGCTACGCTATCACCTCCTTTACAGGACCAAGACGTTGGATTAAGTGTGAAAATGTGCCTTTTTGCAAACACCCCCGCACTATGTGCATGGGGGCTGAAGCCGAAGACCGCCATCTTTCAGGTTATATACACATATACATCAACGGCCGCACAGGAGGTGTTTTAATACTTGAACGCACAAGTATAAAAAGCTCTTATATTATATTGAAACATTGTTTTCACAAACCATACATGTCACTAAAACATAATATCCTTCGAGCACTGCGTCTCTATTAAACGAGCGCCCTGCAGGACTTCCTCAAAATAGTGCTCGGCAGTACTGGCTTCATCCGAATCTTGGGATGCAACGTCGGTGGCCTTCATCTCCTCCCAATATGTCTTGACACGGGCAAGAGCCATCCGCGCACCCTCTATGCATGTTGACCGCTTCATTGCATCGATATGCGGCACCGCACCAAGGAACTGTTGCACCAAGCCAAAATAACTCTTCGGCTCGGGCCTTTTCGGCCACAAATGAGTCACGACAGCCTTCATGGCAAGTCCGAACAACCTATTCAGCTCAGCCCATTCGGCAAAACGATCGGTTAATGAAAGTGGACGCTCCGGACTATGGAACTGCGACCAAAAAAGCTCTTCCATTTCGTGATCCTTTTGACCTCGGAAGTGTTCGGCTGCGTCTGCGGCACTCGCCGCCAAGTCCAGATAAGCATCCTCCGCACCCCACCACCGGTCCAATTGAGTGTACATAGGATCCGTGAATTTCCTCCACATCAGAAAGAGCTTTCCAGCCGCAATATCTACGGCTGACGTAGCTCCTCCTTCATAGCTCTCATCGCAGAGCGAGTATCCTTGGTCTCGGTGGCGGCCTTTTTCAGGTCCTCTTGTTTTGCTCGATCTTCTTTTTCCAGAAGCTCGCAACGGTCAGTAGCATTCTTCAATTTCACGGCCATCTCGGCCATTTCTTTCTTGCTTCGCGAAGGAGCAGCCTGTTTGGCTTTTAGCTCTCGGCCGCCTTTAAGGCAGCCGCATCACTTTTTCTCGCTTGCTCCTTGGCTCGGGCGAGCTCCGAAAGGTTCTCCATAGCAGCGCACCATCTGCATTAAGCATACATGTTGTAAGGCATGGGTGTCAAGCTCCCTTACAAGGTGTCCGCGGAGAAGTTGCATACCTTGTGACTCGTCAAGCCGCTTATTAACAAGCGTGATGTCCGTGATCCGCCACGTCAAGTTGCCGCTTGATTCGGCAAATTCATCAGCCCGGCTAGCCACCGGACGCTTCGCCACCTACATAGGAAGAGCGATATTATACTGGGTTATGATCCTCGGCGCCGTCATTTTTTGACACCGCACCAAGTCTCGGGGCTACTATCTATACAGGCGATTTTATATGCAAAACTGTCGAAGGTACATCATTTTGCGTACCTCAAAACCCGGCAGTAAACTTACGACGGCTTCATGCAATCCGCTCTCAGCGGATGAAATCCTTTCAATCACCGTACCCATTAACGTACGGTGATCTTCCGAGATAGATGCTCGTCCGAGCAGATCCTTCAGCTCCTCTGACCGTACACCCGTTGGTGTCGGACTCGTCCGGTGGCCTTTTTCGAAGGCCGGACACAGAGGGCTTTGAGGGGACATACGGCTGCCTTCTGGCCCCGCCGGATTCGGAGACACCCTCCGCGGCGACACCTCAGGGTCGTCCACCTCGCATAACGGTACGGCAAGCGGAGGCGTTTCGCTCTCCATCATCTCCGGACCAAGATCCCCTGAAGACGAGCTCTGCTGTGAAGGGCTGAGATCCGAACTACAAGGTAAACTTTCGGTTACCTTCAGAAATAAAACGGGGATGTCTCTCTTTTGAAAAAAAATGCCCCCCTTTACTTAAGGCTCGCTGGAGGCCTGATCTCCTTGGGGAAATAGTGCGGCCGGGGCATCTCCTGCCGCAGGACCCTCTGGTGAAGATTTCTTCCCCGCTTGAGGCTTTGGTCTCCGGATCTTGAAGCGGTCCTCTTCTCCCTTGGAGGGAGGGATTCTCGATCCCCCCTTTCTTGATAGCCTCCTTCACGGAGGTAGTAGTTCCCTTGTTCCCCCCTTCGCCTTCTTCAAAGGGCACAACCTCTAGCATCTTGGTTAATACAGGATCCGGCGTGGTCTCAGGGAGGGGGGCTGGACACCTGATCAGTTTTGCTTTTGCTATCCACTCCTGTTTAAAGGATAGCTCTTTTAAGGGCAAGTTTATGATAAATATCACGGATAGCATGTCCGGTCAGGACTACTTACTTGAGTATCTGGCGATTGTAGCTCAGACCTGCGTCCTCGGTTAAGTCCGGACATATTGCTTGTGATCCGAAGAACAGTTGGTACATCTCCACGGGCGTTACGCCCATAAAATGTTGGAGAGCTTGTGGTCCCTCCGGATTAAACTCCCACAGGTGGAGGGGCGGCGTTTGCAGGGCAAGGTGCGACGAATCAGCATGACCTGCGCTACTACGACCAGATTGATATCTCTCTCTCTCTCGGAGGTCTCGAATACGGCCCTGCAACAGATGTACATCCTTGGACGGTCCCAAGTCGAGCCCTTTATTGACCCATGACGCCCGCCGCAGTGGAGGACCCGAGCGGAAGGCAGGTGGCGCCGCCCATTTGGTGCCCCTGGGAGCGGTGATATAAAACCACTCATGTTGCCATAAATTGAGCTCCTCTTGAAAAGAGCCCTCGGGCCATGGAGCGTCCGCATTCTTGCTTATAACAGCCCCTCCGCACTCTGCCTGATGCCCCTTGATCATCTTCGGCTCCACTTTGAAGGTCTTGAGCCACAATCCGAAGTGAGGAGTAATGCGGAGGAAGGCTTCACATACTACAATGAACGATTTAGATGTGGAGGATGGACTCGGATCCAAGTCATGGAATTCCAGCCCATAATAAAACATGAGCCCCTCACAAAGGGGTCCGTCGGGAAGCCTAAACCCCGAAGGAAGTGATACACGAATACCACGCTCTCACCAGGCTCGGGAGTGGGAATAACCTGCCCTTGGGCAGGCAGCCTATGCGAAATTTCGTCTGTTAGATACCTGGCGTCTCTCAGCTTTGGCACATCTTCTTCCGTGACGGAGGAAGACATCAACCGGCCGTGCAGGTCAGAGCCGGACATCGTTGAAGGTCCGAAGCGCCTAAATCTAGAGCTTTGGGTGTTGGAACTCGAGGCGAGGGGCGGATTCGGTTGAGATTGAAAGAAAGGAGCGGGCCTTGGTCTCGTTATAAAGAGGTTGAATACCAAGAGCCCTCCCCATGACCGTTCGGGACTCGCCTTCGATGGAGGAGGCGTGCCAACGGGCACGACTGGGTTACCCACGCCCGTATTGATGAGGATCCAAGAATAAGGGGGGCACAATCTCTGCTCTGATAAAACGTGCCAAAGAAACCGCCTCGCTAAACGCGCTGAGGTGGGACAATAAAAACGATTCGTATAAAGGCCTGGCCATGGTGTGATGTTACGCCGAATACGCCGCCAGATCTGTGCTAAGGTTATTCTCTCTACGGTGGTATGTGGAACTTGTTTTGCAGAGCCGGACACTATCCTTGTGTTCAAAATCTTCTATGAAGTATTCGGAGGAGGAACCCGACTTGCAATGCCGAAGACAATATGCGCGCCGGATTCGTCATCATTGAAGCCTGGTTCAGGGGCTACTGAGGGAGTCCTGGATTAGGGGGTGTCCGGATAGCCGAACTATCACCGTTGGCCGGACTCCTGGACAATGAAGATACAAGATTGAAGACTTCGTCCCATGTCCGGATGGGACTTTCCTTGGCGTGGAAGGCAAGCTTGGCTATACGGATATGTAGTCTCCTACCATTGTAACCGACTCTGTGTAACCCTAACCCTATCTGGTGTCTATATAAACCGGAGGGTTTTAGTCCGTAGGACGAACAACAATCATACCATAGGCTAGCTTCTAGGGTTTAGCCTCTCTGATCTCGTGGTAGATCCACTCTTGTACTACCCATATCATCAATATTAATCAAGCAGGAGTAGGGTTTTACCTCCATCAAGAGGGCCCGAACCTGGGTAAAAACATCGTGCCCCTTGTCTCCTGTTACCATCCGCCTAGACGCACAGTTCGGGACCCCCTACCCGAGATCCGCCGGTTTTGACACCGACAATCATCATAAGCATCATTAATAGTAGAAGTAGCTTCATCAATAACTTGCGATATATTAGAATTGATAGCATGTGTTGGTGTTGCAATTTTAGTCAAAACAGAAGGTGAATCTAAAGTAGAATTGGATGGCAGTTCCTTACCTCCCCTCGTCTTTGAGGGAAATATCTTAGTCTTTGGATCCTTCAGATTCTTCATAGTGATAAATTGATAATAATCCAAAGTGACTCAACAAATATAGCTATGCTCCCCGGCAACGAAGCCAGAAAAAGGTCTTGATAACCCACAAGTATAGGGGATCGCAACAGTTTTCGAGGGTAGAGTATTCAACCCAAATTTATAGATTATACACAAGGGGAGACAAAGAATATTTGAAGGTATTAGCAGCTGAGTTGTCAATTCAACCACACCTGGAGATTAATTATCTGCAGCAAGTAATCAGTAGCAAAGTAGTTTGATAGTTTTAATAATGGTGACAGCAGTAACAGTAACGGTAACAGTGATAGCAGTAGTTTTGTAGCAAGTGTAACAGTGATGAAAGCAGTAGTAACTTAGCAGAAACAATATAAGATAAATTCGTAGGCATTGGATCGGTGACTTGTTGGATGATATTCATCATGTGACAGTTATAACCTAGGGCGATACGGCACTAGCTCCAGTTCATCGATATAATGTAGGCATGTATTCCATAAGTAATCATACATGCTTTATTAAACTTGCATGACATCTTTTGTCCTACCCTCCCATGGCAGCGGGGTCCATATTGGAAACTAAGGGATATTAAGGCCTTCTTTAATAGAGAACCGGAACAAAGCATTAACACATAGTGAATACATGAACTCCTCAAAACTGCGGTCATCACTGGGAGTGGGCCCGGTTGTTGTCACTCCGGGGTTGCCGAATCATAACACGTAGTAGGTGACTATAACTTGCAAGATCGGATCTAAAACATAGATATAATGATGAATTCATAAACGGTTTAGATCTTAGTTCATGGCACCCGGGCCCAAAGTGACAAGCATTAAGCATGGAAAAGTCATAGCAACATCAATCTAAGAACATAGTGGATACTAGGGATCAAGCCCTAACAAAACTGACTCGATTACGTGATGAATCACATCCAACTCCTCACCGACCAGCGAGCCTACGAAGGAATTACTCACTCCTGGTGGGGAGCATCATGGAATTGGCGATGGAGATGGGTTGGTGATGACGAAGAACGAGGATCCCCCTCTCCGGAGCCCCAAATGTACTCCAGATCTGCCCTCCCGAGGAAGAACAGGGCTTGGCGGCAGCTCTGTCTCGTGGATCGCGATAATTCTTTCTCCCTGATTTTTTCTGGAAATATGTAATTTCATAGTATCAGGGGGTCGTCTGCGGGGCCACCAGGTGGGTACAACCCACCTAGGCACGCCAGGAGAGGGGGGCGCGCCCTGGTGGGTTGTGCCCACCCAGGTGCCCCTCTCCGGCGGGTCTTGGCTCCAGAAATTCTTATTATTGATATAAAAAATCCTCTCAAAGTTTCGTTCATTCCGAGAACTTTTGTTTCTGCACAAAAACAACATCATGGTAGTTCTGTTGAAAGCAGCGACAGTCCGGGGTTAGTTTCGTTCAAATCATGCAAATTAGAGTCCAAAACATAGGAAAAGCGTGAGAAAAAGTAGATACATTGGAGACGTATCAACCCCTCACAAACCAGAGCAACTCACTAGAAGGCTCGTGGTTCCAAGAGGGAACAATGCATGTTTGATGACGAACGGGAGATAGCTTCATCTTACGGCCTTTAATTTTTTTTCTACCTCTAACGTGCACTACTACAACTGTAATGTGAAATTTTGGGAAATTCTAGTGGTCATTTGACCTTTTAAAGACATTTAAGTGATTTTCTAGCCATTTAATGACCGTAATTCAAATTTGAACTACATCTACATGCAACGCCTAACCAAAACGGTTTGAAAATCATATTTGTTTACTTGTGTGCGAGTTAATTCCATGTGCAGTAAATTAGAAGGAATTTTCAAACATATATATTTGTCTCACGGCATGGGCACATGCATACGTATGCATGGAGTGACATGGCATTTTAATTCCAAAAATAAAAAAATATCAGAAACACATGAAACCTTGGTTGATGTAATGTCATGCCACCAAGATGATGTGGTAAAGAAATTGTTATGTCTGACGAAAGTTTGGACACACACACCCTTACAAACCGGAGCAACTCAGTAGAAGGCTCGTGGTTCCGAGAGGGAACAATGCATGTTTGATGACGAACAGGAGATAGCATCCTCTTACGACCTTCAATTTTTTTCTACGTCTAACGTACATTACTACAACTGTAATGTGAAATTTTGGAAAATTCTGGGGGTCATTTGACCTTTTAAAGACATTTAAGTGATTCTCTAGCCATTTAATGACCGTAATTCAAATTTGAACTACATCTACATGCAACCCCTAACCAAAACGGTTTGAAAAATCATATTTGTGTACTTGTGTGCAAGTTAATTCCATGTGCAGTAAATACGAAGGAATTTTCAAACATATTTGTCTCACGACATGGACACATGCATACGTATGCATGGAGTGGCTTGGCATTTTAATTTAAAAAAAATCAGAAACACATGAAACCTTGGTTGATGTAATTACATGCCACCAAGATGATGTGGTAAAAAAAATTGGCATGTTTGACGAAATTTTGGGCACACACCCCTCACAAATCGGAGCAACTCACTTGTAGGCTCGTGGTTCCGAGAGGGAACAATGCATGTTTGATGACGAACGGGAGATAGCTTCCTCTTACGGCCTTTAATTTTTTTCTACATCTAACATGCACTACTACAACTAATGTGAAATTTTGAAAAATTCTAGGAGTCATTTGACCTTTTAAAGACATTGAAGTGATTTTCTAGCCATTTAATGACTGTAATTCAAATTTGAACTACATCTGCATGCAACGCCTAACCAAAACGGTTTGAAAAATCATATATGTGTACTTGTGTGCAAGTTAATTCCATGTGCAGTAAATTAGAAGGAATTTTTAAACATATTGGCCTCAAGGCATGGGCACATGCATGGAGTGCCATGGCATTTTAATTCCAAAAAAAATAAAAAATGATCAGAAAAACATGAAACCTTGCTTGATTTAATGTCATGCCACCAAGATGATGTGGTAGAAAAATTGGCCTGTTTGACGAAAGTTTGGACACACAAACTGGAGCAACTCACTAGAAGGTTCGTGGTTCCGAGAGGGAACAATGCATGTTTGATGACAAATGGAAGATAGCTTCCTCTTACGGCCATCAATTGTTTTCTATGTTTAACGTGCACTAATACAAATGTCATGTGAAAATTTGGAAAATTTCAGGGGTCATTTGACCTTTTAAAGATATTTAAGTGATTTTATAACCATTTAATGACCGTAATTCAAATTTGAACTACATCTACATGCAACGCCTAACCATAACGGTTTGAAAAATCATATTTTTGTGTACTTGTGTGCGAGTTAAAAAATCCTCAGACGATGTAAATATCTGGTGTTCAAAAAAGAAAATGTAAAGATCTGGCAAGACAACCGCCTCGCACACGATTGGCACTCTATCTCGCAGCTCGAGATTTGGTAGGTGAGTGGCGGGGATCATTAATCAGACACGGTTCTGTATTGGAAACTGTTAGCTATTATGTTCACACACGGATTTTGCTGCGGGAATCGTGTGTAATTCAAACTACAGTACTCGTAAATTCCGGCGACCAGCGTGTGTACTATCCCCGTTGATCTAGATTTCAGCCGCCAATAAATACACCCTTGCTCACATCATCCCGCCTGCATTCTCATCTACATCCTCCCCTCGCTCGCCTCTCTCTCTCTCTCTCTCTCTCTCTCTCTCTCTCTCACACACACACACACACACACATCTCTGCCGTGGCGCCGCCGGTCTGCCCACGCGCCGGTGAGAAGTCACCGCTGAAAGTGCAACTATCCCTAGGTGGTTTTGGTAATTCATAATAACATATAGCTCATTGAGCTAATGCTATTCCAAGACAAATATTTCAGGAAAGCTCAATGAATGGCATGGCATGGATGATGAAAGTGGATCCCTCAAAATATTAAGGACAAAGGATTGGCTCAAGCTCAAAAGCTCAAGACTCTACATTTTACATTTTAGTGATCCAAGATCACATTGAGTCTATAGGAAAAGCCAATACTATCAAGGAGGGATGAGGTGTTGCTTAATGAGCCTCTTGCTTCATGTGCTTAGTGATATGCTCCAAAACCCTCAACTACTTTCTCACATCCACATATGACCTAAACCTAAAGTCAAACTCGGCCCACCGATTCTTTCTGTCCGCGCCCACCGAGTTCAAATGTCATAGCCACTGCCACAAACCCTAGGCAAATCGGTTTCACCGATAGGGATCTCGATCTCACCGAGATGGGATTATAATCTCTCTGTTTCCCTTCGTAACGTTTCGGTCTAATCAAGTGAGCGATCGGTCCCACCGAGATTGCAATGTAAACTCTCTGTTTCCTTTCGTAACATTTCGGTCTCACCGAAAGAGCGAATCGGTCCCACCGAGTTTACGACCAACTCTCTGGTTAGCTAATTACCAAAATCGGTCCTACCGAGTTTGTGTGTCAGTCTCACCGAGATTACGTTATGCCCTAACCCTAACCATATAGGTCCTACCGAGTTGCATGCAGTCCACCAAAACCCTAACGGTCACTAGGTTTACTTGAATCGGTCCGACCGAGTTTGTTGATTCGGTCCCACCGAGTTTGGTAAATTGTGTGTAATGGTTAGATTTTGTGTGGAGGCTATATATACCCCTCCACCTCCTCTTCATTCATAGAGAGAGCCATCAGAACAAACCTACTCTTCCAACTTACCAGTTCTGAGATAGAACCACCTACTCATGTGTTGAGGCCAAGATATTCCATTCCAACCACATGAATCTTATCTCTAGCCTTTCCCAAGTTGCTTTCCACTCAAATCTTCTTTCCACCAAATCCAAATCCTGTGAGAGAGAGTTGAGTGTTGGGGAGACTATCATTTGAAGCACAAGAGCAAGGAGTTCATCATCAACACACCATCTGTTACTTCTTGGAGAGTGGTGTCTCCTAGATTGGCTAGGTGTCACTTGGGAGCCTCCGACAAGATTGTGGAGTTGAACCAAGGAGTTTGTAAGGGCAAGGAGATCGCCTACTTCAAGAAGATCTACCGCTAGTGAGGCAAGTCCTTCGTGGGCGACGGCCATGGTGGGATAAACAAGGTTGCTTCTCCGTGGACCCTTCGTGGGTGGAGCCCTCCGTGGAATCGCGCAACCGTTACCCTTCGTGGGTTGAAGTCTCCATCAATGTGGATGTACAATAGCACCACCTATCGGAACCACGACAAAAACATCCGTGTCTCCAATTGCGTTTGAATCCTCCAAACCCTTCCCTTTACATTCTTGCAAGTTGCATGCTTTAATTTCCGCATGCTTGAATTGTGTGAAGATTGCTTGACTTGTGCAAAGATAGCTAAAATCTTCCAAAGTGTAAAATTGGGAAAATGTTAATTTTTTAAATCGGTCAAGTAGTCTAATCACCCCCCTCTAGACATACTTCAAGGTCCTACAAGTGGTATCAGAGCTTTGGTCTCCATTTTCTTTGATTTCCATAGCTTTTGGTGGTCATAGCCTTGGTTTCACAACCTAGGAGAGTATGGCGTCTAGAGAAGGAAATTATCACCGTAGAGGTCCTTACTTTGATGGCACTAATTTTGCTAGTTGGAAGCATAAGATGAAAATGCATATTCTCGGACATAACCCTGCCATTTGGGCTATTATGTGTATTGGCTTGCAAGGTGAATTCTTTGATGGGAGAGAACCGAACCGTAAAGCTAGCGTGAAAGAGTTGAAGATGCTGCAATACAACGCTCAAGCTTGTGATATCCTCTTCAATGGCTTGTGCCCCGAAGAATTCAACAAAATCAGCCGTCTTGAGAATGCAAAGGAAATTTGGGATACTTTGATTGATATGCATGAAGGTACCGACTCCGTCAAGGAATCCAAGTTGGATGTGCTCCAAAGTCAGCTTGACAAGTTCAAAATGAAGGATGGTGAAGGTGTCGCTGAAATGTACTCTAGGCTTGCTCTTATCACAAATGAGATTGCCGGCTTAGGAAGTGAAGAGATGACCGACAGATTCATCATCAAGAAGATCCTAAGAGCATTGGATGGAAAATATGATACCGTGTGCACATTGATCCAAATGATGCCAAATTACAAAGATCTCAAGCCAACGGAAGTCATTGGAAGAATTGTTGCTCATGAGATGTCACTCAAGGATAAGGAGGAACTTCACAACAAGTCAAATGGTGCTTAAAAAGCCTCATGTGAAGCCCCCACATCATCAAGTGAGAAACAAACCTTCAATGAAGAATTGAGCTTAATGGTGAAGAACTTCAACAAATTCTACAAGAGTAGAACCAAAGAAAGAAGCTCTAAGTCAAGGTCCTACAATGACAAAAGATCTTCTAGTCGAGAGCGCAATTGCTACAATTGTGGGAGACCCGGACACTATTCCAATGAGTGTACGTCACCCTACAAAAGAAGAGAAGATTCTCCCAAGAGAAGAAGTAGAAGAGAAGAATCACCACCAAGAGAGAGGGGTAGAGATGATCGTTATGAACGAAGACCCTCACGGAGAAGCAAGGATTCGGAAAGGAAGGACAAGTCATCAAAGAGCTACACAAAACGAAGACATCAAGCTCACGTTGGTGAATGGGTATCCGGCTCCGACTCCGACAATCACTCCAAGAGAAGCTATCACTCCGACTCCGAATACACTCAAGATGAAGGTGTTGCCGGTCTAGCACTTGTGTCAACCAACTCCTACGACATATTCGATTCACCAAATGAAGGAATTGGAAGATGCTTCATGGCCAAAGGTCCTAAGGTAACACACCCCAAGTATGTTGATTTTAATAGTGATGAAGATGACTTGTTAGGTGATGATGATTTACTTGTTGACAACTCTAGTGATGAACACTATGATGAAACGTCAATTAATCATGCTAATCAAGATGAAACGAATGACAATGATAAGGAGAAGATTGAGCTTATAACTAAAGAACTAAACACTCTTAAGTTAGCTCATGAAACTATCTTCGAAGATCATCGAGAACTTTTAAAGGCTCATGAGAAGTTACGCTTTGAAAAACTCAATCTTTAGCAAGAGCATGAGTTCCTAAAAGCAATCAATGATGATCTCCGTAAGAAAAGTTCTTCTTACATTGCCAAGCGTTTACTCTTATCTACTTACATGCCTCAAGTCAAGTCTAGTAACAAGAACAAGAAAGATTCTTCCTCTAGTAGTAACAATAACAATGATAAATCCAATATTGTTGCTTCTAGTAGTTCTCTTGATTCCACTAATGATTCTCTTAGCCAAGTTACTCTTGAGCAAGAAAACGGCTTATTGAAGGGAATTATAGAGAAAGGTGTATACAAGAGCCTTGTCGGGAGTAAGCAATTTGAGGAAATTGTACGCAAGCAAGGAAGGCACCGGAAGAATCAAGGTGTTGGTTTTGAACGAAGGTTCAATGCCAATGGAGTAGAGTGGGAAGAAGATCAATACCCCAAGACGAAGTTTGTTCCTCAACAAGAGAAGTATGATCCTACTTCCTTCAAGGGAACACAAGCACAAGATGATCTTCCACCACAAGACCACAAGAACAAAGGCAAGGACAAGCTTCAAGAGGAGATTGATGCATTTGAAGAAGCACCCAAGGCCTTGGTAAAGTGGGTTCCCAAGACTACGTCAAGTTCTACTTCATCAAGTACAACTACTACACCAAGGATTCCCATCAAGATGATGTGGATCCTGAAGAAGAAGAACTAGAGAGTTCTTGAGGGTGACTCCGCCAACATTCTTCACTCATATCATTATGGCAAGGATAAGTGCAATCATCTTCCATATCTTACACTAGTTCAAGGAGTCACAAACCCTCATGTTTGTAAGGCAAGGGACAAGGTAACCTAATCTTTTCATGGACATCATTTTGTGAGTGCATCACTCTATGTCTATGGATATTCTTGTTAGTTACTTGTGGGACTAACCCATGTAGGTATTGAAAGTGCAACTCACTCCAAAGGTTTGCTCCAAAAGATCTACATCAACATTGAGCATCCACATCGTCAACACCTACATGAAGTCATCATCGACAAAACCCAAGGTTAGTTCATCCCTCTAAGGGGGGATCTCACATCTAGGGGGAGCTTAACTCAAAGAATTGAGTCAAAGCAACTCTAATGATGTGAACACATAAATGCTTTATGTAAAAGTGGTAACCCCACTTGAGCTTAAAAGATGAGTATGACCTATGATCAAATGTTCTCATTTGACTCTAAGTCAATATACTCATATATAGATGACCTAGTCATCGCCAATTGTTTGATAGATGCTAGAATTGGTTGTGCATGCTTTGTCACATATTTCATTTGTCATTTTATTGTGTGAGCATGTTGATTGCATATTTTACTCATTCGAGGACATCCACTTGTTGTTTTGATTGATTGGTTTCTTCTTCTTTGGCCAAGTGGATGGACAAGGATGCCTAAGAACCTTCTCTAGCTATCTATGCTTTTCTCGTCTCAAACTCTATCCATGCTACATCACAAAATTTGATCAAGTCAGATTCGAACCACTCTGTGTGAGGAGCACTCGGAGTCCCCGATTCGTCATAGACTTAAAACTTCCAAAACTTCTTTGTGATTTTCGGTCTGACCGATTCATCCATTTCGGTCATACCGAGATCACTAAGTCGACCTAGGTTTTCATCTCGGTGCAACCGATTTGAACTTTTTGGTCACACCGAGTTGCTATAACTGTTAACAGTTATGCATCTCGGTGCCACCGAGTTGTTCCACTCGGTCACACCGACAGTGTCGGGCTATATATTCACACGGGCAAAATTTTGGAGAACTTTCTCCGAAACTCTTCGCCCGCGCATAGCTCGCTCTGCCTACTAGGTCTCCGGATCGTCGACTTCGTCGCCAACCGCCTCCTGTCGCTGGTCTCCGCCGCCGTCAACGGGATTCATCTCCGCCGTTGCCGCCGTAGCGAGTTCACCGCCGAACTAGGGTATGAACTCGATCACAGTGCTATCCTCGTCTGATTCTCAGCACATTGTGTTCATTATGCTTCTTGCCACGATTGAAACTCCTCTATCCGGTCAAAACAATCCTTAGAATAGATGTGATTCGAAAATTTAGGGTTAGGTTTCATTAAACCATCTCGGACCCACCGAGTTGAAAACTTCGGTCCCACCGATTTGGCTAACGCCATTGCACTAGTAACTCTCGGTCGACCGAGAATTGCTATCGGTGTGACCGATTTTAAAACTTTGAAACCCTAGCAGTCTCGGTGCCACCGAACTGTGACTCGGTCTGACCGAGTTCACTAGTTTAGGTTCCAAAACTGCTTCGGTATCACCGAGTTTGAAAATCGGTAGATCCGAAATGCTTTCTGTGGAAAACTAAAACCAAGTTTTTTTTTGAATCATTCTTTTGCAAAAATCTCTGCATTTTGTGATGCTCATCCACTCTACCTCATCTATAACTATTCATAGGGTCAGCAGTCAGTGTGTGCAGCATGTCAGACCAAAGTGACAGCCAGAACAAGTCAGAAGAGCAGATTCACATGAGTGAGGGCACTAGTCCCTCTAGCAGCTCAGATGAGGGAAGCAGAAGCACTCCCAGCAATTTGCCCAAAGCTGCCACTAGGACAAGGAAGAAGAGAACCTCAGAGTCTGAGGATGAGGATTATGTGGCAGTTGAGGATGAGGCTATTTCAAAGAATAAAGTACTCAAGAAGGAGTATAGCTCAATTGCAGTAAAGCCAGGGATGAAGATCAAAAGGCCTGCAGGAAGACAACCAATGTCTAAGGCCAGAGTCTCCACTCAAGCATCTTTGGAATCCCAACCCAAAGAGCCTGCTGCAGAAGGAAAGAAAAGGAAGGAAAGTGTTGGGGATACAACTATTGAGTGTGAACCGCCCTGGAGGGGCCGGTTTACCCTCGTCCATGATCCAGGCCCACAGAGGAGGCCTGGAGCCCAGAGGCGACTTAAGGTCCATTTATGTAAACCGCCTTAGTGTTATAACTTGTGTTGTAAGACAAGAGAGAAGGGACCGAGCCGGACACTTGTATGAGCCGGATCGGGACTCTGTAGACCGGCCGGGCGTCAACCCGTGTATATAAGGGGACGACCCGGCGGCGGATTAAGGACAGAGAATTCGAGGCTAAGGAAAAGCTATTGCTCCCTAGTCGCCGAAATCACATCAATCCCATAACAACTGGACGTAGGCTTTTACCTTCGTCGAAGGGGCCGAACCAGTATAACTCCCGTGTCTTGTGTCCGCTTTAACCCCTCTAGGTTAACCCGTGCGATGGCCCTACGACTAAGTCCTTTCACAAGGACATCTGCCGTGACAATTCCACGACAGTTGGCGCCCACCGTGGGGCTATCGCCCGACGGTTTGATGATCTTAGAGGGCAAGTTCGAGGGACTCGAAGGTTATACTGTGGGCCGGATGACTAAGAGTCGTCGCGGCAAGCTCTACATCGACGATGCGGACTGGGGCCCCGAGGCGGCTCGGTTGAATCTGGATACGGGTCCCCTTTGGCGGCATACTGCGTATTCATCGGCAAGATCGGCGAGCCAGGGCTGGGCGGACATCTGCACCGACCTCGTCGAGACGGCTCAGCCGGACGAGGAAGAGTCCTGCCTCAGCTAAACCGGCGGTCGAGCGTGCTTTAAGTGGGAGTCGTCCATGGAGGCTACGAGGACGGATCAGCATCCGGCGGCGAAACCGTTGTCTACTCTGGCGACGAGTCATCGGCCGGAGAAACGGAGTCTCTGTCAGGCGCAAGATGGCGGATTAGGGGCTGTTCCGGCGGTGAGAGTATTCCGGACCCTTCGATCTACCCAACGGGTTGGGATCTTCATGGCGATCTGCAGCGGCGCTTCACTCTTCGACATGGCGCCCTGGTCGCCGGTTCAACAGCGGTGATGGCAGCCGGGAAGGAGGCCTGTCGCGCGCCGGCTCGAGTCTTGTCGAGCTTTTCGACGCATTGGCTGTGCTCATGGCGAGGCTAATCCGCGGATCGGGACCTGCACAACGCGGAGATTGCAAAGGTGAGGGAACAGATCACTAAAGCCAGCGGACACAGCAGCCGCGGGCGTGAGGATGGCGGCGAGCAGGCCGCTTTGGATCTGCAGCTTATAGGCTCATCTTTGGATCGAGCGCGTCACATGAAGTCATGAAAAGGAAATACAGTCCGTTTACCTTCGGTTTTGAGGAAGAGCTTTTCAATACCCACAGGGCGAGGACCAGTAATCCGCCGCGGTGGTAAACCGCCGGAAGCACTGGACGGCCGCGCCGTTCAACCCGTGTGATAGATCTGCCTCACCATCATACCGGCGCGCCCATGTCGAACACCTCCGGGTCATTACTCCAACCCGATGGATAACCTTGTGGCGGCTGCGGCACGGTTGGGCGATTCAATCGGCGATTCACCACAGGCGGTAGAGACACGCCGGGTTAAGGAGCTCCTCGGGGCGGCCCCAGCTCAGCGGGAAGCATATTCATACAGTCGGGATCGGATCCACTCCACCCCTCGCCCAAGCCGGAGTTATAGCCGGCGCGCAGATGAACCGGCCATGTCAAGCAACGCGCAGCGCGGTCCGCCTCGAGGCAACAACCCGGCTGGTGGCTTTGAAGACGCTCAAGTGGTGGTGGACCGGGCCAGGGCACGCAGGGAGGCCGAATTAGCAGCGCAACATGAGGACCATCAGCTCGCGCCGGTTCGTCCGACCATCTTGAACCGGGGTCACGTCCGGATCATTAGGGGTGCCTTGTCTGCCCCCGCTTTACGCAATGTCGCGTTTGCCTAAGGACTTCAAAGGACCCATAAGGTGCCCAATTACACCGCCGATTTGGCTCGAGCGTGGATAGAAAGCTATGAGATGGCCATGGAGATCTTTGGATGTGGATGAAGCTGCGTGTGCGAAGTATTTCACCATGATGTTGGAAGAGTGCGGCTCGTGCTTGGTTGAAAATTTTGCCACCCAACTCAGTTAGTTCGTGGACCCGATTCACGGACCGGTTCATTCAAATTTCAAAGATACCTGTAAGCAGCCTATATACGTGGTAGATTTGGCGGCTTGTGTCGAGCGGAGGAGAATCTACAACACATTGGGTGCGCCCGCGTTTGAGAGGTCTTGCATTCGTCGGACCGGATCAACCCGGATTCTGCTATCTTAACCACAGAGGCCAATTGCGGTTCGAACCGTTGAAGTTGAAGCTGGAGTCGCATGAAGCGTTTTGCAATGACATGGAAGCGCTCATGGGCGTTTTGGTAAAGTATGCTGACTCGACGGTACCAAGGATCCCGAGTCGAAGGCGACGAAGTGGGAAGGAAAGCGAATGGCGGTTCGAAGCCAGCAGCATCATTCGGGTAATGGAGGAACAAGCGTAAAGCAAACGGTAACATGGGCTTCGTAGCCAACACCAACGCGCAGGACAAAAGTCAGCGGCGCAAGGGTAACCAGTCAAACCGGGGCGGTCATAATCCGGATCGTCTGAATTACATATTAAATCAACCTTGTCCGAAGCATGGGATGAAGGAGTCACCGGCGAACCACCTTTGGAAGGATTGTTATATTATGCAGGAATTCAAAAACTCTAACTCTTTCCGGTATGATCAAGGGCCCGGCGGCGGTTCAGGATCCGCCCCGGGTCACGGTGGAGCAAATTCCGGCCCAGGATTCGGTGGTAATCCGGGCGGGCAAGGCAATCAGAACAATCAAAGCAATCAGAGCCAAGGGGGTTACAATCAACAGCAGCAGCAGTCGGGTTAGCAAAGTAATCCAAAGCAGTTAAACAGCGGACAGTATCATGTCTTTACCACCAGCCTGGACAGACGGGACCGCAAACTTCAAAAGCGGGCGGTCAGTGTTGTTGAACCGACCGCACCGCATTACCTGCGCTGGTCAGAGCAACCTATTGTATGGAGCAGAGAAGATCATCCTCCTCGAGTTTACAATCCGGGTCAGCTGGCCCTAGTAGTGGCACCTCAGGTGGGAGGCTACAAGTTCACCAAGGTACTTATGGATGGAGGAAGCAGCATCAACATCCTGTACTATGAGACCTTCCGGCGTATGGGGTTAACAGATAGGCACCTTAGGCCGTCCAAAGACAGATGTTTCACGGTGTGGTGCACAGCAAGTCGGCATACCCGATCGGTAAGATAGCTCTGGAAGTGACCTTTGGGGATGAACATGACTCGGATCGGAAACATTGGCGTTTGAGGTGGTGAAAATTCAAAGTCCTTACCACGCCCTTTTGGGCGGCGGCTTATCTTTAAGTTTATGGCACGGCCTTGTTATGTTTATTTGCAGCTGAAAATGCGGGTCACAAAGGGCGATAACGGTTCACGGAGCCGCGGATTGCTTTGGAATGCGAGGAAGGTGATGCGGCTTATCACGAGTCGGTTTGCGCCATCAAGAGTTAAAGTATTATAAGGACAATGTTGATCCGGCGGATATGACCCTTTGAAGAAACCGACTACGAACACGATCCGGTTTGAAGTTCAAATCGGCAGTGAGACAAAGCTTGTTGATTTTGTGCCCGGCGATTCGTCCAAGCAGTTCACCATCGGTGCCAACTTGGATCCTAAATAGGAAGCGCGCTCATCGAGTTCATCCGTGAGAATCGGGACATTTTGCATGGAAGCCTTCGACATGCCGGGTGTACCGAGGAACTCGCTGAGCACACTCTTAATATTGACCCCAAAGTACAGACCGGTAAAGCGGTTTCTTCGCGGTTCAATGAGGAAAAGCGCAAGGCCATTGGAGAAGAAGTTGCTAGGCTCTTAGCGGCAGGGTTTATTGTTGAAGTCTTTCATCCAGAGTGGCTTGCTAATCCGGTGTTGGTCCTTAAGAAGAATGGCACTTGGCGCATGTGTGTGGATTACACAGATCTTAACAAAGCTTGTCCAGCAGATCCTTTCGCCCTCCCCCGCATTGACCAGATTATTGATGCTACGGCGGGTTGTGAGCATTTGAGCTTTTTGGATGCGTATTCCGGTTATCACCAGATTAAGATGGCGGTTAAGGACCAGGAAAAGACGGCGTTTATCACCCCTTTTGGAGCCTTCTGCTATGTGTCTATGCCTTTTGGGCTCAAGAGCGCCCAAGCAACTTATCAGCGTTGCGTACAGAATTGCTTGCACGAACAGATCGGCCGTAACGTGCACGCTTATGTGGATGATATCGTGGTGAAATCAAGGCAGAAGGAAACGTTGATTGAGGATTTAAAGGAAACTTTTGACAACTTGCGGGTGTACAAGATGATGCTCAACCCGGCCAAGTGCGTCTTTGGTGTTCCGGCAGGCAAGCTGTTGGGTTTCCTTGTGTCCAACAGGGGGATTGAGGCTAATCCGGAGAAGATTACAGCTATCACCTCCTTGGCTAAGCCAAAGTGTATCAACGATGTCCAACGTTTGGCAGGCCGGATTGCTGCGCTAAGCGGTTTATCGATCGCCTAGGAGAGAAGGCCATTCCTTTGTACCGATCTTTGAAGAAGACGGATCGGTTAAATGCGGAGTTCAAATTACCGATGAGGCATTGGAGGAATTAAAGCGGCGGTGGCCAACCCGCTTTGTTCTTGCCGCTCCCATTGACAAGGAGCCGCTCTGTTATATGTTGTCTTTGCTAATGCCGGGCGAGTCAGCGTGGCCATTGTGGTGGGCGCAAGGAGGCGGGGAAGGAGTATCCGGTTCAGCGACGATTTATTACATCAGCGAGGTTCTCATCGAGTCCAAACAAAGATATCCGCATTGGCGAAGTTGGTATATGGAGTTTTATGGCAAGCGGAAGCTGAAGCGAGTATTTCCAAGGGCACCCCATCACGATGGTCGATTCAGCTCCTTTGGGCGATATCATCTGAGAAGGAAGCGGTGGCGGATTGCTAAGTGGGCTATAGAAATTGGGCATACGGTTTAAGGTATGTGCCTCGGACGGCGATAAAGTCTCGAGCACTTGTGGATTTCATTAATGATTGGGCGGAATTGCAAGCACCGAAGAAAAGTCGGATCATACCTATTGGACCATCCACTTTGATGGGTCCGGCAATTGGAGGGCTCGGGGCTGGAGTCGTATTAACTTCCCCACGGGTGACAAGTTCTGCTTCGTTCTTAAGCTTAATGTTCCCTGTACTAACAATGCAGCTGAGTATGAAGCTTTGCTCCATGGTCTCTGGATGGCTAAGGAGATGAATCTAAGCGGGTCAAGTGCTTTGGTGACTCGGACTTGGTGGCCCGCAAGTATCGGTACTTGGGATTCAAAGATCCACTCATGGTTGCGTGCCGTCGGGAGGTGGATATGGTTGCGGGACACTTTAAAGGTTATCGGGTGGACCATGTGGATCGCCGGAAGAACGAGGCGGCGGATGCTTTAAGCCGGCTCGGGTCTCAACGTAAACCGGTCCCGCCCAATGTCTTCCTTGACGTACTGCACAATCCGTCAGTTAAGCTTCCTGATGAGGTCGATTTAGCTATTCCTGATCCGGAGGCTCACTTAGTGGCAGCCTTGCATGTCATTCCGGATTGGACCCTCCTTATTTGGCATACATGAACCGGGCGAATTACGGAAGGCGAGGCGCCGGCCCGACAGATAGTTCGGCGGTCTAAATCTATGACCATACATAAGGCGAGTTGCATCGTTGCAGCGTGTCCGGGCGTTTCAGCGTTGTGTGTCCCCGAGGAAGGCCGTGAGATATTGCGTGAGATCCATGAAGGGATTGTGGTCATCACGCGGTTCAAAATCCTTGGTGGCCAAAGCGTTTATACGGTTTCTATTGGTTGACTTGCACATGCTGATGCGGACGACCTGGTCGACGATGTGATGGTTGCGGAAGTTCTCGGGCGTGCTCATGTACCGGCCCAAGAATTGAGGATGATTCCAATTACTTGGCGTTTGCGACTTGGGGCTGGATATGGTTGGACCTTTCAAAAGATCCAAAGACAAGAAAACCCACATGTTGGTGGCGGTTGATAAGTTTACCAAGTGGGTCGAGCGAGAGCATGTTAGCAAGTGTGATGCGACCCGCGGCGGTTCAGTTCATCAAAAGGTGATTTTCGGTTTGGGTTCCCTGCAGTATCATCACGGACAATGGCACCAATTTGTCCAAGGGAGCCATGAAGGAGTTTTGTGAGCGAGCACATCCGGCAGCGTTTCTTGATGGCCCACCCGCAGTCCAATGGTCAAGCGGAACGAGCTAATCGGGAGATCTTGAGGGTATTAAACCCGACTTATGGTCCCTTTAGTGAGGGCGCCGGGTTGTTGGGTCAAGGAGCTGCCATCGTGATATGGAGTATCAATACTACGCCAAACAGATCCACTGGTTACACGCCGTTCTTTATGGTCTATGGGCGGGGCGGTTCTTCCTGTGATATCGTCATGACTCACCCAGCGTGGCGGCTATATTGAGGCTGATAGTGAGGCAGCCCGGCGGGGCGATTTGGATCGACCGGATGAGGAGCGAGATATGGCGGCTGCTCGTTCGGCGATTTACCGGCAAGATCTTCGTCGGTATCACGATCGGTGAGTTAGAACAAGAACCTTTCGGGAAGGAGACTTGGTGCTTGGCTCATTCAGGACCGAACAGATATGCACAAGCTATCCCCACCTTGGGAAGGGCCCTTTGTGGTCGATGAAGAATCTGTACAACGGGTCATACTATCGATTGATGTTCGAGGCGGAAAGACTCACGCCGTCGAAGAGGAGACCAACGAGCCGTGGAACATAGCTCATCTTGACCTTATTATACGAGCCATCGGCTCCACTTATGTACATATTAAGACAATGTATATATTATGAATAAAAGCAATAAACCGGATCCTCGGCCAAGAGGGGTATCCGTTACGTATAAAGTCGGTTTGGGTACATGGAGATGTTGTTGTGAAGCGGCCTCGGTTTAACCCTTTGCCTTGATTTTCAGAAATTTTTGTCACTTGGGGGCTTGGTGGTGTCCGAACCAATGCAACACCTCTTGACAAAGAAAGCCACTAGATCACTTGGGACATGGTCACGTCTGAACCAATCCGCGCTCTTGGTGACCCTAAGGCCATAGAATCACTTGGGGCTTTGGTGAACCCGAACCATCGCAATGCCACTTGATCGGCATCATGCCACGAGTTCGATTGGGGACTGGCTGACTTGAACCATCGCTTCGCCTTATAGGGAGCTTGGTCCTGTCCGACCATGGTAACACCATCGATCCGGCTCGATAAAGCCTTTGCAAAACGGTTTTATCATTGCCTTTGCTTTCATGTGGTTTTTATACCAATCATTTGATTTTTTGTTTGCCTTCTTAAAACCGACAAACCTCTTTAAACCGGATTCAAGTTGTCAGAATTCGGTCCATATTTAATCCGGCGATTTTGTTCCGGTTTGATTTTTCTGTTAACATCCCATTATGGAGTAACAGGGGGCTTATCATGCCCGACACGGTTTACACGGTAAGCCGGCATTTTGAGCACAGGAGTTATTTTTTCCTTTACAGGTATGGGCGTCACAAGCCAGCTGGCGACACAAGCCGCCGTGGCGGTTTAAACAAATTGTGATCGCAGGCAAAATAAAGTTGAGGTTCATCACTCCACGATGCTCGCACCACCATACAAAAGGTTACTGGTGAGGTTGTAAAGGCATTGTTCAAAGCAAAGTGCTGACTATCCTATTACAAAGCCTATTAAGGCCCGATGTTTCATGTGGTGTTATGCCTTGAAGCTTCGGAGGCGTCGCCCGGCTTGACGAATTACGCTTCTTCGCCGGGTTGGCGTGAGGTAGAGGGGGTGCCTGGCGTCGGTTCAACTTCTTCTTCTTCCTCACCCAAAGCCCGGAAGTCATTGGTAGACCAGTCAATCCGGGTTAAGGCCTGAAAGACAGCTTCTTCACTTATCAGCTCAGCCGGATCAACGTCAGGGGCGTAAGTGTGCTTACGGATTGGAGGAACAAGGCTCTGCACTTCAGGGATGACAAACTCCACCCGCTTGTTGTTTGCGTCATAAAAAGAACGGTGAACCGCCAGGTTGGCTTCAGCTGCCAGTTGACTCGCCAATGGACGCATTTCCTTTGTTATCCGCTTCAGGGCGTCGTTGTCAAAAGCTTCACCATTCTCTTGAGCACTGGGGAAACCTTTGGCTATGTCAGCCGGATCAAGATCTGCTATCCACGCCTTGGCGCGAGTCAGAGCTAGTAGGGTGCCAGCCCGAGCCGCGGATCGCTTTAACTCTTCAAGCTGCCCCGGAATCATGGACAGCCGGTCCAGTGTCTCTCTGATCAGGGAAGGCGCCGTGTTGTCGTAGGATGTAGCACATATGACCCGCTGGGCGCCGGTATACAGCTGTTCAATCAGCGTATAAGCGGCCTTGAGCTTCTTCCGCACATCAGAGCCCATATGTGCAATGCGCTTGCCTGCACCGGTTTCAGATAACTCAGGGTAAACCGGCGGAAGTATTAAAATTAAGATAGTCAGTGAAAATTTTCTTACCAAAGACGGCAGCGGTCATGGCATGCACTTGGCGCTTGAGTCCGGTAAGCTCTTCAGTCACCGGTTTAAGGGCTGCTTCAGCTTCTTCCGCCCGTTTTTTCAAACCGGCCTTCTCGGTGTCCCAGTTGGCCCGCTCGGATTTGTACCACTCCTTCAGCTGTTCCATAGTGGCCAAGGCCGTTTCAGTTAAATCCTTGGCCTTGGTGGTTTCTGCTTGTTGAGTTTCAGTTGGCTCGCAGATCCTTGAGCTGCACGCTTTCTGGTATATTTCATTACGGTAACAAAGGAGCACGTTAGTTGTTTCATCATAAAGTCCCAAGCTCAATATAAATATTCACCTTGGCACTTGGGGGCTAATGGCTAGTTGATCTCAGTTTGCCATGAGGATACAGAAATTAAGTCCCGGTTTAACTATACTAAGTTGAACCGACCCTTGGGGGCTACAATCTGCAATTCAAAGCATATGTTCTTTATGAAAAGTTAAGTCGGTTTAACTATGCTAAAGTTAAACCGACCCTTGGGGCTACTATACAGCCACAGTCACAGGAAAGACATAACTCATTACCTCAAAGCGGTCCTTCATCCGGTTTACGGACCAGCTTCAAAGTCACGGCTGGTATAGAGCGGTTCGAAACCGGAGTGGAGTTCTTGGGCAGAAAAATTGTAAATGGCGGACAGATCAGTTTTCCCCTTGTCTTTACCCATGGTGGCAGACTCTCCTTGGCCTTGTGTTTTGTTAAGCGACCGGTGGCTAGGGGCGATATAGCGATGCCCGTCACAATAACATCATCATTCTTGGCGGGCTGGCTGGATCGGCGGTCTTCTTTGGGCTTGGTGCTTTCTTGCTCTGGCTCGGCGGTTCAACAATTACAACCCGCTCTGTGGACGGGTTTGGTGGAGCAGGCTGCGAGGTTTCCACTTGGACCTCCGGTTCAGCTTCTGGCGGATCAGCAGTACCGTCTTTGTACAACTCGCCAGAGCTTTCCTTGGCGGCTTCAGGATTTTTGTGTGTTTGTTCTGGGGTCTTTTCCGGATCAACATCTGCAGTAGGATCAAGGGTTTTCGCTTTCTTACTCAAGCGAGCCTTGGTGCTACAATATTCAGAATTGGATTAAGACAAATCGACCAAGGCAATGGTGAATCGAATTGACGGACAGCAATTACATACCCTGCGGCAACTTTCAGCGGAGGCAGTTGTGAGGTGGATGAACCGCCAGACGAGTTGGAAGAGGCACGATAATTGGTCGGACGGATTGAGAGGACATCGGAAGAAACCTTTTAAGGGATAACGCTTTTCGGAGAGCAAGTCACCTCGGGCGACGCTTCCGGGTTGGTGTGTCTGTAAACGGATGAGGTAATCCGTTGGCCCTTTGTCTTGGGTCGTGCGGCGCTCTTCACCTCTTGTGTCTTCAAGGAAAGATTTGGATTCAAGTAAGCACATGAAGGATATTTTTCACTTTCCGGACGGTATGGCGAATTCTTTTAACCAGCGCAAGATTGGATTCGGAAGAAAGAATGATTACCTCAACAGGTCGGCATGGTGGCTTCGGCATCATCACAGGAGGTGAAATTGTCGATAAAAAAGAATACAAAGGACAAGTCATAAGCAGAAGAAACACAAAGCGGAAAGCGGTTCTGGCGGCTCCCTCATAAGAATATCAAGTTTTACCTCAACTTCGATTCTTCGTCCTCCGGCGGATCGGAGGACTCGGCGACTTTCTTCTTGCCTGCCTTCTTGGTGGCCTTGGATTTCACACGCGCCCGAACGGTTTAGTGCGTTTCGAAGAAGCTGTCGGCTGAGAAGTAACAAGATTAATGCATATCAACAAAGTATTAAGGACCCAAAGGCGGTGAGTAGAGCTTTACGGCCGGCGGTTGATTGGCAACACGAATGGAGCCAACCCGGTTAGGCTGCGAGCGGAGATCGGTTCGTCAAGCATCTTCTTGACAATCTCTGTGACCTCCGATTCAGTTATGGGCAGCTCGTGGCGTCTTTGAGGTCTTTGAGGCTGCGGTGTACTCATGCATCAATCCGGGCGGCGGCTTAGTGGCAAGACGCCCCAAGAAACCCAACACCGCACAAGGTCTCGCCGGTTAAGCCATTGGCCATTAGAGCCCGAGCTTGATTATTTGGGCGCGAGTTCTTCCATTCCGCGGCGGTTAAGCGTCTTGACGATGGATGCTGGTTCTTGAGCAGTGAGGACGATAACCCGGCAAGGGATTCTCATTGGCAGGAGCAGTGTTCGGCGGTAGAACCAGGTTTGGTTCCAATCCTTTGGATGGCTGTGATGTTTGGCGTGAGGAAAATCCACTTCCTTCCTCTTTTGGATTGAAACGCCGCCTAGCTACGTGTTGGGGCCATCGAGAAAATTGATGCAGCGGTTCAAGTGGAAAAAATCCGGAACAGCTCCACAGATGGTTCTTCACGAAGATAGACTTCGCGAAGACTTGAAAGTTGCATATGTTTGACACGGAGTTGGGCCGATATCCTGCGGATGGAGTCTCAAACTTGCAAGGGCGTCCGGAAAAATTTTGAACCGGCGGGCAGAATCCCAGTCTAGGTGTTGCATAAACACAATTACTTCTCCTGTTGTGGCTCGGGAGAAACTCGCCATCCGGAACACGCCCGGTGGAGGGCGTTTTGGAGCCAAACCGCCCGGTGGTGACATAGCCGTTGAGCTGCGTTTGATAATTTTGGACGGACCCAATTGCAAGCTGAGAATTGAGGAGCCATTCCGGAAGACTAAGCTGCGAGGGAAAGGAAAAGCGGTTCATCATTAAACAGTTCAGGCATATCGATATTGTTAAACGGCGATTCAGCAACGGCTTCCCATTCGGTTTAGCGAGGACTAATGGAGTACGGATTAGCTATCAAAAGGTAAACCGCCGAAGAAGGCAGAGCTGAAAAATCTACTAAGTGTGGACGAAACAGGTTTCACACGCGAATGGAAATAATTGAGATCTGCGAAGCTCTAGTAAGAAAAATTTACGACCTATGCAAACCTCATAGAGAGCAGGAGGGTTGGGTATTCTACACTCGTGGATCTGAACAAAAGGAAAGATGCCTAAAGAGTTAATTGGACAGCGGGGCAGCCACACACAGATGTACAGTGCGGCTGAGCCCGTCGGCCATGGCGGAGCACATATGAAGAACTGATATGAACACCTACGAGCTATGAGACGAACAGGATTTTCAGATGGGATCTAGGGCGTGAAAGGAACCTTACGGCGAAAGAAACCGCGGAAGAGCGCCGATAACTCGATCGATCAGGTTGATGCAGCGCCCGGCGTTGAGCGTCGTTCGAAGGTCGGGAGTGACGGCGAGCTTCAGGCTGGGCGTCGCGAGGAAGGAGAAGAGCGGAAGAAGAAGAAGAGAAAGGCGACCGGTCTATTTATAAGGGACCGGAGAAATCAACGGGCGCGAGAATCGAGGAGTCAAAAGCGGCGGACGGTGCAGCGGCCGCCTCGATTTCCGGGATAGCATTAAATGAAGGGAATCTTACTGTTGGGATTTCTTTATTAAAGATGACGTCAAGGTGCCCTGACACGGAGATCGGAGGATGACATCATGGCGGTTCAAGCGGATGGCGGTTTACAAAATATGAAAGGAGATCAAGAGTTTTCTGAAGATGTTGAAGATTAACCTGAACCGGTTCAAGTCAATCTGGGGCCTAATGTTGGGGATACAACTATTGAGTGTGAACATACGGAGGGGCTGGTTTACCCTCGTCCATGATCGAGGCCCACGAGAGGAGGCACGGAGCCCAGGCGACTTAAGGTCCATTTATGTAAACCGCCTTAGTGTTATAACTTGTGTTGTAAGACAAGAGAGAAGGGACCGAGCCGGACACTTGTATGAGCCGGATCGGGACTCTGTAGACCAGCCGGGCGTCAACCCGTGTATATAAGGGGACGACCCGGCGGCGGATTAAGGACAGAGAATTCGAGGCTAAGGAAAAGCTATTGCTCCCTAGTCGCCGAAATCACATCAATCCCATAACAACTGGACGTAGGCTTTTACCTTCGTCGAAGGGGCCGAACCAGTATAACTCCCGTGTCTTGTGTCCGCTTTAACCCCTCTAGGTTAACCCGTGCGATGGCCCTACAACTAAGTCCTTTCACAAGGACATCTGCCGTGACAATTCCACGACAGAAAGGGTCAAGAAGACCATGGCCAGAGTAATAGGAAAGCCTTCCATGATGGAAGAAGAGGAAGAAGAAGAGGTTGCTGCACCAGCACCCAAGGCACAAAAGCTGATGGGTGATGCTATAAAGTCAGGGGCTGCAACTTCAAAGCCCAAAGAAGCACCCAAAGCTGCCTCCAAGCCCAAGAGTGCACCTAAGAGGAATACCAGGAGTATACCTGCTACTGAAAAGAACAAGGCCCCAGTGCCTGATATTGCTGCTGAGGAACATGATGAAGGGCAAGTCCTAAGGAAGCTTAAACCCAAGATTCCAGTCCACAATGATGCACATCCTATGGCTGAGAACATGAAGATCAGGAGAGATTCAGGGTTGAGGCTATGGAGAGAGTCAGATCCATATGCCACCAGGAGAAGGACTGCTGTTGATTACAGGTTCCACACAAAGGAGCAGCAGGGCTTCTATGAGACAATCTTGTTGGACAAGAAGCCCATAGTGTGTGATATGAGGTGGGTCGACTGGTCCTACATACAGGAAAATGAAGAACACTATCCTGGAGTGTATGACATCTTCAATGCGTGTGGAGTTGCAGACTTTGTTGGGCAAAAGCTCACAAACTGGAATGATGAGCTCATTATGCAATTCTACTCCACAGCACATTTCTATCCAGATGGCAGGATAGTTTGGATGTCTGAAGGAACGAGATACCAATCAACCATTGAGGAATGGGCAAGTCTGATCAATGCCCCAAAGGAGAGTGAAGATGACTTGGACGTTTATGCCAAGAAGAAGATGGATCACAACTCTATGTCACAGATGTAGAAGGAGATCCCAGATGAGGCACTTGAGACTTTCAAGTTTGGGTCAGTTCATTTCCTTCTGTCAGGGCTGCCAGCGATCAACTGTCAGGGCATGCAATTAATTTGCCACACATATTTGATGTGCCCCAGGAATTCAAGGTCATGAGCCTCATAGTTGAAACTCTCAAGAGGACAGCAGCAGACCAAAGGAGAAGCTGTGGATATGCCCCACAAATTAAGGAGTTGATTAACTCAAAGATGGGCATAGGGAAGTATCTGTTGGATAAGGAACACTTTGTTCTCTATCCTGACTTTGAGGACAATCAAGTTGTCATGACTGAGAATGAACCATCATCAGTAAAAGCTCAAGAAAAGAAGGAGAAAGCAAGGAAAGAGAAGGCTGCCAAGATGCCAACTCTAGCAGAGGCATCTGAGTACTTTTTGAAGAGCAAGCAGGACCAGCTTGGTTACTTGATAGCATCAACTATGCGGATTGAGAAGGGGTTGGCCACCCTAACTCAAAACCAGGAGAGCCTGGAAAGAATCATGGAACAAAAACTCTATGATCTTGATGTCAAAGTGGCGAGATTGATCGGTTGTGGAGCAACTACAGGATGATATCTTGGAGAGGAAGGGCAGGGACAACAAGCGATGCATTTGCGGAGTGCCTCGAGCTCGGAGATTAGCTGCAGAGCGATGAATGCAGACACGAGTCACTTCATCTGCTCCAGCTACAGCTCCAGCAAGAACCAGCTCCAAAGACCAACTCCTTCACTCCTTCCACATCAATGAAGTCTTAGTCCAAGGAGCCATCTCGCCACCAAATGAAGACCAAGCACGAGAGACGATATAGTACTATGCATTTTCTAGGAACTTTTTGGTAACTTGTTGCCAAAGGGGGAGAAAAATGTATAGATCATAGGGTTTCGAGAGAGAGAGTTTGCTTTTGTTCTCTCTTGTCTTCTTGGTTGAACTTTGTTTGCTTTTGATTGCTTGAGATACTATGCTATTACCTGTGAGACATTGATGATCATGTGTTTGATCATAAGCTACACTTATGCTTGTTAGATGATATTATCTTACTTACCCTTATATGATCATTCACTGTGCTTGGTGATGAGTGCATGTATTCAATCCTTATTATTTTGAGCGCTCCACCAAGATGTAACTTGTTGCCAAAGGGGGAGAAAAATGTATAGATCATAGGGCTTTGAGAGAGAGAGAGTTTGCTTTTGTTCTCTCTTGTCTTCTTGGTTGAACTTTGTTTGCTTTTGATTCCTTGAGATACTATGCTATTACCTGTGAGACATTGATGATCATGTGTTTGATCATAAGCTACACTTATGCTTGTTAGATGATATTATCTTACTTACCCTTATATGATCATTCACTGTGCTTGGTGATGAGTGCATGTATTCAATCCTTATTATTTTGACGCTCCACCAAGATGTATGTGACATGGAAGAGTAACCCATGAGCCTAATTCCTTGTGCATTTGCAGTCCAAAGCAAATCTTAATATATGCACAAATTTAGGGGGAGCTCTTGCTTATCACATACTTCTCAAATCGACGATGTTTTTTCAATCTTATTATCATTTGTCGAAGCTTTGATCTATATGTTGTCATCAATTACCAAAAAGGGGGAGATTGAAAGTGCAACTATCCCTAGGTGGTTTTGGTAATTCATAACAACATATAGCTCATTGAGCTAATGCTATTCCAAGACAAATATTTCAGGAAAGCTCAATGAATGGCATGGCATGGATGATGAAAGTGGATCCCTCAAAATATTAAGGACAAAGGATTGGCTCAAGCTCAAAAGCTCAAGACTCTACATTTTACATTTTAGTGATCCAAGATCACATTGAGTCTATAGGAAAAGCCAATACTATCAAGGAGGGATGAGGTGTTGCTTAATGAGCCTCTTGCTTCATATGCTTATGATATGCTCCAAAACCCTCAACTACTTTCTCACATCCACATATGACCTAAACCTAAAGTCAAACTCGGCCCCACCGATTCTTTCTATCCGGCGCCACCGAGTTCAAATGTCATAGCCACTGCCACAAACCCTAGGCAAATCAGTTTCACCGATAGGGATCTCGGTCTCACCAAGATGGGATTGTAATCTCTCTGTTTCCCTTCATAACGTTTCGGTCTAACCGAAGTGAGCGATCGATCCCACCGAGATTGCAATGTAAAATCTCTGTTTCCCTTTCGTAACATTTCGGTCTCACCGAAAGAGCGAATCGGTCCCACCGAGTTTACCTGACCAACTCTCTGGTTAGCTAATTACCAAAATCGGTCCTACCGAGTTTGTGTAACTGGTCTCACCGAGATTACGTTATGCCCTAACCCTAACCATATCGGTCCTACCGAGTTGCATGTCAGTCCCACCGAAAACCCTAACGGTCACTAGGTTTACTGAATCGATCCGACCGAGTTTGTTTATTCGGTCCCACCAAGTTTGGTAAATTGTGTGTAACAGTTAGATTTTGTGTGGAGGCTATATATACCCCTCCACCTCCTCTTCATTCGTAGAGAGAGCCATCAGAACAATCCTACTCTTCCAACTTACCAGTTCTGAGAGAGAACCACCTACTCATGTGTTGAGGCCAAGATATTCCATTCCAACCACATGAATCTTGATCTCTAGCCTTTCCCAAGTTGCTTTCCACTCAAATCTTCTTTCCACCAAATCCAAATCCTGTGAGAGAGAGTTGAGTGTTGGGGAGACTATCATTTGAAGCACAAGAGCAAGGAGTTCATCATCAACACACCATTTGTTACTTCTTGGAGAGTGGTGTCTCCTAGATTGGCTAGGTGTCACTTGGGAGCCTCCGACAAGATTGTGGAGTTGAACGAAGGAGTTTGTAAGGGCAAGGAGATCGCCTACTTCGTGAAGATCTACCGCTAGTGAGGCAAGTCCTTCGTGGGAGACGGCCATGGTGGGATAGACAAGGTTGCTTCTTCGTGGACCCTTCGTGGGTGGAGCCCTCCATGGACTCGCGCAACCTTTACCCTTCGTGGGTTGAAGTCTCCATCAACGTGGATGTACGATAGCACCACCTATCGGAACCACGACAAAAACATCTGTGTCTCCAATTGCGTTTGAATCCTACAAACCCTTCCCTTTACATTCGTGTAAGTTGCATGCTTGAATTTCCGCTGCCTATATACTCTTTGCATGCTTGCTTGAATTGTGTGAAGATTGCTTGACTTGTGCAAAGATAGCTAAAATCTGCCAAAGTCTAAAATTGGGAAAACGTTAAGTTTTTTAATCGGTCAAGTAGTCTAATCACCCCCCTCTAGACATACTTCAAGGTCCTACAGCCGCCCCCCCAAGGACGCTCACTCGAATAGCAGCGACGAGGACCCCTACGCGCCGGCTGACGAGGTTGCGCCAGACCCCCCAACTTTGGATTGGTTTTGGGGCCAGTATAATATTTATCTGTGGAAGTTGCTGCCGCCGGCTGAGAAAGCCAGACAAGTGGCGTTCAAGAAGGAGATTGCGGAGGAGGAAGCCAGGTACCAGGCGGCCTGTGAAGCCCGTGATGCTGCCTGGAAAAAGGAGGCGATGGAGCTTTGGGGGCGGGCATGTCGTCGTGCCGAGGAGGTGTATGAAGACGGGTACTTCGCGAGGAAGGTCATAGGCACTGGGCGCCTCGTTGCTGCGTGGAGGTGGGCCGATAAGCTCCAGCATGCCACCGACGAGGAGCTCCGGTGGGCGCCCAATTAAATGGCAAGATCGTTCGCGTGCGTCCGCCAGCAAGAGGCGGATCGGTACGTCAAGCGCTGCGAGGCGGAGGAGGCTGTCACATCCCTAGTTCTGGTAATGCTTAGTGCTTGCATTAGAGTGTTGCATCATGTTTAAATTCTATTTAAATTGAAATGGGGATTGATCAAACCCTAGCATCAGAAAGAATTCAACTAGGTTCAAACAAAAATCATTTTCAATGAATCCAAAATGCCCTTTGAAAATGTTCATGATTTTTTATAAAGGTGAAAACCTCTACCAACAATGATGGACCTATTTTTAGGTCATCCTGGATTTTTGAATTAAATCATATGTATTTAATTTGGGGCATTTAAATTCTATAAATAAGTTTAAATGCTTCAAAAATTCTGAAAACGGATGAGGGCCTCTGAAATAACTCAGTTGCCGCCCACAAATATTTTCAGGATTTATAGAGTTGGTTTGGGACTAAAACTAAATTAGAAACAAACCGCAAAAATTAGAAAAAGAAAAACTGAAACAGAAAGAGCAAGAACCATACCTGCCAGCCCACCTACCTAGCGCCTACTGGTTCGGCCCAGCACAGCCCAGCCCTCTGGCCCTGTTGCCAGTCATCTCCCACCTCTGCCCGGAAAGGCGAGGGCGAGGCATGCGCCTCGAGAGCCCCTGCCACCTCCTGCTTCCACCTGGGAGCCCCGGGCCTTCGACCAGCGCCACGGAGACGCCCGAAGCCCCTGTCCCCTCTCCCTCACTCGCTGCTCTCTCTCCCCTCCCCTGGCTCTCTCCCCCGAGCGCAGCCGTCGCCGCCGACTAGCACCACTGCGGCCACCGGCCCTCCCTCGCCCATCCAGCGTGTCCAGAGAATTGTCGCGGCTCCGTCTCCCTCCTCGACGACCAACGCAACCGGGGACGCACCACAGCGCCTGCATCGACCCCTTCTTCAACCTACGGCACCTGAGATCACCGGCGACCCCGTGCTCACCTCGCCGCCTCCCCGAGCTTGCTGACGCCTCCGACGGATCCGCTGTGAGCCCCGCCGTCGTTTTCCCCTCTCCGTTTTGTCACTCGCGCGCCATAGCCGTGCTAACCACCGGACCCGAGCGGTCGCGCCGCCGTGGATCCTCACCGTCGTGGCCAGAGCCACCGCAGCTCGCGCCCACGCATGCCATCGCGCTCAGGAGCCTCCCATAAGACCAAAGCTGCCGCCCGCAGCTCCTGCCGTGCCCTGCAGCACCCCGCGCGCACCAGTCCGTGCTCCGGCCACCGCCCCGGGCTCGTTCCCGGCGAGCTCAAGCCGCCCCCGCCTCTCCCGCTTGCCCCAGACGACGCGGGCGAGCCGTGGCTCCTCGCTTGTGGCCTCTGCCGCCCAAATGGTCGCTGGAGCGACGAACCCAACGCGCTCTGCCGCATTCGGCCTCGCCGGCGACTAACCACCGGTCAACCCGCGCTAATTACCCCCCCCCCTGTGACACTGACAGTGGGCCCCGGCGCCCTAATCTTTTAACTAGATTAGAAAATAACCCCCCTGTTTAACACTGTGTCACTGACGTGTGGACCCCACACGTCAGATTTGACTCTGGTCAGCGCCGTTGACTTGCTGACGCAGGCATGATGCAGTGCTGACGCAATAAAACTTCTAAAATTCATATAAATTCAACCGTAACTCCAAATGAAATAAATTATATATGAAAAATGATCAGAAAAATCCAATCTATCCATCTGTACAATTTTCATGCATGTTTGAAAAATTTTTGTCCTCTATTTTGGACAAAACAAATAAAGGGCATTTAAATAATCATATATGGAGTTGGAATTTGAATCATGTATTCAAACCAACTTCATTTAAATCATAGCTAGATGCATTAGCTCAAATCACAGCATATTGTCATGTCATGATCATGCATCATATTGTGGCATTGCATTGATTGTGTTCTTTCTCAGTTGCCGGTGTTTGTCCCCTCTCGATAGACGTGGTTCCGACGATGAGTTCGATGACACCGATGAAGAGCTATAATATCTTCGGAGTGCCGTGCAAGCAAAACCCCTTGTTCATTCGATACAATCCCACTCTCTCGCTCTTGCTCTCTTTTACTGCATTAGGACAACAACGATTTATCTGTTACTTGCTGCGGTAGCTGAACCCCTTTATCCTCTGCATGACCTGTCATTCCACAAGAAATAGATGAAACCCACTAGCATGAGTAGGAGTTGTTTGAGCCCTGTTGTGCCTACTCATTCATGCTTGTTTGTCATGCACTGCTCTTCGCTTAGAGTTGAGTCAGTCGATTCATCGACGATGAATCGAGGTGTGTGAACATGTCCTCTCGTGTGTGAGCTAAGTGTGTGAACACGATTTGGTAAAGGTAGCGGTGAGAGGCCATGTAGGAGTACATGGTGGGTTGTCTCATTGCAGCCGTCCTCAGGAACTGAGTTCTGTGTTTGTGATCCATGAAACAGTTACTACCACACATTGGGTTCCGGTAACTCGGCCCCTCTCGGCTTATTAATCGCCTCGATCTCTGTCCAGGAGTTGCAACTAGTTTCTGGTGTTTGTAGGATATGTGTTGGAGGCCGTGCGTAGCGCTGACCCTAGGGGTGAGCTATGATGCGGTAGATACACATGACCCGGTGTACCGAAAGCGCTGTTTGGTGTCTCGGGAACCCTGCACACATCGTTTGGGGCCGTGGCGACACCTGGCTGGATCTCCTTGCGGATGGAACCCGAATAGGCGATAAACCCGGACTAGAGACTTGTGTGGTTAGTCGGTCGTGGCCGACTCCCTCGCCAAAGCTTCCGCTTGAAGGTTGTCGAGATACACGACGTGTACATGGTGGTAAGTGGTGAGGCGTGTGTGAAGAAGTACACCCTGCAGGTTAATATGATCTATTCAAATATCCGTGTCATGCGTAAAGGACTTCTGGGTTGCTGTGCGGTTCATAGACAAGTGAAAGTGGATACTCTAAAATGCGCAAGATAAGCGTGAGTGCTATGGATGGCGTTCTCGTAGGGAGGCGGAGCGGGTCCATAGTGGTGTATTGATATGGTGAATATGTGGACTCGTGTGCGCCACCTCAAAAGAGTTACTTGCGATGTAGTTCAGGATAGCCACCGAGTCAAAGCTGGCTTGCTGCACCAAACTCCACCACCCCCTTTGTTGATAATGATGCATATGTAGTTAGTTCGATGTAAGTCTTGCTGAGTACATTTGTACTCACGTTTTCCTATTTTATGTTTTTGCAGAGAGACGTCAGTCTCGCTAGTAGTTCCGCGTGGACTTCGACGTTTAGCTTGTTACCTCAGCTACGATCTTGTGCCCTCGGCAGGATCTGGTAGATAGTCAGGCTTCTAAGCCTTTTTCATTTGTAGATGTTTGTACTCAGACATGTTAAGCTTCCGCACGTGTTTTGATATGTATGCTTTGAATGTTGGGTCATGAGACCCCTGTTTGTAATATCTCGCTCCTCAGAGCCTAATGAATAAGTACTTGAGTCATAGAGTTATGTTGTGATGCCACGTTGTATTTACACATATCGAGATGTGTGTATGTTTGAAATACTTGGTATGTGTGGGATCCGACAATCTAGTTGTTTATCCTTGGCAGCCTCTCTTATGGGGAAATGTAGTCTAGTGCTTCCTTGAGCCATAGTAGTCCGCTACTGCCCGGTTCACGGAGTCCTGCTAGCCCAAAGACTACCGCTCGGACGCTTGACTGGTCGGCATGTGTTTCACTTCGTTCTGTGTTCTGTCCCTTGGGAAATGTCACGCGGTGACATCCGAGTCCCGCCTAGCTGCTACAGCCCGGGTTCCTGAGTCCTGTTAGCCAGTGCTACAGCCCGGATTCACACGCTGGCGACCGACATGCTCGAAGTTGATTCATGTATGCTGTCCCCATGGGTTAGTGCCGCTTTGGATTCACGACTAGCCATGTCGGCCGGGTTCTCTGTCATATGGATGCTAGCGACACTATCATATCGTGAGCCAAAAGGCATAAGCGGTCCCGGCCATTAAGGCGACACCGTGGGAATACCGTGCGTGAGGCCGCAAAGTGATATGAGGTGTTTCCGACTAGATCGATGTGACTTGGAATCGGGGTCTGACAGAGGCGAGTAACGCCTACGCCTTCGGGAAGACGCCACGCACCAAGGAGCTCTTTGGCGGGGCTGCGAATCTTGCCCAGAGGGATTATTAGTTTTAGTATTGTTCGCTTTCAATTTTATGCATTGTACCTAGTAGTTAAGTATCATCACGTATATGTGATGATATTTTATATATATATATATATATATATATATATATATATTATCAATTCCATTTTCTATCTGTTTTTGTATACTAATTTGAATCTAGCTGTTATCATCCACATATACAGAATGGAAAGCGTATATACACACATTGAAACAGAACATATAAGAACAGAAAATAGAGTACACACATTGAAACAGAGGAATAAACAAAGCTATGATGGTTGTGAATACATAGCTATCCACGTCGAAACGACTCAATAGAATAAAACACGTCCATGAGACCATGACCAGCAGCCCTTGCCTACGGTAGCTCTTGGCTCTGCCTGAACTCGTGCAGGCGTTCGTCCAAGCGATCGACACGCTCGTGGTATATCTGGAGCGTGATCTCGAGCTCCAAGTTGGCTATTTCTTCGGAGATCACCAGCTCGAGGATGCGATGGCCATGTTCCTCTACTGCGCCCAGGTGGACACCTAGGCCAAGGAGGCGGTCGAGCCTACAGACCAGCGTGTTGGCATCCAGCGGGCCGCGGATAAGGTGAACGGCGGCACCCATGCGAATGGTGCGGTGGGCGTCCGGTGCAAGTACGGCGCTGAGGGCATCTGCCCACTCCTGGCGAGGAATGGGGGTACTGACGGGACGTGTACCCAGCTGCGACGCCGTGTCGACAGCAGGAAAGCGCCGATGGATCCGCTCTTGCTATGCGGCGCGCCGCGCCTCTCGCTCTGCGGTGCTCCAACGGTCTCATCGGGCAGCGAGCCACAACTTATCAGCGCGGACGCGCCTAGCTTGCTCTGCGGCGCGCCATCGATCATGTTGTGCAGCGAGCTGCAGCCTGTCGGCGCTGACATGCCTATCTTGATCCGCGGCGCTCAAGCGCCTGCGCCAAAGGTCTGCTCAACCCTAGCAATGACGCGCATCACGGCGTCGTCCATCGCGTTGCGGGGGAGCGCCTCGGCCTCGACGAGTCGTGGCGCCTGCTCGTTTTCCTCGTCGATGAGGTTGATGGCAGAGGTGGCGCTTTGGTGGGTTGGCATGCTTGGAAAGGGTGGATGTGCTACAGGCTGCTCTTGTCGCCTTCGTGCGTCGCGCACCGCCTAGGTTTATGCGCAATGTCACTGTGTGGCGGGAAACAGGTGAGGAAATGGCGGGAAACGGTGGCGTGTTCATAAAACGCCATCAATTAATGGAAACTTAGCATAGAAGGAACATCGAGCTAGCACAAGAAGTATATGATGATCACATGAACACGGACCACACTGGGGAACCCGTCGGTGATGAATTCATCAATCGCAAACGGTTGAATACTAGCAAGCGTTTGCCCACAACACTCATGGCTTATTCCATCACAAACAGGTCGGATGGATCAACTGTATGCCACATATCATACATTGTCAAAAAGTAATGCGGTATACCTTCTTTAACATGTGTTAAAAAAACAAGGACCTCGAGGTTAAATTAACTCATGGGATGGGTCGTATCAGCCATTTAATTTGACAAATATGACCCATCCTATCAGTTAATTTAACATCAACAAAACTTCCCATCCAATCACCCATCTGATGGCTGCTCCAGCCTGAGCACACTTAACTTGAGAGTTCTCTTACATGAGCTACTGGTGGAATAGCTAGTCCTTGTTGATATAGGATGTCTCTTCGCATCCTTTGGCGTATCCGGATGACCGCCCGTCCCCCAATGGCCAATAGATGTTGTGTAGACAGAGCATATCACATACGTCTTATTAGAAGCAATCGTCTGTGTTATTATCGGTCTTCGCACACATTTCTGATTACAGACCTATTTGCTGCATATCACACACATCTTGTTAAGTTGAACCGTTTCTGTTCCCATGTCTCAACACAAACAGTTCATCCGAGTGAACTGTATGCTGTACATCGCACACACCTTGATTTGGCTGACTGGTTCTTTTGTGTTGCCTAATCACAAACATTTCATCCGAGTGAACCGTATGTTGTACATCGCACACACATTCATCTGTCTGCCCGTTTCTTTTGTTCTTGCTCATCACAAACGGTTGATTGAATTGAACCGTATGCCCTGCATCACACAGGCAACTAAAATCTGAACCGTATTTGATGCATCCTCCATCACAAACGTTTTGCACCTTTTTTGATGGTTTTTTACACCACCGTTTGCGATTATGGCATCACACACAGTTTCGTCGAAGGGTTTTTGATCGTAGTGTCGCGTTAGCAGCATCCTGCATTAGTGCATATAAAAGTCCAAATGTCCATGCTACAAAAGGAAAGAGTTTATGATGAATATGATAGGTAGCATTCCACAACAAAAATTCCATTTTCAATTGCTACTTTATCATGATAAGTTTTATGAGAAAGAGTTGATGTTATGATGTTGGGAGAAGTGATTGAAATTATCATTGGTCAAACTTATGCACTTTGCTAGCATTCACACTTCATAAAATATTTGTTTTATCATTTACCTACTCGGGGACGAGTAGGAATTAAGCTTGGGGATGCTGATACGTCTCCAACGTATCTATAATTTATGAATTATTCATGTCATGTTTAGAACAATTTTATATGGTTTTGGTATGATTTGCATGGAACTTAACCTGGACTGACGCTGTTTTCAGCAGAACTACCGTGGTGTTGTTTTTTGTGCAGAAATGAAAGTTCTCCAAATGGGCTGAAACTTTTTGACGATTTTTTTGGAACAAAAGAGACACCCGAAGCTTTGTGGGAGGACCATAAGAGCCACGAGGAGGGCACAACCCACCAGGGTGCGCCTAGTGGGCCTGGCTTGCCCCGGTGGGTTGTGCTCACCTCGAGGCCCATCTTAGCGTGAAACCAACACCAAAAAAATCCTATAAATACAAACCATCAGGGGTTAACCTAGATCAGAAGTTTCTCCATCGCAAGGCTCTGTAGCCACCGAAAACCAATCTAGACCCTGTTCCGGCACCCTGCCGGAGGGGGGAATCATCTCCGGTGGCCATCTTCGTCATCCCGGCGGCCACCATGATGAGGAGGGAGTAGTCCACCCTCGGGGCTGAGGGTTTGTACCGGTAGCTATGTATTTAATCTCTCTCTCTCTCTCTCGTGTTCTTGAGATGTCACGATCTTGATGTATCGCGGGATTTGTTAATATAATCGGATCATATGGTGTTTCCCCCTCTCTATCTTGTTGTGATGAAATGAGTTTTCCCTTTGAGATTTCTTTGTTATCGGATTGAATACTTTTATGGATTTGAGAACATTTGATATATGTCTTGCAATTGAATACTTGTGGTGACAATGGGGTATCGTATTGATTCACTTGATATATGTTTTGGCACTCAACTCGTGGATTCCCGAGGTGACATTGGGGTAATCTATGCATAGGGGTTGATGCACGTTCTTGTCTTTGTTTCCTCGGTAGAATTCTTGGGGCACTCTTTGAAGTTCTTTGTGTTGGATCGAGAATTATGAATATGAATTTGCTTTGGTGTTATTTTAGTACGAACTCTTGTTTAGATCGATCGGAAAGAATAGCTTCATGTTATTTTAGTACGAACTCTAGGATCGATTGATCGGAAAGAATAGCTTTGAGGTGGTTTTGTACCCTACAAACAATTTATTCTTATGTTCTCTGCTAGATAGGAACTTTGTAGTGATTCTTCATCGCACTTTGAGGGATGGTTATATGATCAAATTATATTAGCATTGTTGGGAGGTTGCACTAGCGAAAGTACAGACCCTAGGCCTCATTTTCAAGCATTGCAATACCGTTTTTGTGCCCGTTTACTATTTGCTACCTTGCTGTTTTTATTTATTTAATATATTTCTACCATCAATATTACACTTTTATCACCATCTCTTCTCTGAACTAGTGCACCTATACAATTTGCGATTGTATTAGGAGTGTTGGGGACCCAAGATATTTCTTGTATTTGATTGCAGGGTCGTTTGAGAGAGACCATCTTCATCCTACACCTCTCACGGATTGATAAACCTTAGGTCATCCACTTGAGGGAAAATTGCTACTGTCCTACAAAACTCTGCGCTTGGAGGCCCAACACGTGTCTACAAGAATAAAGTTGCATAGTAGACATCATGTCTCCATAGTTCTCGAACCCGTAGGGTCCGCACGCTTAACGTTCAATGACGATATAATATTATATGAGTTATGTGATTTGGTGACCAAATGTTGTTCGGAGTCCCGAATGAGATCACGGACATGAGGAGGAGTCTCTAAATGGTCGAGAGGTAAAGATTGATATATAGGACGATGGTATTCGGACACCGGAAGTATTCCGGAGAGTACCGGGTACTTATCGCCGGAAAGGAGTTTCGGGCATCCCCGGCAAAGATATGGGCCTTATGGGCCAAGTGAGGGAACACACCAGCCCTGGTGCGCCCCTATAGAGGCCATACCTATGAGGAGGTGAAGGAAAGAGGGGAGGGCAAGGAAAGTGTGGATTAGGATTCCTACTTCCTTCCCCCCCCCCCCCTCTTTGCTTCCACCTCGGTTATATATGGCAGTGGGGGGCACGGCTTGGGAGGGACTCCAAGTAGGATTCCTCCTACTTGGGCGCCTCCTATGGCTGCTTCTCCCTCCCTCCCACCTATATATATGAGGAGGGGGCACCTAGCACATAACAGACAATTGCCTAGCTGTGTGCAGCGCCCCCCTTCACAGATTACACCCTCGGTCATATTCTCGCGGTGCTTAGGCAAAGCCCTGCGCGGATCACTTCACCATCACCGTCACCACGCCATCGTGCTGACGGAACTCATCTACTACCTCGATGTCTTGTTGGATCAACAAGACGAGGGACGTCACCGAGCTGAACGTGTGCAGAATCGGAGGTGTCGTGCGTTCGGTACTTGATCGGTCGGAGCTATAAGAAGTTCGACTACATCAACCGTGTTGTCAAATGCTTCCACTTTCGGTCTACGAGGGTACGTAGACACACTCTCCCCCTCTCGTTGCTATGCATCTCCTAAATAGATATTGCGTGAGCGTAGGAAATTTTTTAAAACTGCATGCTACCTTTCCCAACATTTTTGCATGGTGTAGATGGTCCTTGATAACATAGGAATGCAGAGGATTGTTGTAGACTATTACAAATCTTTGTTTAGACGGGAGCCTAGACCTAATATTAATCTTACATAGGATTTTAATAGGGATTCTGAGAAAGTTGCTAGGGGAGAAAATATAATGTTAGAAGCCAAATTCTTTGAGGAAGAGATCAAGAATGGTGTTTGGGGTTCTTACACAGATGGGGCCCTTGGCCGTGATGGGCTTCCTTTCATGTTCTTCCAAGTATATTGAGTTGTAGTTAAGGGTGGCTTAATTAGGATGTTTAATGCTTGGTACAATGATGATTTGGATCTATATAAACTAAACTTTGCCGTGATTACCTTGATACCTAAAGTGAATGAGGCTAGGGCTACGAATAAATTCAGCCTCATTAGTTTATTACTCCCACATACCCGTAATAAGTATCGCCGTTTTGAACTAAGGTTAAAACTAACTTTACTTCAAAGATGCGACACTTATTTTGGGTCAGAGGGAATAAATTGTTCTTTTAAATCTTTGCTATAATTCTTACAAAATGTTAGCTCTTATTATTGGTAGATTGATCTCTGAATTCCAATCTCCCATTATTAGAGGCAGGTACATACTCGAGAGGGTGGTTACTGCCATGGAGATTGTACATGGTGTACACTCTTCTGGTCAACAAGGTTTAGTTTTTAAGATTGATTATGAAAAATCTTATGATAAAGCTAACTTAGATTTCCTTTATGAGGTGCTTCCTCTTCGAGGGTTTGGGCCTAGATGGTTGGGATAGATTAAGCTTAACCCAAAATGGCTCTACTGGAGTCAAGTTGAATGGAGAGGAGAGTGATTTTTTCCTTACTATAAAAGGTTTGAGACAAGGGAATCCTGTGTCCCCTCTCCTTTTTAATCAAGTTGTGGATGTTTTCTCCAGGATGTTGGTCAAAGGTTTTCAGGCAGCATTGATTAGGGGGTATATCCTAATCTAGTTAGTGGTGCGGTCATGTGTCTTCAATATGCAGATGATAAGCTGCTCTTCCTGGAGAATGATAGTAGGGTAGCTCTTAACCTTCAATGGATTTTGACTTGTTTTGAACAAGTTTCGGGGATGAGGATTAACTATCATAAAGAGTGCTTTAGTTCCCAATTAGATGGAGGCTAATGGGTTGAATGCCTTTGTAGACATTTTTCAACGTGTAGTAGGTGAATTCCCTCTCAAGTATCTAGGTATTCCTTTACATTTTGATAAGCTTAGTAGGGAAGATGTCCATCCTTTAATTGATAATTTTTTAGCTAGAATTGTAGGTTGGAGAGGAAAGCTCCTCCCTGAATTAGGAAACATTACTTTAATTAGATCTTGCTTAGCTAGTATTCCTTTGTATTTGTTAACATTTCTAAGTTCCCTAAATGCGATCTGAGTTAATTTAACTCTCACATGACTAACCGCCTATGGAGTGTGAAGGTGCTCATAAGATTCACCTAAACAACGGTATACCTAATTTGCAGTACATGAATATATGTTTAGTGGGTTCTTGAGTGAAAAGATACATGGCTGGGGAGGGGTCCCTTTGGAGGAAGATAGTAGATATAACAGTAGGAATCCTGATATTTTGTGGTCCCATGGTAATCACCCTTCTTGATTTTGGAAGAGCTTTATGTGGGCTCTTTAGGTTGTTAAACTGGATTACATACAGGTTGTTAGACTGGGTTACATACAGTTTGTTGATAATGGTAGATTGATTAGATTTTGGGAAGATATTTGGGATGGCAATGCCCCTCTTGCAACTAAATTCTAGGATCTATACTACTTAGTTAATGAGAAGAACAAAATAACTGCTGATCTTTGGGATGGTCAAGAACTTACTTATGCTTCAATGGCTTGATCTAGTGAATATCCTCTTCCTTTAGTGATTGTGAAGATTCTTTAATCTGGCAATATGAACCTAAAGGGGTTTACTCATTTGGTTAATTTTAGAGGAATGTAACATGTGTTCTTACCGGCTATCTGGAGTATCAAGGTGCCACCTAGGATGCAGGGTTTCCTTTGGTTGTTTCCACAAAACAGTATCATGACTTATGACAACCTTAAGAAACATGGGATGGCTAAACTGCTCGAGTGCGTCCACTGTACTGAGATTGAGTCAAGTGTACCACCTTTTCTTGAATGTATTCCAGCTAGAATGATTTGGACGAAAGTAGAAAATATTTTTTATATTTCTATCTATAACTTTGAGTCTGTTGCGAAGCTATGACTTAGTGAAAAAAGATTCTTGCATTTGTATGTGATTACATATGCAGTTTTATGGGGGTCTGGAACTTTAGGTATTAAGTGGTCTTTAATAGATGTACCTGATTTTTTTAAATAGGTGTTAGGCCTAATCTCTCGTTATCTGAGGATTGAACAAAATAGTTCAAGGATCTCCAGGGGTCAATTGCTGAATTTTTGGAACCTACTGCGGAAGAGACTGAAAGAACATTTTGCCATGGAACCAGACTGATTAAATGCAAGAGAGGGCTTTACTCTATTTTCTGGGGAGCCACAGTTATGACTTAGGAATGTTGAATAACGATACTTGCTGGAGAACGGTGTCCTCACCTCCCCTCCCGCATAGCTCTCGCGAGCGACCGGGGGGAACCCTAGCCGCCGCAACCCCGACCCCCCTCTACTTTGCCCTCCCTCCTCGCCGCCGCCCAGCGACGCCATCGGGCAAAGCCCGGCCGGCGATGGCAGCGGCGGGGCCTCTTCCATCCCTCCCTCGTGCTTCGCGGCTGGTGCGAGACGGCCGGTCGAGCGAGGGCACTAGGCTATGCGGGGCCGGCGGTGTGCTCGGTTTTCGGCAACGGGGATGCCTGGTGGGGACGAGCCGACGAGCGGGGTGCTGGCATGCTGGCGCGGGTCTGGCCTGATCCACCTGGATCAGGCTCTTGGATGGCGGAGGGCGGCGCGGGGCGTTGGCAGAGGTCCGTCGTGGCCTCTGCGTGGGGTGGTCAGCAGCGGCGCTGTTGCGGCCACGGTGATCGTCTGGTCTGCATGCGGCAACGACGGGTCTCTCCCGTGGCGGTTCGTCTGCGTCAAGCTCGGGTGAGCTCCCTCCCTCTTCTATGGATTCAGCGACGGGCTCGTCGGGGTGGCTCCATTGTGTGGTGTGGGTGCGTGCGAGGCCTGCTGGAGGTGGCAGGGAACTTCAGGAAGGGGGCAGGGTGCCCCCTCCGTTGCATCTGGCGGCTGCTTCGGGTGGTCGTCGAAGTTCCCCTGGCCCAGATCCGGCCGCCGAGGTCATCAACCCTGCCAAGGTGTCGGCTTTGGGGTGGAAGGGAGTCTTCTGCTCCGTTCCGGTCGGCTACGTCGGTTCCGTGTGTCCTGGATGAGGGTGGGGCTCGGATGCCGTGGCGGCGGCCCGGTTGGTGGTAGCCGGAGTGCTCATGGGCGGAGCACGCGGCTCGGGCGCTATCTGGTCACCATGGTCGTGTTGGCGGCATGTTGACCGGGGTGGGTCGTTCAATGCTGGTGTTGCGGTTCTATGTAACCCAATCCAGTGACGGTGAGTGTTGGCCGGGGTGAAAACCCGCTTGGATTTGCCAGGACAGCGGCGGCGGCGTTCTAACGTCGTCCCCTTCTTGAAGGTGCCATCGCGGCATCTCATTTGTCGTTGGGGTGCTCCCGTGGAAACCCTAATCCTTGGATTGGCGGTGGCGACGCGATGGTATCGTTCCCTTGCTGAAGGCGCCACTGTGGAGCTCATTGTTCGTCTTACACGGCTTCTCCTCTTCACGGTGGCGCGCCCACAGTTGAGGGCACAACGACTTCGTAGTAGTGCTTAGCGTTTTCATCTGATGTTTACTAGGATTTTGTTGGGGTGGTGTTGCTGTTTTCAGCGTCTTTGTATCCACTTGGGTGTGTGTGGTGTGGTGTGTGTTTATATCGGCAGGTTTTGGTTGATTGCTTTATACTCCCTCCGTTCCTAAATATTTGTCTTTTCAGAGATTTCAAATGGACTACCACATACGGATGTATGTAGACATATTTTAGAGTGTAGATTCACTCATTTTTCTCCGTATATAGTCATCTGTTGAAATATCTAAAAAGACAAATATTTAAGCATGAAGGGAGTATATATAAAGCGGGGGAATTCTTTTTCGTCAATGCTGAACATCGAGGGAGGGGTACAGTGGAGTATCTTTTTTTTGCGGTTGAAACTTTGTATTACTTAAGTGATAATGTCACGATCTGTATTACAAAGCTCAATAACTTCTGACAAGCCAGAGTTAAGCCAAACTATGGTTCTATTCTCTGTTCTAGCATATTTTGCCAAATAGTCACTAACAGCATTCTGGCTGCGATGAATATGAGTAAAAATAGATGTACGGAGAGATCAAAGATGCTTGATTTCTTCCACCAGTGAGGTCAATACCGATCTATCAGTGGCCCCCTCATTAATCATCCTCACAGCTTGTAAGGAATCCATCTCAATATGTATAGGTAGCTCCGTTCTCTGAATTGCAATTGATAATCCCTCCATACACGCATCGAGCTCGCTTCTGTATTCTCGCATGAGAAAGGCACCCTGCATGATGTAAAGATGATCTGGCCCGTGCTGTCTCGAAGGACCATCCCGGCACCTGCACCCCCATCGGCCGACCAGGATCCAACAGTGTTTAGTTTTGCCCAGCCTTCCACTGGCACCGTCCACAGAGCATTCGCCACTGGTTCCGCTCGTTCGCGAGGCAACATAACCTGATCGTAAGGAATGACCTGTTTCCCCTTCATCCGCTCTTCCTCAGAGTATTTTAGCGTCAATAGCGAATCTAAATAGCCCACGAGGAAGCTTTTTGATACCTCCATTGGTGGGGGTTCCTTGTAGTGAGTCACCACATTTCTATTGTGCCATACTCTCCATAGCGTCAGCATTAGCATGCATCGTTCAATTTCACCTAGTGGCTGCAGCACATGAAGTAGCCACTCGGTACCTGTATTACTCACTTCTTCCAGCTTCGGCAAACGCCATACAGAACTCATACATCGCCACATTTGCACCGCTAGAGGGCATCTGCATAAGGCATGAAAGGCGTCTTCCTCCTCTCGTCCACAGACCGGACAGATACCTGAGAGTTCAAGCGTCCACTTATGTTTATTCTGCCAAGTTGGAAGTGAGTTGATAGCAACGCGCCAGGCAAATTTCTTCACAGTGGGCGGAACAAGGCTCTTCCATATCATCTTCCAACATGTACGATGGCCATCTGGAGCAGTGCTCGATGATTCTTCTGTCAGTCTACACGTCTCGTAGAAGGCCAAAGTGTATGCCGATTTTACTGTAAATGCGCCACTCTCTGTTGGACCCCAAGCAAGCAAGTCATCACCAAGTCTTGGAGAAGCTCTTTGAAAGGATCGATATAGTTGACTAGAGGGGGGGTGAATAGGCAACTAACAATTTTTAAGCTTTTCTTTACCAATTTAAACTTTGCAATAATAAAGGTTGTCTAGATATGCAACTAGGTGGACAACCTATATGATGCAAACAACACAAGCACAAAAGCAAGCAAGGATAGGAACACAAATAAGCTTGCACAAGTAAAGGGATAAGATAACCAAGAGTGGAGCGGTGGAGACAAGGATGTGTTACCAAGTTCCTTCCTTTTGAGGGGAATACGTCTCATTAGGCGGTGTGGAGGCACAATGCTCCCCAAGAAGCCACTAGGGACACCGTAATCTCCTCACGCCCTCGCACAATGCAAGAGCCGTGATTCCACTATTGGTGCCCTTGAAGGCGGCGACCGAACCTTTACAAACAAGGTTGGGGCAATCTCCACAACTTAATTGGAGGCTCCCAACAACACCACGAAGCTTCACCACAATGGAATATGGCTCCACGGTGACCTCAACCGTCTAGGATGCTCAAACACCCAAGAGTAACAAGATCCGCAAGGGATAAGTGGGGGGAATCAAATATCTTGTGGTGGAAGTGTAGATCGGGCCCTTGTCACCCAATCTCGAGCAAATCAACAAGTTTGATTGGCTAGGGAGAGAGATCGGGCCAAAATGGAGCTTGGAGCAATAATGGAGCTTAGAGAGAGAAGAGGTGGTCAACTAGAGGTAGAAGACGCCCCTTATATAGTCGTGGGAAAAATCCAACCGTTATCCACATGTTCAGCCCGCGACGCGCGGTACTACCGCTCCAGGGGCGCGGTACTACCGCGAGGCTGCGCGGTACTACCGTGGCGGACCACGGTACTACCGCGGCAGCAGCACAGGCCGGAACTAGCCTGACTAAGGGGCAGTACTACCGCTCCCCCTTGCGGTACTACCGCAAGGCAGGAGAGTCACGGCCTGGGAAGGGCGCGGATGAAATAAATTACATCCGTGCCAACTTCCGTTGAAACTGCGGTGGTACAAAAAATCCGACGCGGTACTACCGCTCCCGAGGAGCGGTACTACCGTAGCGCGCGCCTACTACCATGAAACTACGGTACTAGGTAGGAGGGCCACGGTACTACGGCTCCTAGGGAGCAGTACTACCGTGGGCCCCGCAGTACTACCGCTACCGACGAGCGGTACTACCGTGGGGGGCGCGGATGTTAAAAATTACATCCGCCCCTACTACCGCACCGGAGCGGCACTAGGCCTGGGAGCCGCGGTACTACCGCTCGAGAGGAGCGGTACTACCGTGACACCCAGCGGTACTACCGCGTGTACTTGCGGTACTACCGCAAGTACAGCAGTAGTCGCCAGATTTCCGCACAACCAAGATAACGAAGGGAAGCTCCAAAATGCAGGGAAAGGAGGGACAAGTGTACATGTTGATTCCACCCAAACCTTTCCGACGCGGAACCCCTCTTAATAGTACGGCTCTCCTACAACTCAAATCCACCAAAAAGAAACGTAGGACGACGCCGTCTTCAATAGTCTCCGAGGGGCACCGAATCGTCACGTGCCTAGAGATGAACCATCTGAGGAACTCAAAGCACACGATTAGTCCGCAAAAGTATCGTCATCAATCACCAAAACACTTATGGGATAAATATGCCCTTACAATCTCCCCCTTTTTGGTGGATTGATGACAATACGGGATTTGCACAAAGATACAATAATATAGAGCAAGGGAAAACCCCTCCTCTCCAAAATATAGACGGGCTCCCCCTAGACGTGTGCACTCTGGATGAATGCTTTGGACTGCATAGCACACGTACTAGGATCACCACTCCCCCTATATTTTAGAGACAAAGGCCCGAAGAATAACATCTAAGCAACATATAGCACAATATAACACAAGCTTGCTAAGATAGATAGAGTGCATATGTCTTACACCATATGAAGGAAAAGCAACTAAAACGAGGTTCAAACGAGGTTCAACCGAGAACGCAATAAACACACCAAACGCGAACACGACACAAGACTTGCAAATCCCTACGCTCTCTCCCCCTTTGGCATCGAGACGCCAAAAAGCCAGAGAGGACACCTACACACAAGCGGTGGCTCAAGCAGGGGGGAACTCGTCCCAACCCTCTCCGTCAGACTCCTCAGCAGCAGGGATGGACTCCTCGACGTCCTCCTCAGAATCAGTCCACTTGTAGCCTTGATTCTCCATCCACTCGGCCTCTGGAGTGATGTGCTCCTCAGACCCGCTAGACACATCCTCACCATAGAGCTTCAAGATCTTCCTGTCCCGGCGACGACTCTCCTTGGATGCCACATGAGTCTGTCTGACGCCCCTTGGCTTGCATGCGAAAAAGAGTCTTCATCTTGTCCTTCAGCTTCGTGGCCCATGAAGGCATGGAGGAGCTCTGGTAAGGCCTAGCAGCATGGCCCTCAGCAACATTCTCGGCGCCAGCATCCTCCTCTCGAACAGCACCCCTAGCAGCAGACGCCTCGGCACGAGTAGTAGTGTTGGCCCAGTTGGGTTTGACACGCAGACAGATGGGGTCATGGCGAATCCAATCGAGGCAAGGAACTCCTCACCAGGAACATCTTCTCCTGTGTCCTTGAGATCAGCAGAAACATATAGGGCCCGTGAGATAGGCACTGCGGTTGAACACATAAACCGAAGCTCACACCACATGATGTGTGAGACATCAAGTGGCCGAGCACGAGACAAACGAGCCTCCTCGCAGATGAGCATCATATCCACCATATAGGCATGTACCTTGTCCTTGTCACCAATGCGAGGAACAAGGAGTTGCGGAAGATGCGGTACATGATATCCAGAAAAGAGTTGAGCACCAACCCTATCTTGCCACTTGGAAGCGTCTTCTCAACATAGTACGGTGCAAGCCTGTCCTTGTTGGCAGAGTCAGAGTTGGCATGGGGGCGAACACCCACGGGAGAGTCGAGCCCGTCATCAGGAACTTGGAGCAAATCCATGAACTCCTTCCAGGTAGCAGTCAACTTACGGCCATTGGTCATCCAGGTCATCCTCCTCTCCTCATTGGGGTGAAAGTAAACTGAAGCAAAGAACTGACCAATGAGCTCAGGATCATAGTCAAGGTGAAAGGATATCACATGCTCAATGCCAAACTGCTCCACCAAGTCCAGAGCCTCTCCAAAGTAGGCACGGAACTTGTCCTTCCTCAAGTGATGCATGTCAATCCACTTCACATCCACATAGGTATTCTGCTTGTTCTTGATGACATCCAGATAGACGTTGGTTTGATGCTTGTTCCAGAACAGCTCACAACCCCGACAGAGGAGCGAGGGGTCACGTCGGATCAATTTGCACGAGACGGACGTAGTCAGATTGGGGCATCTCATCCATGCCCTTGGCGGCTCCTTGAACTTGTTGGCGCTTGTCTTGACATGGCGCTTGGGGCGGAGGAGGAGCCCTCGGTGCTTCACGGGGTTCTTGACGCTTGGAGCCGGTGTCACGGCTGGGATTGGACCGGCGAGAGCCACCACCTGAGACACATACGCAAAGCACCAAAGACGCAAAGAAGATCAATGCAAAGGCCACGATAAAGCACAAGAAACCCATAGGAGACATATGAGAAAGTTGGCATGCGATAGGTGTGAGTCACGGTAGGACTGCCACTGCCTGCGGCACTAAAGCATTAGTACTGCTCCAAACGCGGTAGTACCATGCGAGGTCACGGTAGTACCGTGGTTGGAGCGGAAGTAGAGCTTTAGTGTCGCACAGAGCGCGGTAGTACCGCACCCGAAGGGCGGTAGTACCGTGAAAGCGGTAGTACCGCGCCATACGGGCAGTAGTACCGCGTCACAGCAGATCCTACTAGCAATTTGAATCTGAAAAGAACCGCGAAACAGCGGCGGTGCTACAGTGATCAGATCTAGCGCATGACAACAATACACATATAAATCCTATGCAATACTACACTCCTTCATCCTATTCTTGCAGAGATGAAGCCTATCAATCTCAAGAACACACAAGCCTCCCCCAAAACCTAGAAACACCAAACACCATCAACACGGAGAGGGAGTTGGGGAAAAACCTGGGTCCATAGCAAGAGCACGTGGTGGGGAACAATCCCACTGGTCGGAATCACGGGAGGGCAGCCGGTGGAGGAGATCCGGCGAAGGACGCCGGTTCCGTTCTTAAGCAAGGGAGAGAAGGAGGCGGCGTGGGAGAAGACAGCGAATGGGTATGGGGAGTTAGAACTCCCCGCCCGTCCTTATCCCCACGCCGAACCGTCATGGTAGTACCGCGTATCATCGCGGTAGTACCGCTCGGGCGGATGTTCCGCACCGAGGCGGTAATACCGCTCAACCGGGCGGCAGTAAGAAATTACTGTTGTGAGGTCGCGGTAGTACCGTGCTCCCGCAAGCGGTAGTACCATGGCAGGCTGCGGTAGTACCGCAGCTGGTCGCGGTAGTACCGTGAACTCAAGTCACCGCAGGTTTCAAAAACGAAAAGAGGGCCTTTGCAAGGAAACTTTTCACACACAAGAAACCACAAACTCTAGCACAAACCAGAGGCAAAAGACAACAAGAAACCACCAAACAACAAGGCCTCTCAAGGAGAGAGGGCGGTGGCCGAAGCCACCTATGTTTGAGTGGGATGGTATGGCACCGCGAAGAATTATCCTTGGGCCCATGACCAAAACTCGTCTTTGGAACACAAGTACCATCAAAAATGGCTAATGTGAAAGAGATGATCGATTTATGCATAATGGGGGGAGGGAGAGTTCATTGAGAGAACAACACTCCCCCTATGTCCATGCCTACACCTAAACTAGACAACAAGTTGAGTGTGGTGGGGAGTGCACGGGCTCAAGTCACATTGCTCAAATCAATGATACTTAGCTCATGCCTTAACTCGCGAAATCTTGCTTCATCTAAGGGCTTCGTGAATATATCTGCAAGGTTATCCTGAGTGTTGACATACTTGAGCTCGATCTCTCCTCGCCTAATGTGATCCCGGATGAAATGATACTGAATCTCGATGTGCTTCGTCTTGAAGTGTTGCACCGGGTTGAGAGAAATCTTGATGGCACTTTCATTATCACACCAAAGAGGCACTTTGTCACAAATGACACCGTACTCCTTTAAAGTTTGCCTCATCCATAGGAGTTGAGCACAACAACTGCCGGCCGCCACATATTCCGCTTCGGTGGACGAGAGAGACACACAACTTTGCTTCTTGGAAGACCAACTTACCAAGGAGCAACCAAGAAATTGGCACCCTCCGAAGTGGACTTCCTATCCACTTTGTCTCCCGCCGGAATCGAATCAAATCCTTAAAGCTTGAAGTTTGCTCCTCTTGGGTACCATAAGCCAAAGTTTGGGGTATGAGCCAAATATCGAAAGATTAAACTGACCGCCACATAGTGACTTTCCTTGGTGCGGCTTGAAACCGTGCACACATTCCCACACTCAACATGATATCCGGTCTAGATGCACAAAGGTAAAGCAAGGATCCAATCATGGGCGATATACCTTTTGATCCACCGCTTTACCATTGGGATCAATGTCAAGTTGGCACTTGGTGGGCATTGGTGTAGTAGCCGCTTGACATCACTTAGCTTGAATATTTTGAGCATGTCTTGGGTGTATTTGGCTTGGTTGATGAAGGTTCCTTCTCTTCTTTGTTTGATATCGAAACCAAGGAAGAACTTCAACTCTCCCATCGAAGACATCTTGAACTTGGAGGTCATGAGGCGGCAAATTCCTCATTGAAAGCTTTGTTAGGAGAACCAAAGATAATATCATCAACATATAGTTGGCATACAAACAACTCCCCATTGACCTTCTTAGTAAAAAGAGTGGGATCGATTTGCCCCACTTCAAATCCACGATCTTGTAACAACTCGGTAAGGTGGTCATACCACGCACGTGGGGCTTGTTTAAGGCCATAGAGTGCCTTATCGAGTTGATACACATGATCCGGGAAGTAGGGGTCCTCGAACCCGGGGGGTTGCTTGACATAGACCAAATCATTAATGGGACCATTAAGAAAAGCACTTTTCACATCCATTTGTTGCAACTTAAAGTTGTGATGGGAAGCATAAGCAATCAACAAAGGAATGGATTCAAGACGAGCAACGGGAGCAAAGGTTTCACCGTAGTCGATACCCTCGACTTGGGAGTAGCCTTGTGCTATCAATCTTGCCTTGTTGCGAATGATGTTCCCATGAGCATATTGCTTGTTCTTGAAAATCCACTAGGTTCCAATGACGTTGTGGTTCTCCGATGGCCTTGGCACCAATCTCCACACCTTGTTGTACTCGAAGTTGTTGAGTTCTTCATGCATGGCATTGAGCCAATCCGAGTCTTCGAGCGCCTCATAGACCTTTTGAGGTTCAACACAAGAGACAAAAGCGTGATGTTCACAATAGTTTGCCAATTGTCTACGAGTGCTTACCCCTTTTATTAGGCTTCCAACCACATTCTCCATGAGATGGCCTTTGGTGGTGAGTTTGGAAGCAATCTTGGCGGCACGACGCTCTAATTCCTCCTCGGAGGTGAGATGAGGAGGGGTCACTTGATCATCTTGAGCGCCGTCTTGAGCATGATCTTCATCTTGAGCATGCTCGGGGGAGAGAACTTGACCTTGGGCATCATTTGAAGTGTTATCATCGTCTTGAGCACGATCTTTCCCTTGGTCTTGTTTAAGAGGTTGAGGGCCTTCACTTTGTTCTTCAGAAGCGTGTGGGCCTTGGGTTGGTGATGGCTCCACTTGAGTGGAGCATTGTCCTTCTCCTTCGGCCACAAGGGGTTCCTCAATGGGTAGGATAAAACCAACTCCCATTCTTCTTATGGCTTGGGGAGGAATTTCGTCACCTACAACACAAGTGCCACTTTGCTCCACTTGGGAGCCGTTATTCTCATCAAACTCCACGTTACACGTCTCCTCAATAAGTCCCGTGGATTTATTGAGGACACGGTAAGCATGAGAGTTTGTAGCATAACCAACAAATATGCCCTCATGAGCTCTAGCTTCAAATTTAGACAAACAAACACCTTTCTTGAGAATGAAACACTTACACCCGAACACCCGGAAGTACTTGAGGTTGGGCTTGTTGCCGGTGAGTATCTCATAAGGAGTCTTGTTCAAGCCTTTGTGGAGAGAGAGCCGATTGGATGCATGACATGCGGTGTTGATGGCTTCGGCCCAAAAGTTGTATGGAGACTTGAACTCCGCCATCATGGTCCTTGCCGCATCCATCAACGTCCGGTTCTTTCTCTCCGCAACACCATTTTGTTGAGGGTATATGGTGCAGAATATTGATGCTTGATTCCCTCATCACTAAGAAACTCATCCAAGGTGTAGTTCTTGAACTTCGGTGCCGTTGTCACTTCTTATAGTCAAGATCTTTGCATTATGTTGACGTTGAGCTTCATTTGCAAAGTCGATGACGGTTTGTTGAGTCTCACTCTTCCTCTTGAAGAAATATACCCAAGTGTATCTTGAGTAGTCATCCACAATCACCAAGCAATACTTTCTACCTCCAAGACTGTCAAATGATGGTGGCCCAAAGAGATCCATGTGAAGGAGCTCCAAGGGTCTCTTTGAGTATATGATGGTCGTGGGAGGTGAGCCTTCTCATGAAGCTTTCCTTCAATACAAGCACTTTGCAAGCACGGTCTTTGGCAAAACTAACATTTGTTAGTCCACGGACATGGTCCCCTTGAGAAGACTTTGCAAAGATCTCATATTGACATGGGCTAAACGGCGATGCCAAAGCCATCCCACGTCAACTTTAGCCATTAGGCATGTCGCGGTCTTAGTGGGTCGCTCCAAAAGTTAATCACATAGAGACCGTTTTCGACATGCCCAACAAAGGCTACTTTAAGAGTCTTGCTCCACAAGAGGGCCACAGTATCAATGTCAAAGAAGGTAGCAAAACCCATGACTGCAAGTTGACGAGCGGAAAGCAAATTGTATGCAAGGGACTCAACAAGCATGACTTTCTCGATCGTAAGATCATGAGAAATGACAACCTTGCGAGACCCAATACCTTAGAATGTGATGCATCACCCCACTCGACATTGGTGGGCATAGATGGAATATCTTGAACGTCCACCACCATGTCCTTGCTCCCGGTCATATGATTTGTTGCTCCACTATCAAGCAACCATGATCCCCACCGAAGCAAACCCCTACAAGAGATCAATGCTTGGTTTTAGGTACCCATTTGGTAATGGGCCCTTTGATGTTAGTAACGAGGGTCTTAGGAACCCAAATAGACCATTCAATGTACTCATAAGAAGAACCAACAAATTTAGCATAAACATGCCCATCGCTAGCACGGCACAACACATATGAGGGGTTAAAGCCGATGGCTATGTTCATGGGGATGACGTTGTCCTTCTTGGCATTGCCACCCTTTGCACGGTTCTTCTTCTTCTTGGAAGCACCCTCTCCCTCCCTCACAAAAGTTTGCTTGAGAGGGGGAGGTTGCTTGGTCTTGTCATTCTTCTTCTTGCTCTTGGGCTTGGGCGCGAACCCAATCCCCTCCTTGGCCACAACTTCCTTTTGATTACTCAAAAGGTCGTTAAGGTTCTTCTCACCTTGAATGCATGTGACAAGGCCCTTTTCAAGTTGCTCCTTCAACTTAACATTCTCCTCAACAAGATGCACATGCTCACAACAAGGGTTAGTAGCATTTGCATTATCAATCAATATCATATGAGGAAAGGTGGCTTTATCCTTGGTTAGCTTCACTTAGAGTTGATCATGAGACTCTTTGAGACTAGCATGAGCACCCTTCAAGACTTTGTGAGCCTTGTCGAGAATGTCAAAGTCCTCGTTGAGTCTAGCAAGATCAACTCCAAGCTTTTCCTTCTCGGAGCTAAGCACACGAGACACAACAAGAGCATGATCAAGGTCTTTCTTTAATTTAGCATGATCATCGTTGTATGACTCCTCAAGAGCCAAACGAAGACCACGCTCTTCCTCAAGAGCATTGGAAAGATCCGAAATCTCATCGGCATAGTCACGACTATGCCCTTCCATCTTAGAGATGGTTTCTTCATGAGTCTCGATCATGACATTGGCTTCACCAAGTTGTTCCAAGAGAGCAACGAAGTGCTTCTTGGATTTGCCCTTGAGTTTACTCATAAAGATCTCAAATTCATTTTCCTCCACATTAGTCCCCTCATGTTCATCAATGCAATCCGTCAAAGAAGAATGATTGATGATGGTAGTTTTGATGTTGGGAGTTACCTTGTTGGTGGCTTTAGCCATGAGGCACTTGGCGGTGATGCTTTCATTGGGTGAACCGAAGAGAGAGACACCCGAGGAGTCATTGCAATGGCCATGGAGGCCATGGCAACCGATTCACCATCCTCATCATCATCATCATCCTCATTGTACTCTTCTTGAGCCACCAAGGCTTTGTGAGGAGTCTTCTTTGGGAAGTTGCTCTTGTTGGGGAAAGACTTGGCCTTGTCCTTACGGATGAGCTTGCCACCATTGTCTTCCCTCTTCTCATATGGACACTCTGCAACAAAGTGACTCACATTGCCACAATTGAAACAAGTCCTCGCTCGTTTCTTGCCCTTAGTGCCACTTGAGTTGCTCTTGTTGAAGTTGGGCCTTGAGTTCTTCTTGCTCCAAAATTGTCTTGAAGCAAGGGCCATGTGTTCATGATAATCATACTTAGTATCTTCGAGGTTGCTCTCTTCTTCTTCCTCCTCTCCATCTTCTTCGACACACATCTTGGCCTTCAAAGCGAGGTTGGGCTTCTTGGCTCTTTGGGAGCGAAGCACCGCATTGTCGGCGGTCTTGTCCAATATGCTCATAGTCACAAACTCATCCAACACATCACTTGAGGACAGGGTGTGGAAGTCCGGTCGTTGACGAATGACGGAGGACATGGCTTTGTGGTAGGGCATCATTGCCTTGAGGAATTTCGCTTGATCCAGTTGTCATCTGTGTCCTTACTTCCATGATCCCGAGGAGACAATAAGCTTGGTTACTCTCCGATAGAGCTCACGAGGTTCTTCTTCTTCCTTCATTGCAAACTCATCGGCTTCATCTTGGACCACTTCATAATTGGAGCGTTGAATGCTTGCGCTTCCTCGATAAAGGAAACCACCTTGAGCCAAGCATCTTTGGCACGGAGTAAGGCCGGAGATGAGGGAGGTCTTCGGAAGGATTGCTTCTTGGATGATGAAGAGCATTCTCATTGAATTGATGGTCCACGACCTCTCTTGGAGAAAAGTTGCTCGGATCATGCGGATAGAAACCTTCTTCAATGATTCTCCAAAGGTTAGTGTTCACATGATTTAAATGACGCTTAAAACGATAAACCCAAGAATCAAAATCCTCCTTTTTATCAATCTTAGGTGGTGGACCGGCATGATTCAAATGAGTGGAAGGAATCGGTCCACCATAAACGGGAGGTTGCACATGGGCAAATATGCCGGTGCCATTCTTACCACTAGACGAGGGGGCTTTCTCACTAGTAGCTTCCCCCTTATCGGAGTTAGCATCCGCTCCCATGTTAGCGGGATCACCCACTTTCACGGGTGCGGTGGAAAGTTTAAGCCCTTCTAGGAATTCCTTAAACATGTCCTTGACCTCGCTCGTCATGGAGTTTTTCAATGAGTCCAACGCCACATTGAATTCCTCACGAGAGATCGAGGTACCCCCATCTCCCGTAGATGATATCGGATTCGCACCGGAGTGATCCCCCACATCATCTACGACGTCAACCATACTCTTCGGATGGTAAAGTCCTTAAAAGAGACGAGGCTCTGATACCAATTGAAAGGATCGATATAGTTGACTAGAGGGGGTGAATAGGCAACTAACAATTTTAAGCTTTTCTTTACCAATTTAAACTTTGCAATAATAAAGGTTGTCTAGATGTGCAACTAGGTGGACAACCTATATGATCTAAACAACACAAGCACAAAAGCAAGCAAGGATAGGAACACAAATAAGCTTGCACAAGTAAAGGGATAAGATAACCAAGAGTGGAGCCGGTGGAGACGAGGATGTGTTACGAAGTTCCTTCCTTTTGAGGAAATACGTCTCCGTTAGGCGGTGTGGAGGCACAATGCTCCCCAAGAAGCCACTAGGGCCACAGTAATCTCCTCACGCCCTCGCACAATGCAAGAGCCGTGATTCCACTATTGGTGCCCTTGAAGGCGGCGGCCAACCTTTACAAACAAGGTTGGGGCAATCTCCACAACAATTGGAGGCTCCCAACAACACCACGAAGCTTCACCACAATGGAATATGGCTCCACGGTGACCTCAACCGTCTAGGATGCTCAAACACCCAAGAGTAACAAGATCCATAAGGGATAAGTGGGGAATCAAATATCTTGTGGTGGAAGTGTAGATCGGGCCCTTGTCACCCAATCCCGAGCAAATCAACAAGTTTGATTGGCTAGGGAGAGAGATCGGGCCAAAATGGAGCTTGGAGCAATAATGGAGCTTAGAGAGAGAAGAGGTGGTCAACTAGAGGTAGAAGACGCCCCTTATATAGTCGTGGGAAAATCCAACCGTTATCCACATGTTCAGCCCGCGACGCGTGGTACTACCGCTCCAGGGGCGCGGTACTACCGCGAGGCTGCGCGGTACTACCGTGGCGGACCACGGTACTACCGCGGCAGCAGCACAGGCCGGAACTAGCCTGACTAAGGGGCAGTACTATCGCTCCCCCTTGCGGTACTACCGCAAGGCGGAGAATCACGGCACAGGAAGGCGCGGATGAAATAAATTACATCCGTGCCAACTTCCGCTGAAATTGCGGTGGTACAAAAAATCCGGCGGGACTACCGCTCCCGAGGAGCGGTACTACCGTGAAGCGCGCTACTACCGTGAAACTACGGTACTAGGTAGGAGGGCCACGGCACTCGGCTCCTAGGGAGCAAGACTACCATGGGCCCCAGCGGTACTACCGCTACCGGACGAGCGGTACTACCGTGGGGGCGCGGATGTTAAAATTACATCCGCCCTACTACCGCACCGAGCGGCACTAGGCCTGGGAGCCGCGGTACTACCGCTTGAGAGGAGCGGTACTACCGTGACACCCAGCGGTACTACCGCGTGTACTTGCGGTACTACCGCAAGTACAGCAGTAGTTACCAGATTTCCGCACAACCAAGATAACGAAGGGAAGCTCCAAAATGCAGGGAAAGGGGGGACAAGTGTACGTGTTGATTCCACCCAAACCTTTCCGACGCGGACCCCCTCTTAATAGTACGGCTCTCCTACGACTCAAATCCACCAAAAAGAAACGTAGGACGACGCCGTCTTCAATAGTCTCCGAGGGGCACCGAATCGTCACGTGCCTAGAGATGAACCATCTGAGGAACTCAAAGCACACGATTAGTCCGCAAAAGTATCGTCATCAATCACCAAAACACTTACGGGATAAATATGCCCTTACACTCTTATTTTCAGAATCTCATGAACGTCACAAGGGAGAAAAGATTGTTGTAGCAAGTTGATATTCCAGGAACCATTTTCTCTTAAGAGTTGGGAAACCCATCGGTATCGGCATACACCTTGTGCCAAAACTGGCCTGTATGAGAAGGGCCTAGGAATCCAAGCATCCCTCCATATTCGAATACTCCGATCGTTTCCCACTCTCCATACCAGCCCTTTCTTGAGAAGCTCAAGGCCATGGCTGATAGCAGTCCAAGTAGAGGAGGCGTTACCCGAGAAAACCGTATCCTCTAATTTGCCATTGGGGTAATACTTACTCTTTAACAGTCTTGCGCATAGGCTCTCAGGCCTAGTTAGGAGCCTCCAGTCCTGCCGAGCCAGGAGGGCCTGGTTGAACAACCGGTAATCATGGAACCCCGCACCTCCTTTTCCTTTTGGTTGTTGCAGTTTCTGCCAAGACTTCCAGTGCACCTTCCGTTTCCCTTGTTCTGCACCCCAATAAAAGTTTCTCACCATCACCGTGAGATCATCACAGACAGAGTAGGGTAGTTTAAAAACTCCCATGACAAACACCGGAAGGGCTTCAGCGACTGATTTGATCAGAACCTCCCTACCCTGTTGGGCTAAGTGCCCATCTCCCCATTGCACTAGCCTCTTCATTAGCTGCATCTGTAGATTTTGAAATCTACCTTTAGACATTCTGCCATTGGGTGTTGGTAACCCCAAATACTTCTCTTCGAATGCAATGCTTGTAACAGATAAAACATCCCGTACATCATCTTAGTCATTCATCGGGCAGGCTTCACCAAACATAATAGAGCACTTGTTATAGTTTAGTAACTGGCCTGTAGCACTTGCTTGTGCACGAGACACCTCAAAAAATAGGAGTGTGTCATCAGCAAACAAGAGGTGTGATATGCCAGCAGCACGCTGACAAACCTTTATTGGAGTAATCAAGCCCACTTCAACACGCTGTCTCAGAATTGCAGACAGACCGTCAGCCACAAATAAAAACAAGAAAGGGGAGAGCGGATCACCTTGCCGAAGACCACACGACGGTGCAAATGAATCCAAGAGGGTTCCATTGAATCTCACAGAGTATCTCACCGATGTGACACAAGTCATAATCCAGTCAATCCATCGGTGAGCAAAACCCAACTTTTCCATCACTTGCTTCAAGAAGTTCCAGTCAACCCGATCATATGCTTTTGATAGGTCAAGTTTATACGCACAAAAACTCTTAGTTGGATCCTTTTCTTGCTTGATATGGTGGATGCATTCAAAGGCGGTCAAAGCATTGTCTGTTATCATCCTTCCAGAGATGAAGGCACTTTGTTCAGGGGAAATAATTTCATCCAAAAGTGGCCTCAGTCTGTTAACAAGGCATTTAGAAACCACCTTATAAATCACGTTACAAAGACTAATAGGTCTGAATTCAGAAAGTCTTGTAGGGGTAGCAACTTTTGGGATTAACACGATAGAAGTCTCGTTAACCCCTTCTGACATGATACCTGTTTTAAAGAATTCCTTAACAGCCCTGATAAAACTTTCCTTCAAAACCTCCCAGTTCCGCTGAAAAAATCTAGCAGGGAACCCATCTGGGCCAGGCGCCTTTAAGGGCCCAATCTGGAATAGAGCATCCGAGATCTCCTGGTCAGTGAATTCAGCACAGAGCTTATCATTATCGTTGTCGGTTATCACCCTATGAACCAGATCCACAACACCCGAAGCCTCTAGGGACGGAGCTGCTATGAATATTTCCTTAAAATAAGATGTAGCCATATTACTCATGGTAGCAGTATCTGTATAGAAATTCCCATCAGCATCATGCAACTCTTTAATTCTGTTTTTCCATGCACGCCATACAGACTTACTCTGGAAAAACTTCGTGTTCCTATCTCCCTCTTTTCAGCCACATGATACGCGAGTGTTGCAACCATAGCATCTCCTCTTTGTACAGCAGCTCATTTAGTTTGTCAGACACCTTCCTTATTTACTGTTTATCAACATTCATTCGCATTAGTTCTTCAAGCTGGTTGCGTGATTTATTGATTTCCCTTGTAACGTTCCCAAACCTTCGGTTACTCCATGACCGGAGTGATGACATAGTTGATTGCAAGGCAGCACTAACCTGTCCCAGGTTCTCCATTACACCGAAGGCCGACCATGCCTTGTTTACAAGATCTGGCAATTCTGCATCCCGTTCCCAAAAGATTTCATATCGCCGTGCGTTGGCTCTAGGCCTCTCCTGCTCTGCATCAAACTTTAGCAGCAATGGGATATGGTCCGAACAAGGGGATGCAAGGTGTTGTACAGAGGAGTATGCAAACATGTTTCTCCACTCGTTTGTTGCCACCGCACGATCCAGCCGTACGCGTACATTTGCCGATCCCGAACGCATATTGTCATACGTATAGGGTATTCCTGAAAACCCCAAATCAACTAACTCACATGTCATCAGTACATCCCGAAAAGCGGCCATCTGAGCTTCTGGCCCAGGCGTCAAGGACATGTGTTCAAAGCTCCACAGCGCCTCATTGAAGTCTCCGATTACTACCCAAGGCAGGTCCGAAGCTTGCTTCAACGATTGAAGTTTAGTCCACATCAAGTGCCTTTTTTCAACCCTTGGTTGACCATAAACTGAAGTTAATCTCCATTGCTCCCCGCCGGGAGAGCTAACAGCAATGTCAATGAACCTGTCATCCGTTCCTAGAACCGTTACTTGGTAAGATTCGTGCCAAAACAATGCTAGGCCCGCTTAAACCATTACTGTCCACACCCACAAAGCCGTGAAGGCCGAGACGCCCTCTAATTCTTTTCATCTTACTAGCTTTTTGTCGAGTTTCACACAAAAAACACAAACATGGGGGAATGCGACTGCACCAACGTCGCAACATCACGAACTGTCTGGGGATTCCCCCCACCCCGGCAGTTCCAACTTAACAGATTCATTGGGACGGGCGGTCCTCCATCGAGGAGGCCGCCGATGATTTAGTTGAGGTACTGTCAATGGCCGCACCATCATCTGCCTTATATTTCTTCCGGTTTGCATTCTTTTGAGGGGTTCCACCATTAGAGCTGCTAGGTGGATGAGGCCCCTCGAAAGTACCCACTCCGTCTGCTGTGATCCCCAGCGGGACAAGGGCTCGTACAGTGGAGTATCTAAAGCAGAACCTGCAAGAAGATAATCTAAAGCAGAACCCGCAAGAAGATGGTCTTATCCATGTTGTATTTTTTGGCTGGTGAGCTCAGGCCTGCGTGCCCTGATGGTTGCTATGTAGTGTGATATTAGACTTTGTTGTTTCCCCTGTCTTGAGTATGTATTCGTTGGGATCTTGCAACGCTGGGTTTGGTCTGAAAATGGAACCAGGGGTGACCCCTGATTATCATTTTTTTATCCCTTTCAATCTTATAGGATTAGCATAGAATGTTGATGTCACTGAAAAACAAAATAATTATAAAAAAAGATTGAAGTGGACACTCCTATGAAATGAAGTACCCATGATTCCTCAGGGGAAAAAAATCCTATAAAATCTGAAAGGATTTTAAGGGCATCTTCAACGCAAAACCTCAAAACGAATATATTTTCTACGGACAGAGATATAAGATCCCGTCATCCAACATTGTACCTCAAATATTCGCCTCTATTATTGTAAAGAAAAAAGGCTTCTGCCAAACACCACATCATTCCGCAAAACGCAAACGCATGAAAGGCTAACTAGGACATGGCTAATAGTAGTGCTAACGAGGATTTCTAGCACTGACACACGTCATTCAAGCAAATTCTAATGTGTATTACTCTCTTCATCCAAAATAAATGTCTCAAGCTTGTTGTACTAAGCTTGAAACACTTATTTTGTGACCAAGAAAGTACTATACTACACAACGTAGAGCTAGCTTCCACCAAATTAACACTAGTATGTTTTGTTTAGTAGCTTCCGCCAAATGCTAGCATGTTTAAACTAGTGCTCCACTGTGTGCTAGCACATGAAGTAAGCATTAGTGGCTTTCGCCAAAGACGAATCATGCTGATTAGTAGCAGTGACTTCCGCGAACATGAATCATGTGATTTGTGGTTTTTTGCCAAATATACTACGTACACTAAACATGGTAGCGGCCTCAAACTCTTGCATGCTAATCACCTTCCTTCCGTCAGCAGCGGCCTTTCGACATCCAGACGGAGAAGCGAGAGGGGTATGTGCTGGCTTTTGGTCGATCATTTAGATGTCTGGAGTCCCATAAAGTTTCGACGGGTTTGTTTTTGGTTTACGGGCAAATGATAAGCGGACGCGTTCGTGAACAAATATGGATCTGTGTTGGATGGTAAAATGCGTCCAAATAATTTGGTCCAAACACTCACGGGCTATTTGAGAATCCGTGCTAGAGATGCCATAACTCTTCAAAAATCCTATGAAATTACTTTGAATCAAAGTAGCCTACTTCGTATTTGAGTATCCGTGTTAGAGATGCTCGAGAGTTTGCACCCCTCCATGTTCGAGCAGCCTATTAATGCCGCCTGTGTACTGTACGTGCGTGGCATATTTACGTTTTGCCGGAGCTCCGGCACTGAAGACCAGCCAGCCGGGGCGACGGAGCACGCGCGGCTCCCGAGGCCGGTCCCGCAGTGAGGGTGACGGTGTGACTATTCCGTATAACTGGTGTTACACGGAAGCAGACAATGAGTACAACCCGCACAAGATGACTAAAACGGAGTCCCGCAGCATGCATGCACGCGCAGGCGGAGTTAAATGCGGAGAGAGGGGCCGCTCCCGGCCGGGAAAGCTCGGCCGGTAGGTGGCGCTCATCTACGCCCATTCCTCCGGCTTAACGCCGGGCATTCATGGAGCCCCCACCCCACCGCTTCCTCCCTCGCTGGATTTAAAGTTGCCATCGCCGAGTTGGTGCAATACGTCCGGCGTCCGCGTGCGTCGGCGCCCCGCCCCGCCCGACGTGTGCAAACCCAGGACGCCGATGAGGCCAGAGGACGCTTCCCCGGTCTCTCTCTCTCGCCTCGCCATCATCGCCGTGACCCCATCCCGTCACATGCACCACAGCGACCGGTCGCTAGCTTAGCCGCGCGCGCGTGTACATCAGTACATGTCAGTGAGTATGCATGTCTAGTGCGTGCCGTGAGCGTCGTACGAAGAGATCCGACGCCGGTGGTGGCGCATCGCATTCGCGTGCCATGGTGATGCACGGTGGTACGGTGAGCCGCGCCATGCATGGTCTCTGATCAAGCTCTGCGCCCTCTGATGCATGGCCGGTGCACGTATTGATTGATTGACGAGCGAGCAAACATACATGCGCAGGCAGGCAGGCAGGCAGGCGCAGCAATGGAGATGTGCATGGACGACCGGCCGGCCGGCACATGCAGCGCAGCAAATTAACCTCTCGGCTGCAGCGTCCATAAAGCCATGTTTCATCGTTTCGGGGATCGGCTCGGACCACACGGCCGCGCCGTGCTCTACCACCCTTTTGCACCCCCGCAGGCCATTTATGTCCACCGTACCACCTCTCCGGTCCTCTCCGCACTCTCCACGCCACGGTCCTCCGGTCCTCCTCTCCACTCTACCTATCCTTCCTTCCGCTACATAAAGCCCGGGCAGCTAGCTAGCAGCCTCCTTCTTCCCAGCAACGCACCACTCTCAGCAGTAGTCGTCATGCAAACCGCAGCAGCTCTTCCCTCTGGGCGCCTCGCCACGGTGCCCAACCCCATGCCGGCACAGAGCCTCCGCGGCCCTCGCCATGCCAGCCGAGGCTTCGTCCTGGCGCTCTCCTCCGTGACCAGGCTCAAGCTTCCAGGATCCAAGGAGGGGCCGTCGGAGAGCTGGGCATGCCGCGCGCCCCGCTGATCGACCACCGGCTCTATCCTCCCTGAGCTCTTCTGCGCCCCACCTCTTCGCCTTCCCTCTCTTCTCTGTCACCGATCGTTGGTGTGGTCTTCCGGCGAGTTCTTGCTATCGTTTCTATGACAGCTGTTCTTGACCTTGCAAGACTTTGCCCTGCCAAACACCCCTCTACCAGTATTCAATCCCATACTCATCCATACCAACCCTCTCATCTCCCGTCATCCCGTCTATCCCTCTTGAGCTTTTGTGACTGCAACATCTAGCAGTAGATCGATCGAGTTTGCGTGTGACGCTGCTATGTATCTTTGCCCAATAAGATCGTGTGTTTAAGTTTCTGTGGCATCTTGTGTCACCGCTTCAGCCATCTTGGCTAGCCAGTATTGTATTGCTCTTCTTCTTTCCGGTGAGTTGATGTTTAGTTAGGTTTTTGTCTTGCTCGGGTTGCTGTTTGTTGTGTCCGCGACATAAAGCTAGCCAAGATTTTACTTGTAAGCCTAATGTTGTAATGCGTGTCCAGTTTAATTTCTGTCCCATCTTATGTCAGCATTTCAGTCATCTTGGCTAGTACTCCCTCCGTTCCAAATTACCCGTCGTGGTGACTAAAACCACGACGAGTAATTTGGAACGGAGGGAGTATTGTATTGCTCTTCTTTCCGATCAGATCAGTTGCTGTTTAGTTGTTGTCTTCCTCGGTTGCTGTTTGTTGTCTCGGCAAGATAAGCCAGCCAGCTCAGATTCGACCTTTAATCAAGCTTAATGTTGTAATGCATGTGGAAGTGGAATGAACTAGTACTAAGATATATTGTCCAGTTGCAGCTTGAAACGTGCAGGTTAATTATCACGAGTTGAATGCAGCATAACATGGTTAATTATCACAAGTTGAGTGCAGCATAACATGTGCGTCCAGCGCCCACGTGAAAGTCAGAGCAGTCTTAATTTGCCGGGCATATTCGCACGCTTGTACATGCAGTAGATAGCGCCGTTTATGTATGGTCTGCACCGTATGACTGGGCCATGTAATATAATGAAGTGTATGTGCAGCAGCGTTGTTGATATGTTGTGCACCAGCTGACCGGGTCTTGATAGTACGGGCACAACCATGCATACAGAACGAACGCTAGCATGCCCCGGGCCATTCAGACATCAGAACTCACATTAACTAGCAAACGTTTACGAACCCAGGGAGGAAGATAGTACTCCCTCTGTGAACTTTAGTGCCCTAAAACGTCTTATAAAAGGAGTGGTATCTAGCTATGATTGGTGGTAACACACAAACCACTATGCTTTATAAACAGGAAACTAAGTCCTGCCTTAAATCACAAGCATGTTCACTGCAATATTGATACAACTTGTCAATCCATTCGTCAAACATAAGTACTCCCCCCGTGTCATAATATAGTAATGCTTTTAATACTAGAGTAGCGTCAAAAACGTTCTTATATTATGAGACGGAGGGATCTTATATTATGAGACGGAGGGAGTAGTTTCCTTATGCTTTTTTCTCTTGCAGCACATGCCGCCGTTTACGCATGTTGTGCACCGTATGACTGGGCCTGCAATGATGAGCATGTGCAGTAGCGTTCTTAATATGTTGTGCACCAGCTGACCTGGTCTTTACAGTACGGGCACAACCATGCATACAGAACGAACGCTACTCCAGCCATTCAGAGGTCAGAAGTCAGAACTCACATTAACTAGCAAACAGTTCTACAGTACTTCTCAGGCTCGCATCAACCACTGTTTGCTCAACTCTGGGAGGATAAATAGCATGATCGATCATACGACACAGACTAGATTGTCCAATATGAGCAGTTTATTCTCGGTAAACAGAAAACCAAGTCCTTATATCAGCAGGTCAAATGCAATGCAAGGTATCTTTTCCGGAGCACCATATGATGCATATTGGCCGCTTATCGATATAGCACCCATTCGGTTCCCCATATAGCTAGTAGCCATTCTAAATCCCAGGACAGACGTGCTTAGAGTCAAGCAATGGGGAATGAAACCTCATTTCAGAATGTAATTCATTTAATAAATGTGAACAAGCATGTCCTCAATGACAGAATACATAAGCATGCTGAATTATTTGTGCAACATAGAGAAAAGCATCACTTGCTGTTCTGCAGCGATTTGCTGGAAGAATAGTACTACATGGCAGGAGCATAAATTCCAAGCCAGAAGACAGTAGTAACGCTGACGCGAAAGCAATTGAGGAGACTCTCAAACAGATGATTTAGAGGGGCCCTGCAAATGTCCCATTCTCCCTCTGCTCGTTCCACTTCTCCACCTGATTCAGTGAGACCCAAAAAAAGCTGATGATACTGAAGAAAACAAGGTAATATTGCTACTGTTAACAATAGAAGTAACATGAATTTGCAAAGGAGTTGCTTTTGAACCAAAGAGAGGTGATAGATTCATAGATATGGTCCAGCACGCCAATATCACTGAAGCACTGACGCATAGATGAACTGCTCGGCGCGAAGTGAAAAATTCAACATTGGTTTTCAACCCTCGAAAGGCTAATATATGAAACGGCCAGTTGGAGAACAAAAAGAATTACTCAAGCAGGCATAGGGAATATATGCGTCCCAGAAAACAAGGTTCGGCATTGCTGTAGCTCTATGATAAACCAAGCCTTGCCAGTTTCCCAACTGGAAGCAATACAAGGCTTCTGATGTGCCTTTTGTTTTTTATTTTCCAGATTTACGAAATATATTCATTTCATCAGGTCAATGTATTTGCAAGAAAAGTAACAGGTTCGCGCTTGTTGAATCCTAATTATTCTACATTGGCAGATTTCTTTTGTTCACTGTGACCACAGATGCAGTCTGCAAATTGCTGCTGAGTGCTAGAGTATCCAGGTAACTTTAAAAGGTTAATGGTAAAGTCAAATGAAGAGAAACTCATGTGCTACTTCCTACCCCTACAGAGTCATACACATATACTAGCAGAAACAACTAACTTGATTCAGATGGATTTGTAAATCCAGAAGCAATAGTCTAGACTCAGATGTAGCAGTTCAATTAATATATTTCTTACCTTCTGGCAAGTCCATGCACTATGCATTGACTATTGCAGTGGAAACAAAGACCATTTAAAATCAATCTTAAACTTATAATGCCTTTGCAGTTGAATGTAATGTCGTAATGGTGGCAGTTATACACTATACAGTATATCCACAGGGAGCAAAACCACTTACCCATTCAGCTGGGCAAAGAGATCGGTAGTACTTGGCAAATTTCTCACATTCAGCAGCTTCATCCCCCTTAGCACTCACACACCTAATTCCATATAATTTCAAATAGTTAAGAAATGTTAAAAAATATTTAGCACATGTAAGTTGTAAAGTTATTGCATCATATATACCTGTGGAACTCAACATAGCGGGTAAAACAGTGCCTAGTTTGGTTTGTTGTAGGGAAGCGGAAGTCAGCAGGTGCTGTTTTAATCTCAATCTGGTAAATAAGCAAAATATTATCAATAAGGTCGGGACAGCGGAATGAGAACAGAAATAAAAGTAACCAGTGATAGTCGATGAGACAAAAAATTGGAAGATGGTTACAAGGTTCAAAAGATAGAAACTTCGAAAAAGGTTATCGGTCAAACTTCCCAACAAACAGTAACCATGGCGGTGAAATTGTCTAGAGTGAAACATGGATAAAGTTTCCAGCTTACTATCTTGCAGTTCAGTCAGATGGTGGCACGTATAAGTTAACGGTACATCTGAATCCGGTACATGCGGTGGCAGTAGAATCTTTTTCTAAACACCACTCTTGTTGTACCGCAGATAACAGGAGAACGATAACCAGATCAATCCAACGAATCTCCTAAGCATTAAGCATCCAATGCCTGTCACATATGACACTCATCCGCTGTCTTTAAAACAGGATAACACTGAAATACAGCCCAATCAAGCAGGTTCTGAGTCTATTGTCCCTAATACACCCGACAAACAGTAACTGTTGCGTCGCGGTAGAGTTTTCCTAGAGTAAAACATGGATAAAGTTTCCAGCAAACATATCTTGCAGGTCAGTCTGATGGTGGCATGTATAAGTAAAATGGTACATCCGGATTCGATACATGCGGTGGTGGTAAAATGTTTTATCTACATACTACTCTCGTTGTACCGCAGATAAGAGGACAACAATAACCAGACCAATCCAACGAATCTCCTAAACATTAGGCACCCAATGGCCATCACATTCACATATAACACCCATCCGCTATCTTTAAAACAGGCTAACACTGAAAAACGCCACCGGAGCAGGTGGGTTCTGACTTCTGAGTCTATCGTCCCTAATTCAACACTGATGACGCACACCGATCACATCACAGGACCAGACAATCCTGAGAGTTCACCTTAAGTTCAAAAAAAGGATCTCGGGAATTCAACGTTCTCTCTTTCGATCTGGTACGATCTACCAAGAAAATTCCGTAAATTCCCCAATACAGCAAGACGCTAATCGCGCGAAATGGAACGAAGCCAGCCCCACCAATCACCCAGAACAAATAGGATGCGAAAGAGAAGGACCTAGGGCTCAGGACGAACACAGCTATCGCAACCCACATCACGCGCAGATAGGCGCCGCGCGGCACAGATCCACGCGGCGAGGAGCCAACCAACTCTAACCGCGGCGCGATCGACGAACCGATGAATGCACCCTACGCTATGTTCCGGGGTGAGCCGGCAGAAGATTTGCCCGGGAGGGAGAAGGGGATCCTGGAAGGTTCTCTCACCTCGGCCATCTCGTCGGAGGCTGGAGATCGGAGGCGAGGAAGGAATCGCGGCGTCGCGGACCGGGCAGACGGGGGCTCGACGGGGAATGGGAAGAAGGAGGAGTGACGGGGGCCTGGTCAAGGTGGAGCTTAATATTCGGAGCTGGCCCGTAATAGTTGTGGGCTGTATGGGCCCAGGCAGGCTCGAATTTCCATCGACTATCAGGCCTTTCCTTGGATTCTAAAAAAAAAATCGGACCTTTTCATTTTTTCGCTCAAAAAAAAAAAAATCAGACCCTTTCCCCCTTTCAAAACCAGGTGGTTCTCCTGCTTTGTCTCAAAAAAAAAAGGTGGTTCTCCTGCTAAGGCCTAGTTCTTTTGCCAGAATCTGAAGATTCTTCCAGAATCCGATCCCTACCCAACTTCTTCCAGAATCTTTGAGCCCCATTTATTTACAAACCTATCTAATTAGCTGGGAGAATCCCCTTGGCTCAAAAAAAAAGCTGGGAGAATCCCCAGATTCTGGCAAAAGAACTGGGCCTAAGCCTCGTACATTATAAAGGTCACTTACATCTTTGCTCACTACACATGCAACACTTGTCGCAAGCATATTATTTTGCTCGGATTTTTTTCCCACACACGGGACTACGCGAGACACGGGGTTGGTTTGTTTGTGTCTTCCGTATTTTTTTTAAAAAAAATGTTTATCTTTTGATCCGTGCGTCCAAAGCATGACTCGGTTTCACCTTTGCATTTCCACATTGAGATCTTCGTAACTAGATTATATGTTAATAGGTTTTGACATTTTCTTTCAAGAAAATATGTGCTTTCAACTAATAGTAACGTGTGCTTCTAAACTTATACTAAATTGTACTTACAAGTAATATATTTATGCTTTCATGGGGTGAAGTACAATTGTGATTCACTTTTATGAAACACGGTTATGCTTTCACGCAAAAAATTAAACAGAAAAGAAAACAAAAAATCATAAACCTAGAAAAAACAAAATTCTAAAAAAACTTGGAAAATGAAAACAAAAAAAATCAGCACAAAAAAACCTAAAGAAAAACCTTTCAATGGGAGAAGTTCCTGGTGCATGGCAGAGCTAGAACGCTTCCGCGTCATGGAGACTACCCGATGGGAACCTCCTTAAAAGGGTACTCGTGGATTAGTTACACTTATGTATACACATAAACATTACCCTAAAAGGCGCATACACATGAATAATTAGCCGATAATAAATTGATCTAGAAAATGATAATATATCGTCCATTTAGTCCCCAAGATCTTAGGTGGACGCACAAAAAAAAATTGTGCACATATCAAGGGAAGGCTTTTTATCGTATTTACAATATTTTGCGGGTATACAAAGCAATTGCATATTTTTTTATACACACAAGCAACTAAAACCTGATGACTTTAAATGCACACATATCATTATAAGTACAAAAGCACCCCAACATAACAAAAATTACATCAAGGTCTCTGGACTACCTAGCGACCACTACTGCCGCCAAAACGAATCGCTGACACGTCGCCGCCATCGCTCCCCTATAGGAGCCGACCTGACCTTGCTGTTGACAACTGAAATGTCTTCATGCACGTGTCTCTATGATCCAGCATCCTCGAGCCGTCGTGGTCATTATTGAGCCCTTGAATCATTTGAAAAAAGGTTAAACACTAGCAAACATTTTGAAAGAGGTCATTAAAATGAGAACACACATGTGCAACCAACGCGAACGGAATCTCTAAAATGTCAAATGCGTGTCTAATCTAGTTTGAGAGTGGAATATACGAAGCTAATAAACTTCGAGGAACACTACCCTGCTAGCCCTAAGATACGTGTTCATTGTAGAGGATGTGATCAGTTTTGAAGAGTCAAACACAATATTCCCAAATCAACCTTTTGGACTCTTATTCTAAAGGTAAGACATCTTATTATTTGTGCCTCCTTTTATCGATTGGTAAATTGTAGTAGTTTCATATGGACTATTCCTTGGTTTTCTTCATGGCAGGTTATTTATGACAATCTTATAATCCAGTCGACACCTTATTTTTATCCGTTGTTATTATTGATCTTCAGCTTCATAGTCAGAAAACTTGGAACACCAGTCTTATCGACACTTTACTTCATCCTCATACTGCACAAGCTATCATGCAAACCCCTATTGTCAATACTACTAGACATGATATGTCAGTTTGGAAACTAACCCGTGCAGATGACTACACTTTGAAAAGTTCCTACAAGCACTGCTTCAATAATCTAGCACTACCGGCAAACCAGCGGCCAAAAATAATTCCACTGCAGATTGTAAATCTTGTCAATCTGATTTAGAGGGACAAACCAATGGAGTCAGGGGTCCAAGCTTTCGTACGGAGGCTTCTTCAACAAGCTCTTCCAAATGAGTAAGCGTGCAAGTAAGTTCTCGAAACATATTAGTGAAAATTGTACTAGATGTGACAACCAAGAGGATTGAATGCACGTGCTTTTGTTATGTCATTTTATCAAAGGCTACTTGGTTCTCCTGTCTCTGATGTATTAGAGCATAAGTTTTGGCTGAACATAACCATTTTATTCTACAAATGATTAAGGTTTTATTGGATTCTACTCATCCGCACATCAATGTAACGTATACACTTTTTTCATGGTGCCTTTGAGTGCTTTAAAATGATGCCATGTTGACAGAAAGTTTTGTAAAACATCATATGTATGCCCGGTGTCGAATGCGATCTTACAGAGCCCAAAGCTCTAGAGGATGTGATGACATGACATGATCAAGGCTCAGCGACCTTTGTTGTACAACAACCAAGAACCATCTTTGGCTATAGGTGAATGGGTTTTTGCGACGCGGTCTGGGAAAACGAGGAAGATATGCAATCTTCTCCAACAGGTATCGGTGTCATCATCCAATTTGGAGAAAATGGTCATTGTCAGCAGCTGTAGGTTTCGGCCATGTCTCCTCCGGGGTCGTCCTCTCTCCAAGCCGAAGCATATGAGCTACTCTTTGCCACAATGATCAATGACATCAGATACTCTTCACACCGGGGAATCACATTACTTCACGGATTGTTCTGTACTCGCATCAACAACCGCAAGGGGTTTCATCTTCAAAGTCTTCTATACAAGCATCACAATCTTTTATCCATACGACAATAGCACCATCAACCGGTGTTTTAATGTCAAATCACATCATCAAGTAAAGTTAGGAATCAAAATCAAAACAATCCCCATGGCTTTCCGATGTCTTTTCAGATACAAGACCTTGTACCATTAGAGGTGTTTTCGCCATGTCAAATGCCTTTTGCTTTTCTTCCATAAAATAAAATGTCTGATCTATAGAAATACCCCCTCCGTCCGAAAATACTTGTCGGAGAAATGAATGTATCTAGACGTATTTTAGTTCTAGATACCAAATTTTTATCTATTTCTACGACAAGTATTTTCATACGGAGGGAGTAAAAGATAAAGAAAAAAGGGCTTGAGGAGCTAGGAAAGGATGGAATAAAGCTTGACCGTTTTTTCATTGAACTACTCATAATTTTTTGTTAGAAAAAGTGAGCCTTTCATAAAAATGTTGCTAATGGAATAAAATTGTTTGTTGTTCAAAAAAAAAAAAAAAGAAGGATCAAACGCAGAAGCGTCGAAGCTCACGACCGACCGAGGGGCGACCGCCAGATGGTGCTCCAGGTTCCTAGCCTCCGGCCCCATCGGTGGCGCGCCTCCTCGCCGCGCAAGAGAAACCTTTGAAAAACCACTCCTCATTGCCGCCCAAGCCCTCATTTCCCGCCCCCACCGCCACCGCCATATATCGTGCTTGCTTTACGTCAAAGAAAGATGTTGCACTCAACAAATCAAAGAGGTATATTAGGCTCCATGCCTTGCTCACGTATTAATGAAGGAAGACAAAAGTCAGATGTTTTATTCAAGACTCCAAGGAACACCACATTTGTCATCGATGAGATACCTATTAAGTTGATCTCATTGGATGAAGTGGATCCATGTTTTAGAACTCCATACAACTCTGTGTACAAGTCTAACCACGAAAGCAAGCTTGCGTTAAAGGTCTCCTAGTTTTTATTTGGTTGAACTAGTTTTGTCTCGGCCGTGTCCTAGTTAGATGCTTTATAGTATTTTCCTTGTTGAGTCCGGTTTATGTTTATGTAAGTCCGGAACAACAATATTACCTATGATGATCTCATCAGTTGTACAACAAGAACCAAGAACCACACAAGAACCATCTTTAGTTGCAGGTGAATGGATTTTTGCAATGCTGTCTGGGCAAATGAGGACGATATGCAACCTTCTCCAGCAGGTATTGGTGTCATCATCCAATTTAGGAGAGAAATGATCATCGCGAGCAGCCGCAGGTTTTGGCCATATCTCCTCCGGTGTCGTCCTGTCTCCAAGCTGAAGCATATGAGCTACTTTTTGCCACACTGATAGCAGGATACTCTTCACATCCCGGAATCAGCAGCCGCAACGAGTTTCATCTTCAAAGTCTTCTATACAAGCATCACAATCTTTTATCCACGCGATAGTAGCATCATCAACGTGTGTTTTAATGTCAAAGCGCATCATCAAGCAAAGTTAGCGAATCAAAATTAAAAAAAGATACATGGCTTTTCGATGTCTTTTTAGATACAGGACTTGTACCACGAGAGAGAGGTGTTTTCGCCATGTCAAATGTGACCCCTTTCATAAAATGTTGCCAATGGAATAAAATCGTTTATTGTTCAAAAAGAAAAAAGAAAAAAAGGAAGGAGGATCAAACACAGTAACGCACGAACTCACGACCGACCGAGGGGCGACCACCAAATGGTGCTTCCGGTTCCCAGCCTCCGGCCCCATCGGTGGCGCGCCTCCTCGCCGCGCAAGAGAAACCTCTGAAAAACCACTCCTCATTGCCGCCCAAGCCCTCGTTTCCCGCCCCCACCGCCACCGCCATGGCCAAGCAGCCGAAGCAGCAGGTGCTCTCCCGCTTCTTCTCGCCCAAGCCCCCACCCCCGACCCCCACCGCCGCCGCCCAAGCCCAACCCGTCGCGCCTCCTCCTCCCCCCAAGCCCTCCGTCTCCACCGTCGCCTCCTTCTCCCCCGCCAAGCGCGCGCGCGCCCTCTCCCGCTCCCCCAAAACCGCCGCCAAAGGCCCCGACCCTCCCCTCCCCGTCTCCGTCGCCCCCCCTCGCGAGGCCGCCGTCCGCCGCGCGCTCCTCGAGCCGCCTCCCCCCGGCTCGAACCCTAGCGTCGGCGATGGCGGCGGCGGCGGCGGCAGAGGCTACACCCCGCTGGAGCAGCAGGTCGTGGACCTCAAGGCCCGCCACCCGGACGTCCTCCTCATGGTCGAGGTCGGCTACCGCTTCCGCTTCTTCGGCGAGGACGCCGCCGTCGCCGCCTCCGTCCTCGGCATCGTCGCCCACCCCGACCGCAGCTTCCTCACCGCCAGCGTCCCCACGTTCCGCCTGGGCTTCCACGTCCGCCGCCTCGTCGACGCGGGCCACAAGGTCGGCGTCGTCCGCCAGACCGAGACCGCGGCGATCAAGGCGGCGGCGGCTGCGCGCGGCGGGGGCGGCGCGGCCCCCTTCGCGCGCGAGCTGTCGGCGGTGTACACGCGCGCCACCATCGAGGCCGGGGCTGGGGAAATGGAGGGCGGCGGCGCGCCGGAAGAGGGGAGCAGGTACCTCGTGTGCGTGGTGGACAAGGAGGTGGATGCCGTGGGGAGGGAGGGGTTCGAGGTGAAGGTTGGGGTGGTGGCCATCGAGGTGTCCACCGGCGAGGTCGTGCACGGGGAGTTCATGGACGGCGCAGCCAGGAGCGGGCTTGAGGCCGTGCTGCTTGGCCTGGCGCCCGTTGAGGTCATACTCGGCACCCCTCTCTCGTTCTCTACTGAAAAGGTAAGTGGTGCTCCATCTGCCGAAACTTATGTTGGTTAATCTCATCGCCAGATGAACCCGTGTCTGGTGATGTGTACAATTGTACGGTCATAATATTCTGTATTTCACAATGCACACTATAGCTGAAGTCGCACCGATGCCATGAAACATTAATCAGTAGATTGTAGATTCTGTCGATCCGTTTCAGTTTGCAATAAGTAAATTTACTTGTGTTTGTAACTTTATATAGGATTCTTGGCAACTTATTTAGGTTTACTGCGCGTGTGTGGCTTGAAAGACTTCCAATTCCGTAAACAATCATCAGTGTAACTGTAGCTTGGCAGTAATATGTTACCATTTCCCAGTTCCACCATAATGTATGATAGCCTGTTTACCCATCATACTAACTTGAGTTACTTGCAAATTATTCTTATAGTGATCTTTATTTGCTTGTCTTTGATTACAGTTTTTAGTTATTGCTATTTTGAGTTATTGTTACCCTTTCTAGTTTCATAGTGCTAGAGATTCCCTGGTTAATGGGTTCCTCCATTTGTTGTCTAGCTGATGAGGGCATACGCCGGACCTGCCTCTAATGTCCGGGTTGAGTGCACTTCGCGTGATTGTTTCAGCGAGGGCGGCGCTTTAGCAGAACTGATGTCTTTGTTTGAGAAATCGGAGGTCAATTCACCAACCATTGAAAACGATAAACAGATGATGGAAATAAATGAAGAGGACAACAATCTTCGTGGGATTGAGGTACTGTTAGCCTTCATAACTGTTCTAAATGGAGTTTAGGTAATTAACTGCCGTCCCCCGTTGTTGCTTGATGACTATAATGTGGTTTAATAAGTTACATTTGTTCGCATAGGGTGTCATGGCTATGCCAGAGCTAGTTGCCCAAGCAATGGCATTGAGCGTTCGCTATTTGAAGGGTTTTGGTATGGAGAGGTTAATCTGCTTTGGTTCTTCGTTCCGGCCATTTACTGCTAATACTGAAATGTCTCTATCAGCAAATGCTCTTCAGCAGCTCGAGGTACATTCTTCTGTAATACCATGCAACTATTTTTCTTCTTCCTGTTTGGGTAGCTGTGACAATTTTTTAGACGGAAAGTTGTAACCGGGGGAGAACTGTAGTCGCTTTCTTTTTCTTGAATGTTTCTTCGAAACTGGAGACACCAAAGCACATTTGCTGTTCACTTTTGTGGGCATGCCATGCCCTTGAGATTCTCTTCCATTCCATTTACAAGGTGACACCTGGATTGTTTTCAGGTATTAAAGAACAACTCAGATGGTTCAATAGAAGGGTCCCTGTTCCAAACTATGAACAACACATGTACAGCTTTTGGATCTAGGCTGTTTAGACACTGGGTAAGCTGCTATATCTGGACCTGGCCATGAAATGACTTATGAGCATGATGTATCATTTCACATTGAACAATTTGTTTTTATGTCAACTGTTTTGTTAAATGTCTTTCTTGATCTTGTGCTGTTCTTGCAGTTGACTCACCCTTTATGTGATAGAAATCTAATATGTGCTCGTCACGATGCAATCTCTGAGATCTCTGAATCGATGGGATCACGGCAAGATTCAGTTAGCATTCGACAGGATGAAGAGGAGGGGTGCTGTGCAGCTTCTGCGCGAAGTGACCTCAGCACCATTCTTTCATCTGTTTTGACAATGCTGGGAAGATCACTTGATTCTCAAAGAGGAATAACAAGAATTTTTCACTCCAAAGCCACAGCTAAAGAGGTAAAAATATATTCCTTTCTGTGTTCTAATTGATTTTAGACTGGAACTGTTGCCCCAATTATGATTGTCCATTATAGAACTTGCACATCATACCTGCTAGTAGTTTTTCCCTGTACTTCTTTCTTGTTTGCTTGTTTTCTTCTATATATCTGTCGAAACTGTGTTCCACTATGAAATAGAGAAGTCTGTGAATTCAGTTTTGCTTGCTATATACATGCAAATTTTTGGTTGAAGAAATGTTTCTATGCTCCTGTTGACTCTTAACTTAAAAGTTCCGGTGGTGTTTATGCGAATCTTGCTTATTGTGATAATGATGCCAAACTTTCTATAATTTGCTTCGCAGTTTGTTGGGGTCATCCAGGCTATCTTGACGGCTGGAAAGCAACTGCGGAAGCTTGTTCTTGAGGATACTGACAACGTGTCTTCTCAGCATAGAACTGTCCACTCTTCTTTGTTGAGAAGGCTCATAAGTACAGCTTCATCATCTGCTGTACTTGCTAATGCTGTGAAACTTCTGTCGTGTCTTGACAAAGATGCTGCCGATCAAGGAGATATGATAAACTTATTCATTTCATCTGTTGACCAGTTCCCCGAGGTAAATCTTTCCTTTCCACGAATAGAGTTTGTTTGTTCCTTACCTTCTCTGATGCATCATACTTGTATATCTTTCTGCAGGTTGCAGAGGGCCATGTGACTGTTGAAATGGCCAAACAGAAACTGGATTTATTGATTGTTGAGTATCGGAAGCAGCTTGGCATGCGCAACTTGGAGTACAAAACTGTATCTGGAACAGCTTACCTGATCGAAGTTAAATCGCTTAATTGAACCTTCATATATTTTTAGTTTCAAGTAGTAAGAACACCTCTTGTATTTTTTGTTAGGTTATTAATGTTACCTATTGTGTGTGTCTGCAGCTACCAGTAGATAGAAGGGTGCCTTCAAATTGGATGAAAGTAAATAGCACCAAAAAAACTATTAGATACCACACTCCTGAAGTATTGAAGAACCTGGACAACTTATTACTGGCTAAAGAAGAACTAGCAGTTATCTGCAGGAAAACATGGCACAAATTCCTTATGGATTTCGGCAAATATTATGCGCAGTTTCAAGCAACTGTCGAATCTCTTGCAGCTCTTGACTGCTTATACTCTCTTGCCAGTCTTGCAAAACAAAATGTAATAGACTATCGTTAACCAGTGTTTACCCTTCTACATGGTCCCTTTTTCCTACATGACATTGATCACGATCTGATTTTCCATTTTTGCAGAATTATGTACAGCCTAGTTTTGTTCCTGAAAATGAAGCAAGTCAGATTCACATCAAAGATGGCCGCCATCCGGTTAGTTGTAGACCACTTTTCATTCTACTGATGGCTTTCAGGATCAAGCCTTCTGAGTTTGATCATATCAGTACCTTTTCTTCAGTTTTGCACATCAACACTTTTTATTTTTTTGACGATGATGGTGATGGTATGCTGTTGTATTTTAGGTTCTGGAGTCTCTACTTGGAGACAATTTCGTTCCAAATGATACAGACCTTCATGCAGATGGGCAGTACTGCCAGATTGTTACAGGACCAAACATGGGAGGAAAAAGTTGCTATATTCGCCAAGTTGCACTAATTACCATTATGGCCCAGGTATAGGTTTTATCCGGTACTTTAAGTCTACCCATGGAAACACATAGTGAATGTATAATATAACTATTAAGAACTTTTACCGAGTAGTTGGTTCGCAGCTGACAAACACATTGCTAAAGATTTATTTTTTCCTTTTAAAAGCAGCTAAAGGTTGATAGTTGTTCCCTCGCAAAAAGAACGTTGATAATTGTTATAGATTACTCTAGTTGCAATTTTTCTCTGAGGAGATTCCTATAACTTGTTGCTCTGGTTTCATTAGGTTGGTTCCTTTGTACCGGCTTCATCAGCAATACTTCATGTTGTTGATGGAATTTATACTCGGATGGGTGCATCTGACAGTATTCAACAAGGAACAAGTACCTTTTATGAAGAGATGAATGAAGCTTCCAACATATTACAGAACTGCTCATCTCGATCCCTAGTTATCATTGATGAGCTTGGCCGTGGAACAAGCACACACGATGGTGTTGCTATAGCCTATGCTACATTACACTATCTCCTGAAAAACAAGAAATGTATTGTCATTTTTGTAACTCACTATCCAAAGATTCTTGATATCCAGAGTGAATTTGAAGGTTCTGTTGGGGCATACCATGTTTCATATCTGTCGACAAGGAAGCTGTTGCAAATCAGTGATGAAAAGATGGGTATTAGCACAGAAACAGAGGATCTTGGAGAAATTACTTTCTTGTATAAACTTGTTGCTGGAGCTTCAGACAGAAGCTTTGGTCTTAATGTCGCACTGCTTGCGCAGGTTAGTCATACGTGAACTTTTATGCCTTCAGCTCTTTTTTGAGTTTTGGCGTACACTTCTATTGTCATGGGTACTCCTAACACAAGTGGTGTTCTTTTGGTGTCCAACTGAGTTGTTATCTATTCTCCGAATCGCTGTGGTGTGAAATAAAATGAGATAGCATCCTGCAGGAGATCACTAAGCTGTGTCCAAGAATCCAAGATGGTTTCTGTCAGGATGTGAAGTAGGAAAGCTGATCTTTGTTTATAACCGGGTCCATAAGTTAGTAAATATAGAGCTACAAGTTATATCGAGTTACAAGTTAAGAGACAAGTGACCTAGAGAAGTGTGGGGTAGAGCTTGTATGTTAGGAATTTAGGAGGCGGCTCATCCTATCTTAAGTTATATGGAAGCATGCCAATAATTCAGCTTCTGTTCTCCATCCTCGTTACCTTTTCTAATAGCTGACTACGGCAGTAACACAGGAGATGACCACATGCCTCTGTTCCTCATTTTTAGAATATTTGCAGTAGTTTACATGTTGCTATCTCACTTGTGAATAATGAATAGGTTCACATCCCCTCGTGGTTTCATTATTTGGTAGATGGGATAAACTTCCTAATTCTACAATGGAGATGTATGTGCTGGCTAACCCCCCCTTTTTTTTTTGGAAATGGGGCTAATCTTTATAATAGATCAGTTAGTCTTTTCTTCTTCCAGTTGAGCTTACACAGTTTGAACAATAAGTGTATTGTGTATTTGAACATATTGAAGTGAAACACTAATCGTCATCCTTTGCCTATCTATTGTTTTCTGAGGTGTGATCCTGCTTTGCAGCTCCCGTTGAGATGTATTAAGCGGGCATCGGTCATGGCAGCCAAACTGCAAGAAGAGATGAGTAAGCGCGATGAAAACAAGCTGCGGAGGTCAATGGACGAACCATCCAGGGATGGACCATGGGAAAGCTCTCCAGAAGTTGGTTTGCTTTGTGCAGAGCCTCACCAGGGGTTGATGGAAGCATGCCGCAGGATACTGCGTGACATGAGATCTGCTCAAAGCAATAACGACGTAACAAATACACTTTCTTGTTTGAAGAGTGCACAGGAGATCGCATCGAAGATGATTAAAGGGTAGCATCCTTCTCAAATGATGAAGCACTCTCTTATTTCTTCCTTAACCATTTCTCTTTTCTTGTTTGGGATGTATTTCTTCCTTAACTTGAGGGGGAATTATCAGGTATTGGTACTGTCCCGTTCTGTCCATCTGTATTATGCATATCTGGCCATTGATAGAGCCCCTCAGTCAGCATTTTCTTACATGTCCCTCATCGATATATTGTTCCGCTGCTGTCCTGGTAGCATGTTTATAAGTGTCCTATATAAGTATATATATACATTTTGTGTTGCATCGGTTCCTGATGTAACATGTTTCCCTGGAGCTGTGTTCTCGAAAAAGTGTTTGTGTGGAGCTAACTTCTCTGGGCATGCAGCTAGTGTAGCTGCATATTTGCTAGGAGTAAAACGGATTTTCAGAACATGGGGGTAACGGAGCACTTCATTTTGAACCCCCAAAACAAGTGCTTAAAAGGTTTGAAAATTTTGATTTTTTTACATGAATGCGCATGCATGTGGTCTAAGTACGTGTGAAAATTTGTTAAAAAATATGTCGTATTGTACGCTGCACAAAAAAGACAACAATTCGGCCCAAAAAGGGAAAAAACTTGCCCCAAATTTGCATGTACTTTGTCATTTTTGTATCTCTCACATGCAAGAACGTATATTGGTGAAATTTTGGCACGTTATACTGCACTGCTATATGTGCATGTACACAAAATTTTGGAATTTTTCAAGCTGTACAAATTCGTTTTTTTGAACTTCAAAATGAAGTGCTCCACTGTCGCCGTGCTTAGAACTCAGTTTTCGCATATTTGCACCACTAAGGGGATGTGCAACGTTGTGCCTTTCCAGACGTAGGCTCAGTTGGCTAAGAGCATATTCAATAGCAGCCTTATTTTTGGCCACAAGCCGTCTTTTGGGCACGTGGGGGCAAAAAACGGCCTTCAACAGATGTCCAGCCATAATTCTTTTTGTATTTTTTTGGCAACCATAAAATACAGTTCTAAGTGCTGCAAATATGCAATACTTGGGCAGGCCTCTAGTTGCGACACAACAACCGTCTTCCCATGCTCAGCCGCACACCCGCACTACCGACGCTGACGCTGATGGCCACGACGCTAATGATGAAGGTCACGACACTGACGTAAATCGTGTAGATAGGGTGGCCCGGTGGGTTGATGTTGTCCTGACCCGTCCAATTGGCGGTGAAGGTGAGCGGGCCAAAGGTAAGGCTCTCCCCCGACGGGAGGTCGACGGAGGATGAGGAAGAACCGATCTGAGATTGGTCTCCAGCTGATGCGGCATGTGCCTGGTGCCAACCGACGATGCAGAAAACTGTCAGATCCCTCGGTAGGGCGCCTAGCGTAACTGGAAGTCACAAATCAGAGGTCACATAGGGAGTTTATCCAGGTTTGGGCCTCAGGAGAGTAATACCCTACGTCCTGCTTGTTGTTGCTATTCATGGTGGGGATACCTTGTGCGAGGGGTTACAATGATGTTGCTGGAGATTGCTACCGAGAGTTATTCTATGGAGAGTAGAGCCTTGGAACGAGAGAACTCTTGCCTCCCCTTATATACACGGTGGAGCCTAGGGTTTTAAGGAGATGCGATCTCGGTGGCCGCTGCCACCAACTTGGGGATATGTCGTCCCCTTTCTCTGGGCTCCCTCTTGTTGTTGGATAAGTAGTGGGCCCCTTGGCCTACTGGCACGCTTGATGCCGGGCTCCCGATGGTGAGCCACCCCCAGTCTATGACACCGTCAGGGAAAAAATCAGTGCAGAAAACCAAACAACTCCCAAGTTGCAAACGCGTTGAAGCCATATCGAGTGCGACAGTTGCAATTATGTGTCTAGTGGAAGACATACAAAGCTCCTCCCCTACACGAGCATGCACACACGCACCACTTTCTCCCTCTCCTCGACAAAACACGCAATGGTGTTGAAGACATGCACTCGCAGCGGTCCCCGGGGAGGGGGAGGGGCGAGGGGCGACACTTGCAGTTGAATGCGAGTGGCAAACATGCACTTGCCCACCCCCTCAACCAAAACACAAACACCATTTTCGCCCCAAGATACAAACACATTGAAGATATGCAGTTACAGTCAGGAGCTACACTTGCAGTTGCCTGACTAATAGCAGAGATGCAACTGCCCCTCTCTCCCTGGCAAAACACCATCGAGTTGCAGTTAGGGTTTTAAATCTCGGTCGGGACTTTTGAAAACCGCTCGGTAACCGCCTCTTCCGTTACCCATCGAGATATGTGGCCATCGGCCGATATTTTTTGAATATATCTAAATTTGAATTCTACAAAGTGTCATATAGGTGTCCGATGGTAACTTAAGAAAAATGCAGGCTCCAACCAGTGGAAATTGTTGCAAAACCTTTATCTCAAGGTCGTGGTATCGAGTATTCTTACCCGCATTTTTTGGTGTTTTACTCTCTCTGCCAGTGGGTCCTCTACGAAAGCAAAAATACAAAAAGAGTACCCCACAAGCACCGACCTCCCGACCTCCGCGAAACGCCTGTAGCAACGTAACCACTGGAACAAGAAGAGTTTTAGCTCCATTCTAGGTCCATTCCTTTTATAATATAAGACAACTGATTTAAATTCAAAATTTGCTTGAACAATTTTGGGCAAAAAACCCGGATTTCTGAGATATTTCGAGAAGTGGGTACTTTGGCCCCTATCAAGAAAAAATGGTACCGAAAAAACCTTGGTTGCAGTCACGTTGAAGTCTGAAGACATACAATTGCAATCGAGGGCGACACTTGCAGTTGTGTGCCTAGGGGCATTACATGCAACTGCCCTCCCTCGATGAAACACCACTAAATTGCAGTCGCGCTGAGAAGACATGCAGTTATAGTCGGTACCGACACTTGCAGTTGCGTGCATAGGCGACGATGAAATGACGATGAAAAGGATGATCAAGTTAGGACCAGGGTACACCTTGAAGTGATTTTGGGGTGGCGTCTTTATTTATATTATCAATAGACTGAAGACTAGAGAGCTTGCCGAAAGTGCACCATATTTATACTATGTATAACATATTTCCTAGAATGGGTAGATGTGTGGTTGCACCACTCGTCAAGATAAAATCTTGGTACTCACAAGAAAAAACTTTGAGAACCAAGCTTGATATGTGGTAGGACTACACTTGGTACTCATACTAACAAGGCTGTGTGCATTTTTAGTTGGTGCAGAAGCCGGTAAGTGTAATTATCTCCCAAATATTAGATGGTACTTCCTCCTTCCCAAAATCTTAGGCATATAAACTTTTTCACAAAATCCCAAAATAAGGTATGTTAGCACTCAGCTCCTCATATTCTCTTCGACGGTCAGCATAAGCTAACCTTTGCTAATCGTGGATCAGCCAACCCTATTTGTTAAAGGATATCGTGGAAGAAACTTACTGCAACCATGGCTCAGTAATTTGCGACTAGACTTACACTAACTTCCGTTCCAAAAACTTACACGCCTTGCATGATGGGAAGGAGGGAGTAAGAAACTAGGAATTAATTCCCGTGACCCTAGGCGGTCGCCGCTACCCTCCTCCCCCCCCCCCCGATTTTCTCCTCCTCCTCCCGCGACCCTAGCCGGCCGTTGCAACCCTCCTCCCGATCTCTCTCTCCTCTCTCTCCTCTCTGTTCTAGGTGGCTTCTGCCGGACAAGGTCGCATGACATTGGTGATGGATGCAGTGGGGCTATGATCCCCTACGATCTCATGGGCCACCGACAGGGGATCCTCTCCGGGGAGGTGGGTGGTGGTCGCTGGACCACCGAGCGCGGTGGCAGGGGCGGAGTTCCCTGGCCGGGCGGTGGCGGTGATCGCCTCCATGGATGGAGGGTTTGGAGATTAGGTCTGATCGTTGTGCTCAAAATCTAACTTTTGGAAACGTGTCGTTCGGCCATTGGTTGAATGGCATGTATAATTTGATCATTTTCCTTCAGGGAAGGTTGCGACTCTATTAGCCACCCCACTCTAACATTGTCCGTTCGCTGCTTCGCTTAAGATTTATGAGAAGATTGATTGAGCATCCCTTCTTCGAGAGATTTAAGTTTAAAATCCACCAAGAGAAAACCAAGAGCCGAAACTTAGACAGTGGTTATGTTAGAATAAATCCGAGGCCACCGTTGATCATCCGAGGACCAAGCAATCACACGAGCACGACACCGAGATTTGTTAATGAGGTTCACCGATATGGCTACATCCTCGGGGCCTGACTATGGGCGCTCCTCCCCATGACACCGTCACAATACCGCACCCGGTCGCCCTGGACACCGGCACATGCCGCCGGCTTCCCCTGCGTTCCGGTGCTATTATGTTGTCATAGATTACATCGTGTGTCTATCCCCGCTATATAAGAGAGGCCCAGGATACAAGTGTGTCCTAATAAAGCATGGAGTGCTTCTGGTCGTCCGGCGTCGCTAGCGATTTTGCATAAAAGTCCCTCGGTTTATAAGAAATTAACCCGCAGTCCCTGTTTTAGTAGGTCTCTATATAACGTTTCAATTTTACAAAAAAACCCTTCTAATCCCGCACGGGCGCGAAGCGGACCGCGCCGCCGCCCGCAGCTCCCGCCTGCCCTCGCTCCCCTCGCGCCCGCAAGCCGCCTCGCCGGCGACCCCACCCCTCCGCCACGCCCCGCCGTCGGCGACCTTCACCGCCAGACCTTCGTCTGCTTCGCCGCCTCGCCCCTCTCGCTTCTCCTCCTTCTTCTCAATCTCCTCTCACCTCTCTCCCTCTTTCTCGCTGGACAGGGGCCTCCATGGTGCCGCTGACCCTCAATCTCGCCGGATCCGGCCGCCCCCACGGCAAATCCGCCGGAAATGGATCCACCCCCGGACAGATCCATACACCTCCGCCGCGCCCCGCCGCCGGAGCTCCGGCCACTCCGCCGCCTCGCCCCTCTCCTCCTTCCTCTCGATCTCCTCTCACCTCTATCTCTCTTTCTCGCTGAACAGGGACCTGCATGAGGGCCATGGCGCCACCAGCCCTCAATCTCGCCGGATCCGGCCGCCTGCATGCCAAATCCGCCGGAAATGGATCTGTCCCGTCCAGATCCAGCCGGATCCGACCGGGCCCCGCCATCCTCGCCACTGGAGCACCGCCCCGCTCGACCAACAGCGCCGGCGCTGTCTGTCCCTGCACGCGTCTGCACGAGGACGACGCTCGTCCCGCTCGCTTGCACCACTCACATGGGCCGCCGCCCCAGCCGTCCCGGCATCAAGCCAAGGCCCAGCCCAAGCCACATCTTCTGCCGCTCCGTCACCGCCCACCTTGAGATCAGCCCCGACGCCACCACCATCTTCAGATGCGTACGCACACTACTTCCTTCTTCAAATTGCTTCACCACATCATGCTGAATTTGCAAATGGCCGCTCCTTACATGTGTGATCGAGAAGCAAGGTCAAGTATGAGCAGGCTGTCAGCGTGCAGTGGTCGGAGATGCCGTCGCAACTTTACATGTCGCAGCCGTCGGCTCCATGCTAAGATTACGAGGCTCTATGGCTGTATCGTGGTGTTCCAGTAGTAAACTTTCAGGCTGGTTAGATAGGGGATGAAGATGATGTATACTACCTAACGGCCATCGAGTAATAAAAGGAGATGGATTGAACTACATGATTTGTGCCATGGGAATGATGAAAAATCTTTGGGTGAGGATGTTGAATAATTCAGTCCTGATCAATGGCTTCTCATAGAAGTCTTCCTGCCAGCAAGAGAGCCCTTACAGATTTATAGCTTTTACTGTAATTATTACAGAGAAGACATGCTTAGAGGGCCTATACTTTTACTAAGTGAACATGTACTGATCTCTACATGCTTTTTATTAGAGGTAAAGACGATGCATTGCCTATCCAAGTCTCCATACAAATTTGTAGATGCACATGGCGTTTTATCTATCTGGCTAGCGTTTATATTCAAAACTCTTTTGTCCTTATATCTTTTCAGAATCGCTTTCATGTTTTACTAAGATCTGTGCGGAAACAACATGAGCCTTTGCTGCTTGGTCTGGGATGGTGAAGTGTTGGTTGCAGTGGAAATCGTTAAAGGGGGCACCGGTGTCTTCAGTTCTACGGTTACAGAATATATGGAGTCATGCCCAACGTTGCAAGGGAGCCTGTAGTGGGAGGCGACAAAGTATTGGCTGTTGCCATAGTGTAACATCCCAAAATTCTAAATTTTGGAATGTTATATTAAATAAATAGTTTTGATTGTTTGTTTGATTGTTGTCTGAATGATTAAGTGAAATTGAGTGAAATTCGAAACTTTTTGAAGGTTAAATGAGAGGGAATTAAAGGACTTTCCAAACTTTCATTTTTCTTTTATGATCTTCGGGAATTCAAATTCTTTTCATCACAAAACCCTGGAGAGAAGATGACATGACTTCTTCCATTTATTTAAATGACAAGGGGTATTGAAAATATTTTCCAATTCTGAAACTTTATGCAACTCAATGATTTTCACGAGCGAAGATAAAATGACTTCTTCAAAACATATGAAATATGAGTTGGGAGTTTTAAAAGAATTAAATTCAAAGTTCTTTTGAATTTATTTCCAATTTGGGGTTATTTGAGTTTTATTCAAATTATTTTCTCCAAAAACAAAATATATGGAAAATAGGGTAACATGATTCCCTACATCAGAAAATTGGAGAGAAATTAATTTGAAGTCATTTTGGTATTTAAAAATGATTTTTATTGGATTTTATTGGACCAGTAGCACTGTGTGAATTATTAAAATTTGTGTGTATTTTATTTAACATTAGAATAATGTTCATCTTGTAGGAAATATTTTTCTGCAAATTTTGATATATTATATGCCTATATAAAAGTTTTAATTATTTTGTTTTTGTTTTAGTTCTGTGAAATTTAGTTAAAAAAATATGCAGCGCCTTGGGCCAAAGGCCCAAGCCGCGACCAGCCACCGGCCAAGGCCAAGGCCAAGGCCATCGCACGCACACACCTAGGGGCCAGGAGCCCAGGTTTCCTATTCTTTACAAATCCTAGTAGGATTTGATCCCGTTCGTTATTCCGTTTATTCCGATTTGTTTCTAGATCTTTTCCTCTTTGTTTCCTAATCCTAGTCTATTTCTTGTCCCTACCCCAAGCAAAGCCCTCCCTCCCCAATATAAATACCCAAGCACCCCCTCCAACACATCAAACCAACACCTCTCCTCTCCATGAAGCAGCAGTCAGGCAGACCACCGCCGCCAAGTGCCGCCCGCCTCTCGACCTCTCCCGAGGTTTATATGATCTCCTCTCCACCGTTCCGTGATCTCCTTTCCTCTAGGAGCAACTGCAACATCGGATCCGATCTTCTTCCCCAACTCCGACGACTACTCCGTGAGATCCACGAAATCCCGTAATTCTTTTTTTTCTTCAGAAAATAGCAATCTTAGAAAATTCATATCTTTTAGAGTTTTAGTATTTTGAGTGATTCCAATTGCTATGTGTCACAAATTTGCTGAAGTTTCTGTTAGTTCAATTTTATTTCACATTTGAGCAGTTTAAATTTGTGTTTGTATGAATTTTCTCAAATCACTAGATTTGAGCTATTTTGAGTTAGGAATATTATTTTGACCGATTCTTTTTGCTCCTGGTCTCTAGGACCTTTGTTTATCCAGTAGTATTTAGTATTTTATTTCCAGGTTAATTTAAATTAGGTTTTAGCAAAACAGTACTGTTTTATTATTAGTTCTGTTTTAGCTTTTTCTTTATTGTTTTTATTAGTTTTAAATTATTTCTTTTTGTCACTTTTGACAAAATTAGTTGTGTTTCTGTTAGAAAACAGGAGAAAAATTTATTTTATTTTAAAAATTTATTTTCCTTAGTTTTGTATGAAACCTTCTATAGGTCATAGTTAGAGTTTTATAAAAGCTTTTTATTTGTTTCTTTTGCAAATAAAATTTTATGAAAAAATACTTTCTGTTAACTTAGTTGTTTTACTTTTTATTTTCTGTTAAATTATTAGTTTAGTATTTTAATTGATGTTAAGTTTTTTTTTTACTTAGGGCAAAACTATGTTAGATGCTTGTAGCAAAGTCATAGATTTTCGTTAGTAGTTTTTCTTTCTAGTTTTGTTTGAAGCTTCTTTGGACTTTGTTGGAGTTTTATTATTGAGTTTTTTTTTGTTTTATTTGTCATTATGAGTGTTAAAATTGTTTGCTAGGATGTTTGCTTATATAAATGCTATGTTTGGCTATATAGATTTTCAACGGAGTGACGATTAGTTCTACCAAGTCATTTTCTGACAGCGTTGTTATCTTCATCAAGTATTACCAGTCAAGTTCACTTTGTCCATGTTTTTCATACCTATGTGTTTTATTGCATCTAGTGTCATCTTCGCAACAATCCCTCCAGTAGTGATATTGAATCCTTGTAGTTGAGTAGTATGCATGAGGTAGGAACCCATCACCCTGTTACCAAGCCCGGGACGTTATTTATTTTAATGCTACGCTATAGTAGATGGGGTTGGTATGAGTGCTCGGGAGTGGTGTGAGAATGGAGGATCTACGTCAATGACGACAACTCCATGATGGAATCTGCAAGGACTGCATCTTCAAGGCCTCAAGACTTCAAGACTCAAGACAAGAATTCAATACACACTCTTGGGTGAAGGACGGTTGACGGGCACCTGGAGAAACCAGTGGTTGGCGGGATGCATGGAGAAGCGCCATGACATCTTGCGGAAAGCTTCACCCAGACTCAAAGAGACGGAAGAATACTTCATGCCGGAAGCTTACCTGCAACCGCAAGTCACTATGGGCTCGGCTTGGTTGACCTTAGTTGTGACTCTGGCTGGGGCGGTGCTAGCAGATGTAGAACTACGGTAGGATTGGATGAGCACGGACGGTGGTCGAGGAACTCTTGGAAGACCATGTTTGATCGTCTTGTTCTCAAACACCTGAAGTGCGAGAACGTAAAAGAGGATCGAATCTTGCGGGTAAAGTGTACAAACCTCTCAGAGGGTTTAAACCTAATCGATTAGCCGTGTCCCGATTACGGACAATTTGAGCATCCGGACTTGGATCTATCTCGGAACTCTCAACACCGGATTGATAACTTAATTGTGGGCAACATATGATGATTTTGGGCTATGAGACATCGGTTGACGGAACCATGTCATGATAGAAAACTCCATAGTACAGACTTCATTTATTCCTTTGATGTAGGGAAAATAAAATCAGCTTTTACGCAAACAAAACTCAGATACAGAGCCACAAAGCCAAATTGCATATAGTATAGTTTTACCATCTGTTTATTCATGTTGTGATCTTGCCGGTACATTCAATGTACTGACCTACACGGCTGCAACGTATCATGTTGCAGGATTTTCTTCGACGAGTAAGAGTTACGGTACAGGGTTACGGTCTACACTCAACCTGCCGATGGCGTTGATGGGACTCCACACTCGACTATTTGTTTCCGCTGTGACTTATGAGGTATATATCAGTTTTACGTTAATTATACATGTGATTGCACTTTGATATATACATTGATGTACTGTGTGTGCCAGCATACTGATCCAGGGATGGCACAGCAACACAGAGGCTTGACCGTCTGAGGTCGGGTCGCTACACATAGTATCCATAATGTACGTCATTCTTAATATGCATGCAGTTTGTACCTTTGTATTCATCCACCAATTGGCAATATGTTGACGTGCTCTGTAGGACATGAACAGTTGTGTGTCTAACACATTTTCATGATTTTTTCTGTCAGGAATTGTGTCAACACCAACCTCAGAGCTGGAACAAGGAGTGCGCATTCGCATTGATGAAACAAGTTTCCCATAGCCCGCTGCTACAGCCCACTACCACAATCTAGCATAGATACTTGTGAGTACGTGAGAACATCTGTAGGCTAATAAACAGTACAGACACCAGGCTTAGTTTCGGAGTACATATATTGCATCGACTGGTATGACGTCTGAATATATATCTCACTAGAGCCATCATATGGACAAGTAAATCTTTGTAGCAGTCTGTTGGATAATTATTGGAGATGATGCACTCTGATCGACAGATACAGAAACCCATTGTTATTTTCAGGTGAAAATCTTGCACATATCTATTTTGAAACCAGCTATTGATGTCCCCAAAATTCACTATACTAAGTACAACAATATATATTGATTAGGGGGGCATTATTTTGATCCTGCTTTTCATGGAGAGCATGCCTCTGTATTCATTTACCAAATCTGCTTATGTACAATTCTTCGCACGTAGTACAGTTGTGCCCATAAAATTCAGTTCTTCGATTGGATTATGTAAAATGGGATGATCAACCAAATAACATTGGACCAAGTGGCTTAAGTTGAGTGTATCAGTAAGGTAGATGCCTATATTAATTCATACAAAGATCATTACTAATAATGATATGATTGGTAATACATTCATGACTACTCTATGTTGCCTTGACACATGCAAGCCATGCTATAGAAACTGAAACTTGCAAAACAGAGTGAAGTAAATTACTTTGATTTGTTAGACACAATCAAGATCATCACCAAGAGTAGTCAAAGAACATAGAAAATAGTAAATTAGTGTTATCTAAATTTGGCCTTATTTTGCTATAAGCAATAAAAATCAAGCATACAATAGTTGTCGGGTGATAATTCTTTGGTATTTCTAAGGCCGGCAGTGGCACGGGAGGTGTCGTTGGCGCCACGGGCTAGACACAAACTTGATTAGATTGCTACTGCATTGCTGATCTGTACCTCTAGGAATGTTTTGCTGCTCATGTCAACCTGCAGGCTAGCAATTTGAAGAGACAGTTGCACAGATATTGGCATATACAGTCCCGTAGATTCTGGCAGTGAACATATAAAAACAGCATGTCCGTGAATCTAAATAAACTATAGCAGTGAATTGTTGATGATGTATAACCTCATTTGCATCTAGCTTTCATCCAACATTTTTTATTTATTTTATCCAACATCTTTGTAAGCATCTGTTGGGCCAGCCCAAGTAGACAGAACAATATAACAGTGTAAAAGACACCGTGCTCATATTATGATATGGTGTTAGGTTTACTTGCCTACAAGTTTGGTTCCACTTGGTACGGACAGTCGGACACCATGCTTTGCTATCAGTGTATCTGTAGTATCAGGGTATTGTTACTACCTTGAATGCTGAATTTAAGGCTGACTGGTCATGTATTAGTCTGACTCCCTTCTGAATTATGAGGTCATCCCATGGTTGTCCACTAATCTGGCGTCTGGTCCATCTTCTTACCCTTGCAATTTTAGCATCATCTGTCTAATCTTGCTCTGACTGTGTACAGACTGTTGAATACTTCAAACAATGAGCAATTTGAAGTTCAGAAATATGACAAATATCTAAAAATGGATTCGGTTTTGGAGAAATAACATTGTGTAGTGGAAATGCAGAACTATATGTTCCTATTTCACCAACTGGTATTGAGTATGTGGTCAATCTTCTTAGAAAAAACTACAAAGTCTAAACATTAGTGTGTGATACATATGGAAAATTGTGATGTCTATTTTTTTGAAATATTTTTATTTTAGAAAAAGTTTTAAACAGGGCATTGCATTAGGTTTCATATTTTTGGCCAAGACGCTCCGCGAGGCGATGGCACATGGCCGGCAAGGCGGCGTTCTAAAGCGCACCAGCCCGCAACTGAGGCGGCGCCCACGGTGCAGCCGTGGCCTTCGGAACGCACCGCGGGGGCAGTGCTACCGGCCACCAGCGCTGCTCCTCCCAGACGGTGGTGCCCATGGCCATGGTCCACTGGCCCCGCCGGGCTCCCTGCGGAGTTGCGCGGGTGGCGGCCTCTGACTTGAAGTCTTCTTGAGATTTGTACGCCGATTGCTTGGTCGTCTCTTTGTGCTGTCACTACGTGTACTGAAGATTAGTTACTTCGCTTTGACTTGGAGCGAGGTGCAGTGGTTTCAGGTTGCTGATGCTGATATTTTCATGTGATGTTTGAATGATTGTGTGTCTGACCAAGCGTAGTTGCGCTTCTGACAATGTATTGGCCTTCCTTTGCTGCACCGAAGTTAGTGAATTGTTCACCATGCTTGACTCTGTTCTTAGCAGGGAAATTTGTGGTGATTCGTAATCAAACTTGCAAAGAACATCCTTACTTCTGATTATGTTTGAAGAGGTACGAAGGATGGTTGAGCTGAGACCACTGTTTGATATTTGTTTGCCTTTGCTTTGTTGAGGGCTGAAGTGAATGAATCTGGAAGTGCTTTAGCGATTAATCCTTTGTCCCAAGTTAAGCATATTCTACTTCCGGTCACTGGCCGCAAGCCTTACCTTTCAGTTCTAATTCCTTGAGGTACCTTTGTGATGCCTTTATTTGTCCATGTCATTATTGTGCCTGCCATATGGAATTTTGAGTTTATCTTTGGTCAGCTTTCTTATCAAATGATAGCCCTTTGTGCTCAAGTTGATTTGATTAAATCATTTTCAGATCACCACAGTTGTGAATATAGCCATTGTTTCAACAGAACAAACCTAAGCTTAGCATGAAAGAGAGTATGAAAGTTCTGATCTCTTCAAAATACGTGAGGGACCTTGCTACCTCAGTAGTTGCATATGGCATTAGTATCAATTTTGTGTAAGTCACATGGAAATCGAAGCTCAAGGCACAGGTAATTTTTTCCGGCTTTTGTTTTTCTTCTTTCCTTGTACTCCTTTAACCTTTTCATGGTTCCTTATTCATTTTGGCAGTTCCCCAGTCCAAACGAGCACTCATCTTTCATGGGCGATTTCTCTACCGCAACTGGACCTGCAACTTTCATGATGATGCTGTTAGGCTGGATTATATTTCAAAGATTTGGTTGGGGGTGGCTTCCATGATCACCCCTATAGTTTTGTGGTGACTCGCGATGGTTTCTTCTCTGACTTTCAACAAGTGCAGTTCATTGCCGCAGAGCAGTCTTAGAAGATCAGTGCACATGTGGCCTTATTTCTGAGTCCAAATTTCATCGTACAAAAAGAAATACTCAGTGTAACCTCATTTCTGATGTTTGCAAAAATTAGATTATAAATATGTTGCATAATGGCATGTGAAGCAGGTTACATTTTATTTTTTGCCCGGTGCAATGCACGGGCATTTGTACTAGTATATATATATATATAATAATAAAGCAGGTATTGCTTATGGTCGTACGTCGGCAGAAACTTTGCTAAAACCCCCCTCTGTTTCTGGGAATTCAACCCGCCGTCCCTATGTAAGTGGATCTGAAAAAACGATTCATTTTTATAAAAAAGCCCTGCATTTTCAAGAATTCAGCCCGCGACCCTGTGTTCTATCTTATCCCTTTCCAAAGACAGTGGGCGGTGGGCTCATGGAGACGGCGCCGAGGAGGCGGCGGCGGCTCGGGCGCCCGATCAGCGGCGGCGGCGGAGGTGGGGAGGTGGCGCTGCGCCCAGGATCAGCGCCGAGGCGTCGAGCGGCGGTGCCCTCGGTGCCCTCGGGCACCGCATCAGGCGGCAACATCGAGGCGGGAAGGCGGCGCTGCGCTTCGAGGATGCAGCAGCGAGGTGTCGAGGCAGCGGCAGCGAGGGAGGAGGTGCACGGGGAGATGAAGGAGGAGAAAATGGAGAGTCGGCCGGGGCATGGACCACAGCGGCGCAAGCTTGCAGGGGGCGATGGCCATAGCAGGGAGGCAGCGCTGCGCTCGGGCGCCGCATGCCTCCTCTGCATCTCCTTTCTTTATTCCCCAACTCCTTCTCTCTTGCACGTCGCCGTCTTGCTGGCCACGCAGTAAAGAGATCGAGGAAGAGGCGGGAGTCGGGTCAATCGATCTGTCGCACGACGGATGCGGCACTCCCTGTTCCATCTAGCAACGGGCCGCAGAGTGAGGTGGAAGAGGAGCCACGACCTCGGAGCAGGATGCTGCCGCCTAACACGCATCTGACCATGAGCTGGAGGATAAGGTATTCACCTCTAAAATCATACTTCTGTTTCCCGTTTTCATCTCAGATATGGGTTACCAATATACCACTGTCACTTGGATTTGCACATGAAAGCAGTACAAATACTTGCACCGAACTGTATGATTTGTTGGGCCAAGTGTTGAGTCTGATATGGCATCTTTATGTTTTCAGAGAAGCGCATCTCTGAAATTCACAGTTTTAAACCCAAAGGGATACATCTAGAGTTCTAGACAATGCTCGCATGAGTGGTTCCAGTGTGATATACGCCAACATGGCAGTGAGCATGTCTTCTTGTCTGATTTTAACTTAGTTGTAGAAGTATCCTATGCTACTATTTGTTGACCAGAATTGGCTACCAGGTTGGAGATTTGGGATCAGATGCTGCTCCAAGAACGAGGGGCCAAGGTGCTGAACTAACAGCAGGGGGAGGATGATTCTTCAGGTAACAACATAGCCCGTTGACTAGAGAATTAAGTTAACTGTTTGCTTTACTTGAAGCTCCAAATTGTAGTTATTTTATTCGTCCACTAATTTGGTATAACCTTAATCTAGGAGGATTATGACTGTATGATACGAGATACTGACGTTTAGCAATGATAAAAGTCTGATGTTGAATGGTTCTTTTCGGAAGTACAGTTGTAAGATCTGTGATTCTAGCTTCGACCTTTAACTGGACAGTACTAATTAGACATATAATTGATGATTTATGCACAACAAGATATTCTGTTGTTTTTAGTTCTTCAATCAGATTCATCTAGCCCTTTGTTGACTTTCTAATTGTTCCACCCTCTTATCTCTGAAACTCAGAAATCAGAGAAAGGTCATTGGCAATTTGGCATATCCCTGTCACTGGCGAAGATTTGCTAGAGGAAGAGCACCAGAATTTTTTTTTCTATTGTTGGGGGCATACATAATACACATAGATAAATTTGGACCATTTATAACAGAGAGATTTCTTGCCAAAAATATTAACTCTGTCCAGCAGTGGGCATTGTCAAGGTAATAAAAGGAATTTGCTGAACCTAATTGAATGAAAGAGGGATGGCTAATCCGATTGAGAACCTTCTGTAACTGAATAGACTTACGAACGATCAACAATAGTAAATAGTTCCAAATTAACAGACGTTGTTTGATTAAAATACGAATTTAAGAATTTGGCGAATCTATAATTCTCTACATAATCACTTAGTGTATTTTTGATCACCGGGTTATCCTAGACCACTTGGGGACAGTATCATCAATTTCTTGCATTCTGCAATGCAAGTTTTAAAAGCCAATTTCTTATGTTTCTTATTATCTTTATGTTCACCTAACTACCAAGAATCATAAAAGGATGCACCTAAGGAGGTAGATTTTGTTTTATGCATTTTTTTAGTGTACATATGCTGCAACTGATTAACAAAACATTGTTCAGCCTTCTATGAGTCTTCCTAGGGAGCTGCACAGATTTGGAACAACTTCCAGAACAAGCACCAAGCATTTTGGTCAGGTACCACTAAGCTGCTAGAGCAAGATAGCTGGGATGTCAAGTCCCTAGGGCAATGGTAAATCTCAAATTGCTTGATGTTCGACGGGAAGCATCAGACAATACCAATGTCCAGTAGTAAGATCTGATGTGCAGGTGGTCGAGCCAAGATAAGTGTGCGTGCATCACCGTTTAGTCGAGATTTAGAAAAAGATGATGTCTGCTATGATAGTTTCCAGAATAGTTTGGCCCTTGAGACACTTCCACTGTATGCATGTGTGTTCCTTTTTCCCAGATATATGCATGTCTATTGATTATTATTGGAATTGGTTCAACAAACAGTGTATATGTGACAAAATTACTAATATACTGACCGAGCCTGATAATATGACTAATCCATACAATGGATATGCGCCAATGCTCAAATTTTAAAAATGAAGGATTCAACTTTTTTTTGGATTATTATTATTTGTGAAGTCGCGAGTATGCCTAGCAATCGTAAAAAAAAATATAGTTCGACTTAGTGGTAGGTTCTGCAGTAGTCTTACCTTGAAGGTTTTCTCAGAGTAAAAATTGATATGTCTTTATGAAGTAATCTGAGCATTTTGTTGGTTGCAGGTCAACTTTGTTCTCCAATATAGGTGGCGGCGTATGTTTGTGCAAAATGATTATGAAAGGACTTCTGGTAACTTTATCTTCTGTCAAGGTTGTTTACTTGGTGGAGAAAACTTCCATTTCCTCTGAACAGGTGAACATGACATGTGTGATGGCTGTCAGCCCTAATGAGCTTTAGACATGTATCTGAGGTTCGTTTACTGTAAACAAATAGGGTCAACGAGTCGAGCAGATCCTGGACCATCACGTGAACACATGAAACATGTCGATACTGGCAGCTTTTGGTAACCAGTCTAAGCTCTAGCACCTTGATGCAAGCCAGAATAGACTCACTGGATCAACATTCCCGGGAATAACAGAATTGGTGAACCAGTTGACACTTGATCTTAACTAATCAGTTAATTAAACCCTGAATCTGAATGAAGGGCTACTTGATTAATTTGTTCACAAGTAGTCCAATGATTCAGGGGTTTAGACTTTAGTGTTTTTGGATTATTACGGGGCAGCAACCCTGCTTTTGAGCACACCCAAGCAAATTGAATCAGGGTCTCTATTTTTAGTTGTTCAAGTTTGTTGTAAATCATTACGAACAGTTGTGTTTCCGGTGGCACCTAAATAAATTGGTAGATCTGCACCGTACTCTGCTCCTATTGATTGATGATCACAAGTCACAACCCAATTTTAGATCTATTTGATTTGTTTCATTTAGTGTTGGATGGTGCAAATTAAAAAAAGTGTACTGACATTCATCAATTTACTAAATCTGGCCTGAATGCGCCGTACGCCGTTGCCTGGATTTCTAAATCTTATCCAATTATCTGGTCATCATTCCCTTAGCTGTTTGACTGGAGCACATTCTCTCGATTGAGGAGATGAATCTAACTGAACCTGCTTAGCTTAGAAACAAAAGTCGTTCTCTCAATGAACCAAGAACTATTGCGGTTAATTTGTCAGTCATTGTGTTCCTTCTGTACTTTAATTCTTGGTCTGTGTTGAGTTGGGGGGCTTTTTACAGTCTGACAAGAAGAATCTCAGACAGTCTGAAATTAGTTGTTTTTTGGATTATCAAGTGAGAGAAACATGGTCCTTCAGTTGCTGTACCAATGTATGTTTAGGGTTTAGTAAGATTTTCTTCCTGTAAGGTGCGGTTCTTAGGGATAGATTAAATACCAGTCACATTCAATTTGTTGTGAAGTCTACCATTTTAGTTCAAATGCCACCTTACCAAAAACAGAGAACACTTTTGCCACTAGAGTAGGATAACAAACATGAAACCAGTTAATCAGTCTATCATAGATGATTGCTTATTTCTAAAGCACCAGGGCGCTCTCCCTGCAACGGAACTACTTGGGCGTCTCCGACGGCAGCATGCTTGATACTGAGGCTGAAGACTAGCACAGTTGATGAGCTAAAGTGGCGGGTGGAGCTGGACCGCAAGTCCATGGCGCTCGTGTGGAAGGAGCTGGAGGAGGAGCGGATCACGTCGGCGGTGGCGGTCGCCCAGGCCATGGCCATGATCACCAATCTGCAGGAGGAGAAGGTGGCGATGTGGACGGAGGCGGCGCAGTATCAATTGGTCATGGAGGAGCAGAGTGTGTATGATTATGATGAGGTTGAGCGTCTGGCTGCTGAGAAGTGCTTTGTTTTGGGCAAGCCAAAATACTTGAAGAAAAAGAGAAAATACTCTTTTCCAACCAAACAACCAACTATTTGTAAAAGTTCCCTAAAAATGCTCTAAAAAACTATCTGCAAAAAAACCTAACACAGTAAATATAGTTTAAAAATGTTCACAATTTTACATATGTTCACACTATTTTTGTTTGAAAAAATATGTTCGCATTTTTTGAAAAAGATTCAAAATTCCCCAAGAAATCCATTTTACTAAAAATATTTCCATTTAGAAATGTACAACAAAAAAAAAATATGTTCAAAAGAATGTTATTTTTTGAGAAATGTTCGAATTTCATAAAACATAACTTTCTAAAAAAGTGTTCCAATTTTAATGAAAAAGTTAACTTTTGTTAAAAGTAAGATAATTTCCATGTTTAACCTTATCATCGGTATTTATTGAAATTGGATATAAAGATGGTCCACAATGGCACATGAAGCAGGTTGTGCTCTTTTTTTCGCCCGGTGCAACGCACGGGCATTTGTACTAGTCCTATGTAAACACAATACAACTACAAGTCCAAATGTAACCTACCTTGTACACTATATTCGACACAACTCTAACAAACTCCATCTTGGCGAATATTCTCCACCACCTTGAATTCGTTCATGCGTCAAACTTCCATGTACATTGGACTTGAGCTTATCCCATGAGTACCGCTGCTACTCCAAAGACTCCATATGACTCCACCTGCAATTTGTAGTCCCTTCTTTTCTTGACCACAGTCAACACTCGAGCAAAATCAAGTTCCACATTACTCTAGTTTGCGCTCCCAACTTCCAGAGTACCAGCCCGACGCCATCACACATTGATCACTGACCTGCGTGAAAGTGAACAACTCACATATTGGGTGTCACACATAAAAGTTATCTGAACTCAACATCACTGCTCCTTTCTTGACCGTCTGTCTGAAACTTGAAGGAATTTCACCATTGCTTGTAATCAACCCGAGTCAAATTCGCAGTTGTCTCACCACATGTATGACCACCAGAGCCCTGGTCCGTCTCCATGCCCCGTGCGTACCGCACGCCTCGCCGCTATTACCGCGTCAAGCCTCCGCTGTCCCGGTCGAGTCTCAAGGGTCGCGAAACCACACCACTCACCCCCATCGCAGCAGTACCACCGATCATCACCGATCGATGACGAGTTTCATGCTTCCATCGGACCACTGGGCTCCAAATCCAATTACGTGTCCCTCGCTTTTCCCCCTTGCTGAATAGGCTTCGATTCCCTAGATCCTTACACAGTAGCCCCTCAATCCAGCTCCACCTTCAACATGACTCCATGGTAGATGATCAGTCCACCATCGCGTCCCGTCGACTTCAAGCTCCGTGTGTACACCACCTTGAATCAATCCTGCGCCATAGTCTTGTCAAAGCCACACAAGCACTCAGGCTTGCGCCACGTGTTTCCACGCCCAGAAGTCGGTCACCATAAGCATTACGCTCCTGTGCCGTCGTCGCCGATCCTACCACCGTCTTCTGTACCAACCAACTTACGTCAATCCGTCAGACTGTCCAGTCCAACCCAGCTGAACTCGTTCGACTGTACGACACGCTCGAGGCTCCCAAACCGTCTTCAGCGAATTTCCATCCATCACATGATAATTCCATCTTAGCTGACATGACTTCCCGCAACTCCTTCAAGCATCCCCATTATGCCAACAAATCTTTCACCCTTGTCTGCCATAATCCAAGGTTTTCAATTCCATTAAACTTCTCCACCTACAACCCGATGCTCGATGGCGTCAGGATTCTTCGTATGACTGATTGTGTGAAAAAAATACCTGAGCTATTCCTGCGACGCCGAAGTACACAAGCACTTCCGTGCACAACTCCAGCCAAACAAGACCTCCTGGTCTTCACGCGATGGGGCAACTCCCTTGGCACTAATTACAATGCTGGTTGTTGCCTTGCTTTGCCAACGCTGTGCTATTCCGATGGATGCATATTCTTGATGGATTTCTTTCGCCGATTGATTTGCCTCTCGTCGTGTCATACGTGGACTCGGTCCACTTTTGGTCCAAACAAATCTCACTTGCCTTGTATACTCAACAGCACTATTCACGTACAGATCCATACCGGCACGCACGCACGAACGGCTGGGGAACGCCCGCTGCACCGCAGCCAGCAGCTGCCTCGTGCCACGCACCTTGCAGTCTCGTCCAGCCCTCCGCCGCACCCCCGCTTGGCCTGTAGCTGCCTGCACTTCCGCGCTGCCGTCCCACGCGTCCGCTGAGAACCGTGCTCACCTTTGATTGCTATTACGCCGCTTCCGAATAGATCTCGTTGCGACCGTTTTGACCTGCCCGATCGGTTTCAACTCCACAATTGCGATCTCTCGGCTTCGCTTTCTCTAGATCAACAACCAACGATCTTCGAACAACTTTGCTCATGATACCATTTGTTAGAATAAATCCAAGGTCATCGTTGACCATCCGAGAACCAAGCAATCACACGAGCACGACACCGAGATTTGTTAACGAGGTTCATCGATATGGCTATATCCCCGGGGCCTGACTATGAGCGCTCCTCCCCATGACACCGTCACAGTACCGCACCCGGTCGCCCTGGACACCGGCACATGCCGCCGGCTTCCCCTGCGTTCCGGTGCTATTATGTTGGCATATGTTACATCGTGTGTCTACCCCCGCTATATAAGAGAGTCCCAGGATACAAGTGTACTATTAGGACACGACTCCATATCCTATGTAAACACAATACAACTACAAGTCCAACTGTAACCTACCTTGTACACTATATCCAACACAACTCTAACAGGTTAAGCATCACAGTAGTTCTGAGTTAGAGTTCTTGTACTACTCTTGAGAGCCACACACTCTCTAGAAGGATATGTGTCGGCTTGAGTGACGAAGGGTAATTGTCTTCAGCAAGTAAAGTCTTCAGCAACCAAGATTAGTTATGGTTCGCGAAGAAGTCTCTTGAAGGTTTGGAAATTGCCGACAAGCATCTGCCACGAGTGAAATCAACTGGAGTCTGATCAGCTCCGAGTTGAAGGAGAATAGAGCGGAGAGAGGTTTGCTCACGTGTTCAATCACAAGTCCCTTCAATCAAACGTAGTCCTTTGGCAGAAGGGTGAACTGGTCTACCAAACTCATATGTCGTCATCGAGCACACATTGATGGAGTCCTGGACTAGGGGGCACTCACCACATCGTCTCCCGGTAAGAGGGTCGGGCCGAGGACCCCCATGGCGGTTCACTCATGGGCCACTTCGGGCAGCTCATGAGGTATACGGCGAAGATTCCACAAGACTTGACCATCAAGAAAAGGACTCCTCTCCACTGACGTATCCGACTAGGACTTCTTGTTATCATTAGAATCACACAAAAATCTCATCGTAGATACCTGTACTATGTACTATCCCCATATCAATACAATCGAAAGCAGGACATAGGGTTTTACCTCTTCGAGAGGGCCCGAACCTGGGTAAAATTATGTGTCCATGTTACCATCGCTTCAAGACGCCTAGTTCAGGACATCTACCTTGAGATATGCCGGATTTAGCACCGACATTGATTGCTCATGCATGTCGTGCTGGGTGGTCGTTGCGGATCGATGGGACGATCAGGTGACATTGTTTCAATTAGATCTTTTTTCTTTAAAGAAACATTTTTCCCGGTCTCCTACTGTTCTATTTGCAGATCAGAAATTTTGCTTGGCTCGAGTTCGACGCTGACAACACCCTAGGGAACAACTCGGCAGCTCCTGCGGCAGGCGACCGATTCCCTTGCGCGGCCTCGGCCGTTGTGCATCACGTTTCATCATTGGTTTTACCTCTTGGCTATTTCATCGATTCTATCTACGAAATTCGAGATAAATGCTGTAGTGTGAGCTATGACCCCGTTTGTGGTATTTGTATGCCTAGGTTACCGAGGAGCTGTCATGCACGCATGGATCAGATCAAGCCAAAAGGAACAACAGCCTCGCGTTCGTTCCTGTGGGGCACACGTCAAATTCGTTTTATCCCCAAAGCAATCCCCTCGGAGCAGTGCATGAGGTGTTGACCCACATGAAGATTCTAGCTAGCTAGCACTCACCTGGAGAACAAAGAGCTACCATGCGCAGGCCGGCAATTCATCTGGCGGCCATACATGAACTATCAATCTTGCCTCGATCTCCAACTGTGGATAATCTCAGGTTTTATTTCTCCTGACTATTCGTTTAGTATGTAAAATTATTACACAGAGAATATTTTCTATCCTTTTGTTACTGCATTATTTTGCAGAGATATTTTACCGACGCTTGTACGTGGCGCTGGTCTGGCCAGCCTCTTGCCGTCACCTAGACCGGCCGACCTGTGTTGACATCACCGTGCCACAACACCATCACCCCATCGAATCGAGCTCGACGCTCATGCCATATTTACAAGATTATTCACTTCACATAAATTAATTATGCATCTTTTCTTGTTAAGTATTATTATTTCTTGCTTGCACTATTTTATGTGCGTAGGTAATCGACTTCGACTGTGTCACGCGGTTTCGTCGACCAAATTGTGTCTTCACCTTGGCGAGCCTCCCTATGCCAGCATCGCCTGCCGCCTCTTCTTAAAGCTGACATCCAACACGCCGACACGCTTCAACACGTCGGCTGACATGGAGGCTCCTTCGTCTCCCCGCCGACCTGCTCTGACATCTCTTCATCAACCTACTCCAGAGACTTCGGCGTCACTAACCGACCAGCTTCGTCATGTTAGCTGGACCGGGGGCTTCGCCTCGCCACATCGACCATGCTGCGTCACCATTTCATCAAGCCGAGCTCCTAGCTCGGTCACCTAGGGCTTGGGGGCTGGGACCTCAGTCAAGTCGACGACTACACACCACGTCGAATCTGTCAAAGTTCACCGGACGTCCTCATCCCACCTCAAGCCCAGACCATGTCATCAACCCCGAGCACATTAACCAGCTAAGTCGCTTTCATGCTCAATTTTTTAAAATTTTAAATTTCTATTCGGTTCAACCAAGCATTATATTTGTGTTAAACAAAAGGTTGTTCGTTAAAAAACTTAGTTTGTTAAAATCACTTCTTTTTCCCATGTTAAATGGGGGCTATTAAATTTGTATGAGTTGTTCTATAAAAAAATATTTTCTTCTAAGTCGTTGTAAAGTCTTTTTCTACTACTCATTTTTCGACTTGAGTGTGCGGTTAATAGCCAGATGGCCTAGTTTCTCTCTCAACCGCTCGTGTCTAGTTCGATAAACTGGCCTGAGAAGCACTCCACCATCGGGAAAGGAGGTTGACGCAAAAGGCTGACCACCTTGAAGTCTAGAGATCGAACGTGTCATGTTAAAGCATGACGGAAGCACAAGTTAATTTTAAAGACCAATTTTGGATTGGCACAAAAAAACTTGATGTAATTTAGACGTAAATTTTTTATGTAAGTTTTTTTTTTCAAGCATAACGCTCACAATATAACACGAGCTGCCTTTAAAGCATCGACAATATTAATGGTGGGTTGTGACTAGAGCCGAACCCACTAAAAGCCAAGGTACTCCATGGAGTCCTCGGCAAAACGTTCTCAAATATTGCTTTATATGCATTAGTTTTGAATTGTGTCTTTGGTCAATGGTTGGGTTGCCCAGCTCCTATGATTACTCCTTACGTTTCTGGTTTTTTGGCTAAGGGTAAAGAGATAACCACTGCGATTGTACTTTCGGTTTAACTGTTCAAGTACCTCAGTGGAGAAAGCCAAAAACTAACTGTCACAATGAGCGTAAACTGGTCAGCGATCCGCTGAGTGTCAACCTATAGATAGATAGAGGTTACCCCGTATTAAACGTTGGGCCTTTCACAAAATTGGCCAAAGTGTTAATGGCTTGACCTCGGCTGACGGCGAACACCAACCGTGGGCTAGTAAGTGGCCTCCCAACTTTAAGCTCCTATGACTAAGTGAAAGTTATAAAGCCTGCATATCTGATTGCCTCGTTTCTGCTAACACAACCCCCTCCGGGCACCGAGACGTCGGGTAAGGGTTGCCTTGTTACTGCGGAAACACCATGCGTAGCATCTACAAAGGGGTGGAAGGCGACGATTGGCCACTTTCAAATGATAAATGGTCGCAAGGGAGTCAAGATGAACATATAGCATAAAACTACAAAGTACAACTTAAAACTGGCTATCACAACATATCCTCAGCTTTTGCATTCAATATACAAGCACTGCTTTCCGTAATCATCGCGACAAAGCCATAAATATGCATTAATTTGACTTGAGATTTTGGCCAAGCTGGGTTTCCTGGCTCCTGTGCTTACCCCTTATGTTCCCAATTGTTCGGCTAGGGGGTAAAGGGAGCACCTATGTGATTGTTACTACCGGATCATCTGGGTTCATACCTCAGACAGGTGAAGCCGAAAGCTAGCTGTCTTAAGAATATAATTGTTCGACAACGACGAAAGTGGAAATTTAGGTTCATTAAGACCACAATGTCCGGGAAATTTCCCCAAACTAAATCCTCAATATTTTACTCCCACATTGATCGGAGGTGAGGTTTCATAATCATGGTCAACATGACAATCTGGGAAAAGGAACTTATAAAGGAACTATTTTTCCCAGAAAATGTTTCTTAAGTTAAATAGTAATATAACATATCTCTCCGTGTACCTTTGTTTATAAAGCCGTATGGCCGAATTGCCTTGTTTGTCATGAATCTTTGCCCTCATAAAGTCTTTATAAAGTAGGACAAACACTCCTTGACTACTAGCCGAGGAGGTTGAGGTTGATGGTCGGTCAACAAAATTTTGTACAACGTGGATTCGAGCGTTAATGATGTAAAGTACTTGGATACATAGAACCATTACACATAAATTGTGACTAAAATCAACCTACTTCAACCTATCTATGAAAGAGTCAAGGGCATAGTCTTGCTGAGACAACCGAGTAGCTGACATAACGCTCTCATAATCCCCGTTGGCTTTGATTTCCTTTCCATCAAACCTTTGAGGTCGACCTTGGCAAGCTCGGATTTTACAAGCTCAAACTCCTTTAAGAGATCTTTATTCTCTTACCAATAAGTCTGTGTCAAACAAAAAAAAATTTCTGTCAAACGAACATCGATCCTTAATTCGGCCACTCATGCCCAAATTAAGGCTCGGGGGCGACTGGGCTTCACGCTTCTCAACTAAAAGTCATTAAAGGGGTACATCGATCCCCTGATCTAGTGTTCTGACCCGACCAGTGGCCTGGGGGTTACTGCATTGACGATTCAATGCAAGTAAATTAAAAGTGCAAAACAGTTTCCGAGGAGATTATGATCCTCAGGTTGGTCAGCCTCACCCAACCCGAGTCTCGGGAACTATTGTGCACCGTATTTCTATTCTTAAGTATGCTATCGAGCAAGCACTTGATCCTCAGGCCGATTTCATGAATCAACCCGAGTCTTAGGGGCTACTGGGATTAGCGGCTTATGCTAACCTTCTGGTGCATCCCGGATTTTAGGCTGATACACACCTTGAGGGCTACTGGCTATACATCTCGCCAGAGAATAAAATTGCTTCAATCAGAAAAAATCCACAAAAAATCAACCCATGGCCGAGGTAGTGCACCACCTCGGAAACGGTCCTGCATAAAGCTTGGATGCGAGTTGCTGGCTCCATAAAGGGCTTTTTCGGCATTAAGATCAGCTGAACTCCTTCAAAATTTTCAAGAAAAAGGTAATCTATGACACCTCAGATGCGTTGGAGCTCGGCTGCAAAAAGGCACCTCTATGCAGTCTGGTGTTGGAGCTCGGCTGCAAGAGGACACCGCCGCATGGAAAAACTTCAAACCCAAGGTGTAGTGTAAAAATAACAAGGCATTGATAAAGTCCGAGAACTTAATGGGGCTCCTCAGATGCCCGACGTGTGAACTCTTCGGATACAGCTCGCTGATTCTCGATAACAGAAATGACAATTGTTTGTTGAACCAACATTCAAGACTGACGGTCGAAGATGAAGAATAGTTCAGAAGAACTAAAGAGCGTCCCCGACTAGAAGAACGGTTCAGGGGCTACTAATGAATTCCTGGACTAGGGGGCACTCACCACACCGTCTCCCGGTCAGAGGGTTGGGCCGAGGAACTGATACGTCTCCAACATATCTATAATTTTTGATTGTTCCATGCTATTATATTATCGGTTTTGGATGTTTAATGGGCTTTATTATGCAATTTTATTTTGGGACCAACCTACTAACCAAAGACCCAGTGCAAATTGCTGTTTTTTTTGCCTATTTCAGTGTTTCGCAGAAAAGGAATATCAAACGGAATCCAAACGGAATGAAACCTTTGGGAGAGTCGTTTTTGGAACAAACGCAATCCAGGAGACTTGGAGGGGACGTCAAGGAAGCAATGAGGCGGCCACGAGGTAGGAGGGCGCGCCCAGGGGGGTAGGCGCGCCCCCACCCTCGTGGGCCCCTCGTGGCTCCGCCGACCTATTTCTTTCGCCTATATATACTCATATACCCCGAAAACATCCAGGAGCACCACGAAACCCTATTTCCACCGCCGCAACCTTCTGTACCCGTGAGATCCCATCTTGGGGCCTTTTCCAGCCCTCTGCTGGAGGGGGAATCGATCATGGAGGGCTTCTACATCAACACCATAGCCTCTCCAATGATGTGTGAGTAGTTTACCACAGACCTTCAGGTCCATAGTTATTAGCTAGATGGTTTCTTCTCTCTCTTTGGATCTCAATACAAAGTTCTCCCCGATCTTCTTGGAGATCTATTCGATGTAATACCTTTTGCGGTGTGTTTGTCGAGATCCTATGAATTGTGGGTTTATGATCAAGTTTATCTATGAACAATATTTGAATCTTCCCTGGATTCTTATATGCATGATTTGATATCTTTGCAAGTCTCTTCGAATTATCAGTTTGGTTTGGCCTACTAGGTTGATCTTTCTTGCAATGGGAGAAGTGCTTATTTTTGGGTTCAATCTTGCGGTGTCCTTTCCCAGTGACAGCAGGGGCAGCAAGGCACGTATTGTATTGTTGCCATCGAGGATAAAAAGATGGGGTTTATATCATATTGCTTGAGTTTATCCCTCTACATCATGTCATCTTGCCTAATGCGTTACTCTGTTCTTATGAACTTAATGCTCTAGATGCATGCTGGATAGCGGTCGATGTGTGGAGTAATAGTAGTAGATGCGTAATCGTTTGGTCTACTTGACACGGACGTGATGCCTATATACATGATCATGCCTAGATATTCTCATAACTATGCGCTTTTCTATCAATTGCTCGACAGTAATTTGTTCACCCACCGTAAAATATGCTATCTTGAGAGAAGCCACTAGTGAAACCTATGGCCCCCGGGTCTATCTTCCATCATATTAATCTCCCGCCAACTTGCTATTTCTGTCGCTGTTTATTTTTGCAATCTTTACTTTTCAATCTATACAACAAAAATATTTATCTTATTATCTCTATCAGATCTCACTTTTGCAAGTGGCCGTGAAGGGATTGACAACCCCTTTATCGCGTTGGTTGCAAGGTTCTTATTTGTTTGTGCAGGTACTAGGGACTTGCGTGTAGTCTCCTACTGGGTTGATACCTTGGTTCTCAAAAACTGAGGGAAATACTTACGCTACTTTGCTGCATCACCCTTTCCTCTTCAAGGGAAAACCAACGCATGCTCAAGAGGTAGCAAGAAGGATTTCTGGTGCCATTGCCAGGGAGATTTACGCACAAGTCAAGACATACCAAGTACCCATCACAAACTCTTATCCCTCGCATTACATTATTTGCCATTTGCCTCCCATTTTCCTCTCCCCCACTTCACCCTTGCCGTTTTATTCGCCCTTTTTCGTTCGTCTCTTTTTGCTTGCTTCTTGTGTCTCCATGTGTTAGATCGCTTGTTTCGCCATCATGGCTAGTCCTTCTATCATTTTTAGTACTCCCGAGAATTAAGTTCTTAATTTTAAACAAAGGGAGGGAGAAAATTTAAAAGATGCTTGGTACAGAATTTGCAATGCTCAGAATAGATCCACTAGGAAGCAATCTACTTCCGTTCTTCTTCGCAATTTTTATGTGGGCATCACTCCTTGGAACAAATATATTCTTGATACCATTACCAGAGGGAATTTCTTGGGTAGCCATACTTTTGATTCTTATAATGCTATGATAGATTTGTTTGGCCCACCACCTCTTTTGGTTAATGGAACTATTTTAACTTTGGAACACGTGATGCAAAGGCTTGAAATTATTGAAAATAAAGTTGTCACTGTGGAGTTGATTGAGAATTTGGATAAAAAGATCCACAACCAAATTACCCAATATGGATCTAAGGTAGGAGTTACTCTGAATTCATTTAAAGAAAAAGAACCCATAGTTAATGAAAAAATAGATCAAGATTCCACTAGAATTGATAAACTTGAGGATATTATTACCAACTTAGGGTCTGCTTTTTCTGCCGTGAGAAATACTTCAAATCCTCCTACTACCAAAGTTGCCAAATTTATGTATGTTCCTAAAAATAAGGGTGAATCTTCTAGTAAGGAAACTGTGGATCTCAAATCAATAAGTGTTCACCCCAACATTTTCGCTATCATTAAGGAACCTTTTGCTAGAAATGAATTTCTTGATTTCTTGCCTAGGAGTTTGATTATTGATAAAAAGAGGGAAACTCCTAAGGGTTATAAGTGTTCAATTGAAGAATTGCATACCAAAGATGATGATACCTAGATCTATTCTCGCTTTTATGCCTAGCTAGGGGCGTTAAACGATAGCGCTTGTTGGGAGGCAACCTAATTCTATTCTTATTCATTGCTTTTTGTTCATGTTTAGCAATAAATAATTCATCTAGCCTCTGGTTAGATGTAGTTTTATGTTTTAATTAGTGTTTGTGCCAAGTAAAACCTATATGATCTTCTTGGATAACAATTATTTGATCTTGCTGAAAAAGTCAGAAACTAAACAAGACAATAAGGAAATAAGTAAGCAAGCAACTACACTAGGCTATTATGGCTATTACACATATTACATCCACTAGGCACCAAAGTTTGCCACAAGTGCAAATATAGGGAACAAAGCAGCATATTACATACACTAGTCGTCTAAATTGAAACAACTTCAGAAGAGCTCAAGAAACGTCATCCTGGGTATCCACCATGCTGGTAATAAGCTTAGCAAGCTTATTAGCTTTCTCTTGTTTGGCGCTAAAATCCTCCAACGCTTGCTGTTGCACCAGAAACTATGCATCTGAATTCTCCAGGGACTTCCGCAGTCCTTTGGCTTCTTGTCGCAGCACAGCTGATCGATGTCTTTCAGCTTGTAGTTGAGACTCAAGAAACTAAACTGATTCATAGAGTGAGTTCGAATAACTTGTGCTAACGCTAGTGGCCAGTAACTCGAACACTACATCAAGACATGACTTTGGGGTTGTCTCACTGTCTTCAAGATAGTTTTCCTTAGCTGGTTTATCAGCTTTGTTGGAGACCAACAAGGATGTCTCACTATCCTGAACCTTATCTGCATTACTTCCTTTACCATTGCTTAATAAGGTTCTCTTCCCAAATATTCCGTCAGCATCCTAAAAGAAGAACTAAGCAAACACATAACATGTTTAGCATGTAGAATATGAAACTCATCTCGGTGAACCAGTTCAATAGTAAGGTGGGCAGGATTAAACTACCAAAGTTTTCTATTTCCAAGTAGTAAGTACATAATAAAAGCATCAAACAAACATGTATCTATGTCCTATGGTCACTGCATTGTCTTGCCAAATCAAAATACAGACACGGTTCAAATCATTTCAGTTCAAGACAAAGTAGCACTGAAAAAATACAAGTGTGGGAAACTACACGACACAACACGATTTCAGATGGGTAACACAGGTATACATGTAAAACAACACTATTGGCTGTATTGTGATGCTAGTAATGTGCATGATATGAGAAGTCAACTGTATACATACTTGAAATTGAAATCAACAGAGCAATTTAGAAGAGCAAACCTGTTAAAGAAACATGTTTAAACATACCACTTGTGCCATTGGAGTTTCGATTGGATCCTTCAATTTAAAAATAAGTTTGTATGAGTAAATACAGTGATACAAGAGCAAAGCAGTATGCACCATAACAATGGAATATTAAATCAGAACAGTTCTTCTTCAGGTTTAAGCACTTCTTCTACACGAACGGAGTATAGTAAGACGCAGACATATAGTACTTCAAAATAAAAAATGAGCCCATAGACCTTAAAACATTCTTGGTTCGGGACCAGTACAGAACAAGGCGTTCTCACTCATCGTGCCATAAATGTGTCTCAGGAGAAAGTAACGGAATTTGATGAGTTTCTTTTCCAGTGAAGTACGTTTTCTTCAGGTAATTCCAATACTGCCACCAAGAGTTCTTGAAGATAGAAGAGGTATTAGCACAGGTTACCTCATCCCGAGTTTCCAAATTGGTCCTTCTCTATAGAGAAAAATGAAAAAAAATTGTTGTATTATAACCAACATGGAGGTAGAATGTTTGGGACAAAGCAAAGTATTTGCCATGAATAACATTACTTACACATAACTCCTGGATGAACACCTGCAACTGGCTTTTTCCTTCATCTTCAGTATAATACTTCCATGATGGGAAGATACGCACATAGGATTTAACAACATCAAATGCGATAGATGCTAAACTAGGAATGACTGGTTGTGCTTCGTCCACAGTAATAGGTGTACTAACTGGTGGAGTTGGGGTTCGCCGTGGTAGTACTGGCGCTTTGGGCACTAGAGCTGCCATACTAACTGCTCTTGTTTGGGAGCTCTGTGCTGGAGATGGTGCTGTGTCAACTGGAACTAGGTTACTAACTGTTGTGGTTGGGGTTAGATTGGGTGAAGCTGGTTCTCTGTCCATCAGAGTAGGGGTACAATCTGCGAGAGTCTGGGTTATGTGTGGTAGGGCTGGTTCTCATGCATGTACAACCGGGGTGCTATCCTCACCAAGAGGTAGCATTGTTTTATTTGAAGACCGTATTTTTACTCTGCTAGATACTGCCATCACCCCTCCAATTCAAATGGTTGATAAACAAGAAAAGTAGTTGAATGTACAGACCTTGTATGAGAGACAGATGCAATAGATAGTGTGGAAAAAAGAGGGCATGAAATAGTTCACAAGTATATTGTTTAACTAAAAAGGATAGCATGACATAATTTCACATATACGATGTCTATCTAAACTGGATAGCATAGCATGACATAATTCAAAGATATGATGACTAACTAAACCATGAGATAATTATATGATGTCTTTAGTAAACATGTTGGCATGACATAATTCACATACATGTTATGTAAGTAATCAGGATCACATGATATAATTCACACGTGTGATTTATATACTAAGCAGAGGGCATTCACATATATGATGTCTGAACTAAGAACATGGTGTTGAATATTGTGTATATGATGTCTGAACTATGCAATGATACACACCATATGCATGATATGAGCAGTATAACCGTGTCAAGTTAGAGCATACACCTCGGTGGGGGAATATGACTGGTCATCTGTCTCTGAATCCATCTTTGAGGAGCTATTGGGACTCAGCAGATCTGCTTCGACATGTAGCACTGTCTGCTCTGAAGACCTTGTTTTCACTCCAAATTTTTCCATCACCCACTCAAATGGCTGATCCACAGGAAGAGTAGTTGAATGTACAAACATTGTTGACAAATGGAAAAGTAATGAAGAAAAGGATCGACAAGATATATTTCAAATATATGATGCCTGGTTAAACAGGATGGCATTGCATATTTCACATATATTATGGCTGGCTAAAAGAGATGAGATTGCATATTTCACGTATATGATATAGAAACTAAACAGGTGGTATTACAAAACATGTCTAAACTAAGCAGATGACATATATGATGTCGAAAGTAGGCACTGCAAGGCAACATATGCATGATATGACCAACATCATCATGCCAAGTTAGAGCAAACACCTCGGGGGGTAAATAGGAGTGGTCACCGTGCAGATCCGCCTCGAGCAGATATCTTCCTCTAGATTACAATCTGGAGGGGGAGGGTTTGCCATTGCACCCACCATGGAGCGATGTCTGCATGACATTGTATTGCCAGCAAAAACTCTTCTCTTTTCTCTACATGTTCAAAGATGACTGTACAATATCGACATGCATATGAAAAAATATAGTGAGATTATGTAAGGAGAGCATGCAAAAATCTAGAGTGATTATAACAACCAGTGGATAGATCCAAAAGTAATGATAGCAGGCTGATGATACCTTTACTTTAATAAAAATACAGATGATGATTGCTTTACTGTTTGTTTCCCACCCAAGATGAACAACATAGACATACCCTAGGTGAACCAGATAATAGACAGAGATACTATTCATTGCTGCCTCGATATGTGCCCCACAAGCATTTTAAAACTCAAGTTTGAACATTAATTCGGACCTGACTTGGAGTCTAAGAGGTGAACATGATGATAAAGTAGCAGGTAATATTAAGCAATGCATAACATAAGCAGAAACAAAAGAGTGCGACCTGTCTTGTGGACCCGTGTACTCCTTAGGTTCATCTGCTGAGTCGATGATGGTGATGCAGTTGCGGTGGGTGCCGGCGGCAGGGAAGGAGATCTGAGGCGGCAAAAGATGGCCGTGAGTCGGGATGTCTGGTATGGTGGATGCTTCTGTCGATGGAGCAGCCTAAGTGAGGTGGACGACGTCGCGACAGGAGCAGAAAAACCACACAAAGTTTTCTTTGACACCTATCTGTAACTGACGTAATTCTGTAAGGACTCCTTTGCCTTGCAGGATTTGAAAAATGCAGGGATAGGAAAAATACATGAATAGGGCAGGAATGCACGTGGGAAACAAAGCATTTGTAAACACAAGATTTCTGTCAACTTGGGTGTTTGTTTCACAGGAATTCGAAGAGCAGAGGAATGCAAAGAAACATGGCCAAATTAAAGTGAAACCATATGAAAGTGTGTACAATTAGAATGTTATTCTGCCACTAATTCACTTCTTCTTGTTTTCATGCATAGGAAAAGTAGGTCCATGTGGATTTTTTGCTCCATGCCTTTCAACCAAATGCATGAATAATTGAATAGTACAATACCATAGGAAAATTTCCTATTGCTATGTTTTTCCTTCAGTTTTTTCTTTGAACCAAAATAGCCCTAATGGATCTACATGAATGTAGAGTAGTAAGTGATGCGACAAGTGTACAACCTCTTTGGCATAGCCGTGTCGACCTCAACATCATTGGGTTGGTCACTGAAGAAGTTGCAACAGAGGTGGCTGTCGGAGGTGTGGTGGAAGATTTGAGGCGTCTGTAGACGGCGTCCAGAGTACTGCTCTGTTGTGATGGATGGTTCCACCGTTGGAGTAGCTCCGGCGAGCCGTAAGACATCAAGGCCGAGGCAGCACAAGACATGCATCGTTAATCTCAAGTGGGATTCTAATAGAATCTCCAATAGATGATGTAAAATACAATACCAAAAAGTGGTAGATGTAAAATGTACATCACCAAAAAACACCTGACTACAACAGATGAGGTAAAAATTGTTGACTCTGAACTTAACTGTCGAAACTGAAATTTTCTGTGGAATCTGAATGTTACGGTGAATGCACTGGTAGCAGAGATGCAGTTCACATGTAGTTTAGGCCGCTCGAGCACTAGTAGTAGAGAAACAGTGATCTAAATCAGCAGGCGGCCGACAGGGAACACAATAGCAGATAGCAGTCGGAGCAGCGGCGCCTAGAGCAGCAGTGCGAACTAGAGCCAGAGCAGCAACTCGTGTAGCTGCAGCAGCCCGTGTAGTAGCATCAGCAACGCGAGCGAGAGCAAAAGCAGAGCAGCAGCACGAGCAAGGGGAAGAGCAGAGCAGTAGCACGAGCGACCGAGAGCCATAGCAGCAGCAGTGCGAGCGAGCGAGAGCCGGAGCAGCACCAGCAGCTCCGGCTGGTGTGGACGCCAGTGCGAGGGAGCCTCGCACTGGGGAAGAGCCGCCATGGGGATGTCAACGGCAGCGCCGACTACGAGGTAGCCGCGCCATGGGGGAGCGGGATCGAGCACTGGCGGCGCTGGGAGGTCAAGTTAAGGAGAAGGTGCGATGCGATGAGTGTACAACCTCTTTGGTGGCGCCGAGTAGGCCTCGGCTTCGTCCGAGGAGTTGGTGAGGATGCCGCGGTTCGATGGAGCAGGTTAAGGCGGCGCTGTGGGGATGGAGCAGCCGCGATGGACGAGGTGATCGTCGGAGCAGCTCCTTGGAGGTGGATGACGGGACGGCTGAACCGGCGGGACGACGAGATCAACGGTGGATCCTCATCCAGGGCGGTGGATGAGGGACGTCGAGCTATTGTGGTGGACGATGTCGTCGGGAAGAGGCTCCGGCTGGGCCGCGGTGGGGTGGCGGACGACAGAGGGTGGGGTTTGGCGGTTGGAGCAGAGAGGTTATGGCAGCCTGGGTTTTCGAATGGCGAAAAGGAGGTGATGGGAGGGAGGGGGAACCATGACTTAGAGACGCGCTTGTACAAAATGTAGGGTGTGTTACGAAAGTACCCCCACCAATTTGAACTAGCGGGCGTTTCGGCTCAGGGTTAGAAGGGGGATTTCACGTGTCGGGATTTGGCAGCCGGAGGGAGTTTTCGCGCGCGTTGTAATTTCGGGATAGTAAGGCGCGGGTTGTGAAGGCGCAAGTTTTGAGAGCACGATGTCTGAATTTTTGGGATAACAAGGCGCGGGTTGAAATTTAGGGACAAGCCTCACGTGTACTAATGTATGTACCAAATCAGTTCACACTTCCCTCAACGTAAAAAATGAAAAAAATAAAACTATTCGCACCACACAAAGAGAGAGTCTTGTCCTGTTTTACTGTACAAATGCTATTCAAAGCTATGAATCCATGCTATGTCCAATTAATATTTTTCGCTGGCTGTATAATGCATGTAACCTAATGTAGGATCGAAAGTATGTTTAGAGGGGGGGGGGGTGATTAGACTACTTGACCAAATAAAAATCTATCCTTTTCCCAATTTGAAGTCTTGGCAGATTTTAGCAACTTAGCACAAGTCAAGAAATCAACCTACACATGCAAGTCTAAGAGTATAGCATCGGAATGTAAAGCATTTGCATATGAAGGTAAAGGGAGGAGTTTGGAGGGAGCAAACGCAATGTAGACACGGATATTTTTGGCGTGGTTCTGATAGGTGGTGCTATCGCACATCCACGTTGATGGAGACTTCAACCCAGGAAGGGTAATGGCTGTGCGAGTCCACGGAGGGCTTCACCCATGAAGAGTCCACGAAGAAGCAACCTTGTCTATCCCACCATGGCCATCGCCAATGATGGACTTGCCTCACTAGGGTAGATCTTCACGAAGTAGGCGATCTCCTTGCCCGTACAAACTCCTTGGTTCAACTCCACAATCTTGACGGAGGCTCCCAAGTGACACCAAACCAATCTAGGAGACACCACTCTCCAAAAGGTAATAGATGGTGTGTTGATGATGAACTCCTTGCTCTTGTGCTTCAAATGATAGTCTCCCCAACACTCAACTCTCTCTCATGGATTTGGATTTGGTGGAAAGACGATTTGAGTGGAAAGCAACTTGGGGAAGGCTAGAGATCAAGATTCTTGTGGTTGGATTGGAATATCTTGGTCTCAACACATGAGTAGGTGGTTCTCTCTCAGAAAATGTATGCTGGAAGTGTAGGCACATTCTGGTGGCTCTCTCCACGAATGAAGAGTGGGTGGAGGGGTATATATAGCCTCCACACAAAATCTAACTGTTACACACAATTTACCAAACTCGGTGAGACCAAATCATGAAACTCGGTCAGACCGATTTAGTTCAAAATGTGACCGTTAGGCTTTTCGGTGGGACCGACATGTCAACTCGATGGGACCGATTTCATTAGAGTTAGGACATAACGTAATCTCGGTGAGACCGATCACACAAACTTGGTAGGACCGATTTCTGTAATAGGCAAACAGAGAGTTGGTCAGGCAAACTCGGTGGGACCGAATCGCTCATTTCGGTGAGACCAAAACGTTACGAAAGGGAATCAGAGAGTTTGCATTGCGAACTCGGTGGGATCGATCGCTCATCTCGGTTGGATCGAAATGTTACAAAGGGAAACAGAGAGTTTGCAATCCCATCTCGGCGAGACCGAGATCCCTATCGGTGAGACCGAACTGACTAGGGTTTCTGGCAGTGGCTATGTTAAGTGAACTCGGTGGCGCCGGATAGATCAAATCGGTAGGGCCGAGTTCGAATTTTGGTTTGGGACATATGTGGAAATGAGAAAGTGGTTGAGGGATTTTGGAGCATATCACTAAGCATTTTGAGCAAGCAAGCCATTAAGCAACACCTCATCCCCTTTTAATAGTATTGGCTTTTCCTATGGACTCAATGTGATCTTGGATCACTAAAGAAAATGTAGAGTCTTGAGCTTGAGCCAATATTTGTCCTTAGAATTTTGAGGGGTACACATTCCTAGTCCATGCCATGCCAATCATTGATCTTTATGAAATGATCATCTTGAAATAGCATTAGTTCAATGAGCTATATGTTGTTAGGAATTACCAAAACCACCCAGGGATAGTTGCACTTTCAATCTCCCCCTTTTTGGTAATTAATGACAACATATAGATCAAAGCTTCAACAAATGATAATAAGATTTGAAATACATCGTCTCTTTGAGAAGTATGTGATAAGTAAGAGCTCCCCCTAAATTTGTGCATTATTTGAAATTTGCTTTTGAATGCAAATGCACAATCGATTAGGATCATGGCTTACTCTTCCATGTCACATACATCTTGGTGGAGCGCTCAAAATGATAGAAAGTAAAAACATGCACTCATCACCAAGCAAAGTGAATGATCATACAAGAGATATAAAAGATAACATCATTTAAGCATAAGCATTAATGTAGGATATGATCAAACACATGATCATACAAGTATCTCACACACATAGACATAAAGTATTAAGCAAGCGCACAAAAGTATCAACCAAATAGCAAAAGACAAAAGAGGCAAACCACTCTTTCTCGAAACCTATGATCTATACATTTCTCCCCCTTTGGCAAAAAGTTACCAAAAAGTTTGAAAATGCATAGTGCTATGCGTCTCTCTAGGCTTGATCTTCGGGAGGTGGTGTTGAGAGGACTCTAAGGACGAAATCATCTGTAGAAGTTGTTGGAGCTGGTGGAGTGGGAATTCGAGGTGGCACTAAAGCTGTAGCTGCTGGTGCTGATGTAGTAGCTCTTGTGTCAGCCATGGGCACTGTAGCAGACCTCTGACCTCTGGGCACTCTCTGAAAGGCATCTGTGGTAGCCTGCCCTTTCTTCTCCTCAGCTTCTTCTTGGAGCTGCTCAACAGCTGTCTGCATCTCAGTCACTTTTAGATCAAGATCATAGAACTTTGTTTCAATGATCCCCTCCAAGCTCTCCCGATTTTGAGTCAGGGTGGCCAAGCCCTTCTCAATCCTCAAGGTTGCTTGAATGAGATAAGCAAGCTGATCTTGTTTTGACTTTAGAAACACTTGAGATGCCTCTTCAACACTTGGTATCTTTGCAGCTTTCTCAGCCTTTGCCTTCTCTCTCTTTTCTTGTGCTTGCACACATGTGGGATCTTCTTCATTCATAACAACAGTGTTGTCCTCAAAATCTGGTCTCAAGGGTAGATGCTCCTTATCCAATAGGTAGGTTCATGTGCCCATCTTGGAGTTGATGAGCACCTGAATATGTGGAGCATACCCACAAGATCTCTTCTGATCTGCAGCTGTCCTCTTGATTGTTTCAATAATCAGACTCATAACCTTGAATTTTTGGGGCACATCAAATATCTGCAGCAAGTTGATTGAATGCCCTCTAATCATCTTGTGATCTCCAGATTTTGGCAACAATGTATGCCTCAGAATGGTGTTGATTGTAGCTAAGCCAGACAACAAATAATGAACATATCCAAGCTTATGTGTTTCCAATGCTTTGTCTAGGATCTCTTTGTACATGTGGGCCATTGAGTTGTGGTCTTTCTTCTTCTTGGCATAGACATCCAAGTCATCTTCATGATCTTTAGGAGCATTTATCAATTTTTCCCACTCATCAACAGTTGATTGGTACCTTGTACCCTCAGACATCCACACAATTCTACCATCTGGATAAAAATGTGCTGTGGAGTAGAATTGCATGATGAGTTCATCATTCCATTTTGTCAGCTTCTGACCCACAAACTTGTCCACACCACACTGCCTAAAGCTCTCATGCACTCCCGGAAAATGATCTTCATTCTCATCAATGTATTTCCAGTCTGCCCACTTCATATCACAGACTATGGGCTTGTTGTCAAGCAAAATGGTTTCATAGAAATCTAGCTACTCTTTGGTATGGAACCTGTAGTCCACTTCAGTCCTTCTCCTTACATCATAAGGATCACTTTGTTTCCAAAGTCTGAGACCTTCATCCTTCCTGATGCTCATATCTTCTGCCACTGGGTGGCTGTCATCATGATCTGGAATTTTTGGTTTAAGCTTCCTAAGCACTTGGGCTTCAGCATCTTCTTCTTCATCCATCTCAGGCACTGGGGCCTTGTTCTTTTCTGCAGCTGGAATGTTCCTTGTGCTCCTCTTGGGCTTTGAAGGTTTTGAAGCTGGAATAGAAGCCTTGGGGGTAGTCTTGGGCTTTGAAGGGCAGCCCCAGACTTAATATCATCCCCCATCAGCTTTTGGGACTTGGGTGCTGGTGCAAGACCCTATTCCTCTTCCTCTTCATCTTCATTAGATGAGTGCTTCTCAAATTCTGCCATTGGATCCACCTTCTTGCACCATCTTCCTCTCTTCCTTTCCTTTTTCTTCTGGCCCTCACCAGCAGCCTCTCCTCCAGTTGATTTGGAAGGTTCCTGAGTGGAGGCCCTGGCCTTAGACATAGGAACTCTCTTGGCAGGTGCCTTCTTATGCATACCAGGTTTTGTTGCAGCAGCAGCTCCATATTCCTTCTTCAACACTTTCTTCTTGGAGCTCACTTCCTCCTCAGTAGCCACATAGTCCTCGTCCTCTGAGTTCGAGGTTCTCTTCTTCCTTGTACTAGTGGCTGCCTTGGGAAAATTGCTTGGAGTGCTCCTGCTGCCATCATCATAGCTGTTAGAGGGACTAGTGCCCTCACTCATGTTCACTTGCTCTTCTGACTTATTCTGGCTATCACTCTGATCTGACATTCTGGCAAAGCAAACTGACAGCAAACCCTATGAATAGATATAGATGAGATAGAGTGGATGAGCATCACAAAGTGCAGAGTTTTTTGCAAAACAAATGAGTCAAAAGCTTAATTTTAGTTTTCCACAGAAAGAATTTCGGAGCTACCGATTTGTTAAACTCAGTGACACCGAAGCAACTTTTGGAGTCTAAACTAGTGAAATCGGTCAGACCGAGCCACAGTTCGGTGACTCCGAGATTGCTAGGGTTTCACACAGAGTTGAACTCGGTCACACCGATTTGCAATTTTCGGTCAGACCGAAAAGTGCAAGTGCAATGGCCTGAGCCAAATCGGTGAGACAGATTTCCACAACTCGGTCGGTCCAAGATGAGTTCAGCGGAAACCCAACCCTAAATTTTCAAATCAAACCTAATCTAATGGAGGTTTTCTCTGGATAGATTGATCTCATACGTGGTAAAGAACATGGCATTTTCTTTGTGCTAAGAGTCAGAGGTAAGAACAACACAAAGTTTCGAACTCATACCCTAGTTCGGCGGTGAGTTCTCTATGGCGGCAACGACGGGGATGAAATCTGTTGACGGCGACGGAGACCAACGACGGGAAGTCGCTGGCGATGAGAGGATGATCTGGAGACCCGAGGCGGCAGAGCAGGACACGCGCGGGCTGAGGGGTTTTGAAGAAATTTCCAAAATCTCACCCGTCGGTATATATATCCTGACCCTGTCGGTGTGACCGAGTGGAACAACTCGGTGGCACCGAGATGCAGAATCGCAAGTGGTTACTGCAACTCGGTGTGACCAAGAAGTTCTAATCGGTTGCACCGAGATTGAAAACCTAGATCAACTCAGTGAACTCGGTGTGACCAAAGTGGATGAGTCGGTTAGACCGAAATGCACAAAGAGGTTTTGGAAGTTTAAGTCTATGACGAATCGGGGACCCCGAGTGCTCCTCACACAGAGTGGTTCAAATCTGACTTGATCAAACTTTGTGATGTAGCATGAATAGAGTTTGAGACGAGAAAAGCATAGATAGCTAGAGGAAGTTCTTAGGCATTCTTGTCCATCCATTCGGCAAAAAAAGAAGAGCCAAACAATCAAAGCAACAAATGGATGTCCTTGAATGGACAAAATATGCAATCAACATGCTCAAACAATAAAATGGCAAATGAAATATGTGACAAAGCATGCACAAACACTCTAGCATCTATCAAGCAATTGGCGATGACTAGGTCATCTATATATGAGTATATTGACTTAGGAGTCAAATGAGAACATTTGATCACAGGTCATACTCATCGTTTAAGCTCAAGTGGGGTTACCACTTTTACATAAAGTTTTGTTGTGTTCACACCATTAGAGTTGCTTTAGCTCAAGTGTTAGAGAATAAAGCTCCCCCTAGATGTGATATCCCCCCTAAGAGGGATGAACTAACATTGGGTTTTGTCGATGATGACTTCATGTAGATGTTGAAGATGTGGATGCTCAATGTTGATGTAGATCTTTTGGAGCAATCCATTGGAGTGATTTGCACTTTCAATACCTACACGGGTTAGTCCCACAAGGAACAAACAAGGATATCCATATACATAGAGTGATGTTCACACAAGATGATATCCATGAAAGCATTAGGTTACCTTGTCCCTTGTCTTACCAACAAGAGGGTTTGTGACTCATTGAACTAGTGCAAGATGTGGAAGTTGTTTGCACTTGTCCTTGCTAAGATGATATGAGTGAAGTATGTTGGCGGAGTCACCCTCAAGAACTCTCTAGTTCTTCTTCTTCGGAATCCACATGATCTTGATGGGAATCCTTGGAGTTGTAGTCGTACTTGATGAAGTAGAACTTGATGTAGTCTAGGGAACCCAGTTGACCAAGGCCTTAGGAGCTTCTTCAAATGCATCAATCTCCTCTTGAAGCTTGTCCTTGCCCTTTTGCTTGTGGTCTTGTGGTGGAAGATCATCTTGAGCTTGTGTCCATTGGAAAGAAGTAGGATCATACTTCTCTTGTTGAGGAACAATTTTGTCTTGGGGTATTGATCTTCTTCCCACTCAACTCCATTGGCATTGAACTTTCGTTCAAAACCAACATCTTGATTCTTCCGGTGCCTTCCTTGCTTGCGTACAATTTCCTCAAATTGCTTACTCCCGGCAAGGCTCTTGTAAACACCTTTCTCTATAATTACCTTCAATAAGCTATTCTCTTGCTCAAGTGTAACTTGGCTAAGAGAATCATTAGTGGAATCAAGATAACTACTAGAAGCAACAACTTTGGATTTAACATGATTATTGTTACTACTAGAAGAAGAATCTTTCTTGCTCTTGTTGCTAGATTTTACTTGTGGCATGTAAGTAGACAAGAGTAAACGCTTGGCAATGTAAGAAGAACTTTTCTTACGAAGATCATCATTGATTGCTTTTAGGAACCCATGCTCTTGCTCAAGGTTGAGATTTTCAAAGCATAGCTTCTCATGAGTCTTTAAAAGTTCTCGATGATCTTCCAAGGTAGTTTCATGAGCTAACTTAAGAGTGTTTAGTTCTTTAGTTAGACGCTCAGTCTCCTTCTTATCATCATCATTCGTTTTATCTTGATTAGCATGATTAATAGCAAGTTCATCATAGTTTTCATCACTAGAGTTGTCAACAAGTAAATCATCATCACCTAGCAAATCATGTTCATTACTATTGAAGTCAACATACTCGGGGTGTGATACCTTTGGGCCTTTAGCCATGAAGCATCTTCCAATTCCTTCATTTGGTGAGTCAAATATGTCATAGGAGTTGGTTGACACAAGTGCTAGAACGGAAACACCTTCATCTTGAGTATATTCGGAGTCGGAGTGATAACTTCTTTCGGAGTGATGGTCAAAGTCAGAGCCGGATACCCATTCACCAACGTGAGCTTGATGTCTTCATTTTCTGTAGCTCTTTGATGATTTGTCCTTCCTTTCTGAATCCTTGCTTCTCCGAGAGGTTCTTCGTTCATAACGATCATCTCTACTCCTCCTCTCTCTTGGTGGTGATTCTTCTCTTCTACTTCTCCTTTTGGATGAATCTTCTCTTCTTTTGTAGGGAGCCGTACACTCATTGGAGTAGTGTCCGGGTCTTCCACAATTGTAGCAATTACGCTCATGACTCAAAGATATTTTGTCATTGTAGGACCTTGACTTGGAACTTCTTTCCTTGCTTCTACTCTTGTGGAACATGTTGAAGTTCTTCACCATTAGGCTCAATTCCTCATTGAAGGTTTGTTTCTCACTTGATGATGTAGGATCATCACATGAGGCTTTGTAAGCACCACTTGACTTGTTGTGAAGCTCTTCCTTATCCTTGAGTGACATCTCATGAGCAACAATCCTTCCAATGACTTCCATTGGCTTGAGATCTTTGTAATTGGGCATCATTTGGATCAATGTGCACACAATATCATATTTTCCATCAAAGGCTCTTAGGATCTTATTGATGATGAATCTATCGGTCACCTCTTCACTTCCTAAGCCGGCAATCTCATTTGTGATGAGAGCAAGCCTAGAGTACATTTCAGCGACACCTCCACCGTCCTTCATTTGAACTTGTCAAGTTGACTTTGAACAATTTGGATTCCTTGACGGAGTCGGTACCCTCGTGCATATCAATCAAAGTATCCCAAATTTCCTTTGGCTCTCAAGACGACTGATTTTGTTGAATTCTTCGGGGCACAATCTATTGAAGAGGATATCGCAAGCTTGAGCATTGTATTGCAGCATCTTCAACTCTTCCGCGGTAGCTTCATGGTTTGGTTCTCTCCCATCAAAGAATTCACCTTGCAAGCCAATACACACAATAGCCCAGACGGCAGGGTTATGTCCAAGAATATGCATTTTTATCTTATGCTTCCAACTTGCAAAATTAGTACCATCAAAGTAAGGACCTCTATGGTGGTAAATTCCCTCGCTAGACGCCATACTCTCCTAGGTTGTGAAACCAAGGCTATGATCACCAAAAGCTATGGAAATCAAGGAAAATGGAGACCAAAGCTGTGATACCACTTGTAGGATCGAAAGTATGTCTAGAGGGGGGGGGGGGGGTGATTAGACTACTTGACCAAATAAAAATCTATCCTTTTCCTGAATTTAAGTCTTGGCAGATTTTAGCAACTTAGCACAAGTCAAGCAATCAACCTACACATGCAAGTCTAAGAGTATAGTAGCGGAATGTAAAGCATTTGCATATGAAGGTAAAGGGAGGAGTTTGGAGGGAGCAAACGCAATGTAGACACAGAGTTTTTTGGCGTGGTTCCGATAGGTGGTGCTATCGTACATCCACGTTGATGGAGACGTCAACCCACGAAGGGTAACAGCTGCGCGAGTCCACGGAGGGCTCCACCCACGAAGGTTCCACAAAGAAGCAACCTTGTCTATCCCACCATGGCCATCGCCCACGAAGGACTTGCCTCACTAGGGTAGATCTTCACGAAGTAGGCGATCTCCTTGCCCATACAAACTCCTTGGTTCAACTCCACAATCTTGACGGAGGCTCCCAAGTGACACCTAACCAATCTAGGAGACACCACTCTCCAAAAGGTAATAGATGGTGTGTTGATGATGAACTCCTTGCTCTTGTTCTTCAAATGATAGTCTCCCCAACACTCAACTCTCTCTCATGGATTTGGATTTGGTGGAAAGATGATTTGAGTGGAAAGCAACTTGGGGAAGGCTAGAGATCAAGATTCTTGTGGTTGGATTGGAATATCTTGGTCTCAACACATGAGTAGGTGGTTCTCTCTCAGAAAATGTATGCTAGAAGTGTAGGCACGTTCTGATGGCTCTCTCCACGAATGAAGAGTGGGTGGAGGGGTATATATAGCCTCCACACAAAATCTAACTGTTACACACAATTTACCAAACTGGGTGAGACCGAATCATGAAACTCGGTCAGCCCAATTTAGTGCAAAATGTGACCGTTAGGCTTTTCGGTGGGACCGACATGTCAACTCGGTGGGACTGGTTTCATTAGGGTTAGGGCATAACGTAATCTCGGCGAGACCGATCACAAAAACTTGGTAGGACCGATTTCTGTAATAGGTAAACAGAGAGTTGGTCAGGCAAACTCGGTGGGACCGAATCTCTCATTTCGGTGAGACCAAAACGCTATGAAAGGGAAACAGAGAGTTTGCATTGCGTACTCGGTGGGACCGATCGCTCATCTCGGTTGGACTGAAATGTTACGAAGGGAAATAGAGAGTTTGCAAGCCCATCTCGGTGAGACCGAGATCCCTATCAGTGAGACCGAACTGACTAGGGTTTCTGGCAGCGGCTATGTTAAGTGAACTCGGTGGCACCGGATAGATCAAATCGGTAGGGCCGAGTTTGACTTTTGGTTTGGGACATATGTGGAAATGAGAAAGTGGTTGAGGGCTTTTGGAGCATATCACTAAGCATTTTGAGCAAGCAAGCCATTAAGCAACACCTCATCCCCTTTTAATAGTATTGGCTTTTCCTATGGACTCAATGTGATCTTGGATCACTAAAGAAAATGTAGAGTCTTGAGCTTGAGCCATATATGTCCTTAGCATTTTAAGGGGTCCACATTCCTAGTCCATGCCATGCCAATCATTGAACTTTCTGAAATGATCATCTTGAAATAGCATTAGTTCAATGAGCTATATGTTGTTAGGAATTACCAAAACCACCCAGGGATAGTTGCACTCTCACCTACTCATACGAACATTTTAGTGCATTCCAAATGTCTATACTACCGCTGGAGTTCAAACTAAATTTGAATTAGTTTCTCTCTTTGAATAAGAATCTACAATCATGATTGTTGCCAAGTTAAACCATCATTCGTATATTATCTTAACAACACACCACATGATTACTATAGAGATAGATATGAACTATATGAACTCGAATTCAAAATTTTGAATACACTTGATGTTGATTCCAAATAGTAGTACATTTGATATACTAACTAGATATTCATAATCTAAACTATGTTTCATACGTACACTGTGTTTATCACACAAAGTATAGTGCCCTGCCCCCTACATTATGAGAAGTATTTAGCCCTGAGCTGCAAAAGCCACACATTATCACAAATTCAAATAAATGTTCTATATATTATATATAATATAACATGTTCATAACCACACCGTGCGTATCACCATTATATATATTCATGCATGCGTCGGTTTAAAACAATGTGATCTCTTGTTCAAATATCCGAATGCACTTTTTATAATGAATTATGATCTCTGTTCATCTCTTACACCCACACAATCCTCTTCTCTTTGTAGCTACCGCTAACTTTCTCTCGTGCATGCACACGCCCGCCCCTCCCGCCTCCCTCAGCGTCCCCTCCATCGCACACATTCATTATTTCTCTTTAGGTCGTTCACCCACAGTGTGTGTAGGCCCCCCCGTCTCCTTCTTTCAGGCACACCGATCGATATACCTCTTTAGCCAAGTGTGCCTACCACAAACACATGCTTTCCCTCTTCTCTTCTCATCGTCCATGCCCCCTATGTCCAATACGGTTCCACACACATGAACACTCCCGACCCTCTTTTCATTGATCTCATACTCGAACACTCCTCCCCCTCGATATAGTAGGCCTCTCGCACCACCTCCTAACTAGCCGCATCCCTCTCTCTTTCTCCATCTCTTCAGACCTTATTTGCTTCTAACACATGCATGCATGTATACCTACCGATCTCCCTACATGTAGCTAAGTCTACTATAAGTCTTTTCCCCCACGCACCAATCGACGCATCTCACTAGTTATGTCTCTTCCTTTCTCCGACACACGACGATTGGTCTTCCTATGCAGTTAGGTCTGCTTACCACAACCATATTGTCCCCCTCATCATCCTTGCATGCCTCCCGACCCTTCTCTCACACGCACGTGCACAGACAGGCAGGCATCCCCTCTCTTATTTATAGTGTAGTCGTACCCTCCATTTTCCTAGAAGGCCTCTCCCACCATTTGTGAGAAGCAACTCCACAACCAACCCTCCGACACTCTACCTTTGTTTCTCTCCCAACCTTATTCCTCTTCTACACATATGCATGGATGCCGATCGATCTCCCTCAATACATAGCTAGGTCTCTCCCCTTCTCCACACATATACCAGTCGATCTACCTCCCTATAGTTAGGTCTCTGCCCCCTCCCCCCCACACGTTGATAGTCTCAAACACTGTAGGTAGGTATCCATGCCACAGAGACAAACTGCACCTCTTCCCTCTCACATTCCAGTAGGCCAACCGCCCTGTATCTTTGACGTGGGCAAACACGAATTCAGCCGCACTCTATCGATCGTGCACTGATGACCCACAAGTATAGGGGATCTATCATAGTCCTTTCGGTAAGTAAGAGTGTCGAACCCAACGAGGAGCAGAAAGAAATGACAAGCGGTTTTCAGCAAGGTATTCTCTGCAAGCACTGAAATTACCGGTAACAGATAGTTTTGTGATAAGATAATTTGTAATGGGTAACAAGTAACAAAAGTAACTAAGGTGCAGCAAGGTGGCCTAATCCTTTTTGTAGCAAAGGACAAGCCTGGACGAACTCTTATATAATGCAAAGCGCTCCCGAGGACACATGTGAATTGTTATCAAGTTAGTTTTCATCATGCTCATATGATTCACGTTCGTTACTTTGATAATTTGATATGTGGGTGGACCGGTGCTTGGGTGCTGCCCTTCCTTGGACAAGCCTCCACTTATGATTAACCCCTCTCGCAAGCATCCGCAACTACGAAAGAAGAATTAAGGTAAACCTAACCATAGCATGAAACATATGGATCCAAATCAGCCCCTTATGAAGCAACACATAAACTAGGGTTTAAGCTTCTATCAATCTAGCAACCCATAATCTACTTATTACTTCCCAATGCCTTCCCCTAGGCCCAAATAATGGTGAAGTGTCATGTAGTCGATGTTCACATAACACCACTAGAGGAGAGACAACATACATCTCATCAAAATATCGAACGAATACCAAATTCACATGATTACTTATAACAAGACTTCTCCCATGTCCTCAGGAACAAACGTAACTACTCTCAAAGAATATTCGTAATCATAATCATAAGAGTATTAATTATCATTAAGGATATGAACATATGATCTTCCACCGAATAAACCAACTAGCATCAACTACAAGGAGTGATCAACACTACTAGCAACCCACAGGTACCAATCTGAGGTTTTGAGACCAAGATCGAATAAAAGAGATGAACTAGGGTTTGAGAGGAGATGGTGCTGGTGAAGATGTTGATGGAGATTGACCCCCTCTCGATGAGAGGATCTATGGTGATGACGATGGCGATGATTTCCCCCTCCGAGAGGGATGTTTCCCCGGCAGAACAGCTCCGCCGGAGACCTAGATTGGTTCTTCCCAGGTTCCGCCTCGAGACGGTGGCGCTTCGTCCCGAAAGCTTCTTATTTAGTTTTTCCAGGGTAAAAGACACCATATAGACAAAGATGGGCACCGAAGGCCTGCCAAGGGGCCCACAAGGTCGGGGGGTGCGCCTATGGGGGTAGGGCGCGCCCTCCACTCTTGTGGCTGGTTGGTGGCCCCCTCTGGTTCTTTCTTTGCCCGATATTTTTTATATATTCCAAAAATAAGCTCCGTGAAGTTTCAGGACTTTTGGAGTTGTGCAGAATAGGTCTCTAATATTTGCTCCTTTTCCAGTCCAGAATTCCAGCCGCCGGCATTCTCCCTCTTCATGTAAACCTTGTAAAATAAGAGAGAATAGGCATACGTATTGTGATATAATGTGTAAACAGCCCATAATGCAATAAATATCAATATAAAGTCATGATGCAAAATGGACGTATCAACTCCCCCAAGCTTAGACCTCGCTTGTCCTCAAGCAAAAGCCGATATCGATAAATATGTCCACATGTTTAGAGATAGAGGTGTCGATAAAAACAAAATACAGACATGAGGGCATCATGATCATATTTAGAACGGCAACATATAATGCCATATAATTTCTTATGCTTAAGTAACAATTCGTTCAAAGGGCAAAGTATGAATCAGAAACTTCATTGAAAACTAACAAAACTATGATCATAGCCATTGAAGCAATTGCAATTTATCATAACATCGGAAAGAGTCAAATAAGAGCTTTTCAGCAAGTTCACATACTCAACTATCATATAATATTTCACAATTGCTAATACTCACGCGATACTTATGGGTACAAAGTTTCAATCGGACACAGAGAAAGATAGGGGCTTATAGTTTCGCCTCCCAACCTTTTACCTCAAGGGTAATGTCAACAATAATACTTTATGATAACTTACATCCATGGTGGATATATATATATATATATATATATATATATATATATATATATATATATATATATATATATATATATATATATATATATATATATATATATATATATATATATATATATATATATATATATATATAGATCTCTCCAACACACAGAGCTTGCCAAAGGAAAAAGTATAAAAAGGAAAGGTGAAGATCACCTTGACTCTTATATAAGGGTAGAAGATAAAAATAAAAGATAGGCCCGTCGCAGAGGGAAGCAGAGGTTGTCATGCGCTTTTATGGTTGGATGTATAAAATCTTAGTGCAATAGAACGTCACTTTATATTTCCTCTTGTGATAAGGACCTTTATTATGCAACCTATCGCTTTTATTTCTTCCATATCACAAGTTCGTAAAGCTTATTTTCTTCACACTAATAGATCATACATATTTAGAGAGAGCAATTTTTATTGCTTACACCGATGACAACTTACTTGAAGGATCTACTCAATCCATAGGTAGGTATGGTGGACTCTCATGGCAAAACTGGGTTTAGGGATGTTTGGAAGCGCAAGTAGTATCTCTACTTGGTGCGAATAATTTGGCTAGCGTGAGAGGGAAAGGCGAGCTCAACATGTTGGATGATCCATGACAATATAACTTCTATTCGGATATAAGAAAACATAACCCATTATGTTGTCTTCCTTGTCCAACATCAACTTTTTAGCATGTCATATTTTAATGAGTGCTCACAATTACAAAAGATGTCCAAGATAGTATATTTATATGTGAAGCCTCTCTTTCTTTATTACTTCCTATTGTAACAATGACCAAAACTAAGTTTCTCAACTCTCAACAACTTTTATTCATCATACTCTTTATATGTGGAGTCATTACTCTCCATAAGATCAATATATGATCCTTTTGTTTCTTTCTTTTTGATTTAATTCCCTCAAGATCATAGAAAGAATGCGAAGCCCTTATCTCAAAACTAATCTTTATTATATATCTCACGGACTCGACTACATAGATAGAGATTAAAGCAAAACTCAAAACTAGATCATGCTAAAAACTTTATTCCACTAGATCAAGATATAACCAAAAGTATCGAACTAAGAAAAGCAATAAATATAAAGATTTGATGGTGATACGATACCAGGGCACTCCCCCAAGCTTGGCAGTTGCCAAGGGGAGTGCCCATACCCATGTAATTAGATATCTTTCTTCGGGGTCGGTGATGTGATATTCTTGGTGATGATGCCCCTGAGGACATGATTCTCTTCCTCAAGCTTATTAATTTGCTGCTTAAGATCCATTACTTCCTTGCGAAGTTTACCCGTGACGGCTAGAGCTCCATCCACCCATGGGTGTTTCCTTGCCGCGGGAGAAAAAGCAACACTCTTTTTCATATTTTCATAAGAGAGAAATCTAGCTTTGGGAGGAATAACCGAATTTGGTATTGTTGAGCTCTGAAGTTCCTCCAGCATTAATCTGGTTTGAAGACGAGAGGTAACTTCTTGATCCTCCTCGATGGCATCTACTCTTTTCAAGTCAGCCTCCATCTCTTCCTCCGTTGCTGGCCCAAAGTGGTTAGCAATGCTCTTGGGCCTGGTGCCGGGTGAGATACCTGATTCTCCCCGACCGACTCTTGCAAAGACATCTTGCTCCAAATCTGCTGCAGAAACAACTCAAAACGAAAACAGAGGATTTTGCCGTGGTACGGTGGTCAAAACCTCCGGGAGATCATATAATGAATTTTTACCGACCAAAAGAAGTATTCTGCAAGAAAACGGAATCCGGAGGCCACAAGAGGTGGTCACAAGGTCGGGGGGCGCGCCTAGGGGGGGTAGGGAGCGCCCTCCACCCTTGTGGTGGCCTCATGTCTCTTTCGGACTACTTTTAATTTTCCTAATTTTTTAAATATTCCAAAACAGAGAAAATTTATCATTGGAAACGTTTTGGAGTCGGTTTACTTACCGTACCACATACCTATTCCTTTTCAGAGTCTGAAACGTTCTGGAAAGTGTCCCTTATGTACTCCTCCGGTGTTACGGTGTCAATTATATTGGTCTCAAAATTTATGGGAGTACTTGAGATATAATGTTTGAGTCTTTGACCGTTTACCACCTTTGAATTTTTGCCTTCGGCATTGTTAATTTTTATGGCACCGGAATGATAGACTTCCTCGATGATGTAAGGACCTTCCCATTTAGAGAGAAGCTTTCCTGCAAAAAATCTTAAACGAGAGTTGTATAGCAAAACATGATCACCTACATTAAACTCATGCTTTTGTATCCTTCTATCATGCCATCTTTTAACCTTTTCTTTAAACAACTTGGCATTCTCATAGGCTTGGGTTCTCCATTCATCAAGTGAGCTAATGTCAAATAACCTTTTTTCCCGGCAAGTTTGAAATCATAATTGAGCTCTTTAATTTCCCAATATACCTTATGTTCTAGCTCAAGAGGTAAATGACATGCTTTTCCATAAACCATTTTATACGGAGACATACACATAGGATTCTTAGATGCAGTTCTATAAGCCCACAATGCATCATCAAGTTTTTAGACCAATTCTTTCTAGATCTATTAACAGTCTGTTGCAAAATTAATTTAATCTCTCTATTGCTAAGTTCCACTTGACCACTAGACTGAGGATGATATGGAGATGCAATTCTATGGTTGACATTATATTTAGCTAGCATTTTACGGAAAGCACCAGGAATAAAATGTGAACCACCATCAGTCATTAAATATCTAGGGACTCCAAACCTCAGAAAAATAACTTCTTTAAGCATCTTAATAGAAGTGTTATGATCAATAGTACTAGTTGGAATAGCTTCTACCCACTTAGTAACGTAATCAACAGCAAATAAAATATGTGTATACCCATTAGAGGAAGGAAAAGGTCCCATATAATCAAAGCCCCAAACATCAAATGGTTCAATAACAAGTGAATAGTTCATAGGCATTTCCTGATGTCTACTAATATTACCAATTCTTTGACATTGATCACAAGACAAGACAAACTTACAAGCATCCTTAAAGAGAGCGGGCCAATAGAAACCTGATTGCAATACCTTGTGTGCAGTTCTATCTCCAGCATGGTGTCCATGCTCAGGTACTTGCATAGGATCTGTTCCTGTTCATGCTCAGGTACACAACGTCTAATAACACCATCTACTCCTTCTTTATAAAGGTGTGGATCATCCCAAAAGTAATGTCTCAAATCATAGAAAAACTTTTTCTTTTGCTGGTATGTGAAACTAGGCGGTATAAATTTAGCAACAATATAATTAGCATACCAAGGAGTATTATGAGAAGCATTTATGACATTTAATTGCTCATTAGTAAAGCTATCATCAATAGGTAGTGGGTCATCAAGAACATTCTCTAACCTAGACAAGTTGTCTGCAACGGGGTTCTCAGCTCCCTTTCTACCAACAATATGCAAATCAAATTCTTATAGCAAGAGAACCCATCTAATAAGTCTAGGTTTAGCATCTTTATTTTCCATAAGATATTTAATAGTAGCATGATCAGTGTGAACAATTACTTTGGAATCAACAATATAAGGTCTAAACTTATTGCATGCAAATACAACTGCTAAAAGTTCTTTTTCAGTGGTAGCATAATTTCTCTGGGCACTGTCTAGAGTTTTACTAGCATACTGAATAACATTCAATTTCTTATCTACTCTTTGTCCTAGAATAGCACCAACATCATAATTGCTAGCATCACACATTATTTCAAAGGGTAAATTCCAATCAGGTGGCTGAACAATAGGTGCATAAATCAAGGCTTTCTTAAGTATTTCAAATGATTCTACACAATCATCATCAAAAACAAAAGGAACATCTTTTTGCAAGAGATTAATGAGAGGCCTAGAAATTTTAGAGAAGTCTTTAATAAACCTCCTATAGAAACCAGCATGACCAAGGTAACTTCTTATACCTTTGATATATTTAGGACATGACATCTTTTCAATAGCATCTACTTTAGCTTTATCAACTTCAATACCTCTTTTCAGAAATTTTATGCCCCAAGACAATACCTTCATTAACCATAAAGTGGCACTTCTCCCAATTCAATACAAGATTAGTTTCTTCACATCTCTGCAAAACTCGACCAAGGTTGCTTAAGCAATCATCAAAGGAAGTTCCAGAAATAGAGAGATAACCTCAACAATCTTTTCACAAAAGTCAGAGAATATAGCAGTCATACATCTTTGAAAGGTAGCAGGTACATTACATAAACCAAAAGGTATACATCTATAAGCAAAGGTACCGAAAGGGCAAGTAAAAGTGGTTTTCTCTTGATCCTCTTTTGACACAAGTATTTGAGAGAAACCAGAATAACCATCTAGAAAGCAAAAATGTGTATGTTTAGATAGTATTTCTAGCATTTGATCAATGAAAGGCAGAGGGTAATGATCTTTTCTAGTAGCTTTATTTAATTTGCAAAAATCAATTACCATTCTATATCCTGTAACAATTCTTTGTGGAATCAATTCATTCTTATCATTAGGAACAACAGTAATACCTCCCTTCTTAGGGACACAATGAACAAGACTTACCCATTGACTATCAGCAATAGGATAAATTATACCTGCCTCCAGAAGCTTTAGTATTTCATTTCTTACCACTTATTTCATCTTTGGATTTAACCGTCGTTGATGATCAACAGCTGGTTTAACATCTTTCTCCAATTTAATTTTGTGCTGACATAGAGTGGTACTAATGCCCTTAAGATCATCAAGAGTATACCCAATAGCGGCACGGTGCTTATTCAGAGTTTTCAATAATTTCTTTTCTTCACGCTCTGAAAGGTTAGTGTAAGTGCATCTAGTGCCCCTTAGTGATTTTGGTGTATTGAAGACTTATAGGTTAAGGAACTAATGTGTTTGTGAGTGTACACAGGTCTATAAGTCTATGAGGAGTTTGATATTTACAGAGAAAGTTGACCCCTAAAAATGAAGTTCTTCGACTGAAGACTTTGATATTCTGAAGACTTTCTGAAGACTTTGAAAGTGAAGAAATTGGTGTGACCTTGAAGACTTGGTATTCATTTGAGGAACATGAAGCGTGAAGACTTTTGTTTTTGTAGTTTCGTTTTTCTCTTTCTTGAGTCATAGGAAACACCGTACTATTAAAGGGGGTCGAGGAAATATTAAGGAAAAATTTCCATGTGATGCTCAACTCAAAATCCTACACCTACCAATCCCTTCGAGTGAAGCCTTTGGAAATCTCATACAGTTCAGTCAATTTCTTCAAAGGATGAGACGAAGTTCTTCCGTCAATGAGGAATTTGTTCGACCGAGGAGTTAGGAATTTGCCAGTCGGGATTGCCTACAGTGAGGAACATGATAGCCCCGAGGAATTTGAGATTCAAATTTCCGACCGTTCTTTATGTCTTCTTGCCACCTGTCCCAAAATATCTTATCCACCTAACGGTCATATCATTGAAGGGCATTTATGTCTTATCATGTCGGGCTGCTCCCTAGGCTATAAATAGCCGCCCCCTACAACCACTAGCTGGTTGGCTGCTCCGAGAGAAACTTGACACTTGTCATTTGAGAGCAACCCATCCTCTGAGGACTTTGAGCGAAAATCATCGAGTGAGGAAAAACCCAAAACCAAACCCCTACAAACCCAAAGTGATTGAGCATCACTGAAGAGATTGATCCTGCGTGGATCCGACGCTTGTTACCTTTGAAGACTGTGCTTCTTCCAGACGGTTAGGCGTCATGGTCTAGAGCATCCAAGAGGAATTGTGGATCGCCGAGTGACCAAGTCTGTGAAGGTTTGGAAGTCGCCTGAAGACTTACCACGAGTGATTGGACGAGGTCTGTGTGACCTTAGTTCAAGGAGAATACGGTGAGGACTTGGTGTCCCGAGATGCGTGCTCAGCGATCGGGTGTCCGGATCGTGTGTCCTCGAGTTTAAATACTCAGCCGCTCCAACCAGTCGTACAACTGAGACAGCAGTTGGAACTGGTCTATCAAATCATTGTCTTCACCAACCTAACTGGTTCTAATTCCTCAACCCTTTCATTTCCTCATTACTGTGTTGAGTGGTCATTCATATCTATGTTTGAAGAATTTGACTGAAGACTTTCTCAATTTCCTCAGTTCAATTTCTTCAGTCTGTTTGTCTTCATCTTGTGCTATCCTGTGTTTACGCTTTCTGTACTCTTTGATTGTCCTCATTTCATCATGATGACCATGCCCGCATTCTCTTATGTTAACTTCTGAGTACTTATTCCGCTGCAAGTAGTTCTTCGCTAAGGAATTTCCTCACCGGCAAATTCCTCAATGAAGAATTCATAAAAATCGCCTATTCACCCCCTCTAGTCGATATAACGACTTTCAATTGGTATCGAGCAAGGTACTCCTTGTTCGTGTGATTTTGGTTTAACCACCGGAGTTTTAGTTATGTCGACCGCAGTATGATCAAGGTCTCAGCAGGGTGTCCTACCTTTGATGGGACGGACTACCCCTTATCGGAAGAACAAGATGCGAATGCATCTTGAGGCAATTGACAACGATCTACGGTATGTTGTGGAAAATGGTGTTCCTCACCACACCTTCTCCGAATGCTGCCGATGTGAAGAGATTCAAGCAACTCGATTCTCAAGCGAAGAATATCATATGTGGCCATCTCGAGCAAAGGACAAGATGGAAGAGTGAGTGCTTTGAAACCGCTAAGCTCATCCGGGACAGGCTGTCCAAAGTAAATGAAGGAGTCTCAACTCAGCGTGACTCTCGAGTTGATGTTCTCCGCAATCTCTTCAACCGCTTCAAAAGACTCAACAACGAAAATATTCAACAAACCTTCGATCGCCTCACTGACATCTCAAATGAGCTTCAAGCGCTTGGTGCCACTGACATCACCGACCATGAGGTGGTGAAGAAATTGTTGAGATCGCTTGATTCCTCATTTGATACTCGCACCGATGATACAAGAGCGTCTTGACTACAAGTCACTTGATCCAAATTGATATCCTCGAGAGGCTAAATACTCATGAGTTCCAGCTTCTTTGAAAGGAGAGATCTCTATGGTTCTAGCTATGGAAAAACACGTGCCTCAAGGCCAAGGCTGTGTCTGAATCTGAGTGTGAAGACTCGTAGTAGCCTTGGAGATCCTGAAGAATTGAGCCAGAGCTAGCACCGCCGTGAAGAAATTCCAAGTTCTCAAGACATGGTCGCTGGAAAATCCTCAAGAAGCGGTGATTCCTCATCCAAAGGACTATAAGAGAAGACTTTGCCACAAATGCAAGAAACCTGGTCACTACATTCAAGATTGTCCTTAGTGGGAAAAGGAATTAAAGAATAAGAAATACAAGGATTACAGTTCGATGACGCTAAGAAGAAGAAGAAATCGTCAAATCTTCATCATCAAAATCCTCAAAGCCCTCTTCTCACAAGAAAAGCAGCTCCAAGAAGGCTCGGGCATTCATTGGCAAGGAATGGACTCGCTGAATCTGAGGAACATGAGGAAGAGGAGGCATCGAAGAATCTGAGTGCGGTGTGGCGAGTCTAGCTCTCGCTCTCGCATTCGTCGACAAGTCCATCTTCAACTCAAGAAAATGACCTCACCAACAATGCTGATGAAGATAGTGATGACTACGCCCCACCTATTGCTTCATGGCAAAGGGTGCCAAGGTACTCAAATATACCTCCTCTGAATCTAGTGAAAATGAATCGATGAAGATCTAAAGCCCGATTACTCAAAACTTGCTAAGATTGCTGTAAAACAACAAAGGGCTTTTGAAAAGGTTCAAAACATGCTAGATAAGAGTGATGATATGTTAGGTGAAGAAATGGATCGCACTAAAGCCCCGATCGAAAATCTTCAGAGACTTCATCTAGGTTTGACAACATTCAAGGTCATCATAACACTCTCTTGTCTGATCATGAGAAACTTTCTTATGAATTTCTTCAAATAAAGCAAGATCTTGAGAAGCTAAGAGTGAGTTATGAAGATCTTCAGAAGGAGCGCGATTCATTACTTGCTCAACAAATCAGCGCTTCTCAGAAAGAATTTGTTCCTTCATGCTTAAAGTGCATTGAACGTGAATCTGCTAATTCTTCACCTGAATGTTCAAATGCTTCAACTGTTACAAATTCTTCACCTGACTCTGCTATCGCTAATTCCTCATCTGAGGACATTGCTAGTATCAGTGACGATGCAGGGCTGAAGGAATTGTATATGACCGGCATGTACAAAAGCCTCAAAGGGCATCAGACTCTTTGTGATGTGCTTAAAAAGCAGATCCTCAACAGAACCCTAGGAAAGAGGGTATTGCCTTTGAGAGGAAACTCAATGCCGATGGAACATATTGAAGCCCGAGCGGTATCCCAAAACCTCATGGGTTGCTGCAAAGGGACCTCCAGCTGATCCATCTAACTTATCCGGCTTTACATGCGAATCTCCTCATTCTTCGATGAGTCATTTGACTCAACTATAAACTGTTCAAAAATCAGAATGGTGAAGTATTTGCTAGATATGTTGGCACTAACTGCAGGAATGGTTCCCCTATGAAGAAAATCTGGGTTCCCAAGAAGTGCCTTGAAAGTCTTCAGGTGAATGTCCTCATGACACCACCTGTGAAGAATAGGAACCTCAGATCAAACTCTTCATATGGACCAAATTCTTCATATGGATCCAAGTCCTCATACGGACCAAATTCCTCACGTGGATCAAATTCCTCAAAAGGATCAAAGTCTTCATATGATTATCATCGTGCTAACAACTCTGTTTCGCAGGTAGAGCTAAGGGCTATGAATATGTGCATTATTCTTCAAACCAATATGTTCATAAGTCCTCGAAGAATTTCTCTGCTTATTCATATGCTTACCCTAACCCCTCTTATGTGAAACGAAATGGATTAGCCTCTATGCCACCATTCTCATATGGTGCTCGCAGAGTGATGAACTCTTTACCACCCCTTCAGATGTGTGTGGTGAAGAAAAAGAACTAACCTCTTCTGCAGGGTCAGGTCTCCAGACGTGCTTTAAACGTCTGAAGAATTTTCTGGGGGCCTGACAAAAATGCCTGAAAGGACGCATGCTAATCATGATGAAATGAACTTTCATTTCACACGTCCTCATACTGCTTATCTGTTATACTACCTGATGAAATTCATCTGATGAACTTGATATCATATTCTTCACTGATGAAGTATATGAGATCGTAAGTTGCACTAATTCATCTGCAGGATGATCAACCCAAAGCCACTGAGTGGGTTCTCGATAGTGGATGTACAAATCACATGACTGGTGACAAGAATCTATTGATGGATGCTCCCTTATCACCGTCACATCTGAAGCATATCATCTTTTCCGACAAAGGCAAAAGTCGTATTGGGTCTTGGTAAGGTTGCGATCTCTAAGGACATACATATGGACAAAGTCATGCTTGTTGAGTCCTTAGGATACAACCTCATGTCAGTCTCAATGCTTTGTGATCTTGATATGGTTGTTATCTTTGGCAAGTATCGTTGTGTTGTGATTATGGAAGCTGACAATTACAAAGTCTTCGAAGGCTTTAGGAGAGGAGACTTGCATATTGTTGATTTCTCTACAGGACCACAACCGGCCGTGTGTCTACTTGCAAAAGCTTCAGAAGGCTGGCTATGGCATCGACGACTTGGTCACACAGGCATGAGGAATTTGAACACGCTTGCAAAGAAGAAGCATGTCATTGGCATTGAGAATGTAAAATTCCTCAAGGATCACTTGTGTGGAGCCTGTGAAGCTGGAAAAATGACCAAGGCCAAGCATCAAACGAAGACTATCATGACCACTACTCGTCCCTTCGAATTGCTTCACATGGACCTCTTTGGTCCTAATCATTACTCAGCAGTCACTAATGATGCATCTCTATATGGCTTTGTTATTGTTGATGATTACTCTCGCTACACATGGGTACACATTGTTACTTACAAAAATGAAGTGCAGGAAGTCTTCAAACGATTTTCCTCGAGGGCTTCAACTAACTTTGGTGTGAAGATTAGACACATCAGGAGTGACAATGGAACTGAGTTCAAGAATTCCAGTCTTGATGCCTATCTTGATGAACTTGGTATTACTCATGAGTTATCTGCTCCCTATACCCCTAAGCAAAATGGCGTCGTGGAGCGCAAGAACATAACTCTAGTTGAGATGGCTCGCACTATGCTTGATGAATACAAAACGCCTAGTCGTTTTTGGATTGATGCAATTGATACCGCGTGCCACATCATCAACAGAGTATATCTTCACAAATTCTTCAAGAAGACTGCCTATGAACTCCTCACTGACAAGAAACCCAATGTGAGTTATTTCAAAGTCTTCGGTGCTAAATGCTGGATTAGAGATCCTCATCACAATTCTAAATTTGCACCAAAAGCACATGAAGGTTTTATGCTTGGTTACGGAAGGACTCGCACACCTCAGAGTCTTCAACATCGCTCTTCACAAGATTGTTGACATCAGAGATGTGCGGTTCGATGAAACTAATGGCTCGCAAAGAGAGCACCTACCTTCATGTTAGATGAACCAGCACCGAGGAATCTATCAAGTTCAAGGCAACGAGGATGTTATTCCTCTTGAAGAATCTGCTGAAGAATTCATTCCAATCGCTGAAGAACGTCGAGTGATGCACTGAAGTTAATCTGAAGACACTGGTGCTGAGGAAAATGATCAAATTCCTCGACGACAACCAGCTCATCCTCGCGTTGCAAAAGAAGTGCAAGTTGACAAGATCATCGATGACATTGAAGCGCCAGGTCCTCTCACACGCTCAAAAGCTTCACATTTATCTAACTTTTGTGGGCACTATGCTTTTGTCTCTATCATAGAGCCCACTAAGGTAGATGAAGCATTTCTGGAGCCTGAGTGGATTCAGGCCATGCAAGAGAAATTACATCAGTTCAAGCTCAACAATGTCTGGGAACTGGTCAAACGTCCAGATCCTCGCAAGCATAATATCATTGGCACAAAGTGGATCTACCGCAACAAGCAAGATGAAAATGGCCTTGTGGTGAGGAATAAGGCACGACTTGTAGCTCAAGGCTACACACAGGTTGAAGGAATTGATTTCGATGAAACTCTTGCACTTGTTGCTAGACTTGAGTCTATTCGCATATTACTTGCCTATGCTAACCACCACAATATCACTTTATATCAAATGGATGTGAAAAGTGCATTCCTCAATGGCAAGCTTGAGGAAGAAGTATATGTTGCTCAACCCCCAGGTTTTGAAGATCCAAAGAATCCCGACAATGTCTTCAAACTCAACAAGGCCCTCTATGGTCTCAAACAAGCCCCACGGGCGTGGTATGATACATTGAAGGAATTCTTCGTGAAGAATGGCTTCACACCCGGTTCACTCGACCCTACTCTCTTTACTAAATCATATGATGGTGAACTGTTTGTGTGCCAAATATATGTTGATGATATTATCTTTGGCTGTACTGACCAACGTTATAGTGATGAATTTGCCTATATGATGAGTGAAGAATATCAAATGTCTATGATGGGAGAGTTGAAATTCTTCTTAGGTCTTCAAATTCGTCAACAACACAATGGCATATTCATATCTCAGGAGAAATACCTCAAAGATGTCCTGAAGAAATTCGGCATGCAAGATTGCAAAGGCGTCAAAACTCCTATGCCCACAAATGGCCATCTATGCACTGATGAAAATGGTATTGACTTCGATCACAAGGTATAACGCTCCATGATTGGTTCTCTATTGTACTTATGTGCATCTAGGCTAGATATAATGCTTAGTGTTTGCATGTGTGCCCGATTTGAAGCTACACCGAAGGAATCACACCATAAGGCTGTGAAGCATATTCTTCCATATCTAGCTCACACACCAACACTAGGATTATGGTACCCCAAGGGCTCTACTTTTGATCTCATTGGATATTCTGACTCTGACTATGCTGGTGATCGTGTGGACCGCAAGTCAACACCTGGTACTTGTCATTTCCTCGGACGATCTTTGGTCTGTTGGTCCTCGAAGAAACAGAATTACGTATGACTGTCTACTGCGGAAGCTGAATACATTGCTGCTGGCTCTTGTTGTGCTCAATTGCTATGGATGAAGCAAACTCTCAAGGACTATGGCATCAACGTGAAGAATGTGCCTCTCTACTGTGAAAATGAGAGTGCCATCAAGATTGCTCACAACCCAGTTCAGCACTCGAAGACAAAGCACATTCAAATTCGTCATCATTTTCTTCGTGATCATATGTTGAAGGGCGACATCTCCATAGTGAGGAATTTGCTTAGATGTGCTAAATTGCGGTGTGAGCTAAATATCTTAGAATCTTCGAATGTTCTTTGAAAAGGACACACATCCTGACACTTATGTAAAATTGATACTTAGATGTGCAACACATGAAGAAACGTTTTTCTTCAATCCATGAAGAATAACACTCTAAGTGTGAAGAAATTAATGAAGAATTTGATTCTCAGAACCCTACGACAATTGTACGCGGTGTCTGAAATCATCATTCTTATCTGATGGGTCACACCACCACCAAAGTTGAAAATCTTCAATTTGAGTTTTTCCTCGCTTTTGAAATTCTTCGATTTTCAAATTCTTCAACTTTTCAAAATCTTCACTGTTTCCGTTTTTTCTTCATTGGCTATATATATATATATATATATATATATATATATATATATATATATATATATATATATATATATATATATATATATATATATATATATATATATATATATATGGGTTTATGTCCTCTCAACATTCACTTATGGCTATTTCTTCAAGTCGTTTTTTCTACTAAGTGAATGTGATCGGACCCTTCCCTCTATGCTATACTCAACCCAATCTATTCACAAATTCTTCATGTGCGTTCTATTTGAAACTCGCTCAAAATCTTCACCGAGTCCTTGTCACCAAGAAATTGCGAACGGAACTTTAAAACTGATCTTATCCAAACTTTCGGTTTTGCCGCTCAAACCGCTCGCATCCCATGATGCATTATTTTATTCACCCATGATCGCATACACGATCTCCACTACACATGACGTGGGTGACACATGTCGTGAGAAGGAGAATGGTCAGGCACGTTAGTCCTAAATCTTCAGCGAACAGTTTTTCACCGCCTCTATAAATACCCTCTCCCCATCCTCACTTCCTTTACTCCGCCGACCTCTCTCTCTCTCGAGCTTCTCAAACCCTAGCGCCGCCGCTTCTCCATCGTCAGCTTTGTGAGGAAGAGCTTCATCGCCTCGACCTCGTCGCCGACGATACTCGCGCCGATCATGAAATCCTCACTCCGCCGCCACCGTAGCTGTCTTCCTCGCCAAGTTAGGGCGTGGAAGATCTGAACCATTTAACTTCCTAACTGTTCTTCTTAGTTCGTCGTGTTCTTCACTTCGGGTAATTAAAAGTTACTTTATTTACTCGCTTTGATTCTCAAACCTTCCTGAAAATCTTCAAAGGTGTTTATTCTTCAAATCTTCACACATATGAACACCTCAAGCAAAATATGCTCTTGATTCGTTTCTCTAAGCAATGATTTTCTTCAAGATTCCTGAATTGTGTGGATCCTCGATCTATACAACTCTGGAACCTAAGACAAAGATCGCTTAGTGAAATTCTTCAAGGCTCATCTGTTAAATTCCTCAAACTAGTTCTTTTGAAAACCTTACGAGAACGATATGACCTCTCCAAATTCCTCGCAACTATACTATGTTCACAGTACTCATGTCCGCCGCTGAATCACTAGGTTCTCATCAACTTAACTCATTTGCAGCGTTCCTCGAAGAAAAGTAGCATACTTCTTCAGAGAATTCATTTGTTCAAATTCCTCACCAAGAATATGGCGTAAGAAAGAAGCCACGAGAAAGGAGGAAAGAGGCCCGAGGTCATGACGCCTTTGAAATCCCGGAGGAAATATATGCTGATTATTGCACACTGATGAAGCCGAGTTCGCAAAGAAAATAAAAATCAGCGCAAGGTGCGTATTCAAAGGATTGAACGGAGATGGGCAAGGGAATGGAGGGAGTACAGATATGTAACTCCAAAGTACATGAAGAAATTCGCACTCAATCCTCCATGCCCAAGAGCTCCATTGGCACCTGGTCAAGAAGTCGACCCCACCAAAGATCAAGCGTGGTGAGGACTTTCTGAAGAATGGGCCAAGCGCCAAGCCAAATTGGCAAGACAAGCCAATGAGGCGGTGAGGAAATTCAATGAGGACTCTGCTCTGCTTTGCTGCCATCGAGGCCTCTGTCAAGCCAAGAAAATCTATGGCAAAGAAGCCCGCACACAAGCCAAGTGCTTCTCCAACAGTGCCCTCACGGCCAAGTTCTCGTGAGTGCCCTCACGGCCAATTCCTCATGCTGCCCTGCTCCTCCAAAATCCTCAGCTCCTTCAAAGTCCTCGGCAGCTCCTCCCAAGTCCTCAGTGAGTTTCGACAAAGTCCTCAAGACTGTGCATCCGCCACGTGCCAAAGGATCGCAGGCTTCTCCATTGCATCTGGTGTTTCACAAGTTCTCACCTGCACCAAAGTCTTCATCTGCCCGACTCTGCTGAAGACTAAGGCCACAAATTGGACGAGGTCCTCGCCAAGTCCTAAGAAGAAACAGGTCGCCTTCAAGTGCCACCAAGATGATGAGGCTGATGATGATGAACTCGCGAAATCATCGAGATCGCCAAGAAAGGGCCGCTAGAGCCAAAGGCACATCTGCCACATCGCTGTTGGATCCGAGGAAAATCCTCGATTACATTGATCTCGGCACAAGGATCCAAACACCCCTATGCCTGATTTTCATCGACCCTGGACAAAGTCATATCTTGACCCATTTCATCACCAAGAGAAATGGAAGTTTGAAAAGGCAAGAGAGATCAAGAAAGCTCAATACGAAAGGAGAAGTTCACAAGAAAACGTTGTCGAATGACACCGAGGAACTTCTCAAGGTCCAGATGAAATTCAAGACCTCAAAGAAAACTTCGATGCTTATTATGCTGATTGGCAAGGAGCCAAGGTCGATTCGTCAACCCGATAAAGAAGTTCACCAATGTTGCTGCCCCAACGCAACATGAAATTCCTCAGTCGGAGCCTCACCAGCAGATCAAAGAACATGCCAGATACCGATGAAGTTCAGGATGTCAAGAAAATGCCGCCTGTGCTGATGATCCCATTTCACCTTTGAAGAAATTGCTGTGGCATCCACTAGTGGTGCGCTGAAGAAACCGAACAAGGCAGGGCAATCTGCATCCATACGCGAGGAAAATCAACCAGATTCCTCAGCTCCTCCTGCGCCAACACCAACTCCAATTCTTCCATCAGCCTCTGATGTGAAGAAGACCAAGGCTGCAGAACGAGCTGCAGTGAAGAAACGGAAAGCATCAGCTGCGTCAAATTCTTCGGCTGCGAAGAAAATGAAGCCAATGACCAGCTCCTATGAAAATCCTATTGATGCTGTTCCAATTTCCTCAATTCCATCAAAGGACCTTGTTCCTTTTGATGAAGATTATGTGATCCCAAGCGGATCTGATGAAGAAAATCATTCTGCTGCTTCGTCAGAGCAGATTGATGAAGAAATTGAAGTGGAAGCAATCCCTTCAACCCCAATCATTTCCTCGCCTATGCCTCAGTTCACAGCTGAAGAGACCGGTGTTGAGGAAATTGAAGAAGATGTGGATATTGGAAGCACAACACCAGTGATGAGCGATGACTTTTGGAAAGTCAAGATCCAAATTCTCCACTCTTCACCCCAATCCAACAGATTCCTCGGTCCCTGCTCCAACAGTTCAAATGGGCTCAAGAAACTCATCCCACTTCATCCGTCCATGAAGAAATTCCAGCCACTAGCGCCGATGAACTCCTTCTTTGCTGATCCTCGACGCACTGGAGAGGAACAAGAAATTCCTCACTGAAGAACCTGAGATTGCGATTCCAGAGGTCGTGATGCAACTCATCGACACTCCTTTGCCAAAGCCAAAGAATCCTTCTCAACAAAGCAAAGTTCAAGGTGAAGACTTCTTCACGAGCATGTATTCTTCACTGATTACAATCCATATGATTCTACTCGCATAAGGAAGAGGCGTTTTTGGACTGCCACCAAGCCAATTTCTATTCCTCAGTGCTCTTCAACAAAGACAAAGTCTTCAATCATGCACATGTTCCTCATGTGGACATGGAGTCTCTGCCAGGCTTTGAGCCAGTCCTCAGTGTTCTTCACGACGCAGACTTCAATTTCTGCTGTGACATCTGTGATTGGAATGAAGAACTCATTCTTCAATTCTATGCAACACCGCACATCACCGAGACGCCAAGACGTGAACTCTTGGGTGTTGGACTGGATGTCCGAAAATACTCACTACAAGGCACCAAAGAATCTGAATTGCTTCGTGCCCTACCACTCGATCCTCCACTTGATGGTGCTCGTTGTATCTACAACGAACCCGAGCTTTCAAATCACTATATGCAAGTCTTGATGAAGCCTTTGAAGCGTGGCAGGCCCCAAGAACCAAATTCCTCATCAAGGAATTATTGTATGTGCCTCTGACAGTCTATCGGATTACGAGCGAAGACAATGAGTCCTATCAAAGGCCACGACTCAAATGATGAAGAAGTCGTTGGCATCATGAAGAATATGCTTTTCAATATCATTCATGGCGTTCCCGTCAACTTCCATGATTTCTTCATGAGGACTCTGGCAAACATTGCTATGTCACAATTTGAGCTGAAGCCTTATGCGCCTTGGATAATGAGATTCATCAGGACAAGGTCTTCACTCAATTACAAGGCTGATACTCTGAACCACTGCAGCTACTTGCCCCCGATTTAAGTCCTCAAACGGACATTTACCTCAACTAATGACAAGGGCAAGGCTACTGCTGTGATCGATGAAGGCATTCGTCCATTGGATGGACAGTTTCGCAAAGCTGCATCCTACTCCACCAATGATGACTCTGCCACACATGACTCTGCCGCAAATACCTCCGTCAAGCAAAGTCCTCAAGCCACAGCACCCAGGGTGATGACTGATCGTGAGTTACTCCTCAGTCTTCATCAGAAGGTTGATCGCAATCATAAATGTTCAAGCATCAGTTTGGTTCAATTCTTCACAACATGACCTCTACACACAATGCAGTGAAGAAAAACCACTATGTAACGCCCCGAGACCGACGCTCCAGAAGACTTCCAGCTATTCCGAGTTTCGCCGTGTGTTTCTTGTGTGCTTGCTCTTTTATTTTTGCTTTGCATCATGTCATCATGCCAGCATGTCATTTAATTTTTAAAAAACCTCAACTAAATAAATTGCATAGATCTTTTGATCTATTTAAATCGAGGGAATTCACATGGTGATTTCTCTTTATAACATATCCTCCTAATATTTATGGAGCTATTATAAATATTCCATTTAGTTGGAAGCCACCGCAACAAACTTGCATTATAAATCCCTCTCGTTTCTAAATTATTTTGCATCCATGATCTTTTCTCCGCATGGCCCTTTTCAAGTTGTGGCACTTTGGCATTATGCCGCCAAGTGGCTACTTGTTAATTTTCAGCTCAATTAGAGAATATTTGGACCCTCAAATATTTTCTTTTCTCTTCCTCTTCCTCTCCATCTTTTTCTTTTCTAAACAGTGGAGATAAGTTCAACAATGTCCAACTGGGCCGGCCTCCCTGGTCCAACCCTCCTAAGGCCCACCGCTGCCCTCCTTCTTAACCCTAGGCCGATCGACCCCTCTCTTTCCTTGATCCCTTCCTCCAGCGCCATCTCTCCCTCGTTCGTCCTGATCCCAATCTCACTCTTTCCCTCGCGCCGCCACCACGCAACACACACATCGCCAGGGAGAGCCCTGCTCGATCCCCTCCACCCTTGATGCGCTGTCTTCGAGAGAGGAAGCAGCGCCGCACCCTCGTGTCGATCCCCTCTCCCTCTCGATTCCTTCAGCGCCTCCACACACCCCACGCCCCACGCCTTGCCTCCCATGGCGCCCAAACCATGCCATGTCGCCTCCCGGCGGCGAGCCCAGCCGCCCAGCTACGCCCGCCTCGTTCCGGATGGAACCGTGTTCCCGTGCCTCCTCCTAGCCAAGTCCCGTCGCCCGGCGCTCGAGGAGAGGAGCTCCTCGAGCACTCTGCGCCTCGCATCCGTCGTCCTCCGCGCCAGCAGGAGCCCCGCGCCGCTCGTCCCCTCCATTTTGGTTGGAGTTCGCCGGAGCCCCAGCACCGGCTGCCTTGCACCCGCGAGCACCACCACCTCCAGCGCGCCTCGAGCCTCCTCCTGTGCGCCTCCACCCTGGTTCTAGCCTCGACGACCCATCCCCGACCTCCTCCTCGCGTGCCATCTCCGCCTTCAGATCCATCAAGGGACAGCATCCTCGATCGGCCCCGCCTCCAACGCCCGCAACTCCGGCCTCTACGTTGAATGACTGAGACGTCCCCGAATGCATCCAAATCAAATCATGTAGACCCAAGACCGTCAAGTGTACCTCTACCGCCGCTGTGGGATTCGCCAAGTACCAGGATGACGATGACTCGTCAAGTTCGTCTACATGTGTGTACCACTACCGTTGCCGAGGACCCATGCAGCGCAAGCACCAAGTTCCACTACCGTCGCCCTCGGAGACATCGGATTCGTCAAGTTCCTCTTCAAAACATGAACCCCTACTTCCACGAAGACGTGTGTACCACTACCGTTGACCTTGAAGACCCCGTGGACGTCAAGTTCCTTGACGTGACCTCGAACATCTACGGAATGTGTACGACTACGAAACGTGAACCACTACCGTCGCGAGAACGACTACTTCCCCTCCGAATCGATTAAGCTCAAAATGCACGCTCAAGGTATAACCCCGAGACGACCTTCCGAGAACGAATGTGGGTTGTATGAGATGCTCGTGTTTGCACCGTGCCTTCATGCACGTTCCTCCTCGTTTGCCATGCCGTCGACCCGTGGGAACCCGGTAGTCGGGAGCACCCCGCCATCTCTAGCTTGTTGCGCACATCCGCACGCCTCCTTTTGCACCGTATCTCCATGAGCTACGGAACCGATATGTTGCTGTGGCATCATTTTCGGATTCGCCGCCGTGGCACCCTTTTTGTTCCGCCATGGTGACCAAATGCTTCATAACATGGTTATGTCAACATTTTCATAAAAATTGCATATAACTTGTATATGTCATCCGCATCATGATAACAACATTTAAAATGTTTAAAATTGTTGTTGCATTAAATTGCTAAATGCATATGGGGATTTCCCGGATTTGTTGTTTTTATATCCGGCTCCATTTAAATTGTTTAGATGGTATAGTTTTTGTTATGCTTCACCACTTGCCATGTTAACCAATATTTAATATTGTTGGGTACATAACCAAGAGAGAACTAAATGAGTCATGTGGTGTTTCGTCAATATGCAACTCGTTGCATATTGGGCTCCATTTAACTTGTAGTTTTGTTTGTGCATATTGCCATGCCATGCATATTTAAACCGGACATGCATCATACTTGATTGTGCATCATGCCATGTTCATGTGGTTGTTGTTTACTTTGTTGTTTGTTTCTTTCCTGGTTGCTTCTCTCGTTAGCTTCGGTTTCATTCCGGAGTTGTGAGGATTCGTTCGTCTACATCCTTTTGTCTTCTTCATGGACTCGTTCTTCTTCCTTGCGGGATTTCAGGCAAGATGACCATACCCTCGAAATCACTTCTATCTTTGCTTGCTAGATGCTCGCTCTTTTGCTATGCCTGTGCTACGATGCCTATCACTTGCTTATCATGCCTCTCATATTGCCATGTCAAGCCCCTAACCATCCTTTCCTAGCAACCGTTGTTTGTCTATGTTACCGCTTTGCTTAGCCCCTCTTATAGCGTTGTTAGTTGCAGGTGAAGATGAAGTTTGTTCCTTGTTGGAACATGGAGATGTTGTTCCTTGTTGGAACATGTTTACTTGTTGGGATATCACAATATATCTTCTTTAATTAATGCATCTATATACTTGGTAAAGGGTGGAAGGCTCGGCCTTATGCCTGGTGTTTTGTTCCACTCTTGCCGCCCTAGTTTCCGTCATACCGGTGTTATGTTCCTTGATTTTGCGTTCCTTACACGGTTGGGTGATTTATGGGACCCCCTTGACAGTTCGCTTTGAATAAGACTCCTCCAGCAAGGCCCAACCTTGGTTTTACCATTTGCCACCTAAGCCTTTTTCCCTTGGGTTCTGCAGACTCAAGGGTCATCTTTATTTTAACCCCCGGACCAGTGCTCCTTCGAGTGCTGGCCCAACTGGCGATGTCCAAATACCCTGGCAATCCAGGGTCTATGCCAACCCGACGTCTTGCCCATCCGGTGTGCCCCGAGAACGAGATATGTGCAGCTCCTATCGGGATTTGTCGGCACATTCGGGCGGCTTTGCTGGTCTTGTTTTACCATTGTCGAAATGTCTTGTGAACCGGATTCGAGTTTGATCGGTCTTCACGGAGAAGGAATATCCTTCCTTGACCGTGAGAGCTTATAATGGGCTAAGTTGGGACACCCTGCGGGTATTATCTTTCAAAGCCGTGCCATGTTATGAGGCAGATGGGAATTTGTTAATGTCCGGTTGTAGAAACCCGAAGTTGATCTTAATTAAAATACACCAACCGCGTGTGTAACCGTGATGGTCTCTTCTCGGTTGAGTCCGGGAAGTGAACACGGTGTTGGAGTTATGTTTGGCGAGGTTGTTCTAGGATCACTTCTTGATCATAGTTGTTCGACCGTGCTTTTGCCTTCTCTTCTCACTCTCATTTGCGTATGTTAGACACCGATATGCTAGTCGCTTGCTGCAGCTCCACCTCACTACCTTCTCCTACCCATAAGCTTAAATAGTCTTGATCTCGGGTGTGAGATTGCTGAGTCCCGTGACTCACGAGATACTTCAAAACCAGTTTGCGGTGCCGATGAAACCGTGCAGGTGGCGATCCGAGCTCAAGGAGGAGCTCGATGAAGATCCTGTTCATTGTGTTGTTTCGTTTCAGTTGATCAAGAGTGGAGCCTGTTGGGACGATCGGGGATCATGTAGCATTTGGGGTAGTCTCCTTTTATTTTGGTTCCATAGTCGGACCTTGATTGTATCTGTATGATGTAATGCTTTACTCATGTATTGTGTGAAGTGGCGATTGTAAGCCAACTATGTATCTCTTTCCTTATGTATTACATGGGTTGTGTGAAGATTACCTCACTTGCGACATTGCTTTCAATGCGGTTATGCCTCTAAGTCGTGCTTCGACACGTGGGAGATATAGCCGCATCGAGGGCGTTAAAGTTGGTAATCGAGCCATCCTCGACTTAGAGCCCCCAGCTTGATTGTTTGTCATGGCGTTGTTGAGTCTAGAACAAAAATGTTTTGAGTCTTAGGATTATATATCGGAGAGTAGGATTCTTTTTACTCCTCAGTCCCTTCGTCACTCTGGTGAGGTCTCCTGACGTAGATGTTTTGACTTTCCTCTCCTCAAATTTCACTAATTTTTTTAGGATCACGCGGGTATCTTGGAATCGTTCGATGGTTTTGTGACGAGAACATTGTTCTTGGTGCCTCCCGACATTTAGGGGTTGTGGCGGTGTCCCGGGAGTTGAGCTCCGAGGTGTTGTCGTCACAATGTTATCGTTCTGATTCGAATATGTGAGCTTTGCCGACATCGAAAATCTCTTTTATGCGCTTGTTGGTGAGATAACCTCGATAACCCATCTTCGGGCGAGCTCGAGAGTATTGCCATAACTCAGATAACGGATGCTTTTCAAGGTTGAGGTAAACGATTTCCGGAGTTTTCTTGGTTATGTGTTGACGGATGGATACAGCTGGATCTAGGTATTGTTAGTTTGGGCGAGATATATTGTGTCCCATGTATCCCCAACACCTGATTGCATAACCAGAAAGTTTCGGGAGTTTATAAGTGGGAATTCAAGTAGCTCCTAGATTATCTTTCCAACTGTGACGCCCGGATAATTAGGCTATAGTAATCCCACGTTAACGATGCCACGTCACCTTGGTTACTGTTGATAATCTCGCGTTAGTTCGAAACGATTCGAATTCAAAATTTGAATTTAAGTTAAAACCATCGGGGTTTTCAAAAGTCAAAACTAAATTGTTCCTAATGTGTCAAATAATTCATAGACCATGTTGGTGGAGAGGCCACACCCTTATAAGGTATTTAGATGCACTAAAGTAAAGAAAATTGTGGCTAAAATCAAATATTTAAATACCTCTTAAATAATAAAAAAATGTAGCAAGTCATTATTACTACACCAAACTTTTTGAGGTAATGGCCTATATTATAAAAATACTTTAGGAGTTTGTTTTGTATTTTTATAAAAAGAAAATAATAAAATAGGTGTAACTAAAATAGACCAGAAAATAGTAAATACAGAAAAAGGAAAAGAACAAAAAAAAGGGGCAAAGCCCTCCCCCCCTCTCCTTGGGCCGAGTGGCCCAACTGGCCACCCGGGCCAGCCAGGCTGGCCCACCCCGTTGCCTCCTTCCCCTCTCCCACTCCCGTGACCTAAACCGCTACTCCCACTCTCCCCCGCACGTCTCTCCCTCTCCCTCCCAGCGCCGCCACGCCCAGCGCCCCAGCGCTCGGCGCCCTCATCCTATTGCCCCCTCGGCCTCGTTCCGAAGCCCCCACCACTCCCCCTCTCGCTCCCAACCCCCGATCCAGAACTGGATCGGGCCGACCTCACCGACCTCACCGGCGCCGCCACGCCGACCCGCCCGCCCGGACGACCTCCGCAGACGGACTGCTTCCCGCCCTCGGCGCTCGACACGGCGCCCCTACGCCGTCGTCCTCACCCTCCCCTTTCTGGACTGGGAGGGGCCCCGCCCGTCGCCGCCGCGCCAGCCCCACGCCGGACTCCGTCAACGCCGACGCCTCCTCGACCCCGCGGTGCTCCCGACGCCGCCTGACCTCCCCGACCCCGGACCACCGCGTCGCCGCCTTCCCCGACCTCCTCCCCGCCGGCGCATCGCGCCTCCCCGCCGAACTCCCCTGCAACGGAGTTGAGGATCCCTTCCCCCTGCTACCCTCTCCCCCTCATGCTATGACCCCAGCCGCCTCGGCTGCTGCCCGCGCCAGCTAGCCGCCGTGGCCTCGCCGCCCAGCCTGACCACAGCCTGCCGCGCCTCGCCAGAGGGCGCCTAGAGACGCCCCTCGCGGTCCTGTTCACCGCGCCCGACCCTCACACCACAGCCCGCCTCTGCGTCCCATGGCGTCGCGCGCTTGCCTCTTCATCGCCGACCGCAACGGCCGCTCGGTGCCCATCTGGCTCGCCTAACTTAACCGTTAACCCACACGCTATGGCCCCTCGTACATCACTGGAGGGCCCGCCCCAGAATGATTTAAAAAATAATAATAATAAAAATATAATAAAAATAAATAAAAGTATTAAATACATAAATAATAATTAAAATAATTAACATATTAATTAATTAATTGAGTAATTAATTAATGTTAATTAATCTTGATTAGATTACCCTAATCACTAATTAAACTAATTAATGCTTTTAGTTAACCTTAGTCAATGACAGTGGGACCCACATGTCACTTGACCGGTCAACACCTCTCATTGATCTGTTGATGTCATCTTGACGTCATGATGATGTCAACAAACACTGTTTTGGATAATGTTGAATTAAATTAATTAATTAAATTCTAAAATGATTTAAAACTTTAGAAAATCATATAAAATAAACCGTAACTTTCGGATGAAAATATTTTCTACATGAAAGTTGCTCGAACGACGAGATTAATCCGGATCGCAATCCGTTCGTCGCCACACACCTCTAACCTATCGAACCTGCAAACTTTCCTCTCCTGTTCATCATCGATAGACGTCCGGAACCGGAAAACTTTCCTGGATGTTTCCCCCTTCGCGGTATCGCCTAGTGCTACGTTAGAACACGTCTAGCTCATCTCTGTTGTCTGTTATGCACTTGCTCGCTATGTATTTACTGTTTCTTCCCCTCTTCTCTCCGGTAGACCCCGAGACCGATCTTTGATGTCCACAGGATCGACTACGTCACCGACGACCCTCTCTCTTGCCGTGAGCAACCAGGCAAGCCCCCCCCCCCTTGATCACGGATATCGCCTACTCTTATCTACACTGCTTGCATTAGAGTAGTGTAACATGTTCTTGCTTTGAGATACTCCTATCTTTGCTGCATAGCCTTGTCCTTGTAACCACATTGTTACCTTACCCGCAATCCTACATGCTTAGTATAGGTTGCTAGTACTTTCATCTGTGGCCCTACATCCTTGTCCGTCTGCGCGTGCTATACTATCGGGCCGTGATCACTCGGGAGGTGATCACGGTATATACTATATACTTTACACTATTACATTACCTCGTAGTCTTGTTAGGAGATGGGGGCTGAAAGGACGGGTGGCTCCATCCCGGTAGAGGTGGGCCTGGGTTCCCGCGGCCCCATTGTTACTTTATGGCGGAGCGAGGGCAGGTTGAGACCGCCTAGGAGAGAGGTGGGCCTGGCCTGTTCGGCATTCATGTTACTTAACACGCTTAACGAGGTCTTGGTATTTGATCTGAGTTGGCTCTGAGCTTATACGCACTAACCATCTACGCTGGAGTAGTTATGGGTATCCCGTCGTGGTATCGGCGAAATACTCAGACGTCGGCGACGAGCGCGCGCGCCGGATTGGACTGGAACGCTGATGGGCTAGGTCTGCTTCGGCCACGTCATAGCGTCTTGTGTGTGCTTTCAGGCGATGGGCCCGGACCCTGGCTTAGGTTTAGACCGGCGTGTTGGCCTCTCTGTTGTGCCTAGGTGGGGCTGCGGCGTGTTGATCTTCCGCGGCGGGCATGACCCGAGAGAGTGTGTCCGGCCAAATGGGATCAAGCGTCTTTGGGTAAGATGGTGCACCCTGCAGTGAAGTTAATCTATTGAATAGCCCCGATCTTGATAACAGGATGACTTGGAGTTGTACCTTGAGCTTATGACAACTAGAACCGGATACTTGATAAAACACACCCTTCCAAGTGCCGATATAACGGTGGTCGCTCTCGCTCGGGGATATGAGCAGGGGATCACGGTAGGATTATTGCTATATGATGTTACTTGGAGGACTTGATTGTCCCTCCTACTGTTGCAAGACAGGTGTCCGAGCGTAGTCTTCGTTAAGACTAGCTATCCCCTCTTATTCTAGCATTCTGCAGCTCAGTCCACGATATGGCCTTTACACATATATCCATGCATATGTAGTGTAGCTCCTTGCTTGCGAGTACTTTGGATGAGTACTCACGGTTTCCTTGTTTCCCCCTTTTCCCCCTACCTCTACTCGATTGCTGCAACCAGACTATGGAGCCCAAGAGCCAGACGCCACCGCCGATGGCGACTACTACACCTGGAGGTGCCTACTACTACGTGCAGCCAACGACGACGACCGGGAGTAACTTAGGAGGACCCAGGCGGGAGGCTGTTCCTCTTCGATCTGTATCGGTTTGTGCTAGCCATCTTATGGCAACTTGTTGAACTTATATCCCGTACTCAGATATTGCTGCTTCCGCTGACTCGTCTATGATCGAGCACTTGTATTCGAGCCCTCGAGGCCCCTGGCTTGTATTATGATGCTTGTATGACTTATTTTATTTGTAGAGTTGTGTTGTGATATCTTCCCGTGAGTCCCTGATCTTGATCGTACACATTTGCGTGCATGATTAGTGTACGATTAAATCGGGGGCGTCACACCAACAGACACATGATACGATATGGGATCTATCGTATGTTTTTTTCCGGCTTATTCTGCAAGCCAAATCCTTTGTTTTTGTTCCGTTTTGTGGTATTCAAGTTGCTTCAATGCCAAGTGTTGATTCCATACCTTATTCTAAACGGTGTTCTCATATTTCTATGTGGATGCTAATCCTTCTTGATCATCGAGGTCGTCATGTTAATTCTTTTATCAACCGGTGTGATTCTCTCCAAGTAAATCTGATCATTCCAACATTCGCAAGATCAATTCTAAGTTTTTTTTCTCAACGGTGTTCGTTTCATTCGACCCAAGTTGCCTTTGTTTTCCCACCCTCCCACCCTTTTCTCAAGGACTCAGATTTCTTAATCAAGTATCCATTTTATTGAGGGAAGTTTCTTCATTCTTTTCCTTTAAATGTTTTATCCGGTGATTTCTCATGAAGACGCTAAGGAAGCTTCAACCTTATCATTGTTCCATTCTAATTTTCTTCTTCAATGGATTCAATTCAAGCTTTGTCGATCATATCCTTTTCCCCGTTTCAAATGTTTTCCCATACCGGTGCACCTCATAATCTTCCAGTTCTTGTTATTCAATTGTTCCGGAGTGTTGAAGATATCTCAGAAGATTCGTGTTTCCATTCTTAATCCGTTCAAACTATTTCAAGATTGTTATCTCATTCAAGCCATTTAATTCAACCGGCGCAATCTATCTTTTAAATCGTTCAACGGTGTTTCTTTTGAGTGGGCCCTAACCCACAGGTCCCAGGACTTTACCTGGCTCTTCTATGTTTCCGGAGTTATTCTCAAATTCTTTGCAAAGTTTGATGTAAGGATGAATTCTCATCAGTCATGGCTTTCTCCAAGATCTTTCAAATTCTTTTCATCGTTGGTTCAACCTTTCTAATTTTCATTCCGGAGTGCCTCAACAATTCATGGTGGTGTTTCTCGTCGTCATTCTCGAACTTTGAAGACCGAAGAAGAGTTTCTCATTAATCTTGCTCCATTCTCTTCAAGATTCATGGTTCTAGCTTCGTGCCATCCTCATAATTGTTTTGATTGTGAGAATTCTTTTCACCCATCCGGAGCAATTCAGGAGTCTTTTCAGTTTGATTCTTCTGAGCCCATCATCTCAGAATTATTCATTCCAGCTTTCAGCTCTTGTTCCCCAAATCTTACCGGTGCATCATTCAAGTATTCACTAATCAGTTCATGATCTCTCCGTTCTCATGTATCTAAATTCTCTCAAGTATCTTCATTCATTTCTAATTCCTTACGGCGATTCGTTCTTTTTCTTCGTTCATTTTCAATTCTTACGGTGGTTCGTTCAAGAGTTCTCTTCCTTCGTTATCATATAGATTCATTTGTTCTTTCCAATCCTACCGGTGGTTCGTTGAAGACCTTCCCAAGTTTGCGCCATATCTATCTTAATCCTCTCCACGAGAATAAGTAGTATGCCAAATCCATTGCTTGCCATCAATTTAATTGGTGAAGGATCAGCATAATGTAATTCTTATTCTTGTTCCGTCGAGTAAATTCAATTCCTTATTTCGGAGGTTCATCAAAATTCTTTATTTCATTTGTTCATCTTTCTTTCCGGAGTTCCAAGTTTTCTCGGTTATATCATTTCAAAGCTTCATCTTATCACTGCAAGGTTTCACCTTGTGTGGTCAACTTCTCTTTCTTTCTATCATCCTTTTATTACCGGAGTTCATCATGGAGGCTCTACATGGTGGTTCATCAAGGATTCTTTTCATTCTTCAATTGTTCTTCAAGATTTCTCTCAAAGTTATGACCCGCCAAGCTATACTCAAAAATAAACATGGTGATCAACACATGTTTTGTTTTGAGGAGCTCAAGTATTCTTCATCTTGCATTCCAAAGTGCAATTCTCTCTATCTTATCTTTTGAGATGGTGTTATGTCATTGTTGATAATTTTCCTTCGCGTTTCATGATTCACAGATTTTCAAGAGTGACATATTTAAATCCATCATTTTATCTTTGTTCAAGAGATCTTTTCAACCATCAATCTCTTCGTTGGAGTTATCTTGTGTCATATTGCACCTAAAGTATTCCCTAAGGAATGTTGCTATTGTGGTGTTTATCAATGACCCAAGTTATCTCTCCATCACCTTAGTGGAAGAAATTTTTCATCTCGTTGGTGTTATCAATTATATTATTTGTTTCCATAGTGGCAGTATTTCGCCTCAATTTTGAGAAGTTTTCCATAAGCACACTACAAGCTTGTTCTTTTCGTTGTTGATTTTCCAACAATTCCGTTCTAACCTTCTTGGAAGGGTGCTTTCCAAGCTCATTTGTGGTAGAAGTTGGCATTTTCTTCTCTGTTCTTTTCTTCCCAACCATCTAGCTTCTATTCTTTCGTTCCGGAGGCATTGTGTTGTTACTCTCTTCGACCCATCATCTCATTTTGTAAATATCATGTTCTTTTCCTTGCTTATCCGTTTAACAGGAGTGTTATGTCCTCTGCTCAAGCTCTTTCATATATCAAGTTTTGCCTCCCTTTTCAACCTAAGTGTGGTCTGAAATCTTTCTTACCCCTTGTGCCATTTTTTCAATAGTTCCAGAGGCAGTGTTTGTTGATTTCATCAAGTATCCTCTTTTCTTTCATCAAGTATCCTCTCATCTTGTCAAGATCATGTTCAATTCCTTCCATTTATAGTCGGAGTGCTGCCCAAATTATATCATTCTTATTCCTTCCCTATCTTGTTTTAACCGGAGTGGTTTAAATATATATCTTGTCACTTAACCTCTTGGTTCTCGTCGTATCCCATGTTCCTCTTTTCTAACAGAGTGTTTTCAACTTTGTTCATCTTCGTTGTTTTCTTTCTTTCATTTTGTTCAACCTCTCAAGGTTCTTTGGTTTCACTCATTTGTCAAAGAAGAAACTTAGTTTTACCTCTTATCTTCCTCTTTCTTTTCTCTCTGGTGCCATCCTAGATCTCGGGACGAGATCCTCTTGTAGTGGTGGAGTGTTGTAACGCCCCGAGACCGATGCTCCAGAAGACTTCCAGCTATTCCGAGTTTCGCCGTGTGTTTCTTGTGTGCTTGCTCTTTTATTTTTGCTTTGCATCATGTCATCATGCCAGCATGTCATTTAATTTTTAAAAAACCTCAACTAAATAAATTGCATAGATCTTTTGATCTATTTAAATCGAGGGAATTCACATGGTGATTTCTCTTTATAACATATCCTCCTAATATTTATGGAGCTATTATAAATATTCCATTTAGTTGGAAGCCACCGCAACGAACTTGCATTATAAATCCCTCTCGTTTCTAAATTATTTTGCATCCATGATCTTTTCTCCGCATGGCCCTTTTCAAGTTGTGGCACTTTGGCATTATGCCGCCAAGTGGCTACTTGTTAATTTTCAGCTCAATTAGAGAATATTTGGACCCTCAAATATTTTCTTTTCTCTTCCTCTTCCTCTCCATCTTTTTCTTTTCTAAACAATGGAGATAAGTTCAACAATCTCCAACTGGGCCGGCCTCCCTGGTCCAACCCTCCTAAGGCCCAGCCGCTGCCCTCCTTCTTAACCCTAGGCCGATCGACCCCCTCTCTTTCCCTTGATCCCTTCCTCCAGCGCCGCCATCTCCCTCGTTCGTCCTGATCCCAATCTCACTCTTTCCCTCGCGCCGCCACCACGCAACACACACATCGCCAGGGAGAGCCCTGCTCGATCCCCTCCTCCCTTGATGCGCCATCTTCGAGAGAGGAAGCAGCGCCGCACCCTCGTCTCGATCCCCTCTCCCTCTCGATTCCTCCAGCGCCTCCACACGCCCCACACCCCACGCCTTGCCTCCCATGGCGCCCGAAACCATGCCATGTCGCCCCTCCGGCCGGCGAGCCCAGGCCGCCCAGCTCGCCCCGCCTCGTTCCCGGATGGAACCGGTGTTCCCGCGCCTCCTCCTCCCCAAGTCCCCGTCGCCCGGCGCTTCGGAGAGGCTCCTCGAGCACCTGCGCCCGCATCCGTCGTCCTCCACGCCCAGCAGGAGCCCCGCGCCGCTCGTCCCCTCCGTTTTGGTCGGAGTTCGCCGGAGCCCCAGCACCGACCGCCTTGCACCCGCGAGCACCACCACCTCCAGCGCGCCTCAAGCCTCCTCCTGTGCGCCTCCACCCTCGTTCCATCCTCGACGACCCATCCCCGACCTCCTCCTCGCGTGCCGTCTCCGCCTTCAGATCCATCAAGGGACAGCATCCTCGACCGGCCCCGCCTCCAACGCCCGCAACTCCGCCCTCTACGTTGAACGACTGAGACGTCCCCGAATGCATCCAAATCAAATCATGTAGACCCAAGACCGTCAAGTGTACCTCTACCGCCGCTATGGGATTCGCCAAGTACCAGGATGATGATGACTCGTCAAGTTCGTCTACATGCGTGTACCACTACCGTCGCCGAGGACCCATGCAGCGCAAGCACCAAGTTCCACTACCGTCGCCCTCAGAGACATCGGATTCGTCAAGTTCCTCTTCAAAACGTGAACCACTACTTCCACGAAGACGTGTGTACCACTACCGTTGACCTTGAAGACCCCGTGGACGTCAAGTTCCTTGACGTGACCTCGAACATCTACGGAATGTGTACGACTACGAAACGTGAACCACTACCGTCGCGAGAACGACTACTTCCCCTCCGAACCGATTAAGCGAAAATGCACGCTCAAGGTATAACCCTGAGATGACCTTCCGAAACGAATGTGGGTTGTATGAGATGCTCGTGTTTGCACCGTGCCCGTTTGCTTCATGCACGTTCCTCCTCGTTTGCCATGCCGTCGACCCTTGGGAACCCGGTAGTCGGGAGCACCCCGCCATCTCTAGCTTGTTGCGCACATCCGCGCCTCCTTTTGCACCGTATCTCCATGAGCTACGGAACCGATATGTTGCCGTGGCATCATTTTGGATTCGCCGCCGTGGCACCCTTTTGTTCGCCATGGTGACCAAATGCTTCATAACATGCTTATGTCAACATTTTCATAAAATTGCATATAACTTGTATATGTCATCCGCATCATGATAACAACATTTAAAATGTTTAAAATTGTTGTTGCATTAAATTGCTAAATGCATATGGGGATTTACCAGATTTGTTGTTTTTATATCCGGCTCCATTTAAATTGTTTAGATGGTATAGTTTTTGTTATGCTTCACCACTTGCCATGTTAACCAATATTTAATATTGTTGGGTACATAACCAAGAGAGAATTAAATGAGTCATGTGGTGTTTCGTCAATATGCAACTCGTTGCATATTGGGCTCCATTTAACTTGTAGTTTTGTTTGTGCATATTGCCATGCCATGCATATTTAAACCGGACATGCATCATACTTGATTGTGCATCATGCCATGTTCATGTGGTGGTTGTTTACTTTGTTGTTTGTTTCTTTCCGGTTGCTTCTCTCGTTAGCTTCGGTTTCGTTCGGAGTTGTAAGGATTAGATTCGTCTACATCCTTTTGTCTTCTTCATGGACTCGTTCTTCTTCCTTGCGGGATTTCGTGCAAGATGACCATACCCTCGAAATCACTTCTATCTTTGCTTGCTAGATGCTCGCTCTTTTGCTATGCCTGCTTTCGATGCCTATCACTTGCTTATCATGCCTCTCATATTGCCATGTCAAGCCCCTAACCATCCTTTCCTAGCAACCGTTGTTTGGCTATGTTACCGCTTTGCTTAGCCCTCTTATAGCGTTGTTAGTTGCAGGTGAAGATGAAGTTTGTTCCTTGTTGGAACATGGAGATGTTGTTCCTTGTTGGAACATGTTTACTTGTTGGGATATCACAATATATCTTCTTTAATTAATGCATCTATATACTTGGTAAAGGGGCTCGGCCTTATGCAGTGTTTTGTTCCACTCTTGCGCCCTAGTTTCCGTCATACGGTGTTATGTTCCTTGATTTTGCGTTCCTTACGGTTGGGTGATTTATGGGACCCCCTTGACGTTCGCTTTGAATAAGACTCCTCCAAAGAAGGCCCAACCTTGGTTTTACCATTTGCGACCTAAGCCTTTTCCCTTGGGTTCTGCAGACTCAAGGGTTATCTTTATTTTAACCCGGACCAAGGCTCCTTCGAGTCTGGCCCAACTTCAAGCGATGTCCGCGCCTCGAGCAATCCAGGTCTATGCCAACCCGACGTCTTGCCCATCCGGTGTGCCCTGAGAACGAGATATGTGCAGCTCCTATCGAGATTTGTCGGCACATTCGGGCGGCTTTGCTGGTCTTGTTTTACCATTGTTGAAATGTCTTGTGAACCGGGATTCCGAGTTTGATCGGGTCTTCTTGGGAGAAGGAATATCCTTCGTTTACCGTGAGAGCTTATAATGGGCTAAGTTGGGACACCCCTGCAGGGTATTATCTTTCGAAAGCCATGCCCGCGGTTATGAGGCAGATGGGAATTTGTTAATGTCCGGTTGTAGAAACCCGAAGTTGATCTTAATTAAAATACACCAACCGCGTGTGTAACCGTGATGGTCTCTTCTCGGCTGAGTCCGGGAAGTGAACACGGTGTTGGAGTTATGTTTGACGTAGGTTGTTCTAGGATCACTTCTTGATCATAGTTGTTCGACCGTGCTTTTGTCTTCTCTTCTCGCTCTCATTTGCGTATGTTAGACACCAGATATGCTAGTCGCTTGCTGCAGCTCCACCTCACTACCTTCTCCTACCCATAAGCTTAAATAGTCTTGATCTCGTGGTGTGAGATTGCTGAGTCCCGTGACTCACAGATACTTCAAAACCAGTTTGCGGTGCCGATGAAACCGTGCGGTGGCGATCCGAGCTCAAGGAGGAGCTCGATGAAGATCTGTTCATTGTGTTGTTTTGTTTCAGTTGATCGATAGTGGAGCCCAGTTGGGATGATCGGGGATCTGTGTAGCATTTGGGGTAGTCTTCTTTTATTTTGGTTCCATAGTCGGACCTTGATTGTATCTGTACGATGTAATGCTTTACTCATGTATTGTGTGAAGTGGCGATTGTAAGCCAACTATGTATCTCTTTCCCTTATGTATTACATGGGTTGTGTGAAGATTACCTCACTTGCGACATTGCTTTCAATGCGGTTATGCCTCTAAGTCGTGCTTCGACACGTGGGAGATATAGCCGCATCGAGGGCGTTACACACTACTACCTCCATGAAACCTTCAAACGCACCTGGGCTATTCTTTCAAATGTCTACAACACGGAAGAACTGATGACAATGGGTCTCAAGGAAGAATTTGACTGGTCTGCACCTCCTCCGAAGAAATACAAGAAGGTCAAAGTTCCTTCCTTGGTGGCCAGCTCCTATTCTTCATCACGAGACACTGATGAAAAATGAAGACTTGGACGACACTGCGGCAGGCCCCACTACAACAACCGACCCCAACAACGCTGGCGCTCCTATCTCAACTTGAAATTCTTCAGGGGCGTTAGTCCTCAGTTTCGATCCTTTTGGTCATTCGATGACAAAGGGGGAGAAATTTGAGTTAGTCTTCAAGCGAGTCTATTATATGGGCAAATTTTTGTTAAGTTACAACTCTCGTTCTTCTGAAAGTTTTATTGGATCGAGTTGTAATCTTAAACTCGATGGTGCTCTGATACTTTTGATGCTCTAAGCTCTGATTCTCTTGAGCTCTGATACTCTTGATGCGCTATTTTGCATGCCTGTTCCTCATTAACGTTATTGCACGCATGCTGAATTTCATCAAGCACCATATTTCATCATGCATTTCAAATTCTTCATATTATATGTCAAATGCGTGTATGAATTACAAGATATAGGGGGAGATCTCAATGATTCAACTCTTCAAATGTGCATTGCCTCAAAAGCAAATTCCTCACTATGCACATCTTCAGGGGGAGTTCTTCTATATCTTGCAATCAAATTCCTCAATATCAGCATTTACACTTCATATGTTTATCCCCGTGGAAAACTTAACCTATATTGTCATCAATCACCAAAAAGGGGGAGATTGTAAGTGCATCTAGTGCCCCTTAGTGATTTTGGTGTATTGAAGACTTATAGGTTAAGGAACTAATGTGTTTGTGAGTGTACACAGGTCTATAAGTCTATGAGGAGTTTGATATTTACAGAGAAAGTTGACCCCTAAAAATAAAGTTCTTTGACTGGAGACTTTGATATTCTGAAGACTTTCTGAAGACTTTGAAAGTGAAGAAATTGGTGTGACCTTGAAGACTTGGTATTCATTTGAGGAACATGAAGCGTGAAGACTTTTGTTTTCGTAGTTTCGTTTTTCTCTTTCTTGAGTCATAGGAAACACCGTCTTGTTAAAGGGGTCGAGGAAATACTAAGGAAAAATTTCCATGTGATGCTCAACTCAAAATCCTACACCTACCAATCCCTTGAGTGAAGCCTTTGGAAATCTCATACAGTTTAGTCAATTTCTTTAGTAGCGAGACGAAGTTCTTACAGTCGATGAGGAATTTGTTACGGTGAGGAGTTAGGAATTCGCCGATCGGATTGCCTACGATGAGGAACATGATAGCCCGAGAATTTGAGATTCAAATTTCCGACCGTTCTTTATCTTCTTGGCCACCTGTCCCAAAATATCTTATCCACCTAACGGTCATATCATTGAAGGCGTTTATGTCTTATCATGTCGGGCTGCTCCCTAGGCTATAAATAGCCGCCCCTACAACCACTAGCTGGTTGGCTGCTCCGAGAGGAACTTGACACTTGTCATTTGAGAGCAACCCATCCTCTGAGGACTTTGGCGAAAATCATCGAGTGAGGAAAACCCAAAACCAAACCCTACAAACCCAAAGTGATTGAGCATCATCAAGAGATTGATCCTGCGTGGATCCGGCGCTTGTTACCTTTGAAGACTGTGCTTCTTCCAGACGGTTAGGCGTCATGGTCTAGAAACATCAAGAGGAATTGTGGATCGCCGAGTGACCAAGTGCTGTGAAGGTTTGGAAGTCGCTGAAGACTTACCACGAGTGATTGGGCGAGTGCATGTGACCTTAGTTCAAGGAGAATCTGGTGAGGACTTGGTGTCTGAGCTGCGTGCTTTCGGCGACCGGGTGTCCGGGGCTGTGTGTCCTCGAGTTCAAATACTCACCGCTCAACCAGACGTACAACCGAGACAGCAGTTGGAACTGGTCTATCAAATCATTGTCTTCACCAACCTAATCGGTTCTAATTCCTCAACCCTTTCATTTCCTCATTCTTGTGTTGAGTGTTCATTCATATCTGTGTTTGAAGACTTTGGTGAAGACTTTCTCAATTTCCTCAGTTCAATTTCTTGATCTGTTTGTCTTCATCTTGTGCTATCCTGTGTTTACGCTTTACATGACTATTTGATTGTCCTCATTTCATCATGATGACCATGCCCGCATTCTCTTATGCTTACTTCGAGTACTTATTCCGCTACAAGTAGTTCTTAGCTAAGGAATTTCCTCACCGGCAAATTCCTCAGTGAAGAATTCATAAAAATCGCCTATTCACCCCCCCTCTAGTCGATATAACGCACTTTCAGTTAGCACTAATAATAACAGGATATATCTTCTTTTCATCAAGATAAGCATATTTCAGAGTATCAGGTAATTGTTTAAGCTCAAACACGGGATCACCCTTAGGTGGAGGAGGATCTCAAAGGATTTCAACAGGCAAATTGTGTTTCAAAATAGGTCCGTCATTAAAGAATACTTCATCTATTTCCCTTCTTTCATTCATAAATATATGATTTTCCTATTCTAGCAAATATTGTTCTAAAGGATCAGCAGGAGGCACGACAATAGAAGCAAGACCAATAATTTCATTCTTACTAGGCAATTCTTTATCATGGGGTTGTCTACGAAATTTAGAGAAATTAAAATCATGAAACATATTCCCCAAACCAACAGTAACAATATCTTTCTCGCAGTCTATCTTAGCATTAACAGTATTCAAGAAAGGTCTACCAAATATAATGGGACAAAAATTATCTTGTGGGTGAACCAAGAACAAGAAAATTAGTAGGATATTCAATTTTCCCATACAAGACTTCAACATCTCTAACAATCCCAATTGGTGATATAGTATCTCTATTAGCAAGCTTAATAGTAACATCAATATCTTCTATCTCAGTAGATGCAATATCATTCATAATTTCTTTATATAATGTGTAAGGAATTGCACTCACACTAGCACCCACATCACATAACCCATGATAACAATGATCTCCAATTTTAACAGAAACAACAGGCATGCCAACAACAGGTCTATGTTTATCTTTCATATCGGGTTTAGCAATTCTAGCAGCTTCATCACACAAATAAATAACATGCCCATCAATATTATCGACCAAGAGATCTTTAACCATAACAGTACTAGGTTCAACTTTAATTTTCTAAGAGGGTGTATGTGTTTTAGTATTACTTTTACGAACCACAGTTGAAGCTTTAGCATGATCCTTTATTCTAACAGGAAAAGGTGGTTTCTCAAAATAAGCAGTCGGAACAATAGGATCAACATTATAAATAATAGTTTATTCTTCAACTTTAACAGGTTCTACTACTTTAACTTCAATGGGAGGATGATATTTAAACCACTTCTCCTTAGAGAGATCAACATGAGTAGCAAAAGATTCACAGGAAGAAGCTACTATCTCAGAGTCAACTCCATATTTAGTGCTAAAATCACTAAAAGCATCGGTGTCCATAAAAGATTTAACACAATCAAACTTAAGGTTTATACCTGACTCTTTGCCTTCGTCGAGATCCCAATATTCAGAGTTGCATTTAATTCTTTCCAATAAATCCCATTTGAATTCAATATCCTTCTTCATATAGGAACCAGTACAAGAAGTATCAAGCATGGATCAATCATTATGAGAAAGCCGAGCATAAAAAATTTGAATAATAATTTCTCTTGAGAGATCATGATTGGGGCATGAATATAACATTTAGTTAAGCCTCCCCCAAGCTTGAGCGATACTTTCTCCTTCACGAGGCCAAAAATTATATATATAATTCCGATCTCGATGAACCAGATGCATAGGATAAAACTTCTGATGAAATTCCAATTTCAATCGGTTGTAGTTCCATGATCCAATATCATCCAATAGCCTATACCATGTCAATGCCTTTCCCTTCAAAGACAAAGGGAAGAACTTCTTCTTGACCACATCCTCGGGCATACCTACAAGCTTAAATAATCCACAAACTTCATCCACATAGATTAGGTGCAAATCAGGATGTAATGTTCCATCTCCTGCATAAGGATTACCTAGCAGTTTCTCTATCATACCCGAAGGAATTTCATAATAAATATTTTCAGTAGGTGCAGTAGGTTGAGGAGCAACTAATTCTGGATCCGTTTGAGGTGAAGATACCCCGAACAAACCCCTCAAAGGATTATTTTCCATAGTAACAAGTGACGGTAAATTTCAGCACACTATATAAATGTTTCCTTACCAAATTCCACTTACCAAAGGCGCTTCACTCCTCGGCAACGACGCTAGAAAAGAGTCCTGATGACCCACAAGTATAGGGGATCTATCGTAATCCTTTCGATAAGTAAGAGTGTCGAACCTAACGAGGAGCAGAAGGAAATGACAAGCGGTTTTCAGCAAGGTATTCTCTGCAAGCACTAAAATTATCGGTAACAGATAGTTTTGTGATAAGATAATTTATAACGGCTAACAAGTAACAAAAGTAACTAATGTACAGCAAGGTGGCCCAATCCTTTTTGTAGCAAAGGACAAGCATGGACGAACTCTTATATAATGCAAAGCGCTCCCGAGGACACATGGGAATTGTTGTCAAGTTAGTTTTCATCATGCTCATATGATTCGCGTTCGTTACTTTGATAATTTGATATGTGGGTGGACCGGTGCTTGGGTGATGCCCTTCTTTGGACAAGCCTCCCACTTATGATTAGGCCCTCTCGCAAGAATCCGCAACTACGAAAGAAGAATTAAGGTAAACCTAACCATAGCATGAAACATATGGATCCAAATCAGCCCCTTACGAAGCAACGCATAAACTAGGGCTTAAGCTTCTGTCACTCTAGCAACCCATAATCTACTTATTACTTCCCAATGCCTTCCCCTAGGCCCAAATAATGGTGAAGTGTCATGTAGTCGACGTTCACATAACACCACTAGAGGAGAGACAACATACATCTCATCAAAATATCGAACGAATACCAAATTCACATGATTACTTATAACAAGACTTCTCCCATGTCCTCAGGAACAAACGTAACTACTCACAAAGCATATTCATAATCATAGTCAAAGGAGTATTAATTATCATTAAGGATATGAACATATGATCTTCCACCGAATAAACCAACTAGCATCAACTACAAGGAGTAATCAACACTACTGGCAACGCACAAGTACCAATCTGAGGTTTTGGGACCAAGATCGAATACAAGAGATGAACTAGGGTTTGAGAGGAGATGGTGCTGCTGAAGATGTTGATGGAGATTGATCCCCCTCGGTGAGAGGATTGATGGTGACGATGATGGCGATGATTTCCCCCTTCGGGAGGGATGTTTCCCTGGTAGAACAGCTCCGCCGAAGACCTAGATTGGTTCTGCCCAGGTTCCGCCTTGAGACGGTGGCGCTTCGTCCCGAAAGCTTCTTTTTTTCCAGGGTAAAAGACACCATATAGCCAAAGATGGGAACCAGAGGCCTGCCAGGGGGCCCACAAGGTCGCCCAGGGGGTAGGGCGCGCCCTCCACCCTTGTGGCTGGCTGGTGGCCCCCCTCTGGTTCTTTCTTCGCCCAATATTTTTTATATATTCCAATAATAAGCTCCTGAAGTTTCAGAGTTGTGCATAATAGGTCTCTAATATTGCTCCTTTTCTAGTCCAGAATTCCAGCTGCCAGCATTCTCCCTCTTCATGTAAACCTTATAAAATAAGAGAGAATAGGCAAAATTATTGTGATATAATGTGTAATAACAGCCCATAATGCAATAAATATCAATATAAAATCATGATGCAAAATGGACGTATCACGCACCCACACACTTCATCCCTGTTTTTGATTCTATCGATATCTCATGCCGATGATCCCTCCACTCTCTTCTCATGGGTCGCTCCCTCTATATATGATATATCCATGCCTCTGTTTCACACACATTGCATATGTTACATTTTTTTGTTTGATATATCATTGACACATTGCCTCTATTTCGCACAAACCATCTGTCTCACACACACCCACGCACGTACCTACACGTAAAGAAGAGGTGCACGCATGATGCACGTACTCACGTCTCGTTCCCGGCCACATGATGGAGCTCATTTCTGTATGAAAAGGCAGCCAACATGTAGCGGTTGTTTACTTGAAGGAGGGTCGTGTACCACGCGTACACGGAACAAAGTTCGACTTAATGCGTTAGTATTAAATAAAGTTATATTCCTCAATGGCACGTACAGAATATAAAATGATTGTCATCGAGAAAAAACAAATCCGCTCCACTATATACAATGGAGCCTGCCTGCCGGGGTTTGTCTCTCGTCACACTATCTCACACAAGGCGGCGGTGGCCTCTCTCTCTCATCGTTAGTCACTGATCCGGCCGCATCCTGTCCGTTGGCAGAAAGGGAGGATGTGCATCGTTTCTCCGTTCGACAACGTCGAAGCAGCATGTCCCGATCTGCGGTACCCGCCGTTCTCCCTGACCAAGCTCAGGCACTGTAGGGCCTTCGCAACTTGCTCGCTGCCGCAGTATGGGTAGATCCCGCCCGCCGCCGCCCTCCTAGTTACATCCCGAAGGCCCCCGGGTATAGCTTCCTCCCCTCCGGCCTTGCTCCACTGCCCATCTTCCCACGTCGCTGCATATGGAAAACCTTGCATGTGGATCTTCCCTAGTTCTTTGCCCAAAACATAGCTCGTCCGGCGTACTTTCCATATTGCAATGTCGTCTTCACACCGTTTTAGATAAACAACCGTGCTGTTATTTTCCCTTAGGACAAGGAATATGCTTCTTTTTTGTCGTCGTTTGTGTCATCAAATGTTATTGCCCAGTAATTGTTTCCTTTCTACTTCTGTTTTTTCAAACAGGGCTATCCATTTCACCTCGTTGCAATTGCGACCTTTTGGTGAACTGCACAAATCACTTTTTTCTTAAGAGTGTTTTGTGTAGTTCTACTAAAATGTCACACGGGCAACGTCTCTACATTTCAATGCGGTTGCATAAAGGGAGATTGGTTTTGCTGTATCCTCCTCATCCAACTCCGAGCCTAATCTTATCCAACTATTTGCTTAATCTTCTCCAACTAGTTAGTCTTAAGAGAGACTACAAAGGTGCCCAACTTCTATTTGTGCGTTTATTGTTTCATCAGCAGTCCTCTATTATTGTAATCACACTTAATATCTTTGGAACATGGACGCTCAGCTCTATTTTAGTGGAACTGCACCAAAATGATCGGAATGTTGCATGCTCCCCACAGCTGCTTTTTTTCCCAACAACATACCTTGTTGATTTAGACAGAGCTGGGGGGAAGTTGCCTCCAATGAAAGCATGGATTTGTCGGCGTTCTGGGAACGGGGGTCCCCAGACTTGCCTGCCTGTGGCATGCGGCGTGGCTCAAAGGAGGCCCAGGACAGCCCATCTTCATCAACGCAAGCTCAAGACCCTCGCGAGGGGCCAAGCCTCGCGGGGCGGACGACCAGGAGCTTCCCCAGGCACGACCTCGTCAGGTTGGCTCATGAGGAGGCGGAGAGTTCAAGGCAGGGTACCTCGCGAGGTGCCCATGACGCAAGCCATGACGACCAAGGGCGCCAGTCGGGCGCCAGACGGGCGCCAGCCCGTGCAGCATCCTCCTTTCCCCTTTGGTGCAAAGGGAGCAAGCGCAGGCGAGAGCATCAAGCAAAGGCATCCGTTTCGGTGCAACAAGACCAAGACCAGCCCCAACGGCTGGAAGGAGTCATCGTGGAGCCCAAGCGGGCGTCATCACGAGCCTTTGGCGGCGAGGACCAACTTTAGTCGGGATAAGTGTACCGCTGTTCCCCTTCAAAATGACCAATTGTTGGCGCCCTTCCCGCTCAATATTTGGGAAGAGGCCCAGGGCCTTTGCCTATAAATAGGAGTAGCCACACTCAGAGTAGAGGGATAAAAAACGATCGGCATCCAGAGAAAGACAGAAACCCGATCCTCAAGCTAGAGCGACGGGACACCACCTAGCAGTTCATCACACCCACCAAGAACAGACCCTTGCGAGGCTGTTCTTCCCTGTACTGTTCCTCATCAGCCCAAGAGGCAATCCACCACGCCACAAACTAGAGAAGGGTATTACACCACAACGGTGGCCCGAACTAGTATAAATCTTGTGTCTCTTGTGCTGTTCCGTTAGTAGTTTAGGTCCCTGCGATTCGGCGAGGTACGAGACGGTGGAAGGTTGGATCTCCGCGCGCACCCCAGTGTTCGAACCTCAAGGGTCTGCCGGAACCCGAAATCCGACATTTGGCGCGCCAGGTAGGTGCTCGGAATCGCCTTCGTCGCCTCGTTCTTCCCGACCACCGCAACCATGTCGGCGCCCGTCGAACCTGCGCCCGGCGCCGAGCCGCCCTCGCCTCCCATGTCGCCCGAGACAGCTCCGTCGGCGGCGCCCTCGTCGTTCCCGTCACCGCCGTCAACGCCGCCATCGCCCGGCGAAACGAAAGCAGAAGCATCGTCCCAACCCGTCCATGAGGCGGGGCGGCCGCACCGCCACGCCGCTCACCCGCTGGCTCTTTGTCACGCGCGCCTACCAAGCTGCCATGGAGGCCCGAGCTGCACTCATCGCGGCAAATGAGCTCTGCGCTACCGCCCGTCGGCAGCGTCTCACGAGAATGGCTCGACCGAGTCACCGAGCTCGTCCGTGCTGCAGAGGCGCCCCTCGCCGTCCGTCTCGCTGCACCGCACCGCCCAGCTGGGCGATGAACTCGGGCGCCTCGGCCGCCTCCTCCTCAAGAAGGCGCCTGGCCCCAAAGCGCGCGGTCCTGGCGGAACCCGTTCCGCCAGCGCCGACGCTGCAAGAGCAGAGCTGCGAAAGTTCCTCGCCCGCAAGAAGCTGCCCGACCGCTCCCGCTCCAAAGACGTCAAGACCTGCGCTGCCCCGGCAGCGGCGCAGGAGGCCCACAAGACCAAGCTCTTTGCCGTCCCGAGGCCCCCTCAGCCACGGAGGCTGCAGCGCTTTCACCTCCGAGCTGCGCAGCGTCGCGTGGCTCTGCCAAGTTCAAGCAGACACTGCCTCCCTTCGACAGCACAAACGACCCTCTGGAGTTCCTCCAGCTCTGAGCTGGGCATCGAGGCTACCAACGGGATGAAAAGGTCATGGCGGGTTGGTTTCCCATGGCGCTCAGGGCGGGCCCTTTTGGCTCTTGAATCTGCCTGTGGCGACCGGTTCTCCGGTGTCAATTCCCAGAAAAATGGCCGTTGTGCTCATCAGCCCGGGATTCTTGTTAGGCGATGAGGCACCAACAATCTGAAATTCAAGAAAAATACAATATATGTAGTACAAGGCCATTCGGCTGGGGAGTACAACAAAGGTTTCTAAAGGTTGATGGTGAAGCGGTTTGTGGATCATCGGTGTCTATGGGACTCCAATTTCCACAGGAACAGTGACCAGTTAACTCCTATCTTGATGAGGCTGCGGTCTCTATTGCTTAGGTTCCGGGCTGTCATCATAGCGCTCCTCTCCAAGCAAGAAATCTGGCCAAGACAATAGCCAGGGACAAGCCAGTGAGTACTTTGAATGTACTCGCAAACATAATGAACACAGACATAATTTAACAGTGATGTGCTGAAAATATTTTATGCTCAGGGCGTCAGTCACAAAAGATAAATAAAATGCTGATACGTACAAGCATGTTATTTGTGAATGTGCGATAATATGGTAGTATTAAAATTATGAAATAAATAACATAAAGGACTTCAAAAGAAATGCCACAATCGGGCGTCTTAGCGACACCGCAAAAAGGGCTTTAAAAGAAATGCCACAGTCGGGCGTCTTAGCGACACCACATAAAGGGCTTTAAAAGAAATGCCAAAGTCGGGCGTCTGAGCGACACCGCATAAAGGGCCTTTAAAGAAATGCCACAGTCGGGCGTCTTAGCGACACCACATAAAGGGCTTTAAAAGAAATGCCACAGTCGGGCGTCTTAGTGACACCGCATAAAGGGCTTTAAAAGAAATACAGTGAATATCCAGGAGGTAGCACCATCCCAGGGATATTCAATAATGCCAATAATATCACGGGTTAGTCAACAATAATAATAATGATCATAAAAGTCACAAGTCACGAGTTGTGATTCCAGTTAACAGTTTCACCTCCGGAGACCGACACTAAGACCGACACTTGACCCATCCCAGACTGTAATCCTTAACCATGGACACGGCTATTCGAATAGGTTTAATCTCTGCAGAGGGTGTACTCTTTACCCACGAGTAACGGATTCCTTTAGTCCATCGGGACTAATTCCGTCTCGATCTTTTGTTGAAAACACACCTAACTTGCACACACCAGCTTAACTCACATGTGTGCGGAATCACCCACGACACTTGTTAAGCAAAACTCTAAGTGGGAGGCTACAACCTCGGCGTAACATAGGATCACAAAACTTATACAGCACAAGAAAGCGGGAGCTACCCCTTTCGGCTACAACCAAAACACCCATGCTCCGGACCGGTGACATGACTACGGATGCCCCGAGATCTTCCACCATGGCCTCTCTGCATGCGGTGTGTGCTAGGAAAGGGTTGACAACTTCTTCGAACCGTACCCTACTTGGTGTAGAGACGAGTGGTAGTATGAAACAAGTATGGGGGTTACTGGCACAAGACTCGATCTACGGTCGACTTAGGAGGTTGTAATATTTCCTGCATGATTAGCATAACAATGTATATATTACAAACAACAGATAGAAACACCACACGACATACCCCCTCATGCCATACCGGACACGACCGTCTCGACGGAGGATTAGGGACAAGACCGTGTCTACCCAAGACAGAGGCCTTCCCTTCTTTCCTCCCGGTAGGCATGAAAGGCACATGATGGTGATTTCTATCACGATCATATCAATTCCATTTGCATGAAATTCATTAACATGCATTCATGAGTAGGAACACATCCGCACATAAAATGACGTATGCTCGTGTCCGAGTGGTGTTGTCACCGTGCTATGCAACACACACAAAATTTTCACCAGGGTTCAGAATGCTTGCCTTCAGGTCATGGGAAAGCAGGGTGCATCCAAAATATCTTGAAATCTTCAAACATCCTATTTAAAAGAATATATATGAATTAACACACAAAAACAAAACAGCACTAAAAGTTGTTTTGAATTTTTTTCAAATAAATCTTAAAATAAACTAGACCATATTTGAGAGAGGTAGCAAAAAGAATCAATTCATTTGGAGTTGTATTTAAAAAGATACAACCGGTCAAAGTTCTGTCAAAAATCTGTTATTTAAAAGAAAACAGAAAAAGAAAACGAATATCATTACACGTCGGCGCCTTTCGGAAATATGTTTCCACTTGACCCACGTGGATTGCGCCTGGGTCACTGACAGTGGGTCCAGGGGGCCCCACTGGTCAGGTTTGACCAGTCTCCTTCCCTCTTCTTCCTCCGGCCGAACAGAGGCGGGGACTCCGGTGATCGTCGCCGATGTTTGGCGGCTCCTCGCGGGCTCCAGATGGTCGGATGGATCCGCAGGAATGGGGCGGTCCTCCCGGTGGTCGCTGGGTTGGCGGGGATGGCCTGAGTTGCCGGCGGCAAGCTTCGCGGCGGAGGAAAGCTTCGGGGGCGAAGTGGTTTTGGGGCCGCGGTGGTTCCCGATCGAAATGGAGTAGGGGGAAGGGTTCAGGGGAGGAAGAGAAGGCTTCTGGTGAAGAGAGTGGAGAGGGGGAGGCCCTGGTTGCGCCGGAATGGCCTGGTTAGTGGCGGCGGCTGGAGTTGCCGGAGAGGAAGAAGACGACTCTCTCCTCTCAATTGACGGCTAAGGGGGCACGAGTGGGATGGTGAGAGGCTGCCTGCGTGCGGGTTTGAGCTCGGGGCCTCCTTATATAGGCGATGGAGGTCGGTTCCGAGGCGGCCGGCGATAAGGACGACGGCGAACCGCCCTGCTGTAGCTTGGGCAACATGGCGGCGACAGCGCTAGGGGACACGTTAGGATGAGCACGCCTTTGCACTAGGAGGCAGGTGGCAAGCGCCGCGGCTTAGGCGGCGCCGACACGGCCGGGAACACTGCGGCCGTCGGCTAGCCGCCACGGCCGTCCCGACGGCGCTGCCGAGGTGCCAGTTTGGTCGGGGTGGTGTGGTGGTGCAAGGGACACGACGGGCTGGCTGGGGCGGATTTTAGTGCGGGTGTGTGGCGCGACTTCGGGGCGCGTGGGTGCCAACGCACGCCTGGCGCGCCCAGAAGCACGCCCGACATGCTCGATTTAAATGCCGTGGCATCCTAGAGGTCGCGGTTGAGGCTGGCAAATAACAGGTCTAGTCTAGGGTTAGCAAGGGGATCAAGGGACATGGTGGATTGGTCAGGGGCTCAAGTTCACCATGTAGACCTGAAGTCATGTCAAATCTGGCTATGCACTCAGGGTGTTTATCAAAATGCCAAGGGCATCTAGGCAACACTTGGGGTGGCCAAATTCTCCAGATCAGTGTCTCTTTGGATGGATAAGAGGGTGGTGAAGTTAGTTTGACAAAAGCAAAAACTTGTTAGTGCAAGTTATGAAAAACTTCAGTTCTGGGCAAAAAGTGAATGGCACTGTTTTATGAACCAAAAATATTCCAAAGGGTCCACTCTTCTGGACTTAAGGGTTTGGCAAGGAGGACTATAAGTAGGAAAAGGAATTATAGCTAAAGAAGCAAGTTAGGAGATGGTTGCAGTACAAATCACCAAATGGCACCAGAATGAAGATGATGATGATTCACTCAATTTTTCCAAAGAACAACACTTTGTTTTTGCATAAAGTTGGATGCCATGCTACCACTAATATCCCATAATTTTGGTGGAGGTTCTAGGAAAGATTTAATTGGGTTGCGAGGCAAAAATGTCCCTTTGGACCGTAGAAGGAAAACAGGTGTAAAACTCAAAATATGCAATGAAATAATTATTTTAATGCACTCAAGTGATTTAGAGACATCACATGATATCTCCAAATTTTGGTTGGAATATTAGTTAAAGTTATCAACTGGTTGCAGTACAAACAGAGCTCCAAAATTTAAAACAAGCCATTTTAATGATTAAAGCTCAGGGTGAAATAATATTAATAAATAAATCTGCTGATTTAGAAATTCTTTTAATGAGATGGCATAGAAGTCCAATATATTTTGGAAAGCTCCACGTGGGAAAGAAGATAAAACTCCTTAATAATAAAAGAAGAGTTCTGAAAATCCACAGAAATAAAAATTTAAAACTCCTGGCAAACATTTTAATATTGAAAACTTGGCTAAATTTTTGGGGTGTTACAACTACTACCCCCCTTAAGAAAAATCTCGTCCTCGAGATTTGCTAAGAGTTAAATTAAATAAATAAGAATTAAAACAAAAGTGGCTACAGTGAGAGCAATAAGTGGTGCAAAAATACAGTGTGGGATACTGGCGCGGTTTGGGAAAAAATCCACGATTTTTGGGGAAAACTAGCAATTTCTACACTGGACATAAATTTAGAATAAATTCTAAATCTTAAATTACGCTGGTCGCACCCGAGAGCACAGTGCTCTCTCTGGCTGACCGGTGGACCCAGGCCCACGGTCAGCCTCTTCTCCTTCCTCCGGCTCTTTCTTCTTCCTCTCTCCTGCGCGCGTCCCTGCGCTTTCTCCACCGGCGACGCCTAGCGTGTAGGGCACCTAGGCCGTACCGCGGTAGTGCACGGCGTGCTAGCTGCCGGTGCAGCGTGCACTCACCTCGCGGGCAAGGTCGTCGTCGGCCTTTGCTCATGATTCGCCAACACCGGCGGTCGGGCGACGAGCGGCGCTGGTGGACCTCGCCCACCGTACACCGAGCTCGGGCTTATAAAACGACCGCGGCGTTCTCCTCTACTTCCTAACACCTGGCCTCGCTCCTCCCTCTCCTTCCTTCTCCTCTGTTTCCGTTTTCCGGAGCTCGAGACGAGGCGCTAATGGCGGAGGTGGTGCCGGACTGGTACGTGATCTTGCTGTGCGGAGGGCTGGCAGCGGTGATGGGGCTCTCCGTGCTCCTGTGCGCGATGATCCTCGACGATCGTCGCGATGCCGCGGCTCGGTTGCTAGCTCTCCGTGGTGGCGGTGGTCACGAGGAGTAGGTGGTGTGTGTCGGGTGTTAACTGTTGCACGGAGGTGCTTAGTTAGATGCGACACAGTTTGCAAAAATTTGCAAGCGGTGTATGTGTCCGTGTAATCGTGGTGGTGAGTCTGCTGCTGTGGTGCTGTGGGAAATAAAATAATCTATGCCGTGAGAAAATATACGATGCGGCAACTCAGGGAAAAGAAATCTCACTCCAGGATTTCTCGCGAGAGAAAGCAGTAATACATTAGAGTCAAACTGCGACAGAGCTGCTTACATTAATGATTTACTCGCTGCGAAACTCGGGGTACTAAGCATAAGTTACAACACATAAATAAAAGAAATTGCGGTAACAAAAACAGCGGTGCATTTAAATTGAAAACGTTAACTGGACGGGGTCCTGAGAAAACGTTTCTGGTACGGGGATACACTTCTCCTCTATCGGAGAAAGTGGATTGACTAGTCGATGGATGTGTCTCTCCTGGTCGGGCCTCAGTGATCTGCCGATGGCGATCTGAGGATTTAAATCATGAGGTTTCATAGATAACCCATCACATGTTGGGTTAAGCGCTCTTGAGCGATGACGTCTTCGACGAGGTTGGCCAAGACTGGTCTCTCTCAATCGTCCACCGGAAAAGATGTTACTCCCGGGTGCTGCACGGCTCGAAAATAATAATACCCTCGCCGCTGGCATAGGGTACCGTGAATCGAAGGCGAGAAAGCGCTTCATCTGCAGCAGCTTCTCTGACCATGTGAGGGGTTGGCATAGATTTCCCCACGAAGGAGACTTCTGTTGGATCTTGGTTTGGGTTTACGGGAGGGATGTGCACGGCTGCCCAATATCTTGAGGTGGAAGGGTGATCCTCGATTTGAACAGCTCGTCTTGGGGTGGTTGGGTAGCGCCCATGGTATCAAGGGTAAAATCCCACAATATCTTGACAAAACTACAGGGTAGCATCCGAGTCCTCGATAAATACTAGGGCTCGACATGGCAAGAAATGGTTGTTAGGATGGTGCGCAAGGTGAGGGGTGCTTGGCAAGGTCACTCGGTGGCCCTTTTTATAGCACCGGGGCTGGGTCTTTTACCGTGGTAAAAGTAAAGAATTGGCCGGCTCAGCTCGGGGTCAACCACAAGTACACACATCTTACTAAAGTGACGTATCACTGTGGGGGTTGTCGGGGCGGTTGTTGGTGGTTGCGCCAAGGATAGAGAAAACACACTGCATGCTAATACATCCATGCAAGACCACTATATAAAACAGATGCACGATGTCAGGTTGCGTTAATTTAAGGGATCACAGGATTACAAAGCGAGGGTACACGGGGACTCGCCACTACTCGAGTGACTTAGTCTACTTCGTTTACATCCAAGCGGGCGTCCCTTGTGGATGTTGAGGCTTCTCCACGGTTCTCACCGTCGGAATTAGCTGGAGAGGGCTGAGGGGCTGCAGGCTTGGGGTAGTGATGATGACCATCGCGGGATTGTTGACCACAACCCGTTGGAGTGTGCTCCCGAGGCGGCGAAGCACTTCGGGGTCATCAAAGCACCTTGGTCGACGGCCGGGCTGACCTCGTGGTCTCGATCGGTTGTCCAAACAACACGACCGGGTTGTCGGTGTTGGGCTCGATCTCTTCTCTCATGGGGCTCGGCGAACCAGCTCTCCACGAGCTGCGATCAGATCAATGGTGATTTGATCGAATAGGTCCTCCAAAGGCACTTACATAGCGCACTAGATGCAACAATGCGGGATCCGCCTCGTGATCTCCATTGGCAACTTGGGGTGGTCTACCATACCCTTCATGCCCGGGTAGTAGTGGAGCGAGCGACGCTTAACTCGGGCGGCAGTGTGCCTGAGATGAACTATAGCCTCTCGAGCAGCTAGTTGGATGGCTTGTGGCTCAAAGGAAGTTGTTCTTCCGGTGAACTCAGTAGGGCGCTCGGGTGCAGACCCTACCGTAGATATGTACAAGGGCCCGAATTGACGGCTCTCACCACTTATGGGTCCTTGGTACACAACATATTCGGGTGGCTCTTCTAACGATAGGCACGACGGGTAAGGTTTGCAGTATAGTCACAAAACCTCCAAGGTTGGTTGCTGTAGTTTCATGGTGCACTACGGGACCAGGCATTGTGGCTTGGTTTTGGGGTAGCGGCCAGCTTTGGGATGGGTTGAGATTTGCGTGTCCCTTTTTATAGAAAAGGGACGGAGTCTTCTTCGCACGCTATGAATGAGACACCTTTTGGTGCTGGTCACCGTGTGTGATAGACGGGCTAGGTTGATAGGTTGGGCACCATTGCGAAAAGCGCCGGGTCACTTTGGTGGCTATCTTGGCGCGAGAAGCTTGGCTGAGGTTTTGGTTATGGCTCGGTGGGTTGTTAGCCTAATTTTATTGACCTGGCTAAGATAGGATTAGCCAATGGTCAGCCTGGCTCTGGTACCAAGTCTGTGGCGACCGGTTCTCCGGGTGTCAATTCCCAGAAAAATGGCCGTTGTGCTCATCAGCCCCAGGATTACTGTTAGCTGATGAGGCACCAACTTGATACAGAAATTCCAAGCAAAATACAATATATGTCGTACAAGGCCATTCTGGCCTGGGAGTACAACAAAAGGTTTCTAAAGGTTGATGGCGGAAGCGGTTTATGGATCATCGGCATCTATGGGACTCCAATTTCCACAGGAACAGCTGACCAGGTTAACTCCTATCTTCGCGAGGCTGCGGTCTCTGTTGCTTAGGTTCCGGGGCTGTCATCGCAACACTCCTCTCCAAGCAAGAAATCTGGCCAAGACAATAGCCAGGGACAAGCCAGTGAGTACTTTGAATGTACTCGCAAACATAATAAACACAGACATAATTTAAAAGTGATGTGCTGAAAATATTTTATGCTCAGGGCGTCAGTCACAAAAGATAAATAAAATGCTGATATGTACAAGCATGTTATTTGTGAATGTGCGATAATATGGTAGTATTAAAATTATGAAATAAATAACATAAAGGACTTCAAAAGAAATGCCACAATCGGGCGTCTTAGCGACACCGCAAAAAAGGGCTTTAAAAGAAATGCCACAGTCGGGCGTCTTAGCGACACCACATAAAGGGCTTTAAAAGAAATGCCAAAGTCGGGCGTCTGAACAACACCGCATAAAGGGCCTTTAAAGAAATGCCACAGTTGGGCGTCTTAGCGACACCACATAAAGGGCTTTAAAAGAAATGCCACAGTCGGGCGTCTTAGCGACACCGCATAAAGGGCTTTAAAAGAAATACAGTGAATATCCAGGAGGTAGCACCATCCCAGGGATATTCGATAATGCCAATAATATACGGGTTAGTCAACAATAATAATAATGATCATAAAAGTCACAAGTCACGAGTTGTGATTCCAGTTAACAGTTTCACCTCCGAAGACCGACACTAAGACCGACACTTGACCCATCCCAGACTGTAATCCTTAACCATGGACACGGCTATTCAAATAGGTTTAATCTCTGCAGAGGGTGTACTCTTTACCCACGAGTAACGGATTCCTTTAGTCCATCGGGACTAATTCCGTCTACGGTCTTTTTGTTGAAAACACACCTAACTTGCACACACCAGCTTAACTCACATGTGTCTGGAATCACCCACGACACGTGTTAAGCAAAACTCTAAGTGGGGAGGCTACAACCTCGACGTAACATGGGATCACAAAATTTATACCACGCGCAAACTGGGGAGCTACCCCATTTCGGCTACAACCGAAACACCCATGCTCCCGGACCCGGTGGCATGACTACCGGATGCCTCCAGTATCTTCCACCACGGCCTCTCTGTACGGTGTGTGTGCTAGGAAAGGGTTGACAACTTACTGAACCGTACCCTACTTGGTGTAGAGACGAGTGGTAGTACGAAACAAGTATGGGGGTTACTGGCACAAGAATCGATCTACGGTCGACTTAGGAGGTTGTAATATTTCCTGCATGATTAGCATAACAATGCATATATTACAAACAACAGATAGAAACACCACACGACATACCCCCTCATGCCATACCGGACACGACCGTCTCGACGGAGGATTAGGGACAAGACCGTGTCTACGCAAGACAGAGGCCTTCCCTTCTTTCCTCCTGGTAGGCATGAAAGGCACATGACGGTGATTTCTATCACGATCATATCAATTCCATTTGCATGAAATTAATTAACATGCATTCATGAGTAGGAACACATCTGCACATAAAATGACGTATGCTCGTGTCCGAGTGGTGTTGTCACCGTGCTATGCAACACACACAAAATTTTCACCAGGGTTCAGAATGCTTGCCTTCAGGTCATGGGAAAGCAGGGTGCATCCAAAATATCTTGAAATCTTCAAACATCCTATTTAAAAGAATATATATGAATTAACACACAAAAACAAAACAACACAAAAAGTTGTTTTGAATTTTTTCAAATAAATCTTAAAATAAACTAGACCATATTTGAGAGAGGTAGCAAAAAGAATCAATTCATTTGGAGTTGTATTTAAAAAGATACAACCGGTCAAAGTTTTGTCAAAAATCTGTTATTTAAAAGAAAAACAGAAAAGAAAACGTTTCGAATATACGTACACGTCGAAGGCGCCTTTTCGAAATCGTTTCCACTTAACCCACGTGGATTGCGCTGGGTCACCGACAAGGGTCGAGGGGCCCCACCGGTCGTTTGACCAGTCTCCTTCCCTCTTCTTCCTCCGCCAAACAGAGGCGGGACTCGGCGATCGCCGCCGACGCTTATGGACTCCTCGCGGGCTCCAGATGGTTGGGATGGATCCGCAGGAATGGGGCAGTCCTCCCCGTGGTCGCTGGGTTGGCGGGGATGGCGTGAGTTGCCGGCGGCGAGCTTCGCGGCGGAGGAAAGCTTCGGGGGCGAAGTGGTTTTGGGGCCGCGGTGGTTCCCGATCAAAATGGAGTAGGGGGAAGGGTTCAGGGGAGGAAGAGAAGGCTTCTGGTGAAGAGAGTGGAGAGGGGGAGTCCCTGTTTGCGCCGGAATGGCCTGGTTAGTGGCAGCGGCTGGAGTTGCCGGAGAGGAAGAAGACGACTCTCTCCTCTCAATTGACGGCTAAGGGGGCACGAGTGGGATGGTGAGAGGCTGCCTGCGTGCGGGTTTGAGCTCGGGGCCTCCTTATATAGGCGATGGAGGTCGGTTCCGAGGCGGCCGGCGATAAGGACGACGGCGAACCGCCCTGCTGTAGCTTGGGCGACGTGGCGGCGACGAGCGCTAGGGGACACGTTGTGGATGAGCACGCACTGCACTAGGAGGCAGGTGGCAAGCGCTGGCGGCTTGGGCGGCGCCGACACGGCCGGGGCCTGCAAGCGGCCGTCAGCTAGCCGCCACGGCCGTCCTGACGGTGGCGCTGTGGGGTGCCAGGTTGGTCGGGGTGGTGTGGTGGTGCAAGGGGACACGGCGGGCTGGCTGGGGCCGGATTTTAGTGCGGGGTGTGACGCGGCGACTCGGGCGCACGTGGGTGCCAAACGCACGCTCTGGGCGCGCCCAGAGCACGCCCGGGACATGCTCGACGAAATGCCAGGGCATCCTAGAGGTGGCGGTTGAGGCTGGAAAATAACAGGTCTAGTCTAGGGTTAGCAAGGGGATCAAGGGACATGGTGGATTGGTCAGGGGCTCAAGTTCACCATGTAGACCTGAAGTCATGTCAAATCTGGCTATGCACTCAGGGTGTTTGTCAAAATGCCAAGGGCATCTAGGCAACACTTGGGGTGGCCAAATTCTCCAGATCAGTGTCTCTTTGGATGGATAAGAGGGTGGTGAAGTTAGTTTGACAAAAGCAAAAACTTGTTAGTGCAAGTTATGAAAAACTTCAGTTCTGGGCAAAAAGTGAATGGCACTGTTTTATGAACCAAAAATCTTCCAAAGGGTCCACTCTTCTGGACTTAAGGGTTTGGCAAGGAGGACTATAAGTAGGAAAAGGAATTATATCTAAAGAAGCAAGTTAGGAGATGGTTGCAGTACAAATCACCAAATGGCACCAGAATGAAGATGATGATGATTCACTCAATTTTTCCAAAGAAAAACACTTTGTTTTTGCATAAAGTTGGATGCCATGCTACCACTAATATCCCATAATTTTGGTGGAGGTTCTAGGGAAAGATTTAATTGGGTTGCAGTGCAAAAATGTCCACTGGACCAGAGAAGGAAAACAGGTGTAAAACTCAAAATATGCAATGAAATAATAATGCACACAAGTGATTTAGAGACATCACATGATATCTCCAAATTTTGGTTGGAATATTAGTTAAAGTTATCAACTGGTTGCAGTACAAACAAAGCTCCAAAATTTAAAACAAGCCATTTTAATGATTAAAGCTCAGGGTGAAATAATATTAATAAATAAATCTGCTGATTTAGAAATTGTTTTAATGAGATGGCATAGAAGTCCAATATATTTTGGAAAGCTCCACTTGGGAAAGAAGATAAAACTCCTTAATAATAAAAAAAAGAGTTCTGAAAATCCACAGAAATAAAAATTTAAAACTCCTGGCAAACATTTTAATATTGAAAACTTGGCTAAATTTTTGGGGTGTTACAGGCCCCCGGCACGATCTCTTCCTGGGCCGAGATGCGTACCCGCTTCATCGCCAACTTCCAAGGTACTCGCGACCGGCCACCAGCCGTGAGCGACATGCGTCGAATCAAGCGAGCTGTGGAAACCCTGCAAAAGTACATCCAGCGCTTCAACAACGCGTGCCTCAAGATCCCTGTGGTAACGGAGGAGGCCATCATCTCTCTCCTTCTCCGACGGAGTCGCGACGTCAAGATGAAGGAGGAGCTGGCGATGCATGAAGATCTGTGCACCTCCCTGGAGCTGTTCAACTTGGCGACCAAGTGCGCCAGGGCTGAGGAGGGGCGCCTCTCCCTCCTCGAGCTGCCTGCCGTGGATCCCGAAGAAAAGAAGTCCAAGGCCAAGGACGTGAAGCGTAAGGGGGCTGCCGTGCTCGCAGCCGAACGAGACACCAAGCGAGGCAGAGATCAGCCCGAGTCCTCCAAGGGCAGCCGGTATTGCGTGTACCACGACCTCCACACTCACAACACCAATGAATGTCAAGAGCTCCGGGTCGTACGCGAAGGAAGGGTCGGCAGACGCCCCGAGCGCAGCGTCCGGGGCTACGGCCGAGGAGGAGGAAGGAATGCAGGACGCTGGGAAGACCACAGCCCGCGCCAAGGGTGGCGCGACCAACCTCGCGAGGACCGCTGGCAAGACCCACCTCGTGAGGGAGGCTGGAGGGATCAGCCTCGCGAGGATCGCCCGCAGGGGAACGCAGGCCTCCCTCCGCTGCCCCCGCTGCCAAGGAGGATTGAAGACTGTCATCAGGACGAGGGGGCTGGGGGCTTCCAGGAAGCGCGAGCAATCGCCTGCATCCTGGGCGGAGCTCAAGCCCCACCTCTCAGCGCATCTTCAGCAGTTCACCCGCAAAGTGAATGCAGTCCTCCCCAAGCTCGAGGCCACACGCCCTCTCAGGTGGTCGGCGTGCGCCATTACGTTCAGCTCAGCGGACCAGCTCAAGTGTGCAGCCACAGCGGGAGTTCTCCCGATGCTTCGCTCCCCAATCATCAGCAACGTGCTAGTCACCAAGACCCTCATCGACGGCGGAGCAGGGCTCAACGTCCTGTCCGTGGAAACATTCAACAATCTTCAAGTGCCTTACAGTCAGCTTCAGCCAACCAAGTCCTTCTCCGGAGTCACCGACGGCTCCACGGTCCCGATCGGGCAGGTCCGCCTTCCTGTCACCTTCGGGGCTCGCGACAACTACCACACCAAGCTCATCGACTTCGACGTCGCCCACATTCGCCTGCCGTACAACGCCATCCTCGGGTCTCCAGCGTTGGCCAAATTCATGGCCATAATCCACCATGGCTACAACGTCCTCAATATGCCAGGGAGCGGCGGAGTCATCACGGTGCCCTGTGAAGAGAGAGACGCAGTGTGCTCCCCGAGCGAGCCAGCCGCATCATTGGAAGACCTGCACCACAGCAGCAGGAGGCCTCCCGAGGCCGCACCCAAGAAGAAGAAGACATCGACCGGCCCGGCTCCTCAAGAGACAGGCCCCTCAAGGCCCGCGCCGGGCCAGGGGGAGCCTCCTTCCATCACATAGGGAAGCGCACCCGACGCTCTCCTCAGGCAGGGCTCGGGGGCTCTCCCCTGGAGGGCCGCCGACCTCGCCAAGGTCTCGAGGGAGGCGCTTGGGCACCACGTGGAGGCGTGTTTCGAAGCACGTTTCCTGCAAGCAGGAGCAAGGCAAGGAGGGCCGAACCCTCAGGAGTTTGTCAGCAAGGCCATTCAGGAGCTACAGGAGTCAAGGGTCATGAGGGGCAGCCGCCGCCTACCCACTGTGGCCCCCCATCCAGACGAGGATGGTGGGCTGCGCGTCTGCATCGACATACCAGGGCGCAACCGAGCCGCATCTCAAGAGGGCCTCTGGCCCTCGCGAGTGGGACATTGCGAAGGTCCGCCCCACAGCTACGTACGCATGCCTTATGGCCTGCCAAACGCGGCTGCTGAGCACCAGCGTCTCATGAGGGCCATCCTGGAGGCTCAAGAGGTCAGGCACGCCGCAGCCCTGGCGGAGATGGAGATGGCCCCTAAGGAGCCGCCAGCGCCTCCCGAGCCTCCCGAGGCCCCCGGGCCTGGGGGCTCGTGAGGATCGGCTCCCACAGCCCACCAAGTCTGCTACATCAACACCCCTTCGTCCCCAACATCACCAGGTGACATCTTTAAGTTTCGTTTCAGGCTGGGAGCGCCTTCAGGGCCGCATTATTCCCAGGCCGCGTGGGTCCGTCCCTGCGGCATGTATCCCTTTTATTTCATGTCATTAGCTTGTCCTGTTGGGGGCACCCCTCGGCTGCATCATCCCCAAGCCGCTCGGGCCACCCCAAAGAGCATGTATCCTTCTTGCGTTTTCCTTAGGATTATGCTCTCGCTCCACCATGCTTGTTATTTGGTACCGCTTCCGGGTGGCGGAATCTTGCACGTTAAAGGGGTGCTTGAGCATCGCGACTCAGGGCTCCTACCGCTCTCCGCCCTCACCCTCTGGTCTTGTCCATGGCATCGCGACCTGGCTTGCCAGCGACGGCTGGGAACCCGAGAGCCGGGACCCGAGGACGTAGAGTTCGTCATCCAACCCAGCTTATGCGTTAAAGGGGGGTGCCTGAGCATCGCGACCAGGTCTCCTACCGCCTCCGCCCTCACCTCCGGTCTTGTCCATGGCATCGCGACCGGCTTGCCGACGGCCGAGACCAGCCCGAGAGCCGGGACCCGATGGCGAGAGTTGCGCCATCTAATCCAGCTTATGCGTTAAAGGGGGTGCCCGAGCATCGCGACTCAGGGCTCCTACCGGCTCTCCGGCCCTCACCCTCTGGTCTTGTCCATGGCATCGCGACCTGGCTTGCCAGCGACGGCTGAGACCAACCCGAGAGCCGGGACCCGAAGACGTAGAGCACCGGCATCTGGCCAAATTTGCAGGAACACACTCAAAGACAAGGCCCAGAGCCAGTCGCAACCCGCCTTGAGGTAGGGCCTCGTGAGTCCCGCGCTGGCTCACGGGTGCCCCAACACACCTCGCGAGGCCTCTCGTGCCTCTCCAAAGCAACTAACGACAGGACTAATGATCGCCACAGCGAGCTCTTGTTCCTTTTGTGGTGAACCTGCAGGGTCCCTCCAAGGAGCACGAAACGACCTCGCCACACAATCTCTAGACGTCCAAGGCACGGACCTTGCGCCGCACCAGGAAGCATTGTCCTGACCCTCGAGAAAAGACGCGAATCCTAAGGAGTCCTACCTACAGGGACCACCACGGCAGACGCCATCATCAACAGTGGGCCACCCGGTCCGGCGCCAATCCCGTCCAGATCAGGGGCGGCGACAGCCTGACGAGCTCGCCCTGCTCCAGGAGCAGCGCAGGCTCGGGGGCTCGTAGCTGTCGTCGCTCGTCTCCGGCGTCGCGAAGAGCTCGGCGGAGTCGCTGGATCCTCCGGCCGCCGTCCGCCCGAGGAGCTATCAAGGAGCGGGCGGTCGGCCTCTGCCTCACCACAAAGAGACCCGACCACTTCTCCCGGCAGCACTCCAGCCGGCAGCCCTCCGTCCGAAGACCTTGAGGGACACCACCGGCACCATCGCACTCTGTGGATCGTGAGGGCGCCTCGCCTGCAGACCAGGCGACCTCGCCCCAGCCTCGAGTCATGAAGACCTCGCCTGGGCAACCATCTGCGACCTCCCTGTCGCGAGGGTGCTGCAGCCGGCGTGCTGCAGCCAGAGTCCCGAGGGTTCCCCTGCCGACGACGGAGGCGAAAGAAAGAAGGCGCATTTAATCCAAGACTTAGGAGGCGCGGCGATGCGGCACAAACTCCCGCAGAGCCCTCGGTGTGGACTCTGTGGGAAGACGACACCTTCATGACTCGCCCGGCGGCCGGGCGGCGCGCCATTCGTGGCGCCCAGCGCCGCCTCGCCGGGCCACCAATTTGCGCGTATAAGGGAAGAGGAAACCTGGTGGCGGCGCCGCACTGGGCATGGGCGCCTCTGGCGAGCGCCCTGCCTCGACACCGAGAGCAAGCCGCTTTTTGGGGGAGCAGGTCAGATCCTCTTGAGGAGCCTTTCCTTGTCTTCCTTGGAGAACCGCGGATCGGAGCCATGGCGACCGATATAACGAGGAGGAGGAGAAGCGTATGATAGATCGGAAGGCGCGCGCTGTTCCGTATTTATGGCCGGGCGAAGGCCAACCGCCGGCCTCCACGATCACCGTCATCATGCCCAACTCGCATGCAGGGACTCGTCGAATCCGGGTGGTTACCGAGGCATCGTGGGAAGCAAAGGCGCGCGCGTCAATCAACCGCCACGCTGGCGCCTAAGGCTGCAGGCTGTTAGGGCCCGCGACGCCAGACTTGCCCTTTCGCCTCTCTGCCGCCAAGTTCGGGCGCGCCATGGGCCCGGGCTATTGTCGGCGCTTCCGGGAACGGGGTCCCAGACTTGCTCGCCTGCGCCTCGCGGGCGTGGCTCAAAGGAGGCCCAGGACAACCCATCTTCATCAACGAAAGCTCAAGACCCTCGCGAGGGGCAAGAGATCATGGGCGGACGACCAGGAGCTTCTCGTGCACGGCCTCGTCAGTTGGCTCATGAGGAGGTAGAGAGTTCAAGGCAAGGTACTCGCGAGGTGCCCATGACGCAAGCCATGATAACCAAGGGCGCCATCGGGCGCTGCATCACAGAGCGCCCTCCTTTCCCCTTTGGTGCAAAGGGAGCAAGCGCAGGCGAGAGCATCAAGCAAAGGCATCCGTTTCGGTGCAACAAGACCAAGACCAGCCCCAATGGCTGGAAGGGAGTCATCGTGGAGCCCAAGCAAAGGCGTCATCACCAGAGCCTTTGGCAAAGCGAGGACCAACTTTAGTCGAGATAAGTGTACCCGCTGTTCCCCTTCAAAATGGCAATTGTTGGCGCCCTTCCCGCTCAATATTTGGGAAGAGGCCCAGGGCCTTTGCCTATAAATAGGAGTAGCCACACTCAGAGTAGAGGGATAAAAAACGATCGGCATCCAGAGAAAGACAGAAACCCGATCCTCAAGCTAGAGCGACGGGACACCACCTAGCAGTTCATCACACCCACCAAGAACAGACCCTCGCAAGGCTGTTCTTCCCTGTACTGTTCCTCACCAGCCCAAGAGGCAATCCACCACGCCACAAACTAGAGTAGGGTATTACACCACAACGGTGGCCCGAACTAGTATAAATCTTGTGTCTCTTGTGCTGTTCCATTAGTAGTTTAGGTCCCTGCGATTCGGCGAGGTACGAGACGGTGGAAGGTTGGATCTCCATGCGCACCCCAGTGTTCGAACCTCAAGGGTCTGCCGGAACCCGAAATCCGACAGGATTAATTTTAATTTAACACCTTCTCACAACTTTGTCTTCAGTTGTGATGTAAATATTAGCTCTGATCTACTAATCAATGAGCTGCATTAGCAAGGAAGTTAGTTTTTCATTTTTTCTGAAAGAGCATGGATGGCAAGACACACAAAACAAAAGCTGAAAGCTTCAGAGCATTGTACAATTTCATGTCGCTGGAAAATTATTTGTATAGTACGTCAATTATGTAACCAAATGCTAGAAGCTTCAGAGCATTGCCAGAAGCCTCTTCAGCATCCGGGTCCATGTGCCATGCACCAAATTAGGGCTCCTTTGATTCAAAGGAATTCTATAGGATTTCTAGAGGATTGAAATCCTTAGGAATTTTTCCTATGTTGGCCCTTCGATTCATAGGATTGGAACCCATAGGAATTTTTCCTATGGAATCTTTTGTACTACATTTCATGGGAAACCTAACATCCACTCCAACCTCTTTTTACATTTCCTTTGTTTTCCATGTAACGTCAAACACTCCTTGCTAATCCTATAGGATTCAAGTTGACATGCCACCCCAACCCTATACATTTTCTATTCCTACATTTTCAAAATCATACGAATCGAAGAGGACCTTATAGTGCACAACCGCATGGGAGACTCAGCCCGTCATTGCGCCGCACTAATAGTGAGTAATGAGCAATCAAGTCATAAGCCCCACCTTTACCACTATAAGTTGCTCGGAAGAAGCAAGCATCAATACGCTCTTCTTTGAATCCACTCATACTACTCCCTCCGTCACAGTTTATAGAGCGTGCTTCAACAATCTTTGGGACCAAGGCGACTAGCGATCAGCCTGAAAAATAGCATAGGTAGTTATAGCACGACGTCTATTACTAGAGGAAATAATGCGTACACACATGCATTCAGTGCTTCCACTTCGGGTACACACATTCATGCACTTACTCCACTCCACGTACACACCTACATTGTGAGAAAATTGTGGACTTGATTGCGGTTACCACACCCTAATTAATTGAGCATTAAACCAAACGCGTCTAAAATCTCTCTGGTGGTGGAAATGCATGAGAATTGAAGCGCTCCCTGTAAACTGTGATGGAGGAAGTAGTATGAAGGTGCAAAACCAAGTACGCGTATGGCCTGTCGGTCAACGTGCTTCCTCTTGGCATATCACTGACATGTGGGACTAGAGTGTGAGCAAACCGATCTCAATTGACGGCAAAGTGGCCAACCCGCCGCTCCTTGAGAGAGAAGAGGAGCGAGAACACACAGACGGGCTCGCACGGAGGCCAAGATATATTCAAGCATGGTTGATCGATATCATCATTACATGTTCAATGTTTTTTAATAGTACTATTGGGCTGCCATTTTCCGCACTTCTCCCGAATAAATGTGTACTTCATCAGAGATTAAAATAAAAATAAGAGTATAGACGCTCCACCATGTGGTTCCTAGTACCTGTATACTAGTAGTACTACTCGTACTACTAAACCTTGCGCTTGTGTATGCCTCTGGCAATCTGACACCGAATGAACTGTTGCACGTCCACCGCCTGGGCGAAGGTAGGTTGCATTAGTCAAAAGCTTCTCCTCATCCTGCGAGCCACATCGCTTGAGATAGAAAGAGGGGGCGTAAGCAAGCTTCACCTTGTCCTGCAAGCTTCTCCTCGTGCTGCGAGTTGACGGGACACACCAAAAAGTAGTGCTAGTCCATACTCCCTCGTTTCCGGTTAATATGGCTTAAAAAAATTTGTGGGTAATGAGAGAGCTTTATTCATATATAAGCATTCTTAGGACAATCATCCAAGAGACTAGTCACTAGGAAGCGAGGTACCCCACAAAAAAAGGTAGCGAGGTGTTTCATCAAGCCAGCTCTCGGTCACATTGAAAGTGCAGCAAGCACAGTTCACACAAAGATGCGCCACAAGGTTTGCTAACCTGTTTACATACTGGATAACAAAAAAAGAGAAAATATTACTGAGCGCTCCTGTCTCTAACATGATAGGAGCCATTATTAAGCGAGAATTGTGGCGAGTGTTCCATGCAATCAACTTCCATTATCATATGCGAGAATCCTCAAAGAGAAGCAAATGTGTTGAAGATTGCTTTATCATAGATTAAAATAAAATAAGAGTGCAAACGCTCGACCATGCAGTTCCTAGTAGTACTACCTGTATAGTAGTACTAGTAGTAGTACTACGTAATACTACTCGGAGTACTACTGCAGTAAACTTTGCGCTTGGTTGTTCGCCTCTTTGGGAACTCGAGCAATAATGATACTAGTACAGTGTATGCTTCTGGCAATCTGATACCGAATTAACTGTTGCACATCCACCGCCTGAGCGAGGGAGAGCTTGCATTAGTCAAAAGTTTCTCCTTGTCATGCGATCCACTGTGCGCAAGCTTCTCCCGTCCTGCAAGCTTCTCCTCGTTCTGCAAGTTGACGGGAAACAACAAATTAATGCTAGTCCATACTGCCTCCTTTCCGGTTAATATGGCTTACTTTGAAACAAGATAAATACACTGGTTGTCACTGTATATTTGTAAACATACAACCAGTGGACTTCATAATACGCTCATTGCGGTCAATATATACATTTTTCGGTGTTTATACGGTCACTAGCTCACCCTGGCTGAGTATGTGTGTGCATGCATGTGTAGGTTGAGCACTTGAGCGTGACCATGTGTTTTCCGTCGTGTGCTCGGAGATGCATGCATTAGGGCGTCGCACACGTTTTTGGGTCCATGTGTACATGTGACTGTTGCATGCATGCACGAGGTTGTAGTCCCTCACATTCACATGTTCATAAGTCAATGCTTTGTCAAAATGTTGCATGCAAGGTTTAATCATTCGTTGTTCACGCATGCATTCCCTTCGTAAAGACAATTTCTTGAGGAAAACGAGCCCATGAATTGAGTACAAAGGGGACCAATAAGCCAGGACGGAGGGAGTACTAGTAGTGAACCGGAAGGAGGGAGTAGGTACTAGTAGTACATAACAACGTGCAATAACAAAATTCCTCTATGCACATCATGTCCACGTGTCATGCATGAAAATAGAGATAAGTACAAGTGAGACTCAGGAACGTTCATACACATAGGTGGAATATGTGCAGCGGCCACTCAGGAGCAGTCAAATCACACAGTAAGTTAGTCAGACGGAGCAACCATCATTTCACTCTTCAATGACACGTATGCAATATAAAAAGGTTGATATGGAGAGAAAAAGAAAACTGGTCCACTATATACACACTAGTAGGAGCCTAAGCTACAAGCCTACTTGCTTGGGTTGCTCTCTTCACAAGCATAGAACGACGGTGGCCACACCGCTGGTCACAGATCCGGCCTGATCCAGCCGCTGGGGGAAGGGGGCGATGTTCTGCGTAGACGCGGTCGACAGCGGCGAGGGAGAAAACCCACTGTCGATGCGTCCGGATTGGGGGTCCCCATGGTATGGGCTGATGCCGCCTCCCACGGCCCTTCTAGCTACACCCCGACGTCCAAGATACAACTTCCTTCTGGAGTCGGCTTGCTCCACTGCGCAGCTCCCCACGTAGCTCCATCTCCATGTGGATCTTTCTCTACTTCTACTGGCTTCTATTTGTGATGAGTTTATGTCTCATGAACTAGTGCCACCACTATTATTCTAATCACACTTCTTCAATATATTTGCCAACAGGGACACTCAGCTTGATTTTAGTGGAACTGCACGAAAGCATCGTACGATCTGAGGGTGCCAGGCTTCCTTCCTTTGACAGGTTCTACCTAGCCAGGAAATTAAATCATGTTTAGGGTTTAGGGTTTACGGCGTAGAGACCCCATCAGTACTTTCTTTTGTACACACTCTCACAACTTTTTTTGTTTAGTTGTGAAGTAAATATTGGCTATGATATGTGAATCATTGATATGCATCAGCATGCGTGTTGGTTTTCCTTTGTATTTGATGGAATGTTGTAATGGGGCAACCTTGGAGTCAGGATACATAGATGAAACAAAATCATAAAGCTTCGTACTCCCTCCGATCCTTTTTTGTATGTGTATAACGCTCCTCATAGTGGGGAGTATCATATACTAGTATCATGCATAAATTACATATGGGGACTAATAAACCAGGACGAAGGTAGTATGTGAGAGTGTATGGTGGGTCATGTGGTAAAATGTACTACTACGCAAAGAAAAAAGGACCTGATGTGTCGCACGATGTCCAAGGAATATGGTGATAGTGGGAGATCGGCCATGTAGTCATTGGGCTACCGTGTTTTGTATTCCTCCGGTGTAAGAGTGGAGAAAGTTAGTTTTATCACAGAATAAATAAATAAGACTGCATGCGCTCTATGATGCTCTACCGCCACAGTAATAGTGACCAATGAGCCGCCAAATCACATAGACCCGGTATAGTTATTGGACGGAAGAAGCAAACCATCACTCTATCTCTCTCATGTAGTACATTATTATTTTGGAAACCAACGTGTCGTTTCGTTGGATCGCGCCATCGAGAAAAAACAATGTTTAAATCATGTCTATCGGGTTCGTGTCTCACCCTCCTCCACCCCCACACGGTCGCTCGGCATGCCACTCACCGCAAACCGAGTATATGCAAAATTTCCTGCCTGCTTGTCAATGGATCACGCCATGGAGTACTAGCACTACTGGAAGAGATAGACGAGGAGAGGGAGGATAGCTAGCTGTAACACAGACTCCCAAGAACTTTTTTACATGCATGTTGTGGCCGACTGTGGCGACGTTTGAACATGGAGCAGTCACGTGGACCAGGAAGCGGCGCGGGCGGCGCTCTCTCGGCTGGGGCGCCGCTTCAATGCGGGTGCCAGTGAGAGGTCACGTCCGCTCCGGCCGGGCATGAATATGGAACTGACCGCTTGGGCGGAAGCGCTTGGTGATGAAGAGGGTTCAATTAGCTGTGGCAGTCGAGGGGGCGGGCGTGCAGTACGGACACCTGCAAACAAGAGATGCTGGACGTACGTAAATATTGCTGCGTAATTAATAACGTAAATAATGTGCCAGTTGGACAAATATGATTGGAGACGGAGATGAAATTTTACGTGAACACAAATATGCATGTCTATGTGTGTGTGCGTGACGACTCTCGTGACTACTCGTACACATCATCGATGTCTCGTTCTCCCTACACACACAAACTTAGTACCGCCTCATTTTGTTCCTAGGATAGGAATATCATAGGAGTGGGAAACAATATGAAGTGAGATAAGTGGTGTACGACGTACAAGAAAAAATGTACACGCACTTACTCTGCCTCCGATATACAAGCGAGTATACATTGGAGCGCCTTTGTACACGACGAGGCAACTTACGTATGTACTAATTTGACCATTTAATCTGTTCACTTAATAATGGAGGGTCGGGGACCACACGTGAGCGATACAAACTGCGACCTGGAAGCAGGGACCCTTTAATTTGTTCACTTATTGATCGAATTTTCTTTTTGGCACGTTAAAAAATGATTTGTCCGCCAATTTTCGTTTTTTTTCTGGGAACGCGCATATTCTATTTAAAACCACTGCTATGGAGATATTTTTTTTACTCCATTGTATATATAACCTCTTGTTTCATAGGATTTCTCGCGTCTCGCTCTCTCGCCCTCTCCATATCTAAAGAAGATATATAAAAAACAGAGTTAGTGATGAAGGTGTGCCCGCCTTCCTGCAATATAGGCCGTCTGATTTATATCTGACGGATAGGAAGGAAACTATGACAATTTTGCAAAAAACATACCCACACCCCTCTCCATATTTGCAAATAAGGCCTTCCCTCATTCATCCTTTTCTCTCACAAGATAAACTACTCATACAAATGCATCTTGATGTTCCGTGCAACGCACGGGCATCTTGCTAGTCTAAACCAGATGATAGTGTCCACTCTATCTCTCTCCTCGCCGGTGGTCACCGATCCGGCTGGATCCTGTCCCCTGCGGGAGGTGAGGAGGTCCAGCATTGACATTGTCGCTGTCGGCGATGGAGGAAGCCGATGCGCACCGCCCTCCCTGAGCTGGTGCCGGCGCGGACGAGGTCCTCCGCGCCCTTGTTTGCTGCCGTCGTGTGGGCAGATCCCGCCCACCCACCTAATCCACATCTCGCCCACCTGTAGTACAACTTCTTTTGGATTTCATGCTTCATTGTACTTTGTGATAACCCACAAGTATAGGGGATCACAACAATTTTCGAGGGTAGAGTATTCAACCCAAATTTATAGATTCGACACAAGGGGAGCCAAAGAATATTTGAAGATATTAGCAGCTGAGTTGTCAGTTCAACCACACCTGGAGATTAATTATCTGCAACAAAGTGATCAGTAGCAAAGTAGTATGATAGTTTTGGTAATAGTAGTAGCAGCAATGGTAACAGTAACAGTGATAGCAGTAATTTTGTAGCAAGTGTAACAGTGATGATAACAGTAGTAACTTAGCAAGAACAATATGAGATAAATTCATAGGCATTGGATCGGTGACTTGTTGGATGATATTCATCATGAGACAGTTATAACCTAGGGCGATATGGCACTAGCTCTATTTCGTCAATATAATGTAGGCATGTATTCCGTAAATAGTCATACATGCTTATGGAAAGAACTTGCATGACATCTTTTGTCCTACCCTCCCGTGGCAGCGGGGTCCATATTGGAAACTAACAGATATTAAGGCCTCCTTTTAATAGAGAACCGGAACAAAGCATTAACACATAGTGAATACATGAACTCCTCAAACTACGGTCATCACCGGGAGTGGTCTCGACTATTGTCACTCTGGGGTTGCCAGATCATAACACGTAGTAGGTGACTATAACTTGCAAGATCGGATCTAGAACATGGATATAATTGTGATAGCATAAACGGTTCAGATCTGAGTTCATGGCACCCGGGCCCAAAGTGACAAGCATTAAGCATGGCAAAGTCATAGCAACATCAATCTTAGAACATAGTGGATACTAGGGATCAAGCCCTAACAAAACTAACTTGATTACATGATGAATCTCATCCAACTCCTCACCGACCAGCGAGCCTATGAGGGAATTACTCACTCCCGGTGGGGAGCATCATGGAATTGGCGATGGAGAAGGGTTGGTGATGACGAAGAACGAAGATTCCCTCTCCGGAGCCCCAAACGGACTCCAGATCTGGCCTCCCGATGAAGAACAGGAGGTGACAGCGGCTCCGTCTTGTGGATCACAATAATTGTTTCTCCCTGAATTTTTTCTGAAAAAAAATAAGATTTTGTAGCGTCGGTTTTCAGGGTCTGCAGGGCCACCAGGTGGGGACAACCCGTCTGGGCGCGCCAGGAGGGGGCGCGCCCTGGTGGGTTGTGCCCACCCAGGTGCCCCCCTCTGGTGGGTCTTGGCTCCAGAAATTCTCTTTATTGATATAAAAAATCCTCGCAAAGTTTCGTTCCATTCCGAGAACTTTTATTTCTGCACAAAAACAAGACCATGGTAGTTCTGCTGAAAACATCATCAGTCCGGTATTAGTTTCATTCAAATCATGCAAATTAGAGTCCAAAACAAGAGGAAAAGCGTTAGGAAAAGTAGTTACGTTGGAGACGTATCACTTTGCATGCGGGTTTTCTTCTATACCACTACTCCCCAGGTCCCATGTACAATAGCTAGGGTTCGTCGGCTGGTCCAACATCACCTATTTTTTACTATTATAGAGGAAAGTCCACTCCAAAAGTTGTCCTGGTTTATCATTTATGCATAGGTGGAGGTATACATGTTTTTTTGACAAAAAGTACATGGTGGTTGTGCATTCATTGTCCATTTGCTCGTATTGCTGCTGCTAATCTAAAACTATCACTGGTAAAATGAAGCAATGCCCATGTAGAGGCGTCAATAAATGCTTCTGTCCTGCTTTAGTTTTTTTCCAGGTATCCTGCTTTAGTTCCCAACAAGATAATCATGATGCTTCTATTTTTTGGTGTATGTTTTATCAATTCTTATTGACAATTAAGATGCAGCTGTTAATCTTGTTCCACTGCTAAAACAAAGTAACGACACTACTTAAATATCATTTGTTTTATATTTTTGCAAAGAGGGATGCGTATCTCCATACTTGGGCATGTCTTCCTCAATTTTTAGTGGAACTGCACAAAATTGGATGGACACTATTGCTCAGTTCTTCCTTTCTTGAGATTGATTACCGAGAAGAAAGAAACCAGAGTGAGGATTTTCAAACTTCATTGGTGCCTGACCCAAACATGATGCCAAAATTGATGATGCATCACACGATGATGAGCAATCGATGCTCATGGTTGCGTCTCATGGCTGCATCGGCTGGTGAAGCTGGTCGATGTTCAATGAAGAATGCGTTGTCTTCCATCAGTTCTCTTTGCTTGTTACCAAAAGGACGTTATCCTTCATCAGTTCATATTGGAGCAGTAGTTTACGTTGGTGCAATTTTATCAGACAATTGCATATGAACCAAATGTTTCCTCGAAGAAGCATTGATGTTGGTACTAAGAGAAAAAGTTTTGTATTGATTTCTAAGCCTTCTCACAACTTTGTCTTCAGCTACCCTGTAATTTTATTTGACCAGCTTTTAAATAAATATGTGGTCAGACTTTGATTAAAAATATGGTGTGGACTAAAAACCTGGATGGAGGTAGTACCCCTCCGTTTTTATTTACTCTGCATTTTAGATTTGACTGAAGTCAAACTTTAACACAACAAACCATAATTATTGAGAGAGGGCAAACTGTAATACAAATTATTGAAATTAAATTTGTTTATTTGTACACACTCTCACACCTTTCCGATAATTTCGCACATGTGTGGTTGTTCACTTAACGGAGGGTAGTGTACACATGTGAACGGCAGGAAGTGCGACCAGGACGCATGGATTGTTACTTGATCGTAGTTTTCTTCACTGGTATGTTAAGTAAATAGTTTCGTTTTGTACACAGTTTAAAACGATTGTTATGGAGAGAAAAATAAAACCACTCCACTATATTAGTACTATAAACTACAAAAAAAGACACATATGTGACATTTTGGGCTGAACAATTTTTTTTCTGTCATGCTTATGACACTTCTATGATGATAATTGTGACAAAACCCGGTATCATCATATATGTGGTGGGCTCCTACTTCTATGACAAAAAATCATGATAGAAAATGGGCTTTTTGTCCAGGGCGGGCCGGAGACGCAGCTGCATGACATTCTTTGGGCCGTCCATGACGGAAAAAACCGTGGTAGAAGCGAGGGTGAGGAAAATATCAGGGGGTTACCGGTTACGGTGGGTGGTTGGGGCCGAGCGATGCACATTTCTCTCGTACACATATGTGCATGGGTGTGAGGCATTGGGCTCTAATCGAACCCGGGATCTAATCGAACCCGCGATTGCCTTCTGCAGCTATGCGTTCTTGAACCCAGTGATCGATCGATGGCTGTTAACTAAACCCGATCGAGTGATTCGCCGCTCTGCTGCTATCTAAAGCCGGTCGATGCTGCCTCTTGATGAGCAGTGGCGTTGTTGGGGGTTTGGATGAACAGTTCCTTGTGGGGGTTGGATGAATAGGAACCCGTGGTGTTGCGGCCGTTGAACATGACCCCGATCGAAGCCGGACCCCGGGGGGTGGATGAACAGACCCCATGGAGGGGTGGATGAGCAGGACCCGTGGAGGCTGCATGAGCAGGATGACCCGTGGAGGGCTGGTTGAGCGATGGCGGTGGAGGGCAGGATGAACAGTAGCCCGTGGAGGGGTGGTTGAACAAGACCCCATGGAGAGGGCTGTTTGAACAGTAGCCTGTGGAGGAGCGGTGGAGGCTAGATGAACAGTGACTGGTGGAGGCAGGAGGGAAGGCACCATGGATGAACAGTCGAAGGTGGAGGCTGGAGGAGGTCGACGGTGGATGAACAGTAGCCCGTGTAGGCAGTCGACGGTGGAGATGAACAGTATCTCATGGAGTCCCTTTTGCGGTACGCCACACCCCTCCAGATGAACATGACCCCCATTTTGACCGTAGTGCTCCAACACAAGTTCGTTTCCTCTGTTTTGCGGTACGCCACACCCCTCCCGATCAACAGGACCCCATTTCGATCGTAGGAGGTCCAAGGGAAGTCCATTTCCTCCATTTTGCGGTATGCTAGACCCCTCCCGATGAACAGGATCCCGTTTCAACCGTGGTCGGTCGAACACAAGGCCGTTTCCTCTGTTCTGCGGCATGCCAGGCCTCGTTTCGATCGGCTATTCCGTCCAAGATGGTTGGCTCCCGATGAACACGAAGTATTCCATTGCCTCCCCATGAACACGACGCATTCCGTTGCCTCCCCATGAACACGACGACGACGCAGTTTTCTCTGTTCCGACCTAGCCATGTACACGAGCCCTGGTCGTACGTATGCGCGAGTAGGCATTCGAGACCCCGCCCATATGTACGTACGTGGCTGTATGTACTTTCTTGCACCCTGGCCACTGTACGTACGTGTACAGATATTAACGGGACTGCGTGACATGCTACATGCGTGCCTCTACTATGACACATGCCCTTCCTTACACGACCATGGTTCATCGCTGCAGCCTGCAGACAGATCGATCGACCAATATGTACGTACACGTTCGCGACCAGAATGACAACGCTACGTATGCTTTAACCAGGTGGGTCCAGACTGTCAGGCATTTCCTTGGGTGCGAAGATGTAGCTGGTGGGTCCCAGCAGTCAGGGGGCCAATCATTCTTTTTTGCCCGTAATATGGACGCACTTCCTTGCGTGCGAAGATGTAGCTGGTGGGTCCCAGCAGTCAGGGGGGAAACCTTTTTTTTTATGAAATACGGTGGCCCGTTCGGTGGGTCCCTACTGTCAGTTGGAGGAATCATTATTTTGCGCGTAATAAGGAGGCACTTCCTTGCTGCAGCCGTGGACCCAGCTGTCAGCCTCTCCATGTACAGTACCCTTCCAATGGAAGTCGTTCGTTGACCACATTGACCACGCCGCGCCGAGAGCACCAAGGCGGTGGACGATAGCGAGGCCTAGGAAGGGGATGACGCGGAGCTGGGGAAGACGCGGTAGTGGATGCCCACGCGGAGAGGAGTACGAGGTTTCACTGGTTCGGCTGCGATGTGAGGCTGCCGAGGCTGCCAGTCGGGAGTAGTAGGGGCGGTGAGGCCTCAGTGGGTGGGAGGCGGGAGCATGCGACCACGGCTGCTTTGGGCGGCTGGAGCAAGAAGACGAGATGATGAAGAAGGAGCAGGACCGTTTGATTGAAATCCAACGGTCATTGCTGCTAGAATCGTTTGTTGACTAAGTTGACAAAGCCTTGCATACATGTCAACTTAGTAGGTCCACAGGTCAGCCACCGAACCGGTGCGCCCCAGATGTCAACCAGATGTATGCATTAACTTAGTAGGCCCACAGGTAAGACCAGAGGTTGAAGAAGCACTATGGCCGTTGGATGGACATTGTACGGTCACTTGAGCTAGAATCGTTCATATTGACTAAGTTGACAAAGCCCTCCGTCCCCGTCATCTTAGTAGGCCCACAAGTCAGCCTCCCACTATGGTGGGTCCCAGCTAGCAGGGGGAGTATTCGTTTTTTTGTGCGTAATAAGGAGGCAATTCCTTGCATGCGAAGATATAGTTGGTGGGTCCGACCTGTCAGCGGGGGGAACGTTTTTTTCATGAAATACAGAGGCCCTTCCGGTGAGTCCCAGCTGTCAGGAGGAGGAATCATTATTTTGCGCGTAATAAGGAGGCATTTCCTTGCGTGCGGCCGTGACCCAGCTGTCAGCCTCTCCATGTACAGTCCACTTCCGATTGATGTCGTTCGTTGACCATGTTGACCACGCCGCGCCGAGAGCACCAGGGCGGTGGATGACGGCGAGGCCTAGGAAGGGAACGACACAGAGCCAGGGAAGACTCGACAATTGTTTCCCACGCGGAGGGGAGTCTGAGGTTTCTTGGTTCATCTGCCGTCATTTGGAGAATAACAACAGTGTGGGTGAGTAGAGGATGGTAGGCCAGCGATGGGAGTATGGTGGGGCGGTGAGGCACATGCGGCTGCACAACCGCCGTGGGAGGAGGAAGCGAGCAGTCCGGTCGGCGCTTGTTTGAGCGGCTGGAGCAGGAAGAGCAGAGAATGAAGAAGCACGACGGCCGTTGGATGGACATCCAACAGTCTCTGCTTGTGCGTCAACCTTTTTTTTAGGAAAGCCTCAAATTTGTGGAAAACATCATACATCCCATCTGCCAATATTTCTAATAATTTACATCCCATTTGCTAATTCTTAAGGTTTTTTTGGAGCCCATATTCTTTTTATTAGCATTACAACCCTTATTGTGGCCACAGTTAAAAAATTATATGTAATTTTGCATATTTCGGTGTGGTCCGAACTGTTTTTAATCCCGAAATTTCGAGTCACATTCAAACTGATTTTAAAAATAAATGTATATCAATATAAAATCCAACAAATTGTCCACGCATAAAAATCAATGGAATTTAAAATCTTGAAATGAAAAATAATAATTTTGAAACTAATTGTCGGTTTGATTTTTTAAACTAATTGCCGGTTTGATGTGTTTTAAAAATGTACAGCCTATTTCTCATTACTGATAGGCCATTTTCTGGGCCAGCCGAATGAAGCTCTCCTCGTCTTGAAAGATTTGCAGCCCAACAGGCCTGACGAAGCGACTTACTTGACAAAGCACAAAAAACTGGGCTAGCCATTTTCAGAAAGAAAAAAAATACTACTGGGCTGGTTTGTGGTAAACATAAAAGAAAAGGCTGTCTAGACAGGCCAGAGTGCCCCGCACAACCCAGTTGACACCTTGCTTCCATCTCAAAAACAAATTAGATAAATGCCACTCCAATTATGGCGATTCATAAAAATGCCACTTCAATTTCCAAACTTTGAAAAATGCCACTGCTACTTTTGCAAAGTTTGAAAAACGCCACTGTAATTTTTGCAAACTTTGAAAAACGCCACTCCAGACTTCGAAAAATGCGACTGGAAATGGCATTTTTCAAAGTTTGGAAATTGCAGTGGCATTTCTCGGAATCACCAGATTTAGAGTGGCATTTATCAAATTAACCCAAAACAAAAATAACTGGGCGAGCTGCTGGGTCCCTGGTGTCAGCCGCTCGTTGTGCAATTCTCTCGTTCATTGACTATGTTGACAATGACATGGGACCCACATGTCAGAAATCCTTTAGAGGAGCCATTCTTTATTGGCTTGAAATAAAGAGGGACTTGCTTGTGTACTGCCATGACCTTGGTGGGTCCCTGCTGTCATGCTCTCCACGTACAATCAACTCTTGATTGTGTACGCGTCAACCTGGTAGGCCCACAAGCCAGCCTCTAAACCCGTGGCAGACAAATACAACCCATTTAAAAAAATAGCCCATTCCATACATTCAAACGGAAAGTTCAACATTCATAGGAAAGTAACATGTCTGATCCAGGTATAGAGTACTGAACTTCCACCTTGACAACCATCATAGCCAAGTTAACTTTCTACTCCCACTAATACTCTAGTAGTGTACAAGTACTAACTTACTATTAGCTAACTAGACGATGCCGGCCGCCATCTACGGTACACGCTAAATTCCGGCACCGGCGTCCTCCTCCTCGCCTCGGACTTGCCAGAGGTGCGATAGGGCACGTTGCTTGCGCGCGTTGGCCCTTTCCATGCCGGCGTGGTCCACCGAAGCTTCAGCTTCTAAGCGGGGAACCCACTTGATGAGCTGGTAGTAAAATTTGGCATCATGAACGTGTGCGTGCCCGACAGCCTCCAGGGCTATTTGCCGGGTGCCGGCCTCCACATAGTCGGCCCAGATGCGGGCGCTCTGCTCGCGACTCAGAGCGTCGGTGCGCTAGTGCTCCATGTCCCGCTAGCGGCACAAATCAGCGATACACTGCTCCTCCGCCAGGCGATCACGCTCCAACAACTCCTCATACTCCGCATTGCCATATAAAGACCGATAGAATGCCTCCTCCCTCCGTCTGCCTTCCGGTGAAAAACCGAACACTAGTTCCGGCAGCGACCGCCTCGGGCGTCGCCTATCGCGGACGGGCGGGGCCATGGCAGACGTGGCGAGAGCGAGGATAAGTGGCGAGCGATGTTGGGCCGGTGGGGGCTTATGAGGATAGGGAGAGTTGGGTGATGGTGCCACCGGAGAAGGCTGGGAAACAGTGATTATAGGAGGAAGTTAGGCGAACCAGCGTGTCGCGGGAAACGCGACGGTCATCGCGGTCATCGGAATTCAATGCATAAGCAGGCATGGCTTAGTGCGCCAGCTTGCCGTGGAAAACTAGAAAAACTGAAATTATGACTGCGCCGTCCCGTCTCGTCAGTGGTGCGTCCCGTCCATGCTGGGTCGCACGTCGGCATGACGGTCAAACGAGTGCACTCGAATCATCCAAATGACGGTCGCACGTCATCATCTACCTTGGTTAGTGAGATTTTTGAATTAAGCCCTGCAAACCAGAAAGGAGGTAGTACGTGCGTGATCCGCTATTTATTCGTGTAGGATCGAGTATGTCATTTTTTGAATTGGGCCCTGTAAACCGGAAAGGAGGTAGTACGTGCGTGATCCGCTATTCATTTGTGTAGGATCGAGTAGGTCGGATAGTGTACGTGTAGGATCGAGTAGGTCGGATGGTGAACGTGTAGGATCGCATTAGCTGATGAACGTTTGTTGGGAGATAAGGCATTTGCGAACGTTTTTGCTGGCAGTTTCTTCAGATTTGCATGGCATTTTCTTCGGAGCAGCTTGTCAGTTTCTCCAGAGGTAGGCATTTTTATTCAAAAAGCTGCCACTTCGGATCTTGCATCGCAACTAAAACTGCTAGGAGAGCATTTGTAGGCTAGCTAGTGAACGATCAGTAACTTGTAAACACTAAGCGAATAGAAATAAGGAACTATTAGTAACTTGTAAACACTGAGAACACAGAAATAAGGATCATGCTGTGCACAATAGTAAGAGCTGATCTGTTCAAAATATTCACACGAGACTCACATGCCTGGCATTGTAATATGTTCACATTAGTAGCCCAAATTCAAAACCAACTAGTTCGATTCCCATACATAAGATCAACATGTTAATGCATCTCAATGATTCACAGATCATATACAAATATGTAGCTCCAAAAGCAAAGATCTAGAAAAAACATCTGTTCTTCCTACTAACATGGATGCTTCTCTTGGCCAACATTCAGAATAGAGTGAAAGAAAATTTTGTTTGTGAAGTCTACAATTCCTCTTGCAAATGTAAGTGGTTTCACCAACAGCTGGAACCATGAGAATGAACCACACATGATGGAGGAACATCCACTACAATATGATTTGGTCTTCTCTCAATCACACAGCGAGACTACTTTCAGAATACAAACTTTAACTTAGGCAAAATGATGCCCATTGTATAATCAGACCAAAGCAATGAAGCACCTAGTGTTGGCCAATAAATAGTACATTACTACTTTTCTGCAGTCCATGAAGTGACTATCCAATCTTTCTGTGTCTATTTTCAAATGGCACTTCAAGCAGTGACTATACTATTCTCTTGTGCAGTTCAACCAAAATTTTGGTCACTTTGTTTGTTTGCCAAATAGCAACGGGCAGGCATCTCTATCTGCACAAATATCAAGCAGCTAGTAAACATATACCCCACCTTGTATTTTCGGTGTCTCTTCTGCTTAGCATCTGTCATGTTTTGCACTGGACAATTTGATACAGTCATGTTTTGCCCTGGACAATTTCATACTGATTTGATTTGCTCGTTCAGAGCAGAAATATAGCGCCTATTCTTCATCAGACCAAGGATATCCATGTTCGCAGTGATGGAAGAGGTGAAGTCGATATAACCGAAATTGAGCATCCAATCATTGAATCCTGTCCTGCACCTCCAATGTAGGTCCACCCTACCAATAAATTCACATGCAAACAACTAGTATTACTATCTAATGACAGCGCAAAAAGAGTAGCAAGATAGTAGCAAACCATGTACCTTCGTAATGAACAACTCATAGTGCCACCAATTGGATATAAAGGTTTGGAAGAAAACATGCTCCTAATGTTGAACCATTTGGACTTTTTGTGCAGTTCCACTAAAATCGAGCATCCCTATTTGCATAGATATTGAAAGTGTGATTACTATAAAAGTGGCACTAGTTGAAGCATCGACTCACAAATATAAGCATTCCAATTTCTTAATGGGAAAAGGTAGCAAGACTGTTTCTAACCACCTATTTGAAGGAATAAATAAGGCAACAACGGCTGATGTCAGGAAGGCATACATAGTTTTTTCTTAAAAATTGAACCATTCCTGACCTTTCCTCCTCTTTTAAGCATATTTTGTGCAGTTCAACTAAAATAAAATGCCATCACCGCCTTGACAATTCAGTGAGACTGTACAAAAGGAAATGACTTAACATTACATCATGATGTCAGGTATGTAGTCGACAGTCATTAGAGACAAACATACAGACCTCCTCCGATAACATAATGAACATTAATTTTAACAAAGGCGTGACTAGCTTTACCGGGATAATTTGAGTGAACTCTACACCCTCTGTTCCTTAAGATAAGATGTTTTTGCAATTCAATTTAAAGTACCCAAATGTCTAGTATTTAGAAAAACAGGTAGTAGTTTTCTTGAGCACATATCTGGGAAACCTTGCCACACTTTATATATGTCCATACACTAATGCAACACCATTCGAATACTACAAATATACACTAATCCAGTGGCTAGTGCAACAGTAGAGTAGTTATTTTATTACAGAGTACAATACAATGGTTTTACTGAACAAATTTCCATAAGCTCTAGCACTGGTAGATTTCTATAAGAATTAACAATACAAAATGTAAAGGTAACAAGTTTCAGCATTGGTATACTAGTTGTGCAAGAGCATTAAACCAAATACAAAAGTCTGAAGATAACTAGCATTATTAATTAATGACAGTACAAAAAATTGTAAACCATGTACCTTCAAGGTAAATATGATTTCGAACTCGAGGGGACCTAAAAATTGCTATCCCAATCTTGATAATCGATCAAACAAAAAAACTTGATCGAACGAATCAAGAGAACAACCAGAGGAGGAGGTGCCCACTCTTGACCTTTCCTCTTGTCTTGATAATTTTTGTGCAGTTTAACCAAAATAAAATGACATCAGTGCCTTGGGATTTTGGTGACACTGTACAAAAAAATTGTCATATCTCATGAAAGTGAGGTATGTAATCTATAAGCATTAACAGTGCAAAAATCTGAAGGTAGTAACAAGTTTCATCGTCGGTATACTGGCTGTGCAACAACATTAAAACGCCTTAGCTGAAAAATCTTTAATACATCCACAATCAACAGTTAACCCTGAAATAATCTAGTGACATTAAATGGCATTGCTTAAATTTATCGGTGGCATTAGACTAAGTGCGGCATTAGTTAAACGTGGCATCACTTTAGCAGTAGCATTGCTTGACTTGGCTGCTGGCGTTATACTAACAACAAAAAAGTAGCAATAAGAGCACGGGAGGCCCATTCGGACAGTGGGCACACCAGTACGATGTACCTGCACGGACGCATAGAGTGGTGAGGGAGGTATGGTTGCCCAGAGCAACAAATATCCAGGCAGCATATGTGGATTACGTCCCATTTTTATTCTCTTTAGCCACCTTTTTCCTATGTGAGGACAACAAACCGATCGACCTAGTCATTCTCTATTGCATTGTCATGCCTTTCTATCCTTCTTCAACCAAGAGACACGAGACTCGTTCCTTAGCTACTTATTTTCCCCTTTTCAACCTAGATGCGGGTTCGATGCCTAGTCTCTTGGGCAGATCTGATCTCCTTCCTTTCCATATTCAACCCAGACATGGATTAGTCTGCATGAAGTAGGGTTTCCTTTAATAGTGCAAATTAAGGTTTTCGTCTGCGTGACCAGCAGAGCAGAGGATAGCAAATTGGGAAGATGGTGGAGTGGAAAACGATCCACATGTAGCGACGTGGCAAATGGGGCAATAGAACAAGGGTATGGTTCGAAAAGAGGTAGCATACCTGATGGTTGGCGGGAAGTGGCTTCGCTCGTGGTCGTCATCCTCCGCACACACTACGACAACGAGCTCGGGGACAAAGGCCACCCCGCGCGGGCGCTAGGTTTGAGAGGACAACCTTGTCGTTAGTGCGTGACCTTGCTTGCCGATAATGAGTGCGTCAACGCTGCACGTCCTTTTCTTCCCTGGCGGATCTGTGACCACCGGTGAGGAGGGAGAGAGAGGCCGTCTTTTTTAGATCTGGAGAGAGGGTGATAGTGCGAGAAGCAAGTGGGCAACCCTTAGCAAGAAAGTGTTGAAGCTCCAGCCTATATATCTTTTTTATACTACTAGTACTAGAGGTGGAGTAGTGGTAGAGTAGGGTAGTTTATATTTTCTCTGCATACAGTACCAGTTAGTCGTGCTTCAAAACTGAACGGCATGCCATTAAAAAATAAAGGCCAATAACTAATGCGACACCTCGGACCAAAGCGGCCAGATTGCATTTTGCACGAGAAATTACACACCATGTTTCCTTGACATGTGGTCCCGTTCCAACATGTCAGTGAGACGACGGAGAGCCCTTTTGTACAATTTCTGAACGGACGTCTCTGTAGGCCGGGGCGCCTCTTCGTGTACCGTAGCAACCGTCCACCCACTCTTTGCCTTTCCTTCTCGATTTGGAACTGCTGTCGCACGCTCTTTCTCCCTCCTCCATTTTCCTTCACCCTTCCTTCTGCCATTGTTCGATCGCCTTCTCCATGGAGGGAATAGGCCGGAAACGACACTGTTATTCTTGCCCCGATCTGAAAGATGACGTGGTGGAGGAACTCATTGATCGGTGCGACGTCATCACCTCGTCTAGCATGGCAGGTTCGTTCAAGACCATTCTTGACTCAACTAATAACATCATTGCAAGGAACCCAAGGGTCCGGGAGTGGTTTGATCTCCCCTATCTTCTTTGCCGTGACCTGCTGACTGGCGCGCGGACGATAGAGGCCTCGCCTTGTGCAAGTTGATGCCGCTTGATAATGATATGTGTGATGTTAAGATGCCACCGCTTGAGGGTAAGGCTTGGGAAAGCGCAAATGGAGATTGGGTTGTTTATATTGGGTACAACTGCGAGTGGGAACTTGTGAATGTGTACACTTGTCACCGGGTTCCACTTCCAAAAATCTCAGACTGCCCAGAGGTTGAGCACACCGGTATTCTACGTATGTTCAACTACGATCATGGTGGCTGTCGTCTACGGAAGATAGCAATTTGTCGAGTTCCCGACCGCTCTTGGGATTACACGGACTATGGAGTTGTTGCTATCTTCGACAATCTTGTTGCCTTCCTTCATAGTTCGACTGGATGGATATTGCTCAAAAATAAGTTTCTATACACAGATGTGTACTGTGATGCAATTCAATACGAGGGTGTTGTGTTTACTGCCACCACTCGTGGCACTGTTTTTGCATGGAATCCTTATGCTTTCGGTACGTTTGTCTTCCACCATAATTATAATTGTTTCATCCACATGCATGCAGTTTAGCTAGTTTCCCTTTACTAATTAACCTTCTTGTGTTTCCAAGGTCATGTGAACATTCCACCACCTATATTTGAAAAATTTATAACCAAGGGGGAGATGAGGATGATGATGATCACGAGCATGAGGACCCATATACTCAGTGGCGCCTGTCAACTTATTCCGATGGATCACCTCTTCTTGTCTGTATACAGGGCAGTGCTAATGTTACTAAGGAAGCAGGTGTTGTCTCCCATGGTTGCACTCTCTGGACCTATTCCAACATCCGTTGCAGGGTATTTGGGATGGATACTACTGTGCTAGCGCCAACACCTTCTCCCTAGTTTAGTATTGATACTCTTGGAGGAAACTCGCTCTTCCTTGGACAAAACTATCCAATGATGGTGAAAGGCGATCCAGCTGCTGTTCACACAATGTTACTACCATTTATGAGAAGCAATTGTATCTATACCTCGGACATTGCTATGGTTCCCTACCATGGCTATCACAATATGCGTACTGAGATAGGCTGCTTCAGCCTGGATGATCAGTCCTGCATTGGTCTCGAGACTGACAGTACCTTCCCCTTCCCAGAGAATCACTTCTGGTTCGAAGCAAGTGTTTCCAACGCCGACGAGTGGTTGAGCTGAAGTTCATTTTATTGCTTGTTATTTGTTGTGTGAAGAAAACTTTAGTATTTATAATGTATCCTCGTTGTCATTGTGGGTTGATGACCTGTTGTATGTAATAATGATATGCCTGTGATAAACTTACTAAATTTATGAATGGCTTTTGAGTCGCTTCTTTGAGTGGGTGCTGCGACGAGGGAAAAAATATTTTCTGAATACATAATTGTACGTGCATTGCAACAGGTTATCAGATGAGTCCAATCAACAATAGTACTACAATTTGTACAAGCTTCACGCGTCGGGCGGGTGTTTTTACTGTAGTTACAAATCCCATCATCCTAGTTCCTCGGATGAGTCCAGTAGAAATTGCATTCTGATGTTTGGGTTCAAACTTTCAAAATTGCTGCACTATCTCTACGTCTACGTATACGTAATACAACAAGTTTTAAACTTGAGACCAGCCACCCACCCTCACAAAGAACACTTTTTAACCTAGCACAGACTCCGGGAAATTTGGCCACAGTGTGAGGTGGGCCATATGTTAATGTGTTCGCTGTACGTAACCAGCACCTTGAATCCTCGATATATAGTAGGGTGGCATGGGCCAGAACAAGCATTCACATCCAGGAGTATGGCACACGCCACCAGCACGACTTCCATTTGACACCATATTTCTTGGAGTCTGTGCTACATCTATCTCTTCAACCTCCTCGTTTCTCTAACTCAGCCATCGCGCGGCGGGCGAGGTGGGGGTTTGCCGATAGCCGGTTTCCTCAACTGCGGTCCCACTTGTAAGGCCAACTCCAACGCACGACACCACACGGACCTCCGTTTTTCCCGGATTCTGTCCGTTTGGGTAGGGCAATGGGGTCGTGTCCGGGCCATTTCTCGGATCACGGTGGCCGTCGCCCAATCTTGTGACGCATCCCGACCGCGTACATTTTTCTTTGCAAACACATATCTTTTTTTCATCAATGATTTTTGGTACATGGAAATACATCACCAAATTTTGACTAGAAAAGCAAGACCAAAGAAAACAAGAACCACAAGAATACATTTTATAAGATATCCAACTTCCATAACTGCTCATGTAAGTTGGATTAGTGCCTTCTCGATGCATTCATTGTTGACCTAGGGAGGCTCGATCTTGCGTGCTTATTTCTTCTTCGAGTGTAAAGAAGTAGGCGTTGCTTCCTCACATCTAGTCTCATGTCTAGACTCTATTCTATAAACAAGTGCACTAGTCTCATCTCTAGCCTCTATGCTAGCTAAAAGTGCTAGAACATCTACTAAATTGTGCTCTATCAATATATTGATGTACTCTTCTTCCCAATACCAAAACTTGCATCCATTCTACACAATAAAATTTTAAGTTAGCACAACTAGTCTAATCCGAGAGCACAACCGAAGCTAAAGTAGCACATACCCCATCGGTTGAGCACTTGATGAACACCCATCCGGGATGTTCCGGTGTTGTAGACACGCGGCGCAAGACCTTGTTTGGGCAGTCGGCGCACGTAATGAGCGGCAACGATGCGCCGACGAGCTTTTGGGCCAGCACTGAGCCCGGCTGACCGCCATTCATGTATCTGTCGGCGGACCACCGACGGTGTAGATCCGAGCGGCTAGAGGAGGAGTCGGTACCTGCATGCGGCCTTGCGGCCTTGCAGGGGCCTTCCGGCCCGGTGCCCGGCCAGTCCATGGCGGGGCGCGGCCTCCCACAGCTGGGCGAGCTCAAGCCCAGCCGGATCCACTCCAATTCCGGCCGCCGGGTGCGCAAAACACGTAGCCGTGGTTGGGTAGCTCCAGGACGTCGAGGGAAAGGGGCCCGAGAAATATGGTGATAGCGTGACTGTGTGAGGTGGGCTTGTACGTAGTGCTGTATGATGTAGGCATAGGGCTTGCCGTGTTTCCTACTCCTCCGGTCTAAATGTGGAGAAGATTTGGTCGAGTTCTTCCTCCTTTTGCCGACACGTGGAACATGCAGTATCCAGGTCATGTCATGCAAGAAAATGGAGTGGTAGTTGAAGCCACGTGATGTGCATCTTGGGTTAAACTGTAAATAGAATCTTACTACTCCTGAGTAGTAACTCCAAAAGCGTCCACCGAAGATCTTTATTGGATTTGTTTCTCATCACCAGCACGTCGAGGTGAATGATATGCAGGTCCAGTGGGTCCTCTTGCGTTTTCACTTACATGTGGGACCGCATGTGAGCAAACAGATGATGGGGTCCGCGTGTCTGCTGGCTGGCTGAGAAGAGAGATAGAGGAGGGCCGAGCACGGACTCAAGGAAATTTTTTCTACATAACCAGCACCTCGATATAGGCTCGATATAGTAGGGTGGCATGGGCCATAACTAGCATTCACGTCTAGCAGTACAGCACACGCCACCCACACGAGTCCCATCCGACACCAATTTTCTTGGAGTCCATGCTATAGCCATCTCTTCTCCCTCCCGTTTTCTCAGCCATCGCACGGTGGGCGGGGTGGGGGTTTGCCGATAGTCGGTTTGCTCAACTACGGTCCCACTTGTAAGTGAAAATTCAACACAACACGCATTCCCCCTTGAGCGGCGTGCCGGACCAACCGTGTGGGGGTGCGACGTGAACACGACAGGCATTTGCTTTTGAACTTGTAACATGTAAAATTTGGTTCTGCTCCATGGCGCGACAGATAGATAGAAATAACGATTTTCCCTAGAGTAATGAGAAGTTTGGTTTTGGTGCGGTTCATGCATGGAGTACGTACGGAAATTATGAAGTTGATGGGAAAGGTAAGATAATTACTAGTAGTACCAAATACTACTACATCGATTTGACGGAAAGATAAAGATACATGCGGATCCATCAACGATATCCTCACACCCTAGTGCGCCACGTCACCAACCGACGTGTGAGGAGCAGCGGCATTGTCGGCGAGCTCAACGTGCTTCTGAACAATGACGTACAAGATTGCCCTGCGGTCCAAGAAGGCCAGCAACCTATCCTCCTCCTCTGACACGTAGTGTCCTTGTGGACGATTTGCGTGTAGACGTGGGTGATTATGTCGACGGTGTCTTGCTACGCCAGGTGCTGCGCGGCGAGCGTGACCTCGAGGTGGACATTCTCTGGCGCGACGACGGGCAGTCGCAGGGCCACCAGTGCGTCAAAGAGGTTGTCACCATAGAGGCCGTTGAGGCTGGCGGGCATCGCAGAGCCTGGGCGTGTGGGCCGGAGGCGTACGTCAAGGTCATCCGCGAGCTTCTTGATGACGGTGAACTTGTCGAGGAAGCCGACGAGGACCTGGTCGAACAAGGAGACGAAGCTGTCGTCCAAGCGGCCCCTCGCCCTGGCGGCCTCAAGCATGACCTAGAGACGTTCCTTGGTGCCGGGCCGTAGGCCGGCGTCGTGGACCATCTGGCACAGCCGGCTGATGCTCGCGCTCATCGCCTGCATGGGTCTAGCTTCTAGTCAACTGATCTTGTGATTGAAGTGATCACTTTTTCCCTTGGTTAGGGTGCATAGGTGCGTAGGATTTTGTAGATTGGACTGGCGGGGAGCCTTTATATAAGAAGTGCAGACTGCGTTGCATTCACGTGTGTGTTGGCCATCTACTCCTCGGCCCTCTACTGCACCTGCCTTTGGCTGTATGACAGGTGGGCCAGCCACTTGTTGGGCCCACGTGTCATACACCCAAAGGAAGGTCCAATAAGTCAATGAAGCTGCGTCCCCCTCCGTGCCGGTGCAGTATAGTCATCTCACCGGACCTCTAGTTGGGGCCAAACGAGAGAACTTTGATGTTTACTAGTTTATTGGCCCCCTTTGCATTTTGCGCCAAGTTTTGGCCTTTGATTTAACTAATAAAATGTTAATGCATGTAACCAAAAATGTTGTGTAAGTCACCTTACAAAAACCAAATAATCCGAAAACACTTAGGCACGGTACATTAACTCCCTCCTCGTTTCTTATTTTGTGACATATCAACCAATGAGAGATGTGGGCCGTGCATGCTTTCAATGACTTGAGACAACCAAACATGACATGCAGTGGTTAGTTCGTTGCATGTAATCCTATTAATTAGCAAAAATACATTAAGTTCTCTCGCTTTCCCGTTCGTCTTGGTCACGGTGCACAACCTAAGGCTGGTCATAGTGGGGAGTAACTTAGACTAGTAACATGCATATGTTACTAGTCTATGTTACAACCTTCATAGTGGGGAGTAACATATGTGTGGTATCATGCAAGGCATCATTTATTAATATGTAGACTCATTTTGCCTTGAGATGCGTCATGTTACTGTAACATATTATGTTACTCCAAGCACCTCTCTCCTCATTAAGTACATGCCACATAAGCAAACTTTTCTTGGGTTGTGTTATGTTACTTGCTAAGTTACTCCCAGTATGACCAGCCTAAGAGCATGGTTAATAGTATAGCCAATTGTTGGCTATATGATGTTGCCATGTCATATGGAGCCGTCATTTGTAGCCACTCATACAATAAGGTTAGCTATAAGTCTGGCTATAAGAGTACTACTTTTTCTCATCTTCTCTCTCTCTTTCTTCATATTTATTGTATCGGCCTAGGAATCCGCATATAGCTAGGCTCTTGCATGAGAGCCCACTCCTCTTTTTCACTTGCTCTAAGATGACTTACACTCCCTCCGCCCGGTGAAAAGTGTACATCTAGGAATTTTAGGACAAATTATGAAGTGGTGTAAAAATGCATTGGGAAGATGCAAGCCACCATCTCTCACCTCTTTAATTACCCAAGCCCCAATGAGCTAAGTGCATGTAAAAATTAAGAAGACCATGTATAGAATGCTATTGGTCTTGATTACTGTGTGATGAGAGAAAATACTTTAAAGTGCAATGGGAATATAGAAGTACACTCTTTTGTGGACAAATTTTAAGCCCAAACGTACACTCTTCATCGGATGGAGGGAGTACACCTAGACAGAGGGAGTAGTCTCAAGTCATTGGATGCATACGCAAAAAAAAGGGAACGAGGTGGGTAGTTAATTGGCCATTGTTGGCTCCCTTCCCGCTCAATATTTGGGGAGAGGACCAGGGCCTATATAAGTAGAACTAGCCACCACCGTAAAGGGCATCTAGTTCAGAGCTCACAAGCAAGCCCGAGCTGAGCGAATCCACACACACAAGTTCGCCAAGCACAAGAACACCTCAACCTCAGGAGGCTGTTCTTCCCCTTGTACTGTTCATCATCAGCCCAAGAGGCAATCCACCACCACCACACTGGAGTAGGGTATTACACCACAACGGTCGGCCCGAACCAGTATAAATCTTGTGTCTTTTGTGTTGTGAGTTCGTCGAGTTCGTCCGCGAGATCTTAGCAAACCTAGGGCATGGATCGGTAGGAGGGAAAGAACTTCGCGCGCACCCCAGAGTTCGAACCTTGAGGGTTTTGCCAGAACCCGTGATCCGACATTTAGCGCGCCAGGTAGGGGTGCGCCGAAGCTTCCTTTCCGTCGCTCCGCGTCTAGTTGCTCCGTCGTCTCCATGGCGGATGCTCGCCGTGCTCATGCTGAGCGCAGGGCTGCCCTCGCCACCCGCGTCGCTCAGACGGCTCCCGTCGGCGGGCCACCTCGTCGTTATCCGTCGCCTGCCGCCAATGCCGCCACCGGCCCGGCGGGGAACAAGTAGCAAGCGTCCTCGTTGCACCCCACGGTGCGGTGGGATGTATGCACCGCCACTCCATCGCCGACTCCCGCTGGTTTGTTGTCCCACGCTTGTCGTGATCCCATGGATGCACTGGCCGCGCTCCTCATGGCGCACGAGCTCCTGCGCTACCGCCCGGTCGACAACCTCTATGAGAACTGGCTCGACCGCATCGCTGATCCTGTCCGTGTTGCAGGGGGCTCCCTTGTGCCGTCCCTCTCTCCGCCTCTCCCTCCGCCAGCTACAGGAGACGTAGCTCATGGAGCACCTCCACCACCTCTGCCCCAAGACGGCGCCCTGGCGCCAAGGCGCACGCCTCCACGACGCGACCCACCGCGTCCGGCGCCCGCGCGTGAAGAAAGAAGTTGTCAAGAAGTCCCTCGACCGCAAGAGAACGCTCCGCCACTCCTCCCACCGCCGCGCCAGGATCGTTTGCCGCGGAAAGGCCCCGTGCCGCTCGCCATAGCGGCACGCGGGCATTAAGACCAAGCTCCACCTCCAAGACAGGCCCCGGGTGACCACAGCCGGCTGCTGCGCCTTCACCCCCCAGCTGTGTAGCATCGCCTGGCCGGGCAAATTCAAGCCGGATCTGCCTCCTCGCTACGACGGCACCCCCGACCCCACAGAGTTCTTGCAGCTCTACGAGCTGAGCATCAAGGCGGCCAACGGCGACGAGAAAGTTGTGGCGAACTGGTTCCCCATGGCTCTCAAGGATGGCGCCCGCTCATGGCTCCTGAACCTGCCTCCGGGCTCGATCTCCTCCTGGGACGAGATGCGCAACCGCTTTGCCGCCAACTTCCAGGGCACTCGCGACCGCCCCCCGGCCGCGGGTGACCTGCGTCGCATCAAGCAACAACCTGGAGAGACCCTCCAGAAGTACATCCAGCACTTCAACAACGTCCGCCTCAAGATCCCAAGGTGATGGATGAGGCCATCATCTCCGCGTTCTCTGATGGCGTCCGTGACGTCAAGATGAAGGAGGAGCTCGCTATCCACGAGGAGTTGTGCACATCCCTGGAGCTGTTCAACCTGGCGACCAAGTGCACAAGAGCTGAGGAAGGGTGCCTCTCCCTCCTTGAGCTCCTGGCTGCAGACCCGGAGGAGAAGAAAGCCAAGGCCAAGGACGTGTAGCGCAAGGGAGCAGCCGTGCTCGCAGCGGAGCCGGACACCAAGCGCGGCAGAGACCAGTCCGAGTCATCCAAGAGCAGCCGACCGTTCTGCGCCTTCCATAACCTGCACGCCCACAACACCAGCGACTGTCAAGAGCTCAGAGCCATTTGAGAAGGACGCTTCGGTCGACGCCCCGAGCACAGCGACCGGGGCTACGGCCGAGGAGGAGGACGCGGTGGCGCACGCTGGGACGACCGTGGCCCACGCCAGGAGTGGCGTGACCGGCCTCGTGAGGACCGCTGGCAGGATCAGCCTCCCGAGGGCGCCTGGAGAGATCAGCCTCATGAGGATCGTCCTCAAGGCAACGCCGGTCTTCCCCCACTACCGCCACCGCCAAGAAGGAATGACGACCACCATCAACACGAGGGGCTGGGGGCTTCCAGGAGCCGCGTTCTATCACCTGCGTCTTGGGCGGAGCTCAAGCCCCAGCCTCACAGCGTATCTTAAAACAGTTTGCTCGTGAAGTAAATGCAGTCCTCCCCAAGCTCGAGGCCACACGCTCGCTCAGGTGGTCCAAGTGCGCCATCACCTTCAGTTCGGCAGATCAGCTCACGTGCGCAGCTACCGCTAGCACCCTCCCAATGCTTTGATCATCAGTCATCAGCAACGTGCAAGTTACCAAGACCCTCATCGATGGCAGCGCAGGGCTCAACATCCTTTCTGTCGACACGTTCAACAACCTCCAAGTGTCGTATGACCAGCTTCAGCCTACCAAGCCTTTCTCAGGAGTGACCGACGGTTCCACCACACCGATAGGGCAGGTCCGCCTCCCTGCCACCTTCGGAGAACGCAAGAACTACCGCACCGAGCTCATCGACTTTGATGTCGTGCACATCCGCCTGCCGTACAATGACATCCTCAGGTACCCAGCCCTGGCCAAGTTCATGGCAGTGACCCATCACGGCTACAATGTCCTCAAGATGCCGGGAAGCGGCGGAATCATCACGGTCCCATGCGAAGAAAGAGATGCGGTGTGCTCCCTTGAGCATGCCTTTCAAGCTGCAGCAATCAGCGACGCCAACAGCAAGGGAGAGTGCCCTCCTGAGGCCATCCCCTAGAAGAAGAAGCAGCTATGCCGTGCAGGACCTCAGGAGGGTGACGCAACTGGAACCTCGTCAGGATCAGCGCCCGCTGTCATGGTCCTAAGACTGACAGTAGAATAGGGGGGGTAAGTATGGAGAGGCAAGATCCTAGCTATGGCGAAGTTGTACACGCGAGTTTTACGAGTTTAGGCCCTTCTCAGAAGAAGTAACAACCCTACGTCTCGGAGCCCGGAGGCGGTCGACTGGATTATGTATGTGTGTGTTTACAGGGGTGCCAACCCTTGTGTCTGTGGAGGGGGTGTCTTATACAGAGTGCACCAGGACCCCAGCCTGCCCACGTTACAAAGGGTTTAAGGTACATCAAGAGGGGGGCGTTACTGGTAACGCTAGTAATAAAGAGACATAATGACTATTAAAGCTATGATGTAATGTCCGACCATTGCAATGCGGAGTGGCTTTAGATCTTCTGGCGGCCGAGTGACAGTCTCCATGGTCGAGTGACTTCGAATCTTCCGAGTAGAATTCCTCATGGTCGAGTGAATGATGGTACCCTTCGAATGCTTCAGTCTTTAGGGTGATGCCCTTGGGGAGGGTGTCTAGGTCAGGCCTATGACCCTACCCTAGGTACATGGCTTCATCATTAGCCCCCGAATGGTTTAGAGTTTGAGTGGAGAAGGAGTTGAAAATATCTCCGATTCAGCTATTGCACTTTAGAAGTGTCTGGTTGGGATCGATGAATCAACACGGTGACATCAACTTCTTTTTCAGTCGCCTTGATCCATTCTTGGTTTTGTCGAGTGAAATTTTGCTGGAAAGCTTCGAGTGTTGATGCGGAGAAAATATTCTGTCTGATAGGTTGCTCTGTTGCCTGCGGACCTCGCCGGATTCAAATTTTTGGGAAGCGCGTGGGTCGAAAGAGGCCGCAGCAATCGGGCTGGATAAGATAGGGCCACCTCGATTTCTGTGCCGCCTTTTTCCCATGTATCGCTCGCGCGACTGTTGCGGGATTTGATAAGATCGCCCGGGTCCACAAGTCAGTCACTCGGAAGCAACCTCATATAAGGCGTCGGTCCGAGGTTTTTGAACAGTGCGCTCTCATTCTTCCTCTTCCTTCTCTATTTTCTCCACTGCATCCACTCCTGCCCCGACGCCGCTGCTCCGTTCAATCCCTGTGTGCTGTGATGGGGAAGGAGAAGACGGTGGCATTGGAGCGCGCGGAGAAGGCGACGACGAAGGCGAAGGGGAAGAAGTCCAACCGGGGCGGATTGATACGTCTCCAACGTATCTATAATTTTTGATTGCTCCATGCTACTTTATCTACTGTTTTGGATTATTATGGGCTTTATTTTCCACTTTTATATTATTTTTGGGACTAACCTATTAACCGGAGGCCCAGCCCGAATTGCTGTTTTTTTGCCTATTTCAGGTGTTTAGAAGAAACGGAATATCAAACGAGTCCAAACGGAATGAAACCTTGAACGTGATTTTCCAACGAGCGTGATCCGGAGACTTGGACCCTGCTCCAAGAAGTGCCAGAGGCGGTCACGAGGTGGAGGCGCGCCTGGGGCGCCCTCTACCTCGTGGGCCCCCTGACGCTCCACCTACGTACTCCTTCCTCCTATATATACCTACGTATCCCCAAACAATCAAAACAGGAGCCAAAAACCTAATTCCACCGCCGCAACTTCCTGTATCCACGAGATCCCATCTTGGGGCCTGTTCCGGAGCTCCGCCGGAGGGGGCATCTACCACAGAGGGCTTCTACATCAACACCACAGCCTCTCCGATGAAGTGTGCGTAGTTTACTTCAGACCTTCGGGTCCATAGCTAGTAGCTAGATGGCTTCTTCTCTCTTTTTGGATCTCAATGCAATGTTCTCCCCCTCTCTCGTGGAGATCTATTCGATGTAATCTTCTTTTTGCGGTGTGTTTGTTGAGACCGATGAATTGTGGGTTTATGATCCAGCTTATCTATGAATAATATTTGAATCTTCTCTGAATTCTTTTATGTATGATTGAGTTATCTTTGCAAGTCTCTTTGAATTATCCGTTTGGTTTGGCCAACTAGATTGGTAGTTCTTGTAATGGGAGAAGTGTTTAGCTTTGGGTTCAATCTTGCGGTGTCCCTACCCAGTGACAGAAAGGGTTGCAAGGCACGTATTGTATTGTTGCCATCGAGGATAACAAGATGGGGTATCTATCATATTGCATGAATTTATTCCTCTACATCATGTCATCTTACTTAAGGCGTTACTCTGTTTTTAACTTAATACTCTAGATGCATCTTTGGATAGCGGTCGATGAGTGGAGTAATAGTAGTAGATGCAGAATCGTTTGGTCTACTTGTCTCGGACGTGATGCCTATATACATGATCATACCTAGATAACCTCATAACTATGCTCAATTCTGTCAATTGCTCAACAGTAATTTGTTCACCCACCGTAGAAAATCTATGCTCTTGAGAGAAGCCACTAGTGAAACCTATGGCCCCCGGGTCTATTATCATCATATCAATATCTATCACTTTATTTACTTGCTTTGTTTTACTTTGATTTTACTTTTTACTTTGCATCTTTATACCACAAATACCAAAAATATTATCTCTATCAGATCTCACTCTCGTAAGTGACCGTGAATGGATTGAGAACCCCTAATCGCGTTGGTTGTGAGTAGCTATCGTTTTGTGCAGGTACGAGGGACTTGTGCGTGGTCTCCTACTGGATTGATACCTTGGTTCTCAAAAACTGAGGGAAATACTTACGCTATTGTGTTGCATCATACTCTCCTCTTCGGGGAAAACCAACACAAGCTCAAGACATAGCAAGAAGGATTTCTGGCGCCGTTGCCGGGGAGGCTCACGCAAGCAAGTCAACCATACCAAGTACCCATCACAATCTCTATCTCTCACATTACATTATTTTCCATTTGCCTCTCGTTTTCCTCTCCCCCACTTCACCCTTGCCGTTTTATTCGCCCTTCCTCCGTTCAATATTGTGTTACCATGTGCCTTCTTTTTGCTTGCATCTTCGCTTGCTAAAAGTTTATGGATCCTCATCCACTTGCTAATCTCTTTAAGAGATCCAATTATGATGAACCTATTGCTAGTGAATTGAGTGCACTAGATTATCTTTATGAGGTTTTGCCTGAAATTCGTGAATCTAAAAATTGTGATGAAGTACTTTATGAAGCGATTCACGATAGGTCTTTGAATAAAAAGCATGATTGCAATGATTTTACTATAAATTCTATTGATGTCAATTGTTCTAAAAATATGCAAAACCCTAAGCTTGGGGATGCTAGTTTTTCTATGTCCTCTACTTGTTGCAATGATTATGATTGGGGTGATTCTTCTTATGATCTTGAAAATTTATTTAATCCCCATGATGAATATGAGATTGATAATATTGTTTGAAATAATATTGAAAGTGGGCTTGGAAGAGTGTCAACTTTAGATCCCACATATTTGTAGAATATTCAATCTTATGAAATTTTTGATAAAAGTGGGTTTGGAGAGGTCATGACTTTAGTTAATATTAATCCCACTATTTCGGAAGAGTGTCAACTTTGCATGCATGTGGATCGTGTTGAGAATATATTTTGTGATAGATATGTTGTTGAATTTGCTTATGATCCTACATGTAATTATTATGAGAAAGGAAAATATGGTTGTAGAAATTTTCATGTTGCTAAATTACCTCTCGGTATGTTGAGATTGCTATTGTTTCTTTCCGCTTCGTTGCATATGCTAGTTTTTGCTTGCCTTGATAATTTGTTTGCCTATAAGATGCCTATGCATAGGAAGTATGTTAGACTTAAGTGTGTTTGTCACATGTTTTATGATGCTCTCTTTATGCTTCAATTATTGTCTTTCACGTGAGCATCATTGAAATCTCAATGCCTAGCTAGGGGCGTTAAACGATAGCGCTTGTTGGGAGGCAACCCAATTTTATTTTTGTATTTTTTTGTTTTTGCTTCTGTTTAGGAATAAATAATCCATGTAGCCTCTGTTTAGATGTGGTTTTATCTTTTAATTAGTGTTTGTGCCAAGTTAAACCTATTAGATCTTCTTGGGTGATAGTTATTTGATCTTGCTGTAATTTCCAGAATCTTTGCGCTCAGTGTACGAATTGTTAAAAATCACCAGAACGTGATAAAATATTGATTCAAATTGCTGCTGATCAATAAATAAATTGTACAGGTCTTATAATTTTGGTAGAATTTGTTGGGTTCCAGAAGTTTGCGTTAGTTACAGATTACTACAGACTGTTCTGTTTTTGACAGATTCTGTTTTGCGTGTGTTGTTTGCTTATTTTGATGAATCTATGGCTAGTAAAATAGTTTATGATCCATATAAAAGTTGGAATACAGTAGGTTTAACACCAATATAAATAAATAATGAGTTCATTACAGTACCTTAAAGCAGTCTTTTGTTTTCTTTCTCTAACGGAGCTCACGAGATTTCTATTGAGTTTTGTGTTGTGAAGTTTTCAAGTTTTGGGTGAATTCTTTTGATGGATTATGGAACAAGGAGTGGCAAGAGCCTAAGCTTGGGGATGCCCATGGCACCCCAAGATAATCCAAGGACACCAAAAAGTCAAAGCTTGGGGATGCCCCAGAAGGCATCCCCTCTTTCGTCCACTTCCATCGGTAACTTACTTGGAGCTATATTTTTATACACCACATGATATGTGTTTTGCTTGGAGCGTCTTGTATTATTTGCGTCTTTGCTTGTTAGTTTACCACAATCATCCTTGCTGTATACACCTTTTGAGAGAGCCATACATGAATTGGAATTTGATAGAATACTCTATGTGCTTCACTTATATCTTTTGAGCGTGATAATTTTTGCTCTAGTGCTTCACTTAGATTTTTTAGAGCACGGTGGTGGATTTGTTTTAAAGAAACTTGACCTCTCATGCTTCACTTAGATTATTTTGAGAGTCGTTAATAGCATGGAAATTTGCTTAATGTTAATATACTTGGTATTCAAGATATGTGAAACTTTCTTTTGAGTGCGTTGAATACTAAGATAAGTTTGATGCTTGATAATTGTTTTGAGATACGAAGATGATGATATTAGAGTCATGCTAGTTGAGTAGTTGTGAATTTAAACAATACTTGTGTTGAAGTTTGTGATTCCCGTAGCATGCACGTATGGTGAACCGTTATGTGATGAACTCGGAGCATGATTTATTTATTGATTGTCTTCCTTATGAGTGGCGGTCGGGGACGAGCGATGGTCTTTTCCTACCAATCTATCCCCCTAGGAGCATGCGTGTAATACTTTGCTTTGATAACTTCTAGATTTTTGCAATAAGTATATGAGTTCTTTATGACTAATGTTGAGTCCATGGATCATACACACTTTTTCCCATCCTTCCACCATTGCTAGCCTCTCTAATACCGCGCACTTTTCGCCGGTATCATACACCCACCATATACCTTCCTCAAAACAGCCACCATACCTACCTATCATGGCATTTCCATAGCCATTTCGAGATATATTGCCATGCAACTTTCCACCGTTCCGTTTATTATGACACGCTCCATCATTGTCATATTGCTAGCATGATCATGTAGTTGACATCGTATTTGTGGCAAAGCCACCGTGCATAATTCTTTCATACATGTCGCTCATGTTTCATTGCATATCCCGGTACACTGCCGGAGGCATTCATATAGAGTCATATTTTGTTATAAGTATCGAGTTGTAATTGTTGAGTTGTAAGAAAAATAAAAGTGTGATGATCATCATTATTATAACATTGTCCCAAGTGAGGAAAGGATGATGGAGACTATGATTCCCCCACAAGTCGGGATGAGACTCCGGACAAAAAAAAAGAGGCCATAAAAAAAGAGAAAAGGCCCAAACAAAAATAAAGAGAGAAAAAGAGAGAAGGGACAATGTTACTATCCTTTTACCACACTTGTGCTTCAAAGTAGCACCGTGATCTTCATGATAGAGAGTCTCTCATTTTGTCACTTTCATATACTAGTGGGAATTTTTCATTATAGAACTTGGCTTGTATATTCCAATGATGGGCTTCCTCAAATGCCCTAGGTCTTTGTGAGCAAGCGAGTTGGATGCACACCCACTTAGTTTCTTTTGTTGAGCTTTCATATACTTATAGCTCTAGTGCATCCGTTGCATGGCAATCCCTACTCACTCACATTGATATCTATTGATGGGCATCTCCATAGCCCGTTGATACGCCTAGTTGATGTGAGACTATCTTCCCTCTTTTTGTCTTCTCCACAACCACCATTCTATTCCACATATAGTGCTATATCCATGGCTCACGCTCATGTATTGCGTGAAGATTGAAAAAGTTTTGAAAATGTTAAAGTATGAAACAATTGCTTGGCTTGTCATCGAGGTTGTGCATGATTTAAATACTTTGTGTGGGGAAGATGGAGCATAGCCAGACCATATGATTTTGTAGGGATAACTTTCTTTGGCCATGTTATTTTGAGAAGACATAATTGCTTAGTTAGTATGCTTGAAGTATTATTATTTTTATGTCAATATGAACTTTTGTCTTGAATCTTTCGGATCTGAATATTCATACCATGATTAAGAAGATTTACATTGAAATTATGCCAAAGTATCACTCCGCATCAAAAATTCTCTTTTTATCATTTACCTACTCGAGGACGAGCAGGAATTAAGCTTGGGGATGCCTGATACGTCTCCAACGTATCTATAATTTTTTATTGCTCCATTCTACTTTATCTACTGTTTTGGACTATTATGGGCTTTATTTTCCACTTTTATATTATTTTTGGGACTAACCTATTAGCCGGAGGCCCAGCCCAGAATTGCTGTTTTTTTGCCTATTTCAGTGTTTCGAAGAAACGGAATATCAAACAGAGTCCAAACGGAATGAAACCTTCGGGAACGTGATTTTCCAACCAAACGTAATCCAAGAGACTTGGACCCTACTCCAAGAAGTGCGAGGCGGTCACGAGGTGGAGGGCGCGCCTTAGGCGCGCCCCCTACCTCGTGGGCCCCGACGCTCCACCGACGCACTCCTTCCTCCTATATATACCTCACGATCCCCAAACGATCGTAACAGGCCAAAACCTAATTCCACCGCCGCAACTTCTCAGATCCACGAGATCCCATCTTGGGGCCTGTTCGGAGCTCACTGAGGGGCATCTACCATGGAGGGCTTCTACATCAACACCATAGCCTCTCGATGAAGTGTGAGTAGTTTACTTCAGACCTTCGGGTCCATAGCTAGTAGCTAGATGGCTTCTTCTCTCTTTTTGGATCTCAGTACAATGTTCTCCCCCTCTCTCGTGGAGATCTATTCGATGTAATCTTCTTTTTGTGGTGTGTTTGTTGAGACCGATGAATTGTGGGTTTATGATCCAGCTTATCTATGAATAATATTTGAATCTTCTTTGAATTATTTTGTGTATGATTGAGTTATCTTTGCAAGTCTCTTCGAATTATCCGTTTTGTTTGGCCAACTAGATTGGTAGTTCTTGCAATGGGAGAAGTGTTTAGCTTTGGGTTCAATCTTGCGGTGTCCTTACCCAGTGACAAAAAGGGTTGCAAGGCACGTATTTTATTGTTGCCATCGAGGATAACAAGATGGGGTATCTATCATATTGCATGAATTTATTCCTCTACATCATGTCATCTTACTTAAGGCGTTACTCTGTTTTTAACTTAATTCTCTAGATGCATGCTGGATAGCGGTCGATGAGTGGAGTAATAGTAGTAGATGCAGAATCGTTTCGGTCTACTTGTCTCGGACGTGATGCCTATATACATGATCATACCTAGATAACCACATAACTATGCTCAATTCTGTCAATTGCTCAATAGTAATTTGTTCACCCAGCGTAGAAAATCTATGCTCTTGAGAGAAGACACTAGTGAAACCTATGGCCCCCGAGTCTATTCTCATCATATCAATCTCTATCACTTTATTTACTTGCTTTGTTTTACTTTGATTTTACTTTTTACTTTGCATCTTTATACCACAAATACCAAAAATATTATCTCTATCAGATCTCACTCTCGTAAGTGACCGTGAAGGGATTGACAACCCCTAATCGCGTTGGTTGCGAGTAGCTATCGTTTTTTGCAGGTACGAGGGACTTGTGCGTGGTCTCCTACTGGATTGATACCTTGTTTCTCAAAAACTGAGGGAAATACTTACGCTACTGTGTTGCATCATCCTCTCCTCTTCGGGGAAGACCAACGCAAGCTCAAGACGTAGCACGGATCTTACTCGAGGTCCGGCCTGCCGCCCGGCTGGATCCAGGGCGACTGGATTCGCTCGGCGATCCGTCAAGACAACATCGATGACCTGGTCGAGGGGGGACTGATCCCCCACGAATCGGCGCGGCTCCCGGGGGACGAGACCGAGCCGCGGCCACGGGAGGGTGAGTGTGTACCCCCCGCTACTCACGTTGACCGTGGGTTTTATTTGCCCCCCCATCCTTTCTTTCAAGGTTTCTTGAACTTCTTTGGGGCGCAAATCCACCACTTTACCCCAAACACCATCGTGTATCTTGCTGCTTTCGTGTCCATGTGCGAGAACTTCCTGGGTTGTCGACCACACTAGGGTCTCTTCAAGCACATATTCATGTGTCGTTCTCAGTCGGTTAGGAAGGCCAACCCGAGTGACGAGAGGACGCATGTGATCCAGATGTGCGAGGGTCTTGGAATTCAGATGAGGGGTAAAAGCTCTTTCCTAGCCATGATCGTTCCCGAGTCGGTCCGAGGGTGGCAGTCGACCTGGTTCTACTGCAAGGACCAGCCGACTCTAGGACAGTCGACTGGACTTCCCCCCTTTTCCATGGCCCGAGTGGAGAAGCCCTCCGCCTTGAAAGTGATCCCAGTGGAGAAGGCACAAGTGAGGGTGCTGGTCGAGCGAGTAGTTCAGCTTGTCTGTGATGGGGTAACCGACATGGATCTGTTGGAGGTCTTCCTCAGGTGACGCATTCAACCGCTTCAAGATCGTGACCATCCGATGTGGATGTATTCGGGTATTGATGACACCCCTCGGATCCATCCAGAGGAAGTCGATGAAGCTACATTGGAGGGGTGGCTGAGGGGTATCACTGGCAACAAAGATAACCCTACGGGATCCAGGAGGATCCCTCCACTCGACAACACATACAAAACAGACAAGGTACAACTCCAAATGGTCAAGTGTCTTCTTGATTTATCAAATAACTGTTTGTTGTCGCCCGAAAGACTTCTGTCTTGATTGTTGTCTTCCAGGCCCTGACTGAGATGTACTCAATGCCCAACGGGGAGCAGGAGCAGGACCCAGAGGGAGAGGTGAGCAGAGGCGAGAGCGGCGAGTGGCGTTCTGATGGTGAAGAGGACGAGGATAGCAATGACCCGAGCGATGAAGAAGAGGTTGACTCTTCTCCCCGTAGGGAAAGGCAATCCAAGCTTACTCACGATCCAGCAAGCGTCTGCGGCAAAGCGACCGCGCAAACCGGGCAGTCATCAAAGCGCCCTCGGACGTCCTGTCCAGCACCGACTGAAAAGGTACCGAAGCACCTGAAAGCTGCGCTGTCCAAACCAGCGAAAGCCTTGCCCAAGATCAAAGTGGCCATTCCCATTGCTTTCGGGTATTAGTTGGACTTGATTTCTTGATTTAGTATGAATTTGGATTTGAGTCGATTCATTTCAACAGACGTGACTGACTGAATTCTGGAATTTGTAGTGCTGCTACCTCTGGGACTTCTGCTTACAAGAATGATGACGAGGAAATGGAGGATGCAGTCACCTCTAATCCGAGCACCACTCTCATAATCTTGTCTTTATATTCCCGACCGTTTCGTTGGTTGACTGAATTCTGACGACTGAGCTTTTTGCAGCTCCTCCCAATGTTATTACTCTTCCAGACGACGACGAGGATGTGCCGCTGAGGTCTTCGGGAAGAAGGAACAGGAAGACGTCGGCTGGAAAGACGCCTTAGTCGATGCCAGTGGTGGAACCAGTGATCCAGGAGGACGGTGATGTCAATCGGACTTCTGTCACCTTCGCCATGCCACTGTCGAATGCTCAGCCTTCAGCGTCAACTGCGCAGGCTCCAGTCGATCCATCTTCGCTCTTCTCTGTGCATCGCATCCCAGAGGACTAAGTGGGTGCCGCCAAGGAGGCCATATGCCAGGCAGGCATCATGATGGAGAAACTGAAGGTGGTTCGAGACGCCAGTCAAGCTGCTTACAACGCTAGGTCAGCTCTCCAGAGCAACGTCCAGGTCAATTGATTATCGACTGATCTTTTAGCTTGTTGCTTGTTCTGTTAGGATATGCTACCCACTGGGTGTTTGAATTTGCCACTGAATAGTTTTGCCTCTTGGGTCGACTAAACGTGTGTCGACTGAGTCTTCGAACCAGTGAGGGAACGCTGAGTGCACCCACTGGGTGTAGTCCCCGAGACCATAGTCAACTGCTGGCAGTCGATTATGGTCTGAGAATTAAAATTTTCTCACTCGTCCTGGATGGACCACGTCGAGTGGAAACTGAACCGGTGGGGGCACGCTGAGTGCACCCACTGGGTGTAGTCCCCAAGACCATAGTCGACTGCGGGCAGTCGGCTATGGTCTGAGAAACACTCCCTCTTTTTATTACACTCAACCTGGACAGACCGTGTCGAGTGAAAACTGTACCAGTGGGGGCACGCTAAGTGCACCCACTGGGTGTAGTCCCCGAGACTACTGTTGGATGTTTGATTCAGCAGTAGACTTAGAATTTGTTGACTTTAACGCTTTATCTCTCCGAAATAACCAATCTTTTCATCTGTCGACTGACTTGTTCTTTGGTTGTAGAAATCTTGTGAACTTGGAGCTCATTTTGCTGACCTGGAGAGGTAGCAGATTCAACTCAACCTCGATCTAGAGCTAGCCATGACAAATCTGCAGAAGGCCAAGGATGAAGCTGTTGGTAAGAGAAAGCTTGCCGACTGACTTGTCTCTGTACCGGATTTCATTCTGCTTTTTCTGAACCAAGCATTGTTTCTTTTAGAGAAACTGAACCAAGCTCTGGCGAAAAAGGACCAAGATCTAGCGGCCGCACAGAAAACAGCCGATGAGAAAACTGCGCTCGCTGAACAGAAACTAGCTTCAGTCGGCCAACTGGAGGAAGAAAACACCAGGCTGAAAACTGCCCTTGATGAAGCCAATAAGGAAGTGACTCGCCTGAAGAAGGACAAGAACAATCTGAACGAGAAGATGGAAGACATTGCTCATAGGAGGGACGACCTGGATAATTATCTAGGAGGTCTTGCCAAGAAGCTGTTCGTCTTGCTTGAAGGTACTTTCGTTCTTCCGACTAACTGACTTGTTGCTGTCAACTCGATGTACAACTGTTGACTCGTCTTTGAATTGTGCGTGCAGAATTTTGCCAAAACTTTGAAGAAGAGTCTGGGCGTGTTGAGACAAGCTTGGACCCCATCAACTCTCTAGTGAAGGATGAAGCTGCCATGAACGTGCTCCGACTGGAATCCCGCGTCGCTGGCGTCGTCGACTACCTTGCTCGACTGAAGGTTGCGGTGCCGCGGATCGACACATCACTCTGGCCAGGGGCAACGCTCCAGAATGACCTCGAGTCTCTGATGACTCATCTTAATGAGATTCCCGGTCGAGTGCAAGAATGGAAAAAGTCTTCGGCTCAGTGCGGTGCTGATGTGGCTCTGTCTTTGGTTCGTGTCCACTGCAAGGAGGCGCGAGAGGAGAAGCTGGCGGCGATCAGGGTTGCCAATACCAAGAGGCACGACTTCCAGTCTTTCATGGAAACCTTTATCGCTGCTGCCACTCGGATCGCCGACGGAATCGACCTAGACGAGTTCGTCGAGCCTGCTAGCCCTCCTGCGGCGGAGTGAACAAACTTTAAGCCCCACCTTAAATTCGCCTCGGAATGCCGAGTGATTTTGTAATAGTTAAACTCCTTTGGGTTGAATGCTCGAGTACTTTAGTCCGTGGTCTTGTATTTTAGGATTTATCTGAACTTGGTTTATCTCTGAACATGTTCGTGTTTGCCGTCGAGTGGAACTTATCCTTCACTCGGAATAACTTTTGTGCTTGAGATGCAGCTCTGGGGAAAAGGTTCTAGTCGACCTGCACCTCATCGTCCTTGTGGATGAGCATGGAGCGTATGTTATACTTGTGGCCCAGCTCCGAGGAAAAGGTTGCAGTCGACCTGCACCTCATCGTCCTTGCGGATGAGGATGGAGCGCACATTGTATTTGTGGCACAGCTCTGAGGAAAAGGTTGAAGTTGACTTGCACCTCATAGTCCTTGCGGATACGGATGGAGCGTACGTTATACTTGTGGCGCAGCTCCGAGGAAAAGGTTGTAGTCGACCTGCACCTCTCGTCCTTGCGGATGAGGATGGAGCGCACATTGTATTTGTGGCGTAGCTCCGAGGAAAAGGTTGCAGTCGACCTGCACCTCATCGTCCTTCCGGATCGGGATGTGTTTCAAACTTAGGCAAGTACTGGACTGCAGCTAAGCCCCCGAGCGGGAGGGTTGCTCACCACTCGGTAGGATTTTTCAAACTTAGGCGAGTACTGGACTGCAGCTAAGCCCCCGAGTGGGAGGGTTGCTCACCACTCGGTAGGATTTTTCAAACTTAGGCGAGTACTGGACTACATCTAAGCCCCGAGTGGGAGGGTTGCTCACCACTCGATGGGATTTTAAACTTAGGCGTCTTGGACTGCCGCTAAGCCCCGAGTGGGAGGTTGCTCACCACTCGGTGGGATTTTTCAAACTTAGGCGAGCTTGGACTGCCGCTAAGCCCCAGTGGGAGGTTGCTCACTACTCGGTGGGATTTTTCAAACTTAGGCGAGTACTGGACTGCAGCTAAGCCCTCGAGTGGGAAGGTTGCTCACCACTTGGTAGGATTTTTCAAACTTAGGCGAGTACTGGACTGCCGCTAAGCCCCCGAGTGGGAGGGTTGCTCACCACTCGGTAGGATTTTTCAAACTTAGGCGAGTACTGGACTACCGCTAAGCCCCCGAGTGGGAGAGTTGCTCACCACTCGGTAGGATTTTTCAAACTTAGGCGAGTACTAGACTGCAGTTAAGCCCCCGAGTGGGAGGGTTGCTCACCACTCGGTAGGAACTTAGGCGGGTACTGGACTGCAGCTAAGCCCCCGAGTGAGAGGCTTGCTCATCAGTCGGTAGGATTTTATAAACTTAGGCGAAACAGATTCGCAGCTAAGCTGTCACGCCCAATATGCGACCCTATCCAAAACGAACTCGAAGGTCCCACCAAGGATAGACCCGCATATTGAAACGCTTTTGCAAGGTGGATATCATTACATCAACATTACATAATAGTGGGGATACATACATAAGGCACAAATGTCACAAGAATACATCAACATCATATACAAGATCAACATCCGACTACGGATGAAACATAAACAGAAGCTCAAACGACATCCACCCTGCTAGCCCAGGCTGCCGACCTGGAACCTATCCCCTGATCGGGGAAGAAGCAGAAGAAGAACTCCAAAACAAGTAAGCACCGCTCTCGCGTCAAGATCATCGCAACCTGTACCTGCAACTGGTGGTGTAGTAATCTGTGAGCCACGAGGACTCAGCAATCCCATTATCATGGGTATCAAGACTAGCAAAGCTTAATGGGAAAAGGAAGGGGTAAAGTGGTGAGGTTGCAGCAGCGACTAAGCATATATGGTGGCTAACCAACGCAAATGAGAGCGAGAAGAGAAACAAAGGAACGGTCGTGAAGCTAGCAATGATCAAGAAGTGATCCTGAACTCCTACTTACGTCAAACATAGCCCAGAAACCGTGTTCACTTCCCGATCAACCCCGAAAAGAGACACTCACGGTTACGCACATGGTTGGTGTATTTTAGAAGAGTTTGCTTCAAGTTTACTACAACCGGATATTAACAAATTCCCATCTGCCACATAACATGGGCACGGCTCTCGAAAGTTTATACCTGCAGGGTGTCCCAACTTAGCCCATGATAAGCTCTCGCGATCAACGAAGGATATTCCTTCTCCCGGGAAGACCCGACCAGTTCTCGGAATCCGGCTACAAGACATTTCGACAAGAATAAAACAAGACCAGCAAAGCCGCCCGATCGCCGACAATCCCGATAGGAGCTGCACATATCTCATTCTCGTGGCAACACCGGATGAGACTAGCTACGAGTAAAACCAACCCTCGGGTTGCCTCAAGGTATTCTGCAGTAGCTCGGTTCGAACCAGCACTTAGAGAAGCAACGGCCGGGGGCTAAATAAAGATGACCCTTGGGTTAATTACTCCCAAGGAAAAGTAGGTGGTGGTGAGGCAAATGGTAAAACCAAGGTTGGGCCTTCTTTGGAGGAGTCTTATTCAAAGCGAACTGTCAAGGGGTCCCATAAATCACCCGACCGCGTTAGGGACGCAAAATCCAGGAACATAATACCGATATGACGGAAACTAGGGCGGCAAGAGTGGAACAAAACACCAGGCATAAGGCCGAGCCTTCCACCCTTTACCAAGTATATAGATGCATTAATTATATAAGAGATATTGTGATATCCCAACAAAAACATAATCCAACATGGAGCAATCTTCATCTTCACCTGCAACTAGCAACGCTATAAGAGGGGCTGAGCAAAGCGGTAACATAGCCAAACAACGGTTTGCATAGGAAAGGTGTCAAAGGTTAGAGGTTCATGGCAATTTGGGAGGCTTGAGCAGCAAGTGATAGGTAGCGCAGCATAGCGATAGAACGAAGCAACTAGCATAGCAATGATAGTAGTGAGATCTAGGGTAGCGGTCATCTTGCCTGAAATCCCGCTAGGAAGAAGAACGAGTCCATGAAGAAGACGAACGGATGAAGCCGAACCGAGCGTAGACGAACGAATCCTCACGATCGCAACGGAAACGGGAACTATCGAGAAGAAGCACACAACATGGTAAACACACCACACATGAACAAGGCATGATGCCCAACAAGCATGATGCATGACAAGGCTGGATGAGGCTACTCATGGCAAGAGATGATGCAAACAAGAACAACACATCAAAGCAAGTTTAAGTGAGGCCGGGAACAACATATAACAATTCCGGTAAGTCCTCATATGCAAATTTCGAAATTGGTACAGATCTGAATAAACCTTATGTTCAAGTTGTTAAACAGCAAGTTAAGATGCACCACGATGATCTACATGAAATTCTAGTCAAGTTATATATAAAGTTCATTAGATTCGGAGCTACGGCCTAGAAGATATGAGCAAAACAAGTTAAACATGGCATTGATGCAAAATGCATTCAAACATCAAGGAAACACCTCAAAACAAGGATGCAACATGATAATATGAAACTACATGCAAAATCAAGCAAGTTTCATATAGAGCACACTCAAAACGGAGCAACGGTTCAACACATACACCCTATACAAGTTATGACAACAATCTGTCTATAACAGCAAGTAGGCATATTGCAAGCATCAAAACAACATGCTACAGGACCTCAGCAAGAAAACAAAAGGCATGGGCATGATGTACAGGTAAAGCATTACAAAACATGAACACTGAGCTATCTCCAGAAACAACTAGAACATGCTCAAAATGACATGGCAAGATTGCAAATAATAACAGTTTCAGACTTTAGCAGAAATAACATCAGGTTGCAATGTTTGGAGCTATCAAGCGACATGTTACAGGAACTTAACATGGCAAACAAAGGCATGGCATGAATCTACTAATTGCATAGAACAAAAGTCCTTTACTGACCATGAGCCAAAAATGATTAGAAAATATGATGGCACCCATGTAAACATGGCAAGTTATATGACAGATTCATACATGGCAGGAACAACAATAAGTAGGCATGTTGGTGAGCTTGATCCACTCACCACAGAGCAATACATGGCACGGCAAGGCAACCAACAGTAAGAATACATGTTTATGAAGCTAAGAATGTCAAGATCAAGTTCATAGAGTGCATGGATCACTAGCAACAATCATGGCAACATTGAACTTAATGTTAACAGGCTGACAGCAACATTATTTAGCAACTTTGAGGGCAAGATAACAACAAGTTACAGCAAGATATAAATGCAACCAAGGTTATGAATGGATAGAGCATGACATGTATAACAAAACATCCTTATTGAACATCTCCAGATTATGCATAGAATGACTTGTAGAAGCAGGTTAACATAGCATCATGATATAACAGAATCAGCCTAGCAAAACAGCAACAACAAGTACCCTATTTAACAAGTTCGATGCACTCACTACAAGACCCACAAAAATCCATGGATGACACCACTGTGAATATGGAATGACATATATCAAAACACATGTAGACATCAGCCTCATAGGATGCACACATCGAACATGGCAAAAATGACAAATGAGCATGTTATAACAGTTTCAGCAGATTAACATTACATAGCACTCTTGCAACGAAGATTCAGGCATAAAGATGAGCTCAAATGAACATGATGCAATGGAATGAAATGAAGTGCTCGTCGAGATGAACAATTTGACATATTACACCCACGAAACGGAGCTACAGATGCAGAGATATGATGCGAAGAACATGACACAAAAATGTCAAAATACTTCGGGGACTTGGAAGAATTTCGACCTCGGGAAAAGTCAACTCGGCGCGGGGATCGAAGATGGCGGCGGATCTGGCCGGAACTCCGCCGGAATTGAGGGGGAAGGCGGCCGGCGGGCGCACCGGACGAACGGGCGGCGGTGGTCGGCGAGGCGGGCGCCGCGGGCTCAGCTAGCTCGCCGGCGAGGCGGGGCCGGGGCGGCGGTGGTGGCGACGCCTTCCGGGCGGCGGCGGCGGATACCGGGCCCGATGGGCTCGGCGGGCTTGCCCTGGCCGGCGGGCAGCAGCGATGTGGTAGCGGCGCCACGTGGCGCGATGGATTGGGCGCGGGCGGCGGCGATGACGTGTCCGGCGCCGGGCGGACGTGTCTGGCGCGCGGAGGAAAGGGAGACTAGGGTTTTGCCTGAAATTCGGAGGAGGAGGCCTATATATAGGTAGAGGGAGCTAGGAGAGTCCAAATGAGGTGCGGTTTTCGGCCACGCGGTCGTGATCGAACGATCGAGAGCATGGAGGGGAGTTTGCTGGGTTTTGGGCCACTTTGGAAGGGGTGTTGGGCTGCAACAAAAGAGGGCTTTATGGTTACCCAGTTAACCGTTGGAGTATCAAACGACCTCCAAATGGCACGAAACTTGACAGGCGGTCTACCGGTGCTATACCAAGGCCGCTTGGCAAACCTCGGCCCATTCCGAGACCGTTTAACACCCGCACACGAAAAGAGGCAAAAGGGGGCGCCGGGAGACATAGGAGTGCCGGATTGCAAAACGGACAACGGGGAAAATGCTCGGATGCATGAGACGAACACATATGCAAATGAAATGCACATGACGACATGATATGAAATGCAGATGATGACATGGCAAAGTGCAACACGCAAGCACATGACATGGCAAAGACGGCGAATAACTGGCGGACACCTGGCGCATCGAATCCGGGGCGTTACATAAGCCCCCGAGTGAGAGGCTTGCTCATCACTCGGTAGGATTTTATAAACTCAGGCGAAAGGGATTCGCAGCTAAGCCCCCGAGTGAGAGGCTTGCTCATCACTCGGTAGGATTTTATAAACTTAGGCGAAACGGATTCGCAGCTAAGCCACCCACTGGGGGATTTCAGACACAAACATAAGCAACAACAATCATTTTAGAAGACTATAAAACTCATGTCTTTGATAAACGAACTACAAAAGTACTTCTTATTACATCTCAACAGACTGAGTGCTTAATTATAAAAGGGGCGGAGCAGCTCCGCATTCCAAGAGCGGGGCTCGTCTTTCTTGTGTTCGATGTTGTAGAGGTGGTACGCTCCGTTGTGGAGCACTCTGGTGACAATGAAGGGGCCTTCCCTAGCAGGAGCAAGCTTGTGTGGTTTCTGCTGATCCACTCGAAGAACCAAGTCTCCCTCTTGAAATGGTCGACCCCTTACATTTCTGGCGTGGAATCGACGCAAGTCTTGCTGGTAGATGGTCGACCGGATCAATGCCATCTCTCTTTCCTATTCCAGGAGATCAACTGCATCTTGTCGTGCCTGTTCTGCTTCATCTTCTGAGAAAAGCTTGACTCAGGGCACATTATGGAGTAAGTCACTCGGAAGCATAGCTTCAGCTCCATAAACCAAGAAGAATGGAGTTCTGCTTGGGACCTAATAGCTTTCTTTGCCTCAAACTTGATATCCAAGGGAAGGAGTTAAATCGCCCACTTCGCCACTCGACCAGTTGCATCTCTGTTGTTCAGAATCTCTGATAATGGAGCATCGCTGACGACTGTAATGGGGTGATCAGAGAAATAGTGTGCAACCTTCTTCGTGGTCATGTAAATCCCATAAACAAGCTTCTGATAATGTGCATATCTTTACTTTGATGGAGTCAGAACTTCAGAAACATAGTATACTGGGCGCTGAACTTTATAGGCTTTTCCTTCTTCTTCCCGCTCGACCGTGAGTACTGTACTGACAACTTGTCCAGTGGCTGCAATGTAAAGCAGTAAAGGCTCTTTGCTGATTGGGGCAGCGAGCACCGGCTGGGTGGAAAGCAGGGCTTTGAGCTCTACAAATGTTGCATCAGCTTCAGGAGTCCACTCGAACTTATCAGACTTCTTCATCAGTTGGTAAAGAGGCAACGCCTTTTCACCGAGGCGTGAAATGAATCGACTCAAGGCGGCCAAACAACCAGTAAGCTTCTGGACATCGTGCACACGCACAGGGCGTTTCATCCGGAGCATGGCACCTACTTTCTCTGGATTAGCGTCGATCCCTCGTTCGGAAACGAGGAAACCGAGTAACTTTCCGCCAGGAACTCCGAATGTGCACTTTGATGGATTAAGTTTGATATCATACCTTCTGAGGTTGGCAAAAGTTTCAGCATGGTCAGCCAGCAGGTCAGAACCCTTACGTGACTTGACCATAATGTCATCCATGTATGCTTCCACATTCCGACTGATTTGAGTGAGTAAACACTTCTGAATCTTCCTCATGAATGTGGCTCCAGCGTTCTTCAGGCCGAATGGCATGGTGACATAGCAGAAACATCCGAATGGAGTGATGAAAGCCATTTTTATCTCATCGGGTCCATACAGTCGGATCAGATGATACCCGGAATAGGCGTCCAGAAAAGACAATCGCTCACACCCATCAGTCGAGTCGACGATTTGGTCAATGCGGGGGAGAGGAAAATGATCTTTCGGGCAGGCCCGATTGATATGCTTTAAGTCAATGCACATGCGAAGTGAATCGTCCTTCTTGGGGACCATGACAACATTGGTGAGCCACTCGAAGTGGTAGATTTCTCGGATGAACTCAGCTGCCAGGAGCCGAGCTACTTCCTCACCAATTGCTTTTCTCTTCTGCACGACGGATCGTCGAAGATGTTCCTTGACTGGTTTTACTTTCGGGTCGATTCGCAAACGATGCTCAGCCAGTCCCCTGGGTACACCCGGCATGTCAGAAGGTTTCCATGCAAAGATGTCCCAGTTCTCACGGAGGAACTGTATGAGCGCTTCTTCCTATTTGCTATCGAGTTGTAACGCCCCGGATCCGATGCGCCAGGTGTCTTCCAGTTATTCGCCGTTGTTGCCATGTCATTTGCTTGCTTGTTGCACTTTGCCATGTCATCATATGCATTTCATATCATGTCGTCTTGTGCATCACATTTGCATACGTGTTCGTCTCATGCATCCGAGCATTTTCCCCGTTGTCCGTTTTGCAATCCGGCACTCCTATGTCTCCCGGCGCCCCCTTTTACCTCTTTTCATGTGCGGGTGTTAAACGGTCTCGGAATGGACCGAGGTTTGCCAAGCGGCCTTGGTATAGCACCGTGAACCGCTGTCAAGTTTCGTGCCATTTGGAGGTCGTTCGATACTCCAACGGTTAACCGGGTAACCGTAAAGCCCCCTTCTCTTCGCAGCCCAACACCCCTTCAAAAGTGGCCCAAAACCCAGCAAACTCCCCTCCATGCTCTCGGTCGTTCGATCACGATCGTGTGGGCGAAAACCGCACCTCCGCCTTCGGATCCCGCCGCCGTCGCGCCGGACCGCCCGCTCCTCCGCCGGGGTCCCATCCCGCCTCCGGCAGCCGCCCGCCATGGCGCGCCGCCCGCGCCTCCTCCGGCGCCCGGCCCCGCCTCCGGCTCCCGCCGCGGTTGCGGCCTCGCCGCCCGCTTCGCCGCCGTCCTCCGCCGCGCCACCTCCGGCGCCTCGCCCGTCCGCGCGGCCAGATCGGTCGGGCGGACCGAATCCGGCCGGCCCGAGCCCTCCGGCCTTCCCGGCCTCGCCGGTGCCGCCCCGCCCTCCGGCCGCCGTCACCGCCGCCTCGTCGCCGGATCCGGCGGGTGGGATGAGATCCACCCGCCCGACCATCCAAACGGCCCGCGGGATCCCGTCGTCCACTTTTCCCCCGAGGTCCAAATCTGCTAAGTCCCCAGATTCAGTAATTTTCATGTCATGTTTTGACCTGCCGTATATCTGCATCCGTAGCTCCGTTTCGTGCATGTAATATGTCAAATTGTTCGTCTCGACGTGTACATCATTTCATTCCAGTGCATCATGTTCATTTGAGTTCATCTTGATGCCTGAATCTTCGTTGCAAGAGGGCTATGTGATGTTAGTTTCAGATTCTTATCAGAACATGCACTTTTGTCATTTTTGCCATAGTTGATGTGTGCATCTTATGAACTTGAGTCCTACATGTGTTTTGTAATATGCCATGCCATATTTACAGGGGTGTATGCCATGTATTTTTTTGATCTCTGTGGTGACTAGCACAAGCATGCAAACTAGGCTTCATGATGTTGCTGATTTCAGCCCCTGTTGTGCTGATATTTTTATGCCATGTAAACTTGATGCTACCGAGAGATCCATGCTTATTTTGAGTTACGTCAGTAAGGATGTTTTGAACATATGGTTATTCTCTATCCATCCATGCCCTTGTTTGCAATTATGGAGTGACATAGCTTGAGTCAATCGAGCCCTACTTTTGCTATAAAATGTTTCCTGGCAGATTGTTTACATGTTATTCAATTTTGCCAAGGTTGTTGTAGTTGATCCTTGCATGCTATGTTGTTGTTCTTACCATTTCTAGCTTCTATGCCATGTCTAGTTGCTGGGTGTATGCTTAGTTGGTCATTCAATGCCTCATAGTGAGTGCATCGAGCTCGTAAACATGCCTACTTGTTATCTGTTTATGCCATGCTCCAGTTTTGCACTAAGTCTGAATCTGTAATATAACTTGCCATGTTTACATGGGTGCCATCATATTTTCTGTGCCCTTTTGGCTCATGGTCAGTAAAGTACTTTTGTTCTATGCATTTAGTAGTGTCATGCCATGCCTTTATTTGCCATGATAAGTTCCTGTAGCATGTTGTTTGATAGCTCTAAACATGTTAACCTGATGTTATTTCTGCCATGATAAGAATTTCGTGAGTTCTTCATGGTTGTTCTTCATGATTTAATTCATTCTTCAAGAGTTCATCAAGATTCTTATCGAAGGAGCTCAAGTATCTTTCCTTCTTGCTTTTCGAAGTGCAACTAAATCTCCGTTTTCTTTTGAAATGGAGTTTTGTATTTCTTCGTTCTTCTCAGCTATCCAAGCATTTCCATTTGTGGCCAGTTATCACCTTATGATTTTGAGATGTTATCCATAAGCCCACAACAAGCTTATTCTTTCGTTGTTGATTTTCTCAACAAATCCATTCAATCCTTCTAAATTCTTTTCATTCCATTCTTCATTTTCTTCCGGAGGCTTTGCGTGTTCATGTCGTCAAGTGTCATTCCATCTTGTGAAGCTCGTGTTCTATTCTTTCCATGTTCAGCCGGAGTGCTGCCTAAATCCTTTCAGTCTTATCCGTTTCTTTTCTCATTCTAACCACTCCGGTTAGAACGAGTGGTTTCATAGTCTATTTGATTCCGTGAGCTTTCAATTCTCGTCATTCTCGTTGTTTCTCTCTTCTTCTCGTGTGCTCTCGAGTCGTTGCTTCTTCTCTTGAGTTCTTGTTTCACCTCATCCCTCTTTCCCTTCCGTCTCGGTCCTAAGATCTCGGGACGAGATCTCTTGTTAGTGGAGGAGTGTTGTAACGCCCCGGATCCGATGCGCCAGGTGTCTTCCAGTTATTCGCCGTCGTTGCCATGTCATTTTCTTGCGTGTTTCACTTTGCCATGTCATCATATGCATTTCATATCATGTCGTCATGTGCATCGCATTTACATACGTGTTCGTCTCATGCATCTGAGCATTTTCCCCGTTGTCCGTTTTGCAATCCGG